>JAJLRJ010000001.1:14245785-14677349 GCA_024195265.1 Dendrophyllia cribrosa
AAAAAAGCAATTTGGTTTTGATGCTTGCTGAGTTGTTGAGATGTTATAGAACTGCTGCCGATAGATTGTTCTATTTTTTCCGCCATCTTCATCCCCATGTCTTTTAGCTTCTGTAAGTCATTTAGAATTTTCTTTATCTGCACGTAATGTGCTGCATCAGAGAGAAAAACTCGACGCTTAACACCCTCAAAATCAGTGAGGACATTCTTGACGATGTTTCCGTTACAGAGACAACAGAAAATGGGAATATTGCACTCTGGACATCGCTTTGGCTTGATTTCAACATCTTCATTCTCACCTCGCCCACCGTCAGATTTATTCATCCACTGATCCAGTCTCTTCACTTCAACAACATGACCACAGTCTACCAGTTCCACAAACGTCGTCCCCGGTTGACTCTCACTAAATTCTACAGCATCGCTGTGGCACACTCTGCACAACTTCGGGCAAACTTCACCACAAATACCAACACAGGAATGCCCACAGGAGATGTTTTTTTGACATGGCTGATCGCATCGCTGTCTCTTGCATAGCTCTTCGCACCAGTCCGTGCATTTGTGATGAGGGCATTGCCACTTGCATTCGTATGTAGAGAGCTGACAAAGATGGCCACATTTCCGTCCGCAGAGCTTACATGGCTCTAAACATGGTGGACAGGGACAGATGCATTTGGCTTTACACGTATGACCACAAAACAGGGCGCGGTCACATGGAGATTTGCATGGCAAATGGAGGCGTCCTTGTTGACACTTATTGCAATTACCTGTTTACCAAAATAAATAGTACCTTTTAAACCTAAGAGTGACCAAAATTGAAATTCAAGTAACAACCTTAATTTGATTTTGGAATTTTGGAAAATACTGAAAAACAAATAACACCACAATAAAGTACTGCTAAAGAGCTTTTATTCAATTGGTCACACAGTAGGGTTTCATCCACAGACTCCAAGGTTAGAACTGCCTGATAAGACTTAAGGTTTGGCTGTATGAGCGAAAGGGTTTAGTCTGATTTTTATTGCTCAGTAAACCAATTCTGACAAAGATAATGTAAATAAACCCGAATAAATAATAATAATTTATAACAATTATAATAATAATCAGAAGAAGAAGAAGAAGCAATTCCGGTGTCGGTGCTTGCCTTACCTTAACCTACTTACTGCGCCTTTCAATAACATGCGGAATTTAAAATTCAAATCTCCACCAACGGTATTGCGTTATTCCCTGCCGTCAATCATAATTAATACGAAACCCAACGGACCATAAAAAAGAAACAAACAAAATGGATCGAAATCTACCAATCATAATGCACGGACGTGAACTTTTGAACTCATTGAAGTAAAGATCTGTTTCCTAAGAGGTAAGCTAAGATGATTGACGGCAGTGTAAAACGCAACCGTGAATTAGACACAGGACTTTTAACTAACATATATTTTATTTATTTTATACAGTTAGGCGGACACTTCCCTTCTCAGCTACAGTGATTATATCGCATTAATGAAGTTAGTCCTCTTACTGCCAAAATAATTAACGACTCTCTTGAGGTCTTAACGAGTTTTAAGACTCGTTAATTATCTTCCATTACTGTTATTACCTGGACAAGGATGGCCACACTCTAACGCAACACAGGGCTCCTTGCATACGATATCACTTGGAGCCAAGCAACACTGTACCTCATTGGAATGGCCACAGGGAGAGGCCCGCTTTGATACCACCTGCGTGCACTTGAATTCGGAGGGATCCATTGAACATGGTACATCCTGTTCATGTCCACATCCTGGAATAAGCTTTGGTACTCTCACCACACAAGGACCACACTCTTCGCTACAGACCGTCGGACATTGATGACCACGTTCGCAGATAATCTTTGTGCATGGCAGTGGGCAAGCGAATTCCTCCTTATGTTCCACATCTATTGGATGACACACTGATTGACAGATGTGTTCACAGTCTGGCATGCTCATCAGACATGGTTCCATGCAACCTCCCAAGGGTGCGTTTAGAAAATCTTCCGCGCTTGATGCCTGAATCACGTGTTGGGGATGATTCTGACACACAAGTGTTAATTGTTTTCCCAGACTTTTTTGGTTGCGCATATCCGCTATGATTTTCCTCCAGAGACCGGGGTCCTGTTCGTCTAAGAGCGTAGCATTTCCAATGATGTAGAAGCCCTTCCGAGCTCGGGATAAGGCAACGCAGACTCTGTTCGCAATCTTGAGAAAGCCAATTCTTTTACTACGAACTAGTGATAGAAGAATGATGTCATTTTCTTCTCCTTGAAAGTTGTCCACGGCTGTCACGCGCACTCCCTCAAAAAACGGTTCCACCTTCGACATTTCTCGTTTGAGTTTGAGAAGCTGCCCACTGTAGGCCGTCAGAATTGTAATCTGTTCCCGCTGGTATCCTTGCTGAATGAAGTAGCGACACAAAGCTGTCAGGAAGGTGGCTTCGTGATCATTAGATTTGCTTTTCCTTTCATTAATAAAGTCCTGCAATCGACAATTTTAAATTGTTGGTCAGCATAATTTTAATGGCAACTGTATTTGAAGATTACCACGACGTATTTTAACCCCGGTTGCGCAAAGCACGTTGAGGTTCACTCAATTGTTCGTTAGCGCGTATAAAACCCTTTCTTTCACCCCTTTCTATTCTGGCTGTTTTTATGATTTTGGATTTCATTTTATAAAGCCTTATAATTCTGAGAAACCGGCTTAACCTATAAATGCCCAAGATCGCTGACACATGCACAAGGCCATGACACTGTACCCTTTTCTTTTTTATTCCAGATTTATATATTTTATGGTATTTAAAAGAACCTTGAAAGAATTATTGCGACTATTACCTCTCTCTCGTCATGGTCCACAAAAAACAGGTTTCGCTTGAGCCCAACGCCTTTGATGTCTTTAAATTTCAGCACAGAATCATGGTTTTGCAGCTTGGGGTTGACATATATGTGATCCAGCATCTTGGCGATTTCCGGTCGCATCCGGTGCTGTAAACACAGTCTTTTAAACGGCAGACCGTTGTTTATCATTCTCTCGAACAGCGACACGTCCAGGGCGAAGTTAATCTGGAGATCATAGACTGTGGGTCTGGGGCGGAGTTGCTGATGATCACCAATCAGAATCAAGTGCTGACATCCGGGAGTTAGCGAGGTAATAGTGTGTGCCTCGAACACTTCAGCGGCTTCCTCCACGATGGTAATCACTGGTTTTAAATCTTGTAACACGCTGTGATATCTTGCGGCACCTTAATAAAATATTCGTCTTTTTAGAACTGAATGAGTAATAATTCCACATTTTTTTTGGTTTGGCCTTTAAGGTGACTCGACCCAGTTTTTTTTTGGGGGGTACCATCCTACTTTGAAGCTCTCTGGTATCCTCACCTTTACTTTTATCGTAAGTCTAACACATAGAATGGATAACATATAGATCAATCTACAATATAATATAAAATATTTGGCGATCGGAGTAAATGTCACGTGGTTATAATGCCACGCCCCTTTGAGGTCTGAGTCGAAAATCTGCTGTTACCGGCATTTTTTCGTGGAAATCTCTCGGCTACACATAGTGCGCATTAGTGCCTTGCGCTGAGCAGAATTTCACCAACATCGATATGGTATTAAATTTTGGTACGGCCTGAGACAGGCGATCGCGTGATACATAGAGAGGTTTAACTCATGATTTTTAATCAATTCTCGGCATGATGTACACTCCTGGCTGCAGACGTTACGTGACGGGAATCCCTTCTATTTTTTCATACTAATTACCATATCTCGGTGAGCATTCGGAAGTCAGCCAAGCGTGGTCATTGCACGCGTGCTGAACAAGAATGCTGTATAATGACAGACTAGAAACAATAGACAACTCCCAGAACACAAACTCAGCCAAAACGCTAAAAATCTTCAATGTTTACTCAAGTTTGGGCTTATAGAAGATAATGTCACAGTTTTTCAATGACCATGAAATTTAGAATCCGGGGCAGTTAGTTAATCAATTGTGGCCCTAATAAAATTTGAAGGAAAAAGAAACTACGAATTTTTAAGAAAATGCTTTTTTCGTGAGAAGGACTCTTAAACGCTGACAAACGTCAACAAATAGCTAAAACTATAATTTCTATATGTTTCCTTTGCTCGAAATCGCGCGCATTTACAAGGCCCTAAAGCTTTTTGCTGACTTGCAAGAACTCATCTGTTATAACGATCCCCAAAATAAAGGGATAAGTCTCATAGTTTATTAGATATAATCGTGTAAAGTTTGCTTATCATTTTCGCTTAAATTATGACCTAAATTTGGAAACCACTGAATTTCTCGAATTGGGTCTTTGCGATGTTGGTGAAATTCTGCTCAGCGCAAGGCACTAATGCGCACTATGTGTAGCCGAGAGATTTCCACGAAAAAATGCCGGTAACAGCAGATTTTCGACTCAGACCTCAAAGGGCAGAAAAGGGGCGTGGCATTATAACCACGTGACATTTACTCCGATCGCCAAATATTTTATATTATATTATAGATTGATCTATATGTTATCCATTCTATGTGTTAGACTTACGATAAAAGTAAAGGTGGGGATACCAGAGAGCTTCAAAGTAGGATGATACCCGCTCAAAAAAACTGGGTCGAGTCACCTTAAGGCCCGACCAAATGCATTCAACATGACTCAAGATCGTGGAATTAAACTTTGAATTGTTGCTCACACCCGAGAACAACAAAATGAAATGTTAAACGAAGATGAACCAAAAGTATGATCCACACCACATTTTACTAAAAAAAACATCATTCAAAAGTGTGGCCATATGAGTTCAATAGGGCCCGCAGTAATTGGCTTATGCTGTTGCGGATACCCTGCCTTTCTCATTTTTTTTAGTGTATATATATATATGTACTTTATTTGGCGAAGCTAATAAAATAAAATAAAAATAAAATAAAATATGTTAACTTTCAACAATATTGAACAATGTCGATTCGCGATGTTGAATTCGTTTGGCCAGGGCTTTATTGTGTTACAAACTCACACGCTTTTAGTGGCTGCGGCCGCACTAGGTAGTTAACCCGGTTATTTGTAATTAATTAATTAAAATTAACTGTTTTAACAAAATTCCTGAGGCGGCCACGTATTTTTGGCGTTCACCGAATTTTAACCGTGTTAGCGGTTCCCATGGAAATTAATTAAAGAACAATAGATTTTTTTAACCGGGTTAGGTTTATTGTTTATAGCTGCGGTCACATCTACGACGTAACTAAAGTTTAACTTAAGTTAGTCTCAAGTTACGTGACGTCATACCTAGCTGTAGTTAGTGCTTTCGGTCGACTTTGCGGTCACACCACGCAGTTAACTACAGTTAGTTCTAATTAGCCTATGGATGACGTCAGAATTAAAAGAGGTTCGTGACGGCCCTTACTGTTGATCCGTGAAATGTCAACATGGTTGACCGACGTAAAGTGTGTCTAGTTTTTCTTCTTATTTTTTTTTTTTGTGCGGCAAACCGTCGGAGAAAAATGAGAAATAAACTGAGAATTTCAACGGATGCTCGACGCCGGGTACACGTGTTGCTACCTTGTTGTATGTAAATTTTTTGTTTGTTGTTTTTGGTTTCCCCCTCGCTTCACGCTTGATTTTTATTTTGCATATTTACATATGCTCATCTCGCACGTGCGAAAAGAATTGTCACATTCTGATTGGTTGTTTGTTTGTAAACTTAAGACTAACCCATGAACCCTGCTTGGGTATAACTATAGTTAGTCTGTATTGTTTTGGATCACCGAGGCGTCAATTTTCCAAATATAGTTAGAGCGAACAGAGAAGCGGTCACACTGGCTGCGGTCACATCTACGACGTAACTAAAGTTTAACTTAAGTTGGTCTCAAGTTACGTGACGTTATACCTAACTGTAGTTAGTGCTTTCGGTCGACTTTGCGGTCACACCACGCAGTTAACTACAGTTAGTTCTAATTAGCCTATGGATGACGTCAGAATTAAAAGAGGTTCGTGACGGCCCTTATTGTTGATCCGTGAAATGTCAACATGGTTGACCGACGTAAAGTGTGTCTAGTTTTTCTTCTTATTTATTTTTTTTCGTGCGCAAACCGTCGGAGAAAAATGAGAAATAAGCTGAGAATTTCAACGGATGCTCGACGCCGGGTACACGTGTTGCTACCTTGTTGTATGCAAACTTTTTGTTTGTTGTTTTTGGTTTCCCCCTCGCTTCACGCTTGGTTTGTACACTTAAGACTAACCCATGAACCCTGCTTGGGTATAACTATAGTTAGTCTGTATTGCTTTGGATCAGCGAGGCGTTAATTTTCTAACTATAGTTAGAGCGAACAGAGAAGCGGTCACATTACCGAAATAGCTAACTATAGTTATCCCCGTCTTAACTATAGTTAGTAGCGACCTTCAGATTGGACTACGAGTACGAGATTGAGTACGAGTACGAGTTTTCAAACCAAATTCGTGTGCCTCATATACTTAATTATCACACCAATCTTATCCATAACGTTTATTTACGTGTTAGTCAGCAACAGGAAGGAGTTACAGTTCGGTGGATACAATTATCTCGAAATTCCAAAGTCGTACTCGTACTCGATTTCGTACTCGTAGTCAAATCTGAAGGTCGCTAGTAGCCCAGATGTGACCGCAGCCATTACCAAAATAGCTAACTATAGTTATCCTCGTCTTAACTATAGTTAGTAGCCCAGATGTGACCGCAGCCTATATTTCATGTTTAGTGACTTTAGTGCATGTCAACTTTCCCGATCTGTCAATCATCTTCGCTTACGCGGTAATTTTTGGCTTCCTGTTGAATTCTTAGACCTTCGTAGGGACGACTTTCAATTTCAAATAGAGAAAAAAAAAACCGTCGTGTGTTTATAGGCCGGTTCTCACTAGGGCTCTTAAGTGCAGTTGAAGTGCACTTGGTACGTACTTGTAGTGTGAACTCCTTTCTGAGAGCGTTTTCTAAGTCAGACTTGCGTTTCAATAGAAGCACTCATCTGATTTATTTACACGTTTAAATCTCATTGTAAAATGTATCAGAGGTAAAATTAATATCATGCTGAATGTAATTAGAAAGTTAAATAATTTCCAGTGGTTCGTTTTCGAAAAGCTCGATATTTCCCTTCTTTTTTATCAAAAACGTCTTTTTGAATGGCACGTGCTGTTGGTTTGTGCGGAATCACCCAAGTGTAGCTCGCGTACTTGGAGTGTGAACGTTTTAATGACCGCACTTAATGGCTTCTTTGTTGCCCTGGCGATATGCGTAAAACAAAAGAATCCAAGTGCACTTCAAAGTAAGGTCCACCCCTTACTTGGGAGCGCACTTGACCAATGACAGTAAAGCCGTGCAGCCGTGCAGCTAAAAGCACGTGTGCGTGCAACTTTGAATTCCACAGGGAACAAGCTTTCTGCGTTTTGGTTTACGATTCGCAGTCACGGACGACTTCTAAAAGACTCTCAAGCAGGACCTCAAGTTTTACTTTAGCTGTTGTATTGGAAGGCGTATTTCAAGCCGACTACATTGAGAAAAAAGGTTGTAGTCTAATTCTCAGGTTTAGCCAATCAAAAACACTACAGCCATGCGCGCATTCAATCCTCATAAGTTACAAAAAACATGTTTTTATGACGGGCACGAAAAAGTTCCCAAAAATTAACAAAAAGTGAGCATAGCGTTTACACCAGGCTCTGATACGATGTTTTGCTGAATTAAGTTCAAATAAAACTTGACATGATAAGAAAAAATATTTTACTATCAACTTAGCGTTTTATGCATATCGTACTTTAGTACTTCAACTTTGTTTATCACGGCTAATCAACTGCATACCAACTTGCGATCGCATAGTCATGCCTGAAAATCTATTGTCTCGTCTTTCCTAAGTAGACCTCAAGTCTACTTGATTATCAAGTGCACTTCAAGTGCACTTTGGCCCGAGTGTGAACCGGCCTTATGTTCTCCACAAAACCTATAATTTGATCATTTGACGATGTTGTTTTGCAGGGAATAACAATATGTAAAATGCACGTGCAGTGGCATTGTTTTCGCTCATTAATCGTATTGTTTTGTGCAGCTCTCGTTAGCAAATTATAACATGATCTCTCACGTTCAAAGTTCAACCTTACGAAGTGCGGCCGCTCAGAAAAATAAACTCTGTTATTTCACTTTTCACCGAGTTATTTTAACCGGGTTACTAAAAAAATAACCCAGTTAACTCACCAAGTGCGGCCACAGCCAGTATCGTGACGCTGCATGACTTACAATTCGCGAGTGAATACGTAAGTGAGTGAGTTAAGTTAAAAACTCTTATTCTTCGGCCATTTCAACTTTAACAGAAATACAATACACACCGCGGTTATAAACATGACAAAACAACGCATGTTGTAAAAAACTTTGATTAATGACTTGACGTTTCTCGCTACCCACATTTTCATTTAAAGCTGGTTTTAAATCCTTAATCAATAATGTCTCCTTAATACACCTTATTCATAAATGGCGGCGGATTTATTATTCTTTGATATTCATGCTAATCAGCCTACCTAGCCTCATTTTAGAGCAAAAATTATTTTGAATTTTGGCCATGCTGACGAGGCTTGGTAGGCTGATTAGCATGAATATAAAAGAATAATTAATCGGCCGCCATTTATGAATACGGTCTATTCTACAATGGATATCCGATCGCCCAGTTGTTAAAATTTCAAAATGATCCCATTTAATGTTGTGGCCCGTTGACGTCATATGATCTGCAATGGCTGATGCGTGACAACCCTTCGTGAGTGCTTTAAAATGTTCAGTTTTTCTGTCATGTAATCGACGCTTTGTTTTACCTATATAAAAATCGTCACAGACCCAGCAGCTTGCCTTGTAAACGACCTTTGACATGAGAGAGCGGCTAAGTCTGTCCTTGTAGGGGAAAAAAGACTTAATCCGGCGAGTGTTTCGAAAAATAATTCTAAGGTTAAAACAACCATAGAACTTGCAGATAGAGGATTTAAGTTGCTGTATTATGACTTTACTGTATGATCTGCAAGTTCTATGGTTGTTTTAACCTTAGAATTATTTTTCGAAATACTCGATATCCATTGTAGAATTAAGGAGACATTATTGATTAAGGATTTAAAACCAGCTTTAAATGAAAATGTGGGTAGTGAGAAACTTTTTCTTTACTAGCCTTGTATATATGTTTAAATTTATTGTATGATATCCAACCGTCACCTCTGAAGATGTATGTTGAAGCATACGAAACGTCAAGTCATTAATCAAAGTTTTTTACAACATGCGTTGTTTTGTCATGTTTATAACCGCAGTGTGTATTGTATTTGAGTTAAGTTAGTGTGTGAGTGCGCGAGTTAGTGAGTATTACAGACTCAGTTGGAAATCTTTACCTGTGGTAGTCATTCCAATGACATCGGCTTGTCTAAGGATCTCGTAATCTTCTTTATTTATAAGTTTTTGCCGATCATTTGCTTTAACATCAAAAAGTTCTTGAAAATATGAAATAGTCTCGTAACAGCTCTCACAAGCATCGTACACCCATCTACGGTACAGGCGCCAGCGGTCTTTCTCAGACAAATTCCATACATCCTCAACCTGAAATGATATTTATTAAACACTTTAAAATCGTTAACCTAAAAACCATCGTTTTTATATATTATTCGTATACTTAAATGAAACCAGGCCACTTGCCACTTCGAAAAATGCCATAATACTCTTTAAAGTGCAGGTTTGGGTGGTGCTTGATGTGAGCCTGATTTTTCCAATTTCTTTTGTTTTCAGCAAGAACTGCATGTGCTATGCTTCAACTTTGGTAATTTGCATACGGTGCACATTTGTATACAAACACACCATGCTATGTCCGAGCGTTCCAACATGTACTCTGAATTCAACTGTGCCATTCTAACAAAATATAAAGGAGACTTGAACAATTACACCTCGGTGAGGCTGAGCCTGTACATAAAAGATTATTATGGTATTTTTCGAAATGGGCTTTAAGATATTGTTGAACGCCTCAGTTTTTTTAGTCTGAAGAGATAGTTATCGAAACAATCATGCTCATTGCTGATGACAAATATCAACACACACTCAAGTTACCTCGACAGCTTCTTTGTCGCTCATCATGTCCTCTCGTTTAAGTTCTCTTTGAACAATATTCTTGATCTTTTTCCTAATTCTCCGAGCATCCTGGAACTGCCATCTACCGCTTTGGTTTCCACCCTCAGTCCCTCTCGGAAGCAAAAGCAGATCGTCCAAGCCGGCTTTGTGCAAAGAGGATCTGGTGTCAAACCTGATGATGTCATCTGTATCCAGAATTCTGTGATCCTCCATAACATCAGCATCAAATTGAAAATCAGGTGGTTTCCATTTCTGGTCGACCTCTTCTAGTTTTTCTCCTTCTGTTGCCTTTTCTGATTCTCCTGGTTCCTCTCCTGTTTCTTCTTCTTCTTCTTCTTCTTCTTCTTCTTCTTCTTCTTCTTCTTCTTCTTTTGCTTCCTCGTTTGCTTCTCTGTCCTCATTTACGTTCATTATGTCTGCTTCTCCTGTTGTTACTTTCTCTTTTGATTCTGCTTTGTCTACTTCTCCTTCTTCTCCATTTGCCTCATCTTTCACTTCCACGTTTTCCTCTATTGCTACTGATTCTTCCTTTGCTTCCTCTGCTGTTTCTTCATTGGCTTCGTCTGTTTTTACCGCTTCACCTGCTTCTCCCTCTTCTTTCGCTACTTTGTTTGTTACTTGTTTGTCTTCTACTTGTCTTTGAACTTGTTTTAGTTCTTGATCTTGTTGTTGTAGTTCTTCTTGTTCTTGTGTTACTCCTGCTTCGTTGTTTGTTTCTGATTTTTCTGTTACATCTTCTTCTTCTTCTTCTTCTTCTTCTTCTTCTTCTTCTTCTTCTTCCTCTTCTTTCTTTACTTTTCCCTTTGCATCCTCTTTTGTTTCTGCTGCTTTTTTTGTTTTTTCTTGTAATTGTTCTTTTTCTTCTCGTTCTGGTTCTTCTTCTTTTGCTTCTTTTTCTGACTCTTCTTTTCCTTCCTCTTTTGTTTCTGCGTCATCTTCTGCTTCTTTTATTTCGTCTTGAGCATCCTTCGACACCTTTGTTTTTGCTTCTTCCTTTGCTCCTTGTTCTTTTACATGTTCTTCTTTTTCTTCTTCTTTCTGTTCTTGTTGCTGCTGTTGCTGTTCTTCGTTTACATCTTCTTCTTCGTCTCCATTATGTTCTTTTACTTCCTTCCTTCCTTCTGCTTCTCCCGCTTCTTTATTACTTTTCTCTTCTTTTACTTCCACTTTCACTTTTGCTCTTGCTTCTTCGTTTGCTTGTGCTTCGCCTGCTTCTCCATCTTTTACTTCTGCTTCTCCAACGTTTTCTCGTTCTCCTGCTTCTGCTTTTGCTCGTGCCCTTTCATTTGCTCCTGTTTCTAATCCATCTCTATCTTGTGCTTCAGAGGAATAAAAGAGAAAATCCCGTCAAAATAAGCAAAAGTGGAGGCAAGTTGAACTTATTGCATCAATATCGACATCTGTTAACTAGTATTTCAGGATAATTCTAATAAGCAGTTTCTTTAAAACTTTTTAAAATAAAAACTAACGATTAAAAAAATCGACGTTTCAACCCCTCTGAGGTCATTTTCAAGTTTAAAATGAAAGCGATTAAAATTAGCATATATGAGTAAAACTTATTTTATCACGTTCAACATCGGCTCATGTCTTAAAAGATTTACTCATATATGCTAATTTCAATCGCTTTCATTTTAAACTTGAAAATGACCTCAGAGGGGTCGAAACGTCGTTTTTTATCGTTTTTTATCGCTTTAAACTGATCGTCTGCTAAATGAGTACAAACGTATTGAGAAATAGGAAACATTTAATTTGGCAATTAATGAGACAACTAACAAGCTACAACCTCGGACAAAACTGTTGAGACAGGTCCATCTGTTTTGCAATTCTGTGCCATAATTCGGCATCAACAAACTGAAACAGTTGTTTTAGACTGAAAATTGGCCCTTACAAATTCTGTTATCCCCAAAACAACATTGGAAGAGGCGAGGAGGGACGGAGGGCGAACAGTTATATTCATAATGGCATTTGAGGTTTTTTTTAGGACCATAAAAAAATGCTAGCATAGTTTCAGTATGTCTCAACTAGGTTTGTTCGAGTTGTAGTAGCTAAAAATCACTAACTTTGCTAAAAATAGTTGTAGAGATTTATTGCTTTCAAGTGTCTCGGTTCAAGCTGTCAAAGAAAGACAGCGTTAAAAAGGATGATTAAGTTTGATTTTACTGCACAGGTACTGAAATTAACTTTTCATGCATAGTGTGTAATCGACAAGGGAAATTTTCGCGTACGAAAGACACTGGAATGATATCTTGAGATACCGCGCGCAATTACAAGCGAAGCATATATAATGACTCGAAACAATTACCTAGGCAATTTTCAATAGGCCACTCCGAAAAATACCATAATAATCTTTTATGTGCAGGTTCAGCCTCACCGGGGTGTAATTATTCAAGTCGCCTTTGTTAGAATATGGAATTCAGAGTACAGTGTACATGTAGGAACGCTAGAACGTAGCATTGTGCAGGGCTCGAGACTAACTTTTCAGCTTACTAGCCTAGTGGCTAGTAACAGGTTTGAATTCACTAGCCAAAATAAATTTCCACTAGCCAAAATTGTACAGGGGCAAGGGTGGGGGTGGGGATTGGGCGGGGAGAGACAATAACATGTGTCACACTGATTAAGACAAAAAAATCCGAGACTTGGAAACACAGCTTGATCATATTTTTTAGTTTTCTTCATAAATCTCATACTAACACCTTACATACCTACTAAACATAATTATGGAAAAACGTCGAGAAGATAAGACTAACACTTTACAAACGTCCTTACGTACAGGAACATGTTGAGAAGATAAGGCTAACAACTTACGAACATACGAATGTGCAGGAAAACAACGATAAGATAAGACTAACAACTTTCGAACGTACGAATGTAAGAAACGACATTGAGAAGATAAGGCTAACAACTTACGAACGTACGAATGTGCAGGAAAACAACGAGAAGATAAGACTAACAACTTACGAACGTACGAATGTGCAAGAAAACAACGAGAATATATGACTAACAACTTACGAAGGTACGAATGTAAGAAACATCATTGAGAAGATAAGGCTAATAACTTACGAAAATAACAATGTTCGAACGTACGAGCTTACGGAAAAACATTGAGAAGGTAAGGTTAACACCTTACAAACATACGAATGTACGAACATACGAACGTACGGAAAAACATTGAGATAACACCTTAGTGATACCGAGACGAAATTTTGTTCCCGTACAAGTCATTCCGGAATGAGTTCATTCCGGTTTTCAATCCGAATAAAATTCTCGTTCTGGTATGACATTTCATTCTGGTATCACGTAAACTGAAGACGAACTACGTTCCGAGATGAAAACCCCAAACCGTGTAGTCTGGGGCAAGTGGCGCATACGTATCGTATAGCAAAACTTGCGCCATCTTTGTTTTCTGATCTGGCGCGAAAACCACGCGAGCAAGAACGCCTTAGGCTGCGCCGGTCGATTTTGTCATGTGAATGCAGTACGAACTTCATTCTGGAACGAAACTCATTCCGGTATCACGTGAATTGCCCCTAAGACTAAAGCCTTAACGAAAGTACAGAGAAACATAATTTTCAGTTTGGTTTCGTTACGTCTGGTGCTTCACGATTTTTGCTAGCCCTAATGGCTAGTGAAAGCAAAATTCCACTAGCCAAAACTTAATTTTCACTAGACTTTGGCTAGTTGGCTACCGTTAGTCTCGAGCCCTGATTGTGTGTTCGTATACAAATGTGCACCGTATGCAAATTGCCACGAAGTTGAAGCATTGCACGTGCCGTTCCTGCTGAAAACAAAAGAAATTGGAAAATTCAGGCTTACATCAAGCACCACCCAAACCTGCACTTCAAAGAGTGTTATGGTATTTTTTAATTAACAGTTTCTGGAGTGGGGAATTCTTTTATGAACTTCGTATTAGCATTTTATTCCCCCAAAAGTATTTTTATTGTTTTTATTGTATTTTTCTACTTCGCACTTTTTACCGTATATATTTCCACGTTCGCGCTTTTTATTTATTATTTGTCAAAGATTGCAGACTGGCAATCGAAAGCTCATAAGTTTAAAGTTTTTAACCAGAGATCGTTTTTTAAATTTGTTAATATGTCTTATCCTGGTTACTCGTCCATTTTTAAATAGTAATTTTTCTTTCGTGCTATCCAATTTTCGCTATGGCTTAATTAAAAAAAACCCACCAGGCGAAAATTTGATGTTGTAAACATTTGGCTCATCCTTGGTGTAAGAACCTGTGAAACTCACGAGTGACGTAAAACAAAGAAAACAAAAGGCATAAAACAATAAAGTCAACTGGGAATGCAATACTACAAAGCTAAAAAACAAAGAAAAAAGTCACAGGTTCTTACACCGAGGAAAACCCAAACATTTCATGTAATAAAGTAAAATGAATTTTTAACCGTAACGCAGGCAATTACCAATTCGGAGATTGTGTCCTGGAGGGTACTTACCTTTCGAAATGCCTCCGACTGCGCGAATGTTTTCAGCTGTCAGTGCATCTGCATATATGTGCAAATGTGAAATTCTCCCTTTGAATTCAGAATTCTCTTGCTGAGGATTATCCACAGCTCCTATTCTGACTGGGAACTGTGTGGCTAGTTCAAGGTTTTCTCCGATGTAGGCAGCTTTAACTTCATTTCCATTGTGCCAAAGGCGTGCCATTCCAGAATTGTGATCGTACGAAGCACCGACGAAGTTCCAGTCATTCATTTTCAACACCGGCGCTCTAAGGGAGTCATCTGCTGCCACGAGATCTCTCCGGATGAAGGAAGCTGTCAGTATTCCCATTTTAGCATTGAAGTTTTTGTGCCAGAGCTGAACACCCAAGCCATTAATGTGATAGCTTACTATTGGCCCTTCGCTTCCCATCGGATAAACAAATGCCAGCAACGTAATGGATCTTCTGGCGTCTACACAGCCATCATAGAAGTTTAGGATCTCTATAAACGAGTCTGGCTTTCCTGCTAATTCCAATGATCCTCCTGAATTTCCATAAGGACCATATGCAATTCTGACTTTTTTTGATATGAAGGCTAACTCGTCTTGCGAAAAATACTCTAAACCTCGGCACTCGGCGTTAAATGGAAACATAACAAGGGGTTGGGCAAATCCTAAAAAGGAGACCAAACCCACGTTAGAACTAAGAGTGAACGAAACATTCCGCGCTTTATGATCGCAGGATAGTATTAACTGCCAAAAAACGACGTTCACCGCCCGCCATTTTGACTGTTTGTATGTTTAGCTACACGCGGCAGTCTCGAGAAACTCTTCGCCTCCGGGGTTCTTAGATTGCATGTTAACGTGGATTAGTTTTTTACCACGGCTACCCGAGGTCCTCCACCTAACTGGGATCCCCCTTCTTCATGTAAATAGGCGCTTAGAGTGTTTATAGTACGTAAAAAGGTGACTAACTTAGGCTAACATTACCGTCTTGATACGGGTCTGTTGGCTGCACAGGGAGCCCAAGCCACTGGGGAATCACGGATTCTTCTCTTTTCGCCGTGACAGGGTGAGACTTTCTCACAAGTGAATCATACTGCTTTGACGCCATGCTGTTGGCGTACTCTTTCAGCTCGTCCTCGTGAAACAAAGTTCTTTTCAGTTCCTGGAGCATTCTGTGATGCTGGTCAATAATTTCTGACAATCCGTTCATTTCTTTTCGGATCTCGCCAAAGGCTTCTTTGAGACGTCTGGGCGTCTGAACATAAATGAACAACTCATGGGTTTCTCAGGAACTCAGGCGAGGCTGGGGTTGGCGGGGATGGCTTTTGGAGCCCGCTCGAACTTTGAAGTTGTGTCGTTTCAAATTGGTCGACGCAATGACCACCAAATTTGGTGACTTTTCCTAAAATTTATCTGAAAACATTTTCACGTTAGCGTCCTTTGTTCACCAGCATTGACGTTTCCATAGCAACAGCTTTTTGACACTTATGTTTTACAAAATTAGCATTTTCGCTTTAATCAAGATTATTTCAAAATTTTTCTTATTGAATTAATATTTTCCACTTAATTTAGCGATAATTGATCAAATTATGTAAAATTGTTTATTAATTAAGGTTAATTAACGGTAATTTTAGGAAAATATGGAATATGAAATGTCAAACTCCAGGATGGCGGATCGAAGTTTTACTAAAGGTCGTTCTCTCTATAATTTCATTATTGGTTCATATTTTGGATTGTAAAACATAATAAACTAAGCTTTAGCAGTCCATTTGCTTTATTTTTCGGTGTTTATTTTTACCGAAATAAACACGTTTGGACTAATTCAAGATGGCGGATCCAAGATGGCGGACAATAAATCCAGTATATTACCTGTCTGTGTAATGCCATTATCTCTAAACATTAATTGTCAAAACATCATAAAAATGTCCTTTTCACTTGAGAAAGCTTTTTGTGTTGTCGCGATCGAGTGCGTGCATGAAAAGCCATAATTTGCAAAGTTAAGTGTTCCAGTTTTTAAGAAAATGTACACGTCACTTCTATGACGTCACATGCTGTTACCTTTACTGTTTTATATAACCTGTAAAGCGATTTAGAGGAAAAATGACTTTTTTATATGTATATTGTATGTAATTTTTATTATTATTTTTTTTGCTTTAGCTAAGGATTATTATTTTCTTTATTACGATGTATTTTTGCTGTTGTTGTCGTCTTTCAGTTATAAAACATTGTAAACGTGTGTACTTGGATTTAACTAATAAAATATATATATATATATAAACTTTTACTCCTGCATCGATATGTGAAAGTTTGGTATGAACGCTACCGTTTGTTTCAGAGATATGCCTTATAGAACGTTTCAGTTGGTTATTTCATTGTATATGACGTCATAATGACGTCACTGTTATTGTGAAAAACACCAACAGTGTTAGTAAACATAAGACTTTTATCAAATAGGTAGCTGTTTAAGTATTGTTGTTATATGTTCAAAATTGATGAAAATATTGATGAGACTGTTTTAGCCAATAAAATCGATTATATGACGTCATAATGACGTCACGTTACGTCATTACGACACTAAAGTATCTGTAGTTACTAGAATTCATGACAACATTATCCTGTGTAAATTTGGTGGCCATAGCATAAGCGGTTTCAAAGTTACATTGGGGGGGGGGCTTCTGGAGCACCCCTGTTGCGCCACAAATGTAATAATTGACGCAAAATGTAATAGTAACCCAAAATGTAATAACTTTTGACGCAAAATGTAATAAACTCGGTAACCCAAAATGTAATAACTTTTGACGCAAATTGTGATAAACTAAAGTAACGCAAAATGTAATAAATTGACGCAAAATGTAATAACTTCAGTTTTATAAACGCCACGTATCAATCAAGTTGTACACGTCATCTATCACGCGACTAGATCAAAAATCGCTAATTAAGTCAACGTATTAATCAGAAACACTTAGCAACCATATTCAAGAGAGTAAGAAGCCTCTTCCAGCAAAGTATAAGTTGGATATCGAGCGTTTGCCGAGCCGTATGAAGATAAACCTGGAACCTTCGAAGTAACGAACGGAAAGCTTTATCAAAATGGCTCCAAAAGGATTAAAAACGGCAATAAAAATAACACCAAACACAATAAAAGTTCACGTTGTCTCCTTCTATGCATATAGTAACGTCTGAGAAATCGAAATCTCTGAGCTTTTCTGAGAAAGGCTAGGGGGATGAATCGGTCTACGGATCGGAGGAATGCCGATTCAGAGCAAATTTTAACGGATTTTGGGATCATGTACTGCAAATGCAGCAGAGTTTTTCATATTTGGGCTCCAGATTTTCTTTTTTGCTGGTTATCATTAAAGTTCAGGCGGTGGATTTCAACCCTCTTTAGAAATTTGTTTTGTTTTTATTTTCACCGCCGAAACGTTTTGCTAAAACACAATCTTATATAAGGCTACTGTGAAATAATTCGTGGTTTCGGATTTGCGAATTTTATTTTTGTGGATCGACGGATTCAAGTACAAATTTATAAGGGATCGGCGGATTTGCGTACCCTTATTCACCCCTTTCCTGAGAGCAATGGTTAGAAATAGAGCCCACATTCGTGGCAGTTATTCTCGTTTGTCTGTGTTGCGAAATGGGAAACCAAGTGAAAGGTGTTTAAGTCAACAGGTAAACCCGTCTCGCGGTTAACATAGCCAGTGACGCAGTCTAGGTTAACAAACATAGATCAATAAACCGGCTGAAACAAAATGGCTGGCTGTTTTTCATAAAGTCAATTTACTGGAAGAAATAAGTTTTTCTACATGCGATCCTCGTTCCTTTATTTTTAAATTACCACAAAATGTTGTGTTGGTGTTGACTTGTGTAATAAAATGGAAATAGTCGATCTAGTCACGTGATCGATGACGTGTACAATAGGTGGCGATTTTCGTTTCTAAGTATAGATGTTCATATGTGTACTGCCCCATTGAGCTAGGACAACACTGAAGTTATTACATTTTGCGTCAAATTTATTATATTTTGCATTACTTTACTTTATTACATTTTGCGTCAAAAGTTATTACATTTTGGGTTACCGAGTTTATTACATTTTGCGTCAAAAGTTATTACATTTTGGGTTACTATTACATTTTGCGTCAAATGTTATTACATTTTGGGTTACTATTACATTTTGCGTCAATTATTACACTTTGTGGCGTAACACGGTCCCAGACGGTCAAAAAAAGCCCGGTCTGGATAGGGTTAAAATAGGGCTGATAGTTACCTCTGTCATCTCTTTTTTCAATTTCAGGCTGCATTCTTGAATCTTTTCGCTCTGACTTCTCCCTCCAACGCGAATAATTCCTTTTGGACGAAACTCTAGGATTCCTTCCAGAAACTGGTCAAGCGCGTGATTGGTGTAGCAAACTACGAGAATGGGACCAACCTTCCCGTTTCTTGACCAAGCAGTTTGGTTGTGCAATAGAATCTTGGCTATCTGTGTAAAAAATGTGGAGGAAAATGTTGTATCTTACTTACTATATATACATATTTAAAGAAAGGATCATGAAATATCAGAATTACCGTTTGTCAATACAATGCATTTTAATTAAATCTTAGTGTATCAGCATACCAATAATAAACATTTATATTACAGGAGTTTCAAACTAAGTCAAAGTTAAAGAAAACTGCATGTTGGAAAGATGATGCGGTCGTGATTTGACTGTAATTGTTCGTAATTAACATTATATTACGATGACAGATTTAAAGCTACCCTTCTCCTCTAACGTAACAAATTGACATTTACCGGTGATATAGCATGGTCATTTCGATAGTTAAAGACCCAGTATTGTTCATTATGCTTCACGCGCCTCTAAACAATAGAAGCCTTGCTGCTGTGCAAACCAAACAATCCGTCCTCCTCTCTGAATTTACGATTATCGTTAAGTGTCAAATTGCTCTACATCTACATCTACATCTACATTTAATAAGTCGGTAAAATCCGAAGACATCACACCAACTATAAAACAACATTAAAATAGAAAAAAATAACGATTTACGATTATAGTTAATTCAGAACACTGACAGTCTGAAAGGAATTCTGGGAAATCAGCATTTTTGTTGAAAAAGAACAATCTGAGTGTTCGGACAGGACTCGAACCTACGACCCTTCGCTGACTTATCCTCTCTTCTAACCACTAGACCACCACGCTGCTGGTTGAGCAAACCTCAATTTTTTAACATAATAAAATTCATGCGCTTATTCTACACCCTATAGTAAGCCTATAAAATCACTCGCTTGAAAATAATTTTAGAAACTAAATGGAAAAGCTTGATCACCAAACCTCAACAAAAAGCTAACCATTTGAAATCAGCGCTTAGGCCTAATCACTGTAGATCAATGATATTCTATGCAAGACTCAAATAAATATCTTGCAGATATAATTTCCCATCGCCTTGTTGTTCGGTGGTCTAGTGGTAAGAAGACGTTCCTAGTAGCGGTAGTTCCGGGTTCAAATCCAGTCCAAATAACATGGGTTATTTTTATTTCTTCTTTTCTGAAATGTCCTGGGAAACAGTGTTCTGAATTAACTATAATCGTAAATTCAGAGCAATTTGACACTTAACGATAATCGTAAATTCAGAGAGGAGAACATGTTGAACCAAAACAATAACAGAGGTGCGTAAAGCATCATTGACAATACTGGGCCTTAAAGGTTTGAAGAAAAAAAACTATATTAATAATAATTATTATGTTTTTTTGTGTCTTATTTACGACTTACTAACAGAACGCCGGATAACGTAAGGGGATATTAACTAAAGTTAATTAGAGCGTTACTATTCCTTCAGATGGACCATTTTCGTTTGCTTTGGGGGATCAAAATAAAGCTTTCAGAATGATCTTTCAACCAAAAACATATATAGAAAAGGAGTGAAAATTGACGGAGAAATGACGGTATAGCGTTTTCTCCGCAAGGTTTTTTATGAAGCACGATATTTTTCTAAGCGTTGTTTTCTCAAAGTGAATTTTTAGCTTGTGTGGAACACTTTAAATAGCTACAACTCAGTTTGATTTTCCTCAAATTTGGACAGTAACTAGGTTAACATAAAATCAACAAAATGTGTTTAAAATATAATCAACAAAAATGTGTCGTCGCTGAATTTGTTATTTCTGAAAACGTTTCCGTTGAGAGCCATGCATTGTTTTAGAGCTTCAGGTTTAATAATCGCTTGGAGTAATAGCCTTCAAAACCTGATTTGGACGTTCGCTTTTGAGCGGGGTCGTAGCTGTCCAAACGATGTCTGTGATTAGCGAACGATACAATTGATATATCACTTGAACAATTCCCCTATCCCTAATCCATATCCCAGGGGGACAAATCTATCTTTTTCGTAGTGAATCACAGACATCGTTTGGACAAATGCAGGACTACCTTCGCATTTAGACTTCGTAAAAAATTCAAAAATTCATTCTATTATAAAATAAAAGGTACATGTATATTTAGATAGCCAGCTAACCCTAACCCTACAATCAATATGGCTAAAAAAAGGTTTGGATTGACGCAACCATTACGTTAGTTTCGTCAAAAGTTAAATCCAAAAGATCTATAATATACCGGTTTCCTACATCCATTTGCTCAGTCTATATCAATTTAAGTTTATTCTGAGTCAGCAAGATTCAGATTATATCTTGACAATAGAGTACCGAAGTGATGACTAAATTTGTGAAATTATGGGATTTGATCATTCTCGACCCCAGGCCCTTCTTATTTCTTACCGCGCATGCTCGACGAAAACGAAATTTTCAATTTTTCTTTCCAATTTTTGCCTTGGTTCATTACGTAATGAACCAAGGCAAAAATTAGAAAGGTTTGTATGGAGTCATCAGAGCATAACGGGGCCAATATCTCACCCCCAAATTGCAATAAGATGCTGATTTTTGGCAAGCGGGCATTTTTCGTCATGCCCTTTCCGAATATCTAATCAAATCCCATAATTTCACAAGTGTGACGTCACACTTCGGTACTCTATTGCTTTTCTTTTACAGAAGTGACTTTCTCTTGTTGTACGTAACATTTTTTATGCCTTGTTTGTTGTTGTTGTTGTTGTTGTATACCTTCAGTCCAATGTAAGTCTTCCCAGTACCCGGTGGTCCCTGGATGACTGCAAACTCTTTCGTCAGCGCCAACTGTAAGGCGTCGAACTGTGAATCGTCGAGTCCCAGGTCTTTTGCAGTTGGCCAGGAGGATGGGTTCAAAACTGTCACAAAATATTCTATGTTGAGTGTAGAGCTTTCTAAATTATCTATAAGAAATTTTATTCTGTAGTCAACGTTTCAAACCATTTCTGTACTTCACTTCACTTCTTCACTTTATTTCTATTATATGATGTAAAGTATTACATAAAGTGCTTCCCTTATGTTATACCTTTTCGTCAAAAGTCATTCCGATTATTATTGTGGGAAACATTTTTTATTTTTTTTTTGTTTTAAGCAGCTGTTTTTTTTTTGAAGAGTAAAACTACATAACACGTGAATTTGGAATTCTGGATTTTGAAGATCCCAATGGAATACTGATTAACCCGAGCCTGGTAACTGAAACAACTCAAATGCAGCCAAAATTTGGTTAATACGACAAGTATGAAGAGAGCATACAGGACCATAAGTTCATGAAGGAGTGGGATGTAACTTTACAATTATTTTTGTTAACTCACCAGAGACTTCTGCCTCGCAATGATTTGTACTTTCTTGCAAAAGGGTTGAACTCGGACTAATAAATAAAAATCATTATTTTACTTGTTACAATACGGCAGTATTGAGGTAGTTCTTTTACAATAATAGCAGGCAAGTTAATTATTGCGCTTCGGGCAAAATAAAACAAATTTACGACAGTTCACAGTGCACAGCTCACTTCCTAAAGCATATGTAAGTACGTTTTTTTGTTGACTTGTGGGATTTACATGTAGAAACTGAACTGAGTCGAAATGGCCCTTCTGTGAATTAAAACTCACTTTTGTAAGCGTTTAAAACTAGTGGAGGATTCGTGTTTTACTTTCGCCTTACTTGAATTACTTTTACCTTTTTTTAATGCGAATTAATTAAAAATGTTGGGCTGTTTTCAGACATCACTTACGTTTTTTCGCTGGGCATGATAGCAGAAAAATCGAGCACCACTTTCTGATCATCGCGTTTTCTGAGATAGGCTGGTGGACGGACATCTTTGTGACAATCCACAATGTATCTCTTAATATACAAAATTTAAAGAAATTGTTAAAAGTTTTAACATTTACATTCAAAAAAACCTGAAATAATAATTATAGTTAAATCTCTAACAAGCGACCTCTTTCTCATGATAAAGAACGACAGCTTGATAACGATGGTCGCTTTCTTGAGATTCTAAATACGGCGCATTGACAGTGAAATAATTTTGACGGGGTTTGACAAATATCGACGCTGGCGAAAGGTGGTCATTCAGAGAGATTTGTAAGTATTTCAACTAGAAGAGCCGACGTGGTAGTAAAGTGGAAAAATTAGGATTTTAATCCATTAACTTGTGATAGATTTTAATCCATTAACCTGAAAAAGAATTTGAAACGCATAAGATTAGCCGTTACAAGGTTTGTCACACCATGCAGTTAGTTTTCCATCTAAGTAATTATATAGTTAAATCGCTAGCTGTACCTTTAGCGGAAAATTTCCGGGATACATCATTTTCAATCCTTCCAGTACTGGGCGGTAGGCCTCAAAGAAAGCTATGGATTCAACCATCTGACACGAATCCCCTGTTCTGACTGTTCGCGTTCGAGCTTCACTGGCAGGTTGCACAAAACGCACTTCAATCTCACCCTAACATAACGAGATGAATAAAAAACGACATTATTTTACATTAGTTTGAAATTTGTCTGATTGCAGAGGAGGTTGGACACGGGCCGAAAGGCATCATGGGATGAATTTTCGTTTTGAGCGACTCTCGTTCAGTTTCAAATGAACCTTCGAGCTGTGAGGACCTCGAGGAACTACAAATTTTCAGACTTTTAGCCGATATGGAAGCACAAATCGGCCTAAATTGAAGGTTATGCGATTACTCTTGTATAGGTACCATTGATTTTTACAACTGAATAACTTGAGGTATCATTCTAGGCCGATCGAAAGACTTACTCGTGCACCGACTACAAATTTGAGCCACAACAAACACAAATCGGCCTTCATTGTTGATAAGATTCCTCTTGTTACTTAGCGGGGTTTTAAGCCCGTTGATCGATCGAAAGACTTATTAAAGCAAGGCTGCATGAGGATTTCCAACCGAGGAATATTTTGTAACGAAAACTATAAGCTTAAATCACGGAATTACCAAGGTTGGTAACCACAACAATCGATCGTTGCATTTTATAGTCCTCTTGAGTTTTAGAATGTTATTGTTTTGAAATACACGAAGGCAATTTTGTTGTACTGAATGCTGGTAGTGCTGGATTTGTGTTGTTACGAAGTATAAATACCTAAATAAATAATAAAACTGTAAAATCGTGTGAAACAAATAATCAATGAAATCAATATTATTGAATCAGTTTTAATACAAAAACAGATTTCGGTCCCATCGACCATTACAAATCTGACAACTGTTGACTTTTTTATATAATATCACAGATTATTTCTTGTTAAAACTTCAGGAGGAAAACATGATTTAAAAACCTAATGGAAATAAAGCAGTGATTAACATACATTTTTGCATCTGAACAAGAACCATCCTTCTAGAAAGAAATCCAATTCTGGCCATAAAGACCTGGTAGAAAATTGTGATTAGAAGGACCTCAGGCAAAAAGGAATTCAAACCCCTGGGCTTGAAAATGAAAATGCAGAGTGTTTTGGCACTCTACGCTGAGTTTGTGGCAAAACAATTCAAGGTACTAAGGAACCATTTTTTTCTTTGGGCCCTCTTACTTGGATTATGTGATTAGAGCAAAACAATCAGGACTGTGCACATGAGAACAACTAATGTTCTTTCACTTGAGCACACGTCTTAGGTAATTTATAACAAATGTGCAATTGCCTATGTCATAAGCAACCAGGAATTGCAAAATTGGTTGCTTAGGAAGGATGCTTGCTTATGAGAGTCAAAGTACAACAATAGAGAATGGTTGCTGAAAGGGAGCAAACTGTAGTTCCAAAAATTTTAACTAACAACTTTCCTAACAGACATATAATTCTTAATGAGGTAATTTTTTCTTTGGGCCCTCTTACTTGGAATGTGATTAGAGCACAATAATCAGGACTGTGCACATGAGAACAACTAATGTTCTTTCACTTGAGCACAAGTTTTAGGTAATTTATAACAAATGTGCAATTGCTTATGTCATAAGCAACCAGGAATTGCAAAGGTGGTTGCTTAGGAAGGATGCTTGCTTATGAGAGTCAAAGTACAACAATAGAGAATGGTTGCTGAAAGGGAGCAAACTGTAGTTCCAAAAATTTTAACTAACAACTTTCGTAACAGACAGATAATTCTTATGAGGTATTTATGTAAACCATTAAACAATTCCCTCAAAATTTAAATGCAAATTAATGGTGGAGCAAGGAAAGAAGTGTTGAAATGTTTCTACTTTGAAGCAGAACTATTTTCACTACAAGATCCCCCATATACTTCATGCTTTTATTGGGTAATTAAAAAAGTAAATGAAGCCTTTTGAGAAGTCGGTACAGAAATGGGAAACAGAAATTTCACCTGCTGGCTTATAGCCCCCCCCCCCTCCCTACACCCTTGCCATCCTTGATAATCAAGGAATACCCAGGGGCATAGCTAGGGGAGTCCTGGGGTATCCGTGACTCCCACTTTGTGAGATAATTTTAATAAAACACAACGTGGATGTCGACATGACAATCTGGTAAGTACCCTGGGTGTGACACAGTGTGAAACCCCCTTTGAAAAATCCTAGCTACGCCCTTGCACACCATAGTTTAATGGAGTTGATCAGGAGCCCATTGATATTATAATAGAAAACAATTAATAGTAATCAAAATAATTATAGCAATTCATAAGTGATACAAAAGCTTCAACAAATATCCAGTGAGCCAAAATTTCCCCTAACTATGAAGGTTATTTGAGATTTTCTTTGTGGGTGTGCCAGGATTTCTGAAGGCAACCAGACCAAATTCAAAGACAACCCGATCTATTCCGAAGATGTCCAAAGATGTTCAGAAAAATTCAGAAGTTTCCATGGACCTCAGTCCTGCGTTTAATAATATCCAGCTGTAATCATAATGTTCAGAATGACAAAAACCTACAAAAAGTGCTAAATTTTCATTAACATAACTATATTTTTAATTGGATCATTGTGATCAGTTAAGGCTGATAGCTCAAATCTGTAAGTCAGGAGTGAGAAATTGCTCCATAGGCGTGAGTTGGTATGAGATTGGAATTTTGGACTCGCAGGCATGAGACAATTATTATTTATCTTAGGAATCAACAAAGAAATATATTTAACAGACTGATGAAATCATTGAATACAAGTTTATAATTTTATTTATATAATTATAACACCTTATTGATAATTATCTGCTTAAATATGAAACAACTGACATAATGACAATAATGAATGACAATAATTTGCAGTTCTCAATCCAATATTTGTGGGTCTCAAGAGCTTTGGATTTTTGCTAAAAGCTGGGCTTTATATAATGACAGACCAAAACCCTCACTGCCATGCCTCAAGCCCCAATATTTTGGGCCAAGCATTAAAAATGTAATTCTTGTTTGGCTGCTATTTTCAGGAAAAAGAGCTGACTGAAGGGCTCCACATTTTCCAACGAGTTCTTCCCTTGACCACTCTGATGATTTGGGCGTTTCTGGTTCCTTCGGAAGAAGAAAATTAAAATTAAAAATGCCTCCTACATTCAAATACTCAAATATTCATTCCAATGTGGCACTTACTGGTGCATTACTGAATAATGTCTTCCGAGAAGAACCGCTTCTTGAAGTCTTGTTCGATGGTTTTCCAGGGGTATTTCCTGTTGGGCCACCGTGCTTTCGTTTTTCTCTTCGATCAGACATACCTGCAAGAAAATGACTTGATGTTTAAGCTCAAAAAAAGCAAAATCGTAGACAATAGCCGTCTAAATTTTCTTGACATTCTGCTTACGAACACTCGTGATAACCTACACAAATGACCGAACTTTAATCGCAAATAACAGAAAATCGGTGAGAGGTACGACCGGGTACGACGTCCTAAATTAAAAGAATAACTATTTCTACAAAAGATGGTGCGATTTTCATGGCTAGAACCCACGCGATATAGCGTCAAGAAACGAACGCGTTGGTTGACTACACAACGTGGACGAAAGCCGCCATATTGGACCGGCTTGCGAGGAAGCCGAATAATAACTAATTCTACTGAAAAAAAATGCGATATAAACAAGTAAATAGAAAAAGTAGCAACATACCTTTCATGAAAACTCCTTTACGGGTAAAAACGGACTACATTTTCGAAGAAAACCACAATAAAAAACCATGGAAAGTTTCGTGGAGAAATTCTCGCAGAAAAGACTGTGAATGAATACGATGATCTGATTGGTCGACCACTCCTACCAGGATACCTTTCGGCCCGTGTCCAACCTCCTCTGGTCTGATTGGTTGAAAATCTGAGACACGTTTACTTAACCTCCTTATCCCTTATCGTTTTTCAGATAACGCTCTGGTTTCTAGTAACTAGAGAGTTGAGGGATGAAAGTTCTCTTTGTCTGTCATCGGACTACTGTATGTATCATTCGGCTGATCCATTCGGGATGAGACTCGTTGCACAAGATTGTAAAAAGCGTGCAACTTCAGGAAATTGGACTGCTTACTTCATTGCTCGTCACGAGAGCCTTAATCATTCTACATGTATAATCGCGTGGTTATGTTTGGAGACGTTAAGGAAAAATGCAATAAGAGGTTAATATTTATTTCTACCTCTTCTCTTCCAAGGTTAAACGCTAAGTGCATGTGGGTATTATGGTTCCAGATCATATTCGAGTCTGTGGACGAAAGTCCAGGGTATGACCTTCAAATGAAAGTAAATGTACCTTACAGTCGATAGTGTTAGTTTCTCGACAGTTTACAAGAATTCATTGAAGCTGATGATGCATTACGTTAAACGAATTACTAATTACCTTTTGAACATCTTTTCTTTCAGCGACTGTGGCAAAAACAAAGTTCTCAAAATTGTCCTTGGACAAACATAATAGAGATCCAAAGATCAGCCTTTTGCTGTTCTCCCATTGCACGTCAAAGAACTTTGTTGTGTCGAATTTGACCTTGTATCTGACTCCGCTGGATGTGCAAACAGGATACAGTATCTTCACATTTTCGTAGATTCTGACATCATGTAAGTGATCATCTCGATCACTATTACAGCAAGGATTGTCCATTAACTGTTGGATCCCATCACGTAAGGGCCTCAAGAAATCCTCGCGAAGAAGCCGGAACTGGACATCTAAATAATACTCTTCGTTGTAATAGCGTCCCTTGATCTTGTTCTTTACAGGGCCATGGCTTGGGACATCAGTAATATCCGAAGGGGTTGGAATGACGCTTACCTGGCGAAAATCCTCCGGTGGTTTTCTGTTGCCATTTGCATTTGCTGAAAATATAAATGAACGAGATCATGATTGAGTTCATCAAACTTCATACTTCGGGTGTTTTAACAGATCTTGCCAAAGTAAATTCAAGTTTTGATATTGGCCTGATAGCAAAACGTTCGTCGACATGCACACTCTGCCTTACTGAAGGCAAGAAATCAAAACATTCCCGGATATGACAACACCGAATGGATTTTCGCAGATATTTTTAAATAGAAAAAGCTTAAAAAAAGCTTAAAAGCCAATATCATGTTGAATTCACCGTGACAAGTTCTTTTCCAAATTACACATCAAGTCTATGTTTTGTTTTGGACTTAGTAATTACTAAATATATTGGACAAATGTCAGCAAAACTTGTCATTGCAAACTATTCGACGAGTTTTTGTAAAAATTGACTTGGAAAAGCGTTTTAGAAACGTCAAATGGCGCAAGGTACGTCGACAACAAAATGATACTTTTATTGTTTACCTTAAATCTCGATCTGACTGAAGGCCCCGTGAAATAAAGAGACATTGATGCTAGACAGAAGATCGAAAAGAAACCTAAAAGGGAGCCACATCCATGCTTATTTTTGCCTTCAAGAGGTACCACAGTTTTAATGATGGCTGCAATATACTACCTACCACTAGCACACTCAGGTATCATAAATTTCTATCCCAAGTGATCATACACATCCTTCAAAGGAGGACGCATTAATCTCCGTCATTGCCCAAACTGAGAATTCAAATTACAACCCTTCAACCGGGCTAGTCCGAACGACAACAGTTCAATGCTGCATCTATGCGAGCGTAAAAGTCAAGCGCATAATTAGTGAAATCCACACACCATTGATCTCTCAGTAACAAAGTAGTTAATAAAGTTGTTCAGCCCTCTCGTCTTTTGCATTCCATTACAGCTAGCCCGAATGTGTGGCTAAAAATCTTTTACTTGAAACCAATAAATCTTTTATCAGTCAACAAAGTGGTATCCAAATGACGTCATTATTCGTTGCCATGCCAACGCGAAAAGAGGTAAAAAATACGCTATTTTGGACCATTTGAGGCTAATAATTGATAAACTTCACGGTGAAAGTTTTTGTTTTCGATATATCTTCGTTTAATCGGCAAGAGAAACATTTTAACAATTTTTTTAAAAATTCTGTACATAGAGTTCAGAGCCACCTTAAATTTATGTAAAAATGACATATCTCTAAATCCTATGTACAGATTTTTTCAAAATTGGCACAAATGTTTGTTATGTTTATAAGACGAAAATATATAAAAGTCAAAAAAATTCACCGAGCAGTTTTGAAGTTCATAGCCTCAAAATGTTGACAATGGGGTCTTTTTGGCCTCTTTTGACGTTGCAATGGCAACAAATTTTGATGTCGTAACCACCTAAATTTGTTTATTGGTTAAGTGTTTACAAACCTGTACTAAACGTTTTTTTCTTAACTTTACTGGTGTAGCTGTAAATGTAGCTGTAAATGATGATGATGAGCTGTGATTGAATATCATAGATGTATCATGATGGGAATGTTTAAACTATTAGGAGCCACCTTAACGCAAGGATCAAAACTTTACCAGCTCTAAAGGTTTGGTTCCTTCGTGTTTTCTGCTGTTTACTTGCGGATTCCTCTTCCTTTTTCAGTGTCCTCATTTCTTGCATAGTCAACATCACGTCTTTATCCAATAGCTTTCCAGACTTTACAAGAGTCATTGAAGCGTTTTGCATCTTCAATAATAATGCACTGGGGCATGCATTCCGGAATCTGCTGAAAACGTCTGTCAGAAGTTTCACAAGGTCTCTGATTGCATTCAAACTTACACCTTCGGCTTGTGGGATTTTCGATTTCTTTACGACTAGTTGCGAGTCAAGTATGGCTGCAACCCTTCGAGTGAGAAACCAGGATGTTTGCAAAAAACCCAGCAGTTTTGATAACTCATCATGGGAATCACAATCGCAAGCTTTTCTGACAAGTCTCATAAGAACAATAACGGCGTCATTTGTCATGTTTTGCTGTTTGACAAACAGAGATTGTTCTGAAGTCAACCGATGGACAATTTCGTCGGGATTACTCTGATCCAGGAGATCTATCATGGCTTCTATCGAAAATGACTTTGACTCGGATTTTTTGCCATTTTCTTTTCCTTCTTTTCTTTTTGTACTTGTTTGATTATCACTTTGACCAACCTCAGTCCTGCTCTGTTTGCTTTGTTGTTCCGTTGCTCTCTCTTGTACACGTTTTTGTGAACTTGTGTTACTTTTACTGCAGACAATAGTATCTTTTTGGCGCTCACTGTCTCTTCTCGTCTCACTGTCTTGCAGACCATTTTGTCGCAATATCTTGTCATTATTGTCAACATCCACACTTTTCTTTCCTTTGCCTATTTTCTGATGGTGTGTTTTACCTTGCTGCACACCATCTTGACTCCTACGTGCTAGTTCTGTCGCACAGTCCTCCCCACCATTTTGTACCAGTGTGTTGTCAGTGCTGTCTTTGGCCACACTTTTCTTTGCTTCACTCCCACTTTGTCGGCGTTTTTGATCCTGTTTTCTTGTTCTGTTATAGCTCTTTCCCTCTTTCCCTGCTGCATCATCTTTTTCTGGCAATGCATTATTGTTGGTGTCTACGGTACTAACACTTTTATTCAATTGACTTCTAGTTTGCTGGCGTGATTCACCTCGTTTTCTAGTACCATTTTGGCTGTCACTCTCTATTCCTGTCAATTCACCCTCCACACCACGTTGTGACAACAATTGTGGCAATGCGTTGTTAGCATTTGCCGCAGCACTTTTCTCTGCTTCCTTTCCATTGTCTGAAGATGATTCTCCTTGTTTTCTTGTCTCATATTGACTTTTGCATTCTTTTCCTGTTGCACCATTCCGCAAGCTGTTTTGAGGCGGGGTCTTGTCTTTGTTGTTGATGACACTTCCATTTTGCGAATTTATTTGTCCTTGTTTTCTACTCTTATCATCGTCCTTGCTTTCTTTTTCTGACGCACTATCATGCGGTTTATTTGGTAAAATGGACTTATCTTTCCTGCCGACGACAGCGGATTGTTTTGCCCCACTTCCGTTTTTAAGTTGTTGTTGTTTACTTGTCCCTTCCTGGAAATTGCTTTCTTTTCCTGTTGCACCATCCTCTAGGCTGTGTTGTGACAAGGTCTTGTCTTTGCTGCCGACGACAACCTTTTTATTTCCTTCACTTCGGTTCTTTGGTTGTGTTCGTCCTCGTTTATTTGTCCCATATTGACTTTCGCTTTCTTGTCCTATCGCACCATCTCGTGACAAGATCTTGTCATTGTTGTCAACATCAGTACTGCTCTTTCGCTCACTTCGTTTTTGCGGGATTTTTTGTCCTTGTTTTTTAGTCCCATCTCGGATCTTCCTTTCTTTTCCTGGGGCACCCATCTGCGGGCCATTTTGTGACATTGTCTTATCAGTTCTGTCGACAACAGCGCTTTTCTTTCCATCACTTAATCTGCTTTTTGGCCTTTCTTGTTCTTGTTTTCTCGTTTGATATTGCCTGTCGCTTTCTTTTCCTGTCGTACCATTCCCAAAACTATCTTGTGACGAGGTCTTCTCCTTGTGTTCAACGACAAAATTTTTCTTTGCTTCGCTTCTTTTTTGAGGGATTCTTTCTCCTTGCTTTTTAGTCCCATCTTGGATCTTGTTTTGTTCAATTCCTGCGGCACTGTCTTGTGAGCTATTTTGCGTCAAGGTCTTGTTACTTCTGTCGACGTCAACCCTTTTCTTTGCTTCAAGTCCGCTTTTTGGCTTTGATCGTTCTTGTTTTCTTGTCCTTTCTTGGAACTTGCTATATTTTCCTGTTGCACTATCCTGTAGGCCTTTGGTGCCGACGACAACGCTTTTATTTTGCGGGATTGTTTGTAGTTGTTTTTCAGTCCCATCTTTTCTCTCACTTTCTCGTCTTGTAGTACAATCTCGCTGACCACTTTGTGGTAATGTGCTGTCACTACCCTTTACGGTCATTGTCTTTTTTGCTTCACCTTCATTTTGCTGAACTGTTTGTCCCTGGTGTTTAACCTCCTTTCGGCTTTCAACTTCTGTTTTTACTGTCGCACCATCCTTTTGTGAAAGCGTCTTCTCACTATTCTTTCGTCGTGACAATGGACAGGTCTTCTCACTGCTGTTTGAGGCCTCACTTTTCTTTTGAGTCTCCTCTCTCGTTTTATCCTGTTCAAGTACCTCCGTTAGGCTACTAGCAGCATCTGAAAAACCGTTTTTGTTCTTTGGACGTTTTCTCGCAGGAGCAAATCGCCGGCTTCCACCTTGAGCTTTTCCCTGCTTTTTCTTCTCAGTATCTCCTTTAGTCGTTTCACCTTGAGTGGACGATCTGGTCTTGGTATTGGCGGGGAGGTGACGATCTTTGGTTGAGCCACCGGAGGTCGATTCTTTGCCTTGTGTTTGTTTATCTTTATTTCGGGGGATTCCGCGGCCACCGGAAGGCTCCATTTGTCTAAAACACAGATGCAAAATTAATAAATGTATTAAGTAATTATTGACTAATTTAAACTTTCTTTAAATAAACATGGCTCGAATTATATTTAGGGACGAGAAGAACGAAGACGGCAAGGAGAGCTTGGTGGCGATGGTGCATAATGGCGATGTCACTGAAGCATAACTAAAGCATAAAACATATCCCTAAATGAAATGCCTCAGTTATAGCCACTCAGAAATTTAATTTGGCTCAAGAGTAATCTTGTTAAAGTACATATCATAAACAAATTCGGTTTTTTTAGTGCTGCTTCAAGGCTACAATTTGTGAGGCGGCGATTAGCTAAATGATATCGTTTAAGGCCATTTTATGCCTATGTTTTCATGAAGATTCGCTAACAGATCAAAACACTGCCAAAGGTCGCCTGTAAACAAATGGCGTATCGGTTTCTAAAACAAAGGGCCGCTAACCTAATGATCGAAAAAAGAAACGTGATTTAAAGAAAGATCATTTCCGGTGATTTTCTGGGAACTTGACATCAGAGGTAATTAACATATTAATTACATTTTCCATATAAAGAACGTTACAGATGACAGACAAGAAAGTTTTCTATGACAAGTGTCCGTGACAAGTTTTACTTGCTCGTGTGTATGAACAACAAGTTTTCTTTGACAAGTTTTGCCCTGACAAGTTTAATTTGCCCGAGTGAGCGAATAAACAAGTTATCTTTAATTCGTACCCCGCAATACAAATGTACAGCGGACGAAGAAAACACACAAACAAGATCAATAATAACCTCTTCGTAGTCAGTCTTTTTTTTGGCTTGTTTCTATTTCTATAGGATTCTGCCTTTGTATTCCACAAACTTTCTCTTGTTCGGAGGTATTCCAGAGCGATGTGGCAAAATTAGGGTCCAACGAACAGTTTTAGCTGCCATGTTGTTATCCGCCATGACTGCAACTCTAAACAACAAGACCTCTGAGGGCCCTCGATTTCGCAACAAGTTTTTGTCAAGTTTTCCTTGTTGAGCATACAGACAAGCAAGTTTTGCGATTTATCAAGTTTTTTTTATGACAAGTTGCGTTGTTCTAAAGCTAGCATGCCAGCTTTTGATCAAGTGCACTTGACAAGGAAAATCTTGACAAGTGTTTATTTACACACGAGCAAGTAAAACCTTTCAAGGCAAAACTTGTTATAGAAAACTTGCTCGTCTGTAACGTGCTTATGTGTCTACATTTGTAAAGGCAGACTACGGTTTCTGCACACACAAAGAAATATGTAATCTTCCAAGTTAATTGAAACAAAACGAGAGTAACGCAAAAATAAGATCAGCTGTATTTCAAAGCCAGCATGCATGATTTTTTTTTTCCATTCCCATTTCCATACCCACCAGTCTTACTCCACTACTACTAGACAATATTCATACAACCTACAAGTTGATATTTCACTCTGCTGGAGAAATTACAGAACTGACGTGCTTGCTTAAAATTACCTTTTGTTAGTTCGAATGTTATCTTTGAGACATTTACTCTGATATCAACGCTTAGACCACTATAACTGCTGTGTATTTCGCTGTTTCTCTGGAAATGGCACTCGTGTAAATGTGTTATGTGTAAATTTAGGCCCCAAATCTCTTTTATTTCTTGAACAGAAATCTGCCCAGAGTTGGTTGTTCCAAACTGCTTTGATTTTAAATATCTCTTTAGTGGTCCAGATTGTCTGCTGAGCTATAAGAGGATAAGGAGGAAATGATCTCATGCAATCTTTATAAAACAATATAGAATAGTACTAGAAAGGACTAAAAATAAATATGCACTGCAGGAGGGAACAATCACTAAATTTAAAGATGCATGTACACACATTGTTTTATCTTTTCCTTTCCATGTAAATATAACGAAAATTACATTTCGAACAACATTCGACACTTTGCAAATTCAGTGTAATGTGTACCTACGTCTTCTTGGTAATCTTAATGCCTTTTAACACAATTGTTTCCGCAACATTATCTGCTAAGATTGTAATATTGCTGCAAAAACTATTTTGATCTTCTTTCCCTTTCAAACATTGTTTCAAAATCAGTTCAAATTCTCACTTGTGCTAACACAACTTTAACGCAAAGCCAGCTTGGCTCTATATAAGTGACCAAGGCTAAGAACACACTCCAGAATAAAATAGAATGAGACAATATACAATTTACAGTAGGGGTGGCGAAAGTTAATGACAAAAATTTGCGAAACGGCGAGACTACCATTTTTCTCTGCAATGCGAGACCGACTGAGAACGAGAGTCCATTCGATAAAAATTATAGAGACTTCGAAACAAAGAAGATTACCAGAACGCCTTTTTTAAAAAGGCCTAGTGATTGTAAAAGAATTAATAAGTGAATTATATATGTGCAGTGTGAGTGAACTATGTTGCGGAATATAAAATGTTTCCCGGAAAATTCCGTGATTCATGCCATTGAGAAAAGCAACCTTTCTGGGAAATATATATAGACTAGTTTGAAAGTTTTTAATGGATTCTATCATTCATTGAACTAACAGTATTTAACATAAATCCATGAACAATCAACATTAGCATGCACGAGTACATAAAATTTTATTCTGGCAACATAGTTATTTTCCTGTGAATGGTTGCAAAATGATTGCGTTTTGTTTAGGCATCACTGACACTTTCGTTGTATTTTTGACTTACCTGCTAATAACGGGCTCACCTTCATAAGATAATAACAATATTTCGCATCCTTAGATCCATGTGATATTTGTTTCTTCAAGGAAAGCAAAAGACTTATCAAAGTTTTTGTCAGATTTACTAAAAGTATAGAAGTAAAATAACTTCAAATGTTTGTTGAATCATACTTGGATGGACTAGCCAATCAGAAAGCGACAAAAATAGATTTCGCAGAATATATACACAGACTTCCGGTCTCTTCATTTCTAAGAATTCTGCTTCGTCATAGGTTTGATTTCTTCAAGTCCATCAATGCATGTAATGAAATCTTATGTAACTTGCTTAAAGTTTCAGATTCATTTGTAGTTGTAGTTTTGTTGGATAAGTTACTTTGTATAACCGAAATAAAACAGTTATTAAACAAGAACATATAACACGGCGATCATAATATGGAGAAACGAACAGCCTGTATCTATTTTCTCGGAATTGCACTTGTAATCAGGCAAACTTTCTCGGAATGGGTTAAGTGCGTCACTATTCTTGAGAAGCGTAACCTTAACCTGTCAAGATTGTCTCTCAAAATGTAAAAAATGTTTAAATGCCAAGGGTAAAGAAGCAATCTTCCCATAAATAGAATGAAATAAAGTAATTTCCACATCTCCAGGCGAAATCGAAATGGATATTCAGGTAGCAAAATTCACTGATCCAGAGTCTACTCGTTCCAGCTGACCAAAAAAGAACGCGGCCGCTACAATAATATAGGCAACCAGGGGTGGGCCAGCTTATTCCCCGCGAAGTGACTCTGACATCGATTTTAAGGGTCCGGGATGCACGGTATAGAGGATTTCGCGGCGGGAGATCATGGATAATCAGGGCAATTATGACGCCAAAGTACGGTGTTTGTATAAGAATCCAGTGTCAAATAAGGGCCTGGTCGCACTACAGTCAAAAACAAAAATTAGCCCGTGCAAAAATCGAGGAAAACAAAAGAAACCGCTCCGTTGGGACACTGTTTTTGTGGAATGTTTTTGTTTTAATGTCATTTTGCACGGGCTAATTTTTGTTTTTGACTGTAGTGCGACCAGGCCCTAATTTCGGAAACATTTTAATTATCCAATATTTGTTAATTGAAAAGTCGTCAAATTTGAGGGATGTAGCTGTGTTACAAAGCGTTTAGCTAATTCTTTTGTTTTCTAACATTTGTAAATAAATCCGGTCGAAGTCCATTTAAAAATATATATTTGGTGTCTACTGAGAATTTAGGTTTTTAAATAGGTTCTTATGGTCTTAACAGAGAAAGATGCTTGCAGCTTGTGGTGTAACAACTCGTCTTTACGGGTGTCTGATCCCCGTTCCTTATGCATTAGAAACACACACTTGTGTCTACGCACTGAAACTATATAAATCTATGGTCAGTAAAAGCAATTATTCGTATACAGTACATGTATATAATTTTTTATATTGAAATTAGTAGAGATTCTACGCAGTCGGATTGCCATATTGAAAGCAAATACTACTTACTAAAACTATATATCTATAGTCAGTAAAGGCAATTATTCGTGTACAGTACAAAATGTATATCAGATTCTGCACAGTCTGCTTGCCATAATAAAAGAGTTATAATTATTATTTCTTTTTTCTGATTTTCCAGAGAAGAACCTATTCCAATTTTTAGGCTCAACAGGTTCTTATATAATGAGGGTTTAAATGCTGTTTTAATCCACTAGGTTTTTTTTCGCGCGATTTTTATTGTATCAATAGAAGTCTCCTAAGTGGGGGAGAGTCGAGGTACAAATCACGTTTTACAGTTATAAAGAAAATTGATGTTTTACGATAAAAGTCCAGTTAAAAATTATTTAATGCTATTATGGACGACGGCTACAAATAGCCCAATTTCGATATATTAAAATTCAATTTGAAACAAAAGACATCACTACGAGGCTTAGGGGAATAAACCATACAAATCCCTGCTATCATTCCCCTAAGCCTCGTAGTGATGTCTTTTGTTTCAAGTTGAATTTTAATATATCGAAATTAGGCTATTAACTGTGGACTTAATTCACGGATAATGATGATGGAAAATCACCGATCATTTGATGTTGAACTTGTCATATATAAAACCTATAGGTGGTTTTCACGTCGGCTATGTTGGTGGACACAACAATGAAATATTCATCCTTTGGGAGTAAAACTCTATTTTTATGCAAACGATTTCTATTGTTTGTATCCACCAACATGGCCGCCGTGAAAACCATCTATTCAGGTAAAACTCGTGATGTTATCTGGGGACTTTCAGCAACCATGACAGCAACGGCAACAAGAACGTCACAAAACTATTCGGAGATAAGGCTCTTAAGGACGGACCATTTACCAAATGCCGAAAAAAAAAATTCATACTCAGAAAAAATTTGAGATCAAACATGGTTTTGAACTGAAATCAAAACCCTAAAGATGTTGATCTGGTGTTTCATTGGGTATCAAGATTGATTCACCTGACCTGAATGGTTGTCATTTATTGGCTGTTCACTTTATGAATTATTAATGAGTTTGAGAATTCACATTCAAGTGACGTTTTCTTTGGCGCGTTGCCGTTATGGTTGCTTAAAATCCCTAGTGGACGCTATGCTACACAAAGAAAATTACTGTGTGAATCAGACTGAACCGTGAACACCTTTTGCACAGAAAAAGCCTGTTTTCTTTTCTCAATATAAAAGTGGTTTCACATCTCATTGCTAGCTACACTGTTGATAGGACCAAGTCGCAAAGCAAAATTCACACTTGGGCTGATAAACGTATTGTTGATTAAGTACAAAATTATCGACGGACCAACTGAGGTGACGGAAAAATTGTTCGACCAATACTAACTGCCGATGTTCTTCCTACTTCCACTGCAATAGTGTCAGGAGAATTACGCCTTGACGGTACAGGGGAGGGGACGGGTGTTATTCGAGGGGGTGTAGCACTATTAGAGGATACAACCACCCCAGCCTTCTTCATTGCCACCATAGTTGTTGCTCTGAAAGCCTCTGTGGTATTACTCTCGGGATGAAATAGTATAACGCGCAGCTTTGGAGCGTACATGATGCACAGCACGGCGTAACCCGAAGCAAGCATCGCTACGCAAAACACAAAGTTGCGCGTGGAACCAACACTGTCATAGAACGCGGGGAAGAAACTGAGCCAAAAAACGCAAAAGGCAAACATTGCAAAGCAAATGAACTTGGCTTCGTTGAAGTTTTCAGGGAGCTTTCTGGCTCTAAACGCAAAGTATGTACATAATAATGCTAGCACCAACACATAACTCAGAATGACAATGTTTAGGAGCTCGTTTGATGCTCCACAGCTTAATATCTGCCAGTCTTCTCTTGAGCTGTCATCCTCAACAGTAACTTCTGGCGGATGGATTATGAACCAGACTGTTGTCAGGGTAACGGGTACTAACGTTAACACAGCCGCAAGGATGGCCTGCATTTTGTTGCTGATGAGGTAACTGCCGCCAGCGGTCAGCCGAGATCTGGCTTTAAATATGCGTAGGAGTCGATCTGTTTTTAACAACATGATAGCAGTGCAAAGAGTGAATGGAATTCCAAAGAATAACGGAAACACTGTACAGCCAGCCACTGTCGGTTTTCCGATCGTCAATAACGGAAGCACGAATATAGCTACGATGCACCCCAAGTGCACAAACGAGAGCTCGCGGTTGGACGCTTTCACAACAGCTGTATCGCGGTATTTGTAGAAGACGGCCAAGACGCCGGTTGATATAATTAAGCCTATGATAGCGAGCAACGTGGCACTTACACCCTCTCCGTTTTTCCACGCTAAGTAATCCGATTTTAATTTCACGCAGTTTGTTCGTTGGACGTTTGATACATATCCCTCGTGGCATTTCCTGCAAGTGCCTTGTCCAGTAGTAGGTTTTACAGAGCCTTTCTCGCACTTGACGCATTTCCAGCAACAAGCGATGCTGCCCTGTACTGGGTATTGACCCGGATCACAGGGGTCGGCGCAGACTGACTTGGGCTTTTCTAAGGTCCATCCGTTCCATTTAATCACTGTATTATTATACAGCTTAAGAGTTTCATCCTCGCCGTTCCAAGTTCCAAACTCCTGGAAGTCCATCTTGCTGTCGTTAGTTTGTTGAAGACTTTTTATAGCATATGATCCAAAGCGCAGATCCCCATTCTCATCGAACATGATTTGAAACCCAGACCTTCCGTCGAATGACACATTCTTCAAGAAGAGCAGGATATCGCTTGGTTTTACAAACGAACCAACAATGACAGGACATTTCTCTCCTTGGAGAACGCTTTCTCCATCCTTGCAATCAAAGATGTTTTTTACAGCATAAACGACTGCGTAGATCGCATCCATGACATTTGTGTACTTGTTACGGGGCAGCGACTTTGTGCTTGGCTTAGGGAACGTTTTTGGACATAGCATGGTCACATTCGGTCGCTTGGTCATGTAAACGTAATACTCTTCTTCCTGGGCTTTGCGGCTAGATGCCGTAAGGTTGTTCCAATGCGCCGCGTCTTGCGTATAGCAGTCGAACTTTTGTGTCCAGTATTCCCACATCCATGGATTGTGTTCAGTGTTGTTTGGCTGTAAGCGCTCTAAGTGCTCCTCATAACCTTCGTGTCTTTTCAAGAGAGGCACCACACCAAGCATTCCTCCGACGACGTTTTCGTCTAGTGTTGTGAGCAGGGGTGAGTCCCCCCATGTCTCGGTTCCGATCCACGTTTTATCACTCAGCTTTTGACGCGATGCTTCATTTAAGAATTCCACCGCGTTTGGCCTTTCACACCACACAATGATCACCCTGGCGCGCTGTTCATTTTTCAGCAATTCTATTATATGTCGAAGCTCCTTCAGGGAGAGTGAAGGATTGAAAATCTCTTCCAAGGCAATGCAAATTTGTCGCTTTTTAAGTTCAGTTCGCAGAGAATCGACGCCAGCGCGACCGTACGGATCATCAGAGGCAACTATGGACACATAGGTCCACCCGAAATGCTTCAACAAATCGGCCAGGGCTCGAGCTTGGTATATATCGGACGGTATTGTCCTGAAAAAGGAGGGATAAACGGTCTTATCGCTGAGCTCTACACTCGTGGACGAATAGCTGATTTGAGGGATGTCGTCCACACCGAGAACATTCGCTACGCTTGCTGATGTAGTTGACGAAGCCGCCCCAATAACGGCCGATATCTGCGTCCGCTTCTCCGTGCATCTACAATATCGAGTAGGACAACTCTTGTTATTTCCGCTGCTTGTATTCCCTGCATCGAGGATAAAATCCAACGCAGCTTTTAATGCCACAGGGACGTTGTTGCACGAATCTCTAATGTCATAACCCAAAGTGAAATTAGGCGGTAATAAATTAGGATCGCGGTTGATTTCTTGAATGGTAAATAACATGGCTTCTACCCAGGTCAGTCCGTTTATGTTGATGCCGTACGCTTGCTTCGAGGAGCCATTGATGGGTTTTATAACATGCACTGGGAAAAATCCACCGATTATAAGATCGCCTTGCAAACTTGAAATCCGGCCTGGATTAGCACAGTGTTCAGAATGGTTTGTTTTAGTCGATTCGCCATTGTTCGAAGTGGTCACCAGAATCCAAAACGCAAACATAAAGAACGACATTGTGTTCTCGATAATCCGTCTTCGTCCTTTTTATTGACGCTGAAAGGTCGTTGATTATGCACTAACTTGATTCAGGCTGAAGAAGACGTCGGCGGCATGTGTCACGTCACTTTTGATTCGCTCACTGTCTGTGTAAAAGACCAACAGAAGTCCTCGCTTCAGGAAACAGATAAACAGTATTTCACACCGGCCTAATTAAACATCGTTTCAAAGATATGCGTGTGAAAAAAGGGGTGCCCGGTGACTGACGTTTAAATTAACCAACAAAAATACAGTGGTATTATGAATAATCATTGCGTCTCTGCACGCTTTCTGTAACTAATCACAACGATTAAATTCGCAAACTAATACAGCATCTATCGGTTACAAGATGGCTCTGGCAGTTACTTAAATATTTCAAACGTGCGAAACGCAAATCACAAGCTTCCAATGTACTGTTTATTTGGCGAGTTTGTTTGATCTGGCTTCAAAACAAGACGACATCACTTAATATGAAAATGATAAAACTTTTTTTCACGAGATCGGAGTCTACTAAAAGGCCCCTGCTGAGTATTGTGGGCTGCGAAGCTTGCGAAAACAATATTATTGAGAACGATTCAAGAAATTAAATTGAAACAGCAATTTCAGGTTTCCAATTAGATGGGAAGAAAAATAACCACAAGAGACCAACGTCATTCAATGTAAATACAGCCCCGTAAAACATCGACCCATTTGAACAAACGCACATATTGAAAAGGTGTTTGCGCCAATCGTATGCAAGGAAATTGACATTGTGTGTTTTGCTGTACTTGTGTTGTCACGCGAAACGGGAATATCTTATCCGGATAACTTATTCAATTCTAAATGGGCTATTTTTGGTTTTAAAACATTATTAAATCGTTCAAAACATATGATATTCCATCAAAGTCATTTTTGTATTTAGCGCATAGATTCCGTAGCTATTCTTACCGAGAATATTTGTAAAAGGTTAATCGTGCAATAGTCAAGGTTTAATATGAAGATCTATTACGATGTCAAAAGCAAGCTGACGTTAGTATGTATCATAGTACACGGTTGGCATACAAGAACTAATCTCTATGCAAATCGCGTGAAACTTTTAATAGCTTCGTTGTTGTGAATTTGTAAAAGTACTGATGCTCCGAGGAGTTGAAAAATAAATACAGGAATTATCACCAACCGCGCATTGTTATAACAAGTAACCGTATTTTGTAACAAACAGAGCTGTAGAAAATGTAATCGATTGACAGCACATTGTCATTGGCATTTTGCAATGAAATATATATAAGAATTGTAATGACTGTTTCTTCCACCGTTTATTTTTGTCCAATGTGACTGGATTGTCCAGAAGCTGAATTTGTCGGATGGCTTTTAAATTCAAATAGAGAAAGGAAAATTAATCGTCGTGTGTTCACTTTATTCTCCACAAAACTTAAAATTTTATTATTCGACACTGTTGTTTTGCAGGATGGCAAAAAAATGAAACAAAATATAAAACGCACGCGTAGAGGCATTGCTTTCGCTTATTAAACCTATTAATTGTTTTGTGCCGTTCTCGCTGTCGTCGCTGTCGTGGTTACTTTTAACTTAAAAGTTCCCTAAGAAGAACAAGAACTACGTGAAAACCCCCCGAAAAGGCCATTATTCTATGGAGAAGTTGGACAATTTGAGGTAAGAATAGCATGTTTTTAACCTTCGCTTTTATTTGTTGTATTGTAACATGAGCGAAAACTGCAAAGTCCGTTATTAAACTTATTTAGTGTTGAACAATGATCGTGCGATTTTGACAGAGTGTTTCAGCGTGAAAGAAGAAGCCCGGCGGATTTTTAATTCTGTCCTTTGAAGATAGAGACGAAACATCTTTCAGTGACTTATTCGTCACAATCATCCCAGTAGGGAGATTAGCCTTTTTGTCGCAGTTTTATTACTAGCAGTCCTAGCAGGGCAATGGACATGGCTTTTTGCTCTTACCAGCTGAAGAGCAAATTTGAAAAACAATTTTCATTGTCTTTTCGGCCCAACGATTGGCCAATAACCCAGATCTCTTAGCAACGGCCGAACCTTTTTATTTTCCACCCAGCCAATTTTTAGCCTGCGAGCAGGCTCACTTGTTTGGGGTATCGCGCGAGTATCTTGGCGGCGAAGCCGCCAAAGCGAGCCAGCTTCGAGAAGAATGGGGCGAGGAAAAGTGAGCCTGCACGCGGGCTATTGATTTTTGAATTCCGCCCCTTGCGAGGTGTCAAGTCGGCATTTGACCTGTATCAGATAACTATCCAATAGGAGCAAAGCAAAATATAAACAAACATGACAGAAAGTTGCACGAGAAGATTTTCGCGGCAGATAGCAATTTTGGAAGTGGGATGTGAAATTGCCCTGGTTTTTGTCATAATTATGTAGCCTGTCATTTTTAACCAATCGGATCGCCCCGTTCGTCGGCGAACGCGGTGAATTCAAAAATCAATAGCCCGCGTGCAGGCTCACTTTTCCTCGCCCCATAATCGCCAAGATACTCGCGCGATACCCCAAACAAGTGAGCCTGCTCGCAGGCTAGCCAATAGCGAAGTGCACAATTACTATTTATAGAACTAAAACTCAGACAAACAAACCAAAAGTGACTCTCAGGGGATTCCTAATAACGAATTTCTATTGTCAGAAATGCAAGAATAGACAAGAATAAATTATAAACTCAGACAAACATGAGTACTGACGTCATTTGTGCACTTTGCTATTTTATGAGTTAACAACGAGCGCTTAGCGCCCGCGCCTCGGATTCGAAAAAAAAATCGCTTGGTTACCAATACTTTACGAATGCTGGCACTACTTCTGAATCGAATGCAGTGTTTTGAACGCTTTGTCTACAAAATATATGGAGAGAAACGACCAGAAAAGACACAAGACTACCTAATGTGAACAATGTAAGCAAAAAGACACGTTCGACGACATCCTCCGCCTCAAAGGATACTCAGAGAACAGCATAGACCAAACAAAACACCTTCAGAACCACCAAAGAGACTCTCAACCTTCCAACACAGAATGGTCATATCTCAAGATTCCATATATCTCTGAACGACTTAACCACAAGATCACTAACATTTTCCGAAAAGAGGGCATACCGGTGCGTGTCGCGCACAGATCATACACCCTGAGACGAGCTCTCTACCACAACACCACGAAGCGCACATGCACCAGGAACAACTGCACCATCTCAAGCACCAAATTATGCTTACTAAGGAATGCCGTTTACCAAATTACATGTAACAATTGCAATCAATACTACATCGGGAGCACTACACGTTTCATCCACGATCGTATTAGAGAACATCTCAACAGTGAAGACTCCTCTGTAAAGAAACACATCTCTACATGCCAAAACAAAGACTACAAAAGCATTGAAATCGAGACCATTGTACTAGAAAGCGACCCCGTAAATCTACGCCTTTTCGAAGCATTTTACATAACAAAATACAAACCGACCCTTAACTCCCGAGAAGAATGCTGCGAATTCGCGGACCTTTTGTTCTAGTTACTATTTTACCATATCTGGAGAGACTCTTTGTTCAATGACACTCGCTTGTTAGACCGTTTTATTCGTTTCTTATTCATATCTGTACCTTATTATTTACACCTTGTTATTCTTATGTATTTCACATACTTGTCACATTCTTACGCTTTTTACACATTTTACTTTACATTTGTATGTAGACTGACGCGGAATATTTTTCTTTTTATCCCTGATGATGCCGTTGATCGGAGAAAGCTTGGAATTTACAGTTTTATCACAGTAGTTTTAGGCCTCATTCGAAAAATTTTTATAAATAAATGTAAGTTATTTTTTAGATAAATAAAAACTTAAAGGCTGCGTTTTTTGGGGGGAGAATCCGAAATTGGATTTGTAATCTCAGATCATATGGATTTTTCATGACCAATAAAGGTGAATACTCCTAAAACGGATCATTTAACCTAAAAAAAACACGTATATAGTATGTAAATGAACCTTTTTTCACTCGCTTGTGTTTATCAGTCTGCTCGACAAATAGTTTTCAAAATATACACAATAAAATCTTACCTGAATTGCCTATTATATAAAATCGTGAAAGGAACAAAACAGTGAATGGAACGAGTAAATTTTCACGGAAGACGGCTTGTCAGATGTACTTTTTTCCAATCCATTCCCCAAAAAACTCTCAGATCACGAATCTAAAAATCCGGATTGAGATTTGATCTGAAAAATCTCACCGAAGCACACAATGTATGGATTCATGATCCGGTTTTGGATTTTAGTTAAAACAAAACGCAAAATCCGTTTTTGGATTCAAGAATCCGGATTCTGAGTTTCCCCCAAAAAAGCAGCCTTAGTCGAAATGCACTTTTCCTATAGCCCATGATGCACTGCAAGATTTTCCCACATTTTTTACGCGAGGATTCGTAGAGGTGTGGCGTTGTGTTGTTTCCTTAGGAAAATATAGTTGTCCCACACTTAAAATGTAGATCGATCTCCATCCAGGGCTCGTTGTTTAAAGGCATATGAACGCTAATCCAGGATTAAAAGTTAACCAAGAAATTTATCTTTATGACTCCATTCCCTTTAGCGATTATACTGCATACCATTTAAGCATAAGGAAGCGGCGAATTTCTGCCAAGAGGCGAGCTTTGTTTGCTTAGAGCGCGCGAGACAGTGAAAAATGAAGGCTGTGTTGGGATAAAATTTGGCTATGTGAAATGGGCCTTTTTAATAACATAAATCATAATGATTTGACAAAGTAGAACGACACCTATACTATTAATATTTTTAATTATCACGCTCTAGCAAAGGTGACGGCATTGGACAAAGATAAAAAAAGTTAACTCAAAATCGTCTGTAAACGGTAGGTGGAACAAGGGGCGGAGAAGGGTAGAATTTGCTGTGTGCGACGAAGGCCTCCAGACTGGCTAAGAGGAAGAAAAATGGGTGAAAACTCGGTTCCTTTAATCTATGCATGCATACGAGGCTGAGTACTTTCCCTAGAACGTGATAACAATGTGCATTGGCTTTATTCTATTGTTTTATCTTAGCACAAGGATTGTCTTGTGACTGTTGTTAAATTCCTTTACTATTTTAAGACTTGCAAATTGCAACATATAGTTCGAATAACCTGTCTGGAGTCTTATCCTTCTTGCACCCATTTCCCCTTAGTATACAAGGGATTACGAAGCCGGCAAATAAACTCATTTATCTAACTTTATCTTGTTTAGGAATGCTTTCAAAAGCTTATGTTTAGCTAGAAGGCGAGACAAGTCAAAGTCGAAACTGAAGAGCAGAAATACGGTAGAAAAATTTTCATTGATTAGTTATTTAATTGGATTCTAAACTAAATGACCGGCGCTAGTCCTGGGTTAGCTTAACCGGGCTTTGAACACGGCAATTAATTTTAAAACTAATTTTAGCTTTAAGTGCTTATAATCAAAAAACGAGCTCGGTGACCCCATTTTATCACCGAATTGTAATTGGCATGTAAAGATACAACTTTTTGTAAAGTTTGAAAAACATCTTGGGAAGAGGTTTAGAGCTACCTTAACTTTTCGTAAATGTAAGGTGGCCTTCATTACTTTTTCATCACTGACTAGGCATGTTTGATACCATAATTATTGCACTACCTGATAAAGAGTGATAGTATTGATCCAACAAAGTTTAAGTACTGGAAGTTACTAGAAACTGTTCCATGCCACCTTGATTCAATTTCGTCGGTCTAACTATAAGTGAAATTTGCCAGTTAGTTCAGACTATCGTTGGCCTGTTCTCTTTTCTGCAAGGGTCATATTTGCATAACGGGTAAACACTGCATTAAAAACCTCAAAATGGTAGGTTGTTTTCATTTTCTTTGGCGAGCCTCAGATCAAATTTTTATGTATCCATTTGAGCAGTTTAAAAGCATATTTAGTTACAAAACGCATTTCTCACGACCTTCTTCCGTCTGACCTCGTAGCTCAGTGGTAAGAGCGCTGGAAGATCTTATCAGAGGCCTTGACTTCGACTCTCACCGGGGTCAAAGATTTTTTCTTTCATTCCCGTTATCCCCATAACATCCTTTCTAGGACTTGCCAAAGGAATTTGTAAGGGTTTCACTCTTCCCAGCACTCATGAAAATTACAATTACATTTCACTTCATAAGAGTGCTACGCAGCTTTCACACATTGGCACATTTCTATCGGTCAAAACCCCAAAATAATAGTCTGTATTATTTTAAATTATTCTACTAATGCTCTGGAAGTAAAAATAAGTGTCGTGGGCTGCAGATGGGCAGGATGGAATTGGATTACTTAAAAAAACTGGGCCAATTTTTACAAGTTCATCGCCTTGTGTCTTGGAGAGCTCGTCAAAACTCTTATGGCTTATTCTCTTTTCGAAAATTCACTCAATATCTTTCTCTGATATTAGCGTGCTTTATAAGCATTTCCTGTATGACAAAGGTACTTAGTTTTAATTTGGTGCAGTTTTGCCCCAGAAACTTTAATTGCCAACGAGCCAGCCGAGCGAAGACGCGAGCTGGCGAGGCGGCAGAGAATAGTGCCGCGCGAGGAAGTGCTAAGGCAGAAAAATTCTCGATCGAGCCTGAAAAAGTGTAAGGTAATGTAATGTAATGTAATGTAGACTTTGGTTTGAGCCAATTGCAAGGCGGGAACTATTAGAGCCAATGAAAAGACGTGTTATTGCCACACCAAGAACCCGTTGCCTAGCACGTGACCAAAATCTTCCTGAAGTGAAATTCTTGAAATTACGAACTGATTTTAAAAAGATTTTGCACATATCGCATGTTTTAAACTCCTAAAATAATGTCAGCGTCAGAATCTTCATTTTAATTAACGTGTTTCGTTGCAACAATTCCCTTCCAAACAAAGCATCGTGAACGGCTCGCTTTCTTAGGTATTTGTTCAAGCGTAAAATATGCAACTTTGTTTGTCTAGACAAACCGTCGCGCTTCTTCACACACAAACAAGGGAAATTCGTTCTGTCGAGCAAACTGACGATAATTCGAACGAGTGAAAAGGCTTAACAACCGGCACTAAACAAGTTTTTGTACAAAATAAATCTTGATTACACGTGCAGAAACATGAAGGCGGTAACGCAACGGACTTGCATGTTTCACGCTTGAACAAACACGTAAAAGGGTTAGCCTTTGAACAAGAATTCTCCATTTCAACTTTTGCAGCACGCTTCATATTTCCAAACCTTTTTCTACTCGTTCTACTCATTTTAAAACGTTTTCAATAGCTTTTAAAACGTTTCTTGGCTGCTTTATTGTCTGATATGAAATGTTTACTACAACATTACAGCGATTTTGATTTCAGTTAGCCGATCAAAGCATGACATTTTTTATTTCTTCGGTGAGTGTGGTCAAAGGGCCACCAAACTGTCAAAAACATAATTCCGTTGCCACACAAATCAAATTCATTTCCTCGTTGGCACTCTATCGACAGGTATGCCTAGTATTTTTATATAACGTACCCCCTTTATTATACAAAGCTGAGGATGCATTTACAACTTGGGAAAAAGGTTCTTCCTTCTGTGTCTTGGAAAAATCGGTGAACACTGATCATGTTCTGTTCTCTTTTCGTGTTCTAAGAACATTCCACTGATGTCTGAGCAAACAGGTATTGTACAACGTTCTTAGGGTTCTTTCTTCTCGAGGGAGAAAGAGCGAGGAGTCTGTTAAACGAGGTTACACATGTATGAACTGAAGCTGCAGCAAACGCTCACACGTCAATGTTGGCAAGGATAGAAACAAGTGCTATTTGTCGCCAACAGTTAGTCGACATGTTTGCCAACACTGCCAACATGTTTGCTAACAGTTTGTCAACATGTTTGCCAACAGTTTGTCAACATGTCTGCCAAACGTTTGCCAACAGTTTGTCAACATGTTTGCCAACAGTTTGCCAACATGTTTGCTAACAGTTTGCCAACAATTTGTCAACATGTTTGCCAACAGTTTGTCAACATGTCTGCCAAACGTTTCCCAACAGTTTGCCAACTGTTGATGTCACTTTCACACACTGCAACTTGAGTTTGCAAACACAAGTTTACGAACTTAAAAGAGCTCTGTCATGGTGTTTTTGAGGGTTTTGGGTGAAAACTGCCCAAATTAAAACTAAGTACTTTTTTCGTACACAAAATGCTTGTAGAGCACAAAGAGGAAGATATTAAAAGAATTTTCGAAGAGAAAATAAACCATAATCCGAGTTTTAGCGAGTTTTCCAAGAAAGAAGCGACAAACTTGAAAAAACAAGAAAAACGAAGCCGGAAACTTACCTCATGCGCGCTATGCGCATGAGTAATTAGCTCAATATTTTCAAGATGCAATCCATTTCCATCCTGGCCATCTGCGGCCCAAGACACTTTTTTTTACTCTTAGAGCACTCGTAGAATAATGTTAAAAAAATTGGACCCTTATGTTTGGGTTTTCACTGATATAAAGACCCGGGGGGGGGGGGGGGGGGGGGGTACTCCCACATATGAGCTATTTAGGTATGTGCCGCTGTGAAGGGTATGGTTTTCAGGCAGTTTAGTCTGTTATAGGGTATAGTTATCAGAGATTTTTAGTCTAGAATAGGGTATCATTTTCCGCGAATCTGGTCAGTTGCATGAGGAATTTAGTCTACATGTAGATGAGGTTTACTGGCAAATGGCATTTAAAAACCGGTACGGCGGGCAGTACGGCATTTTTACTGACCCCTGTTAACTGATAACTGTGATAGTGAACGAGTTTCTGAAAAATAGCGAGTCTGGAATAGGTCTAGGATAGGGTAGGGTTTTTCGGTGTTTAGTCTAAAATAGTGTAGCAAAATGCAGCTAAAATGGTCTAGTATAGGTTAAGGGTCTCAGAGTCCCAGCGGCACACCTCCGCCCAATAATTTGCAGAGTACCCCCCCCCCCCCCCCCCCGGTTATAAAGATGGTGACATAGCCCCTTTAAGTTTGTCATCTGAAGCTGGGATTACAGATTCCATGTTCGCGACTGCATGCGAGCAAGAAACAACACACGACATCAACCGATTTCTCATTATTATATTACAGCTTCCTTGAAAATAAATAAACGCATTTTATCGCCCCTCAGCGCGACAAATAAATATGTCACATTAAGTTTAAGTTGTGTTTTCATAACTAAACGCGTGACGATTACATTTTATTTACACTTGTTAGTTCAATTTAACAATAAACAGAAGTAATATAGGTCGACGTTTAATTCATCATTTACTGTATTTTCTGGCGTACAGGTTCTACAGGTACAATAAACAGAAGTAATATAGGTCGACGTTTAATTCATCATTTACTGTATTTTCTGGCGTACAGGTTCTACAGGTACGTTTATTTCTGACTAAAACACCGCATTACTTGAGTCGCTACGAAAAAACGACTACCTTAGCCATCTTTATGCCCATAACTGGCAACAACTAAATTTAAACGTAACTAGCTCAGGGTTTCAAAAGTTCTAAGAAAAATTTAGACTATACAACATTGGTTTGAATTTAACAAAACCTATCCGTTTAAAACTGTCCCTCATTAATATGCAAATAATAATTGCAAAAATGGCACATTTTGCAGTCAGTAATTTATTCTGATAATATAATTGATATAAATTATGTCAATTTCGAAAAGAAAATACTTGTTGCCATTGATGAGGATGACGATGATGATAATGATGAAGGTAATGACGATGACGCCAATGATGATTAACAATAATTATTATAATGATGACGACGGTGATAATGACGATGTTGAAGGTAACCACGATGGCGACAATGATTATAATGACGTTGAGGATGATAATGACGATGATGATGGCAAAGGGCGTATAGAAATGTTGATTTGATCGGTACAAAACTTGGAAAACATTTTTTGAGACCACTAGTACATGGGTGAAATATTGATTGTAACCAACAACTTAACCCTATCCAGCCTGGGCTTTTTTTGAGTTCCTGAGCCTGGGGTCCAAAACTGTCTCCTTTGCGGTCCGCACAATGGAACGATAACGTCATATGACGTAGTTTTTAGGTAATTAGTTATACGGCCGCCACCTTGGATCCGCCATCTTGGATTTCTGAAGTTCTTTAAAACTTCTTAAAAACCGTCCGAATTGACTCAAAATTAATCAAAACCAATAAACGCTAAATGACGTAAAAATAGAAAAGTTATACCAATAAACATTGTTTTTCTTCATTCAAAGGTACAAATATTTCAAAAAACATGACTGTCAAAATCTTGTTGCCATGGAAACATCAAGTCAGGTGATCAATAAATTGTCATATAAAATTGTTGCCAGATAAATTTTAGGAAAAGTCACAAAGTTAGATGGCGTCTGAATACATATTAAAGAAGTGATGAATGTTGAAAGTTAGCGTGGGCTTTTCGTGCCCCCCCCCCCCCCCCCCCCCCCCCCAGGCTGAATAGAGTCAAAGTTTAGCCCAGCATTTAAACGAAAAAAGAACTATTTCGCATCTGTAATGGAAATGTTTTCGTAAGATGAAAGCATGGAAGATGTGCTGCATGATATATAATTTATACTGTCAGTCGATTTACCATTTCATCTGTTGTTGGTTTATTTACACCTTCAGTGACATTTATTTTGTCGCTGTTATTACTATATTAATTTTTTTTCAAACTTCAGAAACATTGAAAACCCGAATTTCAAATACTTTTGAACAATTTGGGGCAAAAAAAGGTTCCATGTGACACGTATAAATAAAAAATTCCCGTGCAATTTTTGGCGAAAAAACGAGCACAATTAACATAACCAGAATATTTTTTTAAGTTAGTTGTTTTCTCTTCATCAGATCATCATATTATTTGTATTGTTAACTTTACATGCAAACAGTTAAATAGAATATACAGGGTTGCAAATAACAGTCGGTCATCGGACAATGGCCGACCAAAATTTGCCAATGTCCGACGAAATCGCAACCGTGGTCGGACATTATGTCCGGAAAACTTGCAAATGGCTGACCGTGTTTGAAATCGCCCTATAATGCATTGCAAACCCTTGAGCATTGAATACGTCATGTATGCCCGCTTGTAATGCATGGTAAATAATCTGAATAATGTGATGTCCGACCAAATTTTTCGTTTGTCCGTCCAAAATGGTGCCCAAGTCGGACATGTGTCCTTTCAAGAAAAAATAATTATTTGCAGCCCTGATATACTTTAAATAATGATACTATAGATGCACAAATAAGATCGTCAATGTATTATTATATTACTTTATTTTATTTCCGTGTCTGTTGTTGCTCTATTCCTTCACCTAACAGAGTCAAACATTGCCAAACTTTGTTTAATTGACTCATCCTGAAAGACAAGTAGAATATGAGATTATATGTAAATTTGTTAATTGTATTTCATTGTTTTTATTTATTTTTTTTGTTTTGTTTGCTATTTGTATTTTTATATGTAAGTTTGTTATTTGTGTAGGGGTATTTGGGATTAAAAATACCTCGAGGCATGTTTCAAAATTGTCCCAAATTCTACATGTACATACACCTTATTCCAAAATGGTGGCCAATTTATTATTCTTTCATATGTATGTTAATTAGCCCTTGTTGCCTCGTCAGCATGTGCAAAATACAACAGAATTTTCACCCGAAAATGGGGCAAAGAGGGCTAATTGAAATGCATACAAAAGAATAATAAATTGCCCGCCATGTTGGAGTAAGGTGTATGTAGGTATATGATGTAGTTAATTTTTTATTTCGGGTAATTTTTGTTTTTCCTTTGTTTCAAATTCATTAGCATATATTACCATACCCAAAAACAATGGAAAAATAAAAATTACCTGAGATAAAAAATTAACTACAACATACACATACAGCAAATCACATTTCAGAAATTTCTTAGCCAGCAGTATCATGTTATTAATCAGAAGTTATTTTGCCAAAACGTTTTAGGTTTAAATTACGTTTAATATTACAGTTTATTTATTTATTCATCTATTTATTAGTCAATTGATTCATTGATTCATTAATTTATTTTTTAAACTGTGTTGTTTTTCTTTTTATAACCAAAAAAATATATATAAACGTATGTCGCCGTTCTTTTTCTGGTTTAACAATTTTAAAACCTTTTTTTTTTTTTTTACTTTGCCTCAGTTTTTGGTAATGAACCTATGACAAAGGAAAAGAAAAATGAAAAAAAATTTAACCCAGAAGAAATTAAGCTAGAACATACACACTGAGTGTTTTTAACAACATTTTCTAAATTTTAGAAATACTCTCTTTATTTTCATTTTTCTTTTGTCTTTAGTTTAAAGCAAATATACAAGTTTAAACAGTCATGAATCAAGATTGTTTTGCCGCCTGTATTAACTTAAAACAAAAGTTGATTTATTTTAATGTTTTTCTCACCGTTTCACACCCTTCCAAGAATTCCTCTTCTGAAATAACGCCATCTTTATTCTTGTCCATTAGCTAAAAAGTATTTGATAAGTTAACAGAGAATTTTATTGTACACGCATTATGTACATACACAGAAACTATACATGTAAATATAACGTCAGGATGTACACGTTTGTAAAATTCATTAATAATTCATAAGGGTACTAACAAATAGAAATGAGCCATTCCAATCACATGGTTACCCTGTATATCAGATACAACTCACTAGTGGTTGTATCTAATTTACATTCCAGATACAACTCACTAGTGGTTGTATCTAATTTACATGTGAATGTTAATTTCACAAGTTGTTTCGCGTCCGTGTTGTATCGGCACTATACATTCACTCGGCTGCGTCTTGTGATTGTATAGGCCGATACAACACTCCCGCTCATGTAGTAAACATTACATATGTCGTGGTTCAATTTTTGTTTTCATTGAATTTCTTTTTTATTTCAGATTATGGTAATGAACCTCAGTGACAAAAGAAAATGAAAATTAAACTGGTTTGAAAATTATTTTTAAACCAAAAAAAAAAAAACATACATGTACAGTTAAGGAAAAAGTTCCTTACGATGCATAACAGTGCAACTGAGTCAGGCACTAAAAATAGTCCATAGCTTTGATATCATGTAAAATAATGCTTCTAGTTGTTACTGGGGTAATTAATTTTGATACATTACCTGAAAGACAGGTTTGATTATTTAACAACTATTCACGGACGTGGAGGTGGCTAGTGTTCGCAGCTCGGTAAATAACCACCACTGACCACCGACACTGAGGTGAATAGTTGTTTTGGTATACATGTATACTAAAACAGTGAGATGATAAATTTTAGCACGAAAATGACAATTTTTAACTCATTTATTCCTGTCAATGATTACAATTTTCGCACACAAATTGCAAGATGGTGAATAGCACTTGCTATCCTGAGTTTCAGTAGCCAATAAGAGGGCACCAACAATGCTATCCACTGTCTTAGTATATACATTTGTACTATTAAAAAGCAATTATTGGATGAGGTTTTCGTGATATCCTGAATAATTAAGGTCTCGAGGTCTCGGTATTTAAGTGTGATAACACTAATAATTGTTTTAAAGAAAATAACTACAAACGCACTGTCGCAAGGAACACAGTTTATTATTAATTTTTTTCCAACAAGAATAGAATTCACTACCTGTGAACTTGACATTACTTTCGGAAATCATGCATTGCACGCGCACTCTACAGATTATTCACTAATCTGCAATCTGTAGGGTCAGCTGATTTCTAGAATTAACTGTAAGTTCTTAGCCAATGAGAAGACAGGATAGTGACTACAATGGTGAATGTATAATTATAAGATCTATTACTTGCTACAAAAGGCAGGAAATTCAAGGATGACAATTAACTCAAGGAAAGCATGCAGGTGTAAGTTCCTCAAAAGGATGGCAAATCATTAAGAAACTGCTATTAAAACAGGTTTCAATTGAGTGTTCTTGAAAGTAATTTCACGATTACTTTCGTTTTGCATGCACTACGCTTTGTGATTGGCTAAAAACTCTTGTGTCACTTTCCCAACCAATCAGAAACCAAAACCAATTGTGCCTTGTTTGCACAAGTTTTTCCATGCTTCAGGTGCTGGCTAGATGTGTTTGATGCGAGTTATGATTGGTTCATTGGATTGTCTGCATCTGTCGTGATTGACGGGAGTAATTACAGATGTACTGTACTTTGGTTTTAAAGCATGCAAGTGAAACTGTTGTATAAGACTTTTACAGCATGAAAGTTAGAGTAATTGCCAGATACAAGTTTTTATTTATTTTGTTGTACAAAGTCATGTACATGTAATAGAACAAAAAAAGATTGTGGTTTGCAACTTTCTTTTTAAATTGACAGATTTTGATCAGTTACAGTGTGAGTATACAGTGTACTTTAACAGTGAGGGTACCAAGAAAAAATGAACTGGTCTCTCCACAGAATTGGAAGAAAAAAATTCCAGTTTTGGTTATTTGAGTTTGCAGTTTGTAGGTGCAATACAACATTTGAACTTGGAAAAAAGTTGAAATTCTCTACTTCTGCCACTCAGTGTCATTGTTTTTCATTATTTAGGTGGCTAGAGTGGATACAGGGTAGTCGCACTGTTACACTGAACAAAGCTTATTACATCTTACCACAAACAGTCTCTCAACCTGTTCGTCAATGCTCATCTCTTCACCACCTGTTGATGGCAGCGAGTCAAGTCCCATCATACAGTGAACTGAATGTATAACAGTTGCCAGCTCCTGAAAACAGTAAAAATTAAAAATTAGTAGTAGTAATGGTACTGAGTGAAGTACATTGTACAAATCAGGGATTAATTGGGTGAGTAATTTCAAATCGGCTGAGTGCGTGAAATAGGCCTATTCCGATTGCCAAATAACAACTGGTACTTATGACTCGGCATAAATTTCACAATTTAGTCAAAAATGTTACAAAATAATTAACTAAAATGTATTTTACACATCTGGTGATGATTTCTAGTAAGTAACTAGTACATGACTTTTGTACATGATGTGTATATTAGTGATACGCAAACAAAAACACTGTGATTTTGTTTTGTTTCATAAGCTATGCATTGTGCTTTGGGATTAAAATTTTATAGTTTGACTCTTATTACATGCACATGTGTGTACGTTGTGTGTATCAAACCTCTCTTGTTATCCAGCCATCGCCATCCAGGTCGTACAACTTGAATGCCCATTTCATTTTTTCCTCTCTACTGCCATAAAGAGAGACTGAGAGGCCAGTCACAAAGTCCTATAGAGTAGCAATCATAATGCAATATTACAAAATAATAGTACAAATGTTCCTCAGTCCCATGTACCATTAATGCACACAATGCTAATTATACAATGTATGAGCCAAACTACTAAGCTAACAATATAGAAGTAATGAAAAATTAAATGGCTTTTAAGGTACAGCTTAGTAACATCTAGTCAAAGTCGTAATCGGAGTTGTTTATAGAGTCAAACAACATTGACATACAAATGTGAGCAGAGTCGTATTACATGTACATGTAGCTCCATGGAATTAGAGTTGCGAGAATAAATCATATTAAAGTTAACCATTATTTTTCTTTTGCTTCCACTTATGACTCCATCACTCATGATAATAGCTAAAACTAGATTTTTGGAGTCGCAAGCAGAAGTGAAAACTAAACCAATCACAATAAATTAATGAATGACTGTATGATGTGTTTAGTCTTTTCATTAAACATTTCTTAATATACATTGTACTGTAGATGGTTGTACTAAAAAGAAGGTATTCTCTTGTCATCAATAACATTAATGCAGTTTTACTCATTACTACAAATAAAATGCAAAATGCAGAGTTTGTCTAAAATATAACTGTACAAGTTTGTAAAAATATTAATATATTTACATTGTATATAAAAAAGTACATAAAATTTATAATGTTTACAGTTAATTATATTACTGTACCTCAAATGAAACTTTTCCATCTCTATCTTGGTCAAACACATTAAAAACATGATTTGCATAAAGACTTGAATCTGGACAAAAAGGAGAACAAAGTATTATTAAATAAATCCTAATTGGGGTAGGTTTAAATTAACATTTCTGAAGATGATGCAATTTAAATGAACTAAATACAATACACCTGGCACTGGGAGCAAGTTGGCCATAATTGCAGTTCAAGGCAGCAGTTTAAATTTGGCAAGATCCCATCTACAGCTGTAACGGCTTTGAAAACTTTGCTTTTAACTCATTTTTTGGCAGCATTAGCTTTCTGTTATTTTTTATAAGCATCTTTATTTTGAACAGTTTCTTGTTTTATACAATGTGAAAAATGTATTCAAGTATTACTTAACATGTGTATAAGTAAACACAGTTAATTCTTTAATTTAAGGTTAACTAATAACATAAGTTCACCGCTTAACTCAGAGTTTAAACCATTACGAAAAATTAAATGATTTAAAATATTGAGACAATAAAAACAATTTTTAATTATATATATTTTTTAAACAGACCTGCTTTCATTATTTCATTACTAATGATGTAATGATACCGTACATGTGTATTAATTTAAATTCTCTTTTTTTTTATCCAATTTTCTGGATCTTAAATCTTATGTACAATGACATTGTATGTACATGTAATATTGTCAAATTATTTTTTTCTCAAGTACAATGCATATTTACAGTACCGGCACATTTAATATCTAGACAGCATAGGCACATAATACTAGTTTACATTTATTTACCGATCACCTTAAGTACAGTAATTACAATTTATAATGATCATCTTTGACATACCTCCATAGGGAAAAAACTGGGCATAAATTTTTTTAAATGTATCTTTATCAACTGTTCCATTCGGACATTCCTGACAATAATTATAACAATTATATTAAAAGCAGTATACTGAATAGTACTTTTAGCAATTGCTTTAGAATATGCATTTAGTTAAAGCCCTAATGTCACATTTACTTAATACTTAATTTTGTTTTACCACAAGTGCACATACAGGTCTGTACTGTATTGCAAAAAATCCTTTAATTTGTGCAGTTACACGTACATGCAGTACAACATGTAAACTTAGTAGTGTTATTAAGAAGGGTGCAAAGGAAACACACTTCATCCTGATCTTGAAATTTAAAAAACTAACAGTTGGGTCAGAGGGTTTTAAATTTTACATGTACATGTACATCTCAACAAAGATTTGTATATAGTGGCATGCATAGTACATAATGGTCAGCTGCATGTAGCAGCGTAAGTTGACAGTCCCATTTCTTGGTTCTGTGTTTTTTTTTTTACTCTCAGTTGAGTGACATGAGAAATAAGGACTGACAAACAAGAAGTATCTGACAACTGCCAATTATTAAGCTGTGATCTTACATAATTTTTATACATACATGTATGAATGTAGTGTAAACCCCAGGGAGGGTACTACAGTGTACCATCAATTTAGGATACATGTAGGTGTGTGCCGCTAAGGTTCTTAAACAATGTTTTACCTGGTTGCATGCTGGCCAAATTCATTTGTTGCAAGCATAATGGGAGTGTGACTAGCTTTCGTTAGATTTGATTGGCCAGCATAAAGTGTAGGGCACACAAGGTATGCCATGAATCCATAGCACTCACTATGAAGTTACATGGCCGTTTAGGTCCATTTATACAGCAAGGTAAAGCTTCAATAGAAACTTAGTGCTGGATGAAAATTGTGCTGCTTGATGATTTTCAGGATTTAGGGATGACTTAAGCTGCCAAAACTCTCAACTTGTGGCAAAGTGTCAACTCGCTTGAGCATTCTGCCAAAGGCAAGTGTTTGTTTATTGGCATGTTTTCAAAATTTTCATAACATTCAAATGGTTGTTAATCTTGGAAATATTATACAATTTAAATATTATTCTTATTTAGGATTATAGAAATTATGACTTTCAATCAAATGCCAGTAGCCACATTTTTTAAATTCCTAGTCCTTAAAGTTGAGCTATTCTCGTGTTTCGCTCGGAGTACGATTATTAACCAGTTGTTTACTGTTAAAATAAGAAATTAATCTAGACCTGAGATATCATTAGCTGAGCAAACTGCAATGATGTATCTGTAGATTGAAACAATTATTGGGCCTCTTGAGTGAATTGTTATTTTTTAACAGCGACGGCAATGTTTGTGATTGATTTGGGTCTCTAGTGGCATAAAAATAGTACTGACCACGTGAAAAATTAAATTAATATTTTAGATCAAACAAATTGCATTTTTTATGACTGCTAAGGTGAAGGCTTTTTAATACCCCATATCAGATAAATTTATTTTTCAGACCAAAATCGATTCAATTACCATAATTATTATTACATAACTCTGTCCAACTTGTTTTCTTTTTTATTGATTTTATAACAATAACAGCACTTGTCTATTATTATTACTATTAAAAAAAAATAATATTATTAAGGAGTTCACTTACATTTTTAAACCCTCTGTACATTCTTTGTAATTCCTGTCTTGAGAATTTGGTATTTGACATCAGTTCATCAATGCCCTCAACTTTTACTCCCAAATGTAGACTAGATTCATGGCTGTCATCGTCTAGAAAGACAATTGTTTTCAATAGTAGGTTAAGAATGATACTTTATATTCATGTACAAATTAGATACATGTTTTTAAAGCTACTCTTAGAGGCACAGTGCACATGTACAATGTACATGAGTGAAAATGAGAAAAACCACGAATGAATATGAAGCAAACATAATATAAGCTGTGCATGTAGGTTCTCTTAAGTATTAAAATAAAATTATGTATTTAAGTTGTATGTGTAGATGTATCATCTGGGGAGACAAAAACAATGTCACTTTAATAAACACTTTGCAGATACAGCAAAATAAAGCTGCAAAGATTATCCTCGACAAACCAAGATGTTCAACAACAACAATTTATTGACAGTAATTAAAATAGAAACAATAATTATTGATTGTCCCGCAAATACATTGTGTAGCTACGAAGCTAATCTAGCTGAGGCAAGAGGAAAAGCAATAACACATCTAACAAAAAGAAAGCTAAGAAAATTACAAGCAGAAAAAAAAAACACTGTCAAAGACATTTTGCTATATAGTTACACAAATTTTAATTTCAAATTTCAAAATTTAATTTCAAATTTCGCTATAGTTACACATAAATTTCAAGTATGATAATTCATCTGCCACTGAAATGGAGGCGTTTAAAGTGCCCATAACCAAAATTTTTTTATTTTCGTATCTAAATCTACACGTCACGTAATAAACATCTGCGAAATTTTTTTTTTATTTCAGCAAAACGTGAATTTTTTATGATTTTTTAAAGTCTTCGAAATTTGCCGCTATTTTGGTCCACCATTCGCATAAGTCTCCTCTCGGTCCCTCTCGGTTAACAAAGGATCCGTGACGTAGATTAAGGAACACATAACTTCAAACAAAGGAACTGTGACGTACATTAAGGAACATGTGAGCCCGTTGGCCATCTTAACAGCAGGACGGGTATACCACAAAAAAATAGGATTTTTAAGATTTGAAATATTGGGCCTCTTTACACTGGGCACTTAAGTAAGACTTAAGAGCGCCTAAGTTTTACTTAGCCAAAAAATTGTGTGTGATGGCCTAAGTAAAAACTGAACGCACTTGACTTAGCATCTCATTAAAGTCGGCAAACTGAAAGGATTCAAGTAAGACTTAAGGTTCTGCAAAACCATCCTTATCGAAACTCAAGTCGACTTATCGTGCCGTGGGGCGGATCACCGTGCCAATCAAGCCAATTAACTCCATGCCTTCGCAAACATCGTGCATCGCTGTTTTCGACTGTTTGGTGACCTTTGGTAATTGGTAGCAGCAAGTTGTTTTCGAAATTATCATGATCAAAATGTCAAACTATGGTCACGAAGGACACGGTTCACCAATTCCTTCGAATATGATCCTTGTGCATACGACAACGGTGTCTTTATCGGTCTTTATCGTTGAGTGCTTTCGCGCGAGACATCGTCATCAAAATTGAACATCTGAACAGCTAATTCTACAATTTTCAGCTTGTATTTCTTTTAACATGTTCTAAATCATTGGTTATCATGTTATTTATGTTATTCGTCCAAAAGTTTTACGTCTACGGGCTTTCTCCTTTGAAGATACGGCGTTGTAAATTTGTTAACTTTCAAGCAGCGTCTTCGCTCGGCTAGCTCAAGTCAACTTAAGTTTTTGCATTTACCCGTGTATGAAGAGCTAAGTAAGAGCTACATGTAAGTAAGAAAATCGTACTTTACTTGAGCGTTCGTTAAGTTTACTTGAGATCTAGTGTAAAGACTACCATTCATAAAAAATTCACGTTTTGCTGAAATCAAAAAATTTTTTCGCAGATGTTCATTACGTGACGTGTAGATTTAGATACGAAAATAAAAAATTTTAGGTTATGGGCACTTTAAGTGAAAGAAGACATACTCATCGATGCATTTTTATTTACAAATGTTTAAATGGTACATGTATATAAATTATGTTGTGGTTCAAAAATTGGAACCACGTGCAACATTGACCATATCTGAAAAAGATTTATTTTTAACCCTCCTTAAAATACCTGCACAAAGCTCACTAGCACATAGTAGGAAAATTTGACCCCCCCCCCCCCACCCCCCCCCCCCCCCCAAAAAAAAAGGAAACAACAACAACAACTTTCCACCCCCCAATCCCCCAATCAAATTAAATCAAGGTAATTTCACCTCCAGGTGAACATTTACAACACTGTAGGCAGCTGCTGAATGACAGTTCAAACATATGCTAAAAAAAAAACGATGCAATGCGGCCCCTTTCACAATTTCAAATATCAGCAAAATATTAAATGAACTAAAAAACAGGATCCATAAATAGATTCCCTGTACCAAATTAAACAAAAAAAAAATGAAATTCTCGTAGAGATATACTTCAAACTTGCGATTTTTACAAAGAAATGTATGACAGGTGGATAAAGAATGCCTGCCATACATTTTCATGTATCAGCGCTCCAAGCTGCGACCATTTTGGTCGCCATGGCGAGTGAAAAACAAAATTGGCGACTGAATTATCGGCGAAGGTCGCCATTTGGCGACCAAAGAATTTAAGCTCAAAACAAAGTTGACTTTACGTTTTATTGATTTTTAATTGAATCATCGTTAAATCAAAGAAATATTACCATGCTTTTCTCCTGTATAAGGTCAATGATGAATCTGTTCCTCTTGCATTGCAAGACATGTGTACTGGCATAAGGATCTGCGTAACGCAGCTTCGAATTCATTGAGTGGCCATTTTGAAAACCCAGCAGTAGTGTCTTCATGTAAAGTAGCATGAAGTGTCTTGTGTTAATGTCAAACGACAATTTTTGGCGGCCGAAATTTTCTGATGGCGACCATTTTATAAATGTAGGTCGCCAAAGAGCGACTTATTGAAGAAATGAGCTTGGAGCGCTGTGTATAAATCATGAATTTCAAATTTTTATATTTCCTTTAGTTTTCAGCAGCAGATCTTTTTGTAACTTCACATTGTTGCTAAATTCAGTATGGGAAATTTATTCATTTACCCTGTTTTTCACTTAATTCAATATTAAAAATGTCACACTGTTCTGGAAAAAAGGTTATTACATGTACATGTACTGTAAGTGGCTGCCCTGGCACTGCAGCCTTTTTCAAATAAAATAAAGTAAAACATACACCATTGTACATGTACAAGTACAAGTCAGAATTTTAATATTCTTTCTGGCGATAACATTGTAATTTTTTATTATATCCAAAGACAAAACAACTGTAGTGAAAATCTTTCGGTTGCTCATAAAATATTTATATAATTTTTTCATTACATAGAAGATTTTTTGAAAAACAAATACATTTTATTGATTTGATTTGATTTCATTTTACAGGCATTTGTGTACACGTAAAACACAAGTGCCTGTGTCTATACATAAAATAAAAATTAGGAAACACAAGAAATGCTTCAAGTTTTCAAAGACCAAAATAGTTACTAAATTAGATTTCTTGTTTAGTATATAATTTTTATTTGTACCTAAAATTATAAGTGGTAATCAAATAAAGATATTTACTTACTAGATAGTATCTTTCTTTTTATTTAAAAGCTGATTTATTATGCCTTTAAAGTTCTACTGGATTTGTCTACTGGATCACAATTAACTAAGAGGATTTTGAAAACAACATGTTGGGACTTAAACAGCATGATGTGAATTTTTTTTATCTTTGTCAAGGAGGAAAGATAATTTTGTAGAAAAATAAAAATGTACAAGTAGTAATTGAAGGATTAAATAATTGTTGATTACAGTTCCAGATTAGGAAACAAATTAAATTACAAAATAAATGTGGTTGCAGAATTCAAGATGTGATACACCATTTTCTAAATATATGTGCATAATTGATAACCATTTGATATGAAACCATTAACCTACATGTACACTGTACATGCAAATATTTTATTTTTATATTCTAAAATACATGTATCACAAGAAGCAATTTATATGTATTTTTGTCATATTTTGGCTACTGTAAAAAATGTGTAAAATGACATACTTTTTAAAGGATACATACAAGTTGGATACGTGTTTTATTTTTTTTTAATCTCATTTAACCAGGATTTGAAAGATATAAATTTATAAAGATATAGAAAAATACCAATAATGACATACGGGTGTATTAAATTTATTCTCTTGAAAATAAGGAAACATTGAAAAAAGAAATGACCTTTTCACTGAAAAGTTTTTGCAAGATAGGAACAGGCTTTCATTGAGCTTTGAGGTTGCCAGCTGCACAAGGTGGCCATGAACATAAAATAGCCAAATCCATGGTTGTTGTGCTTTAGTTATTTTCAAACTTCGAGTTGCTGGGTATATTCACTGCAGTTGCTGGCTGCCGTCTACTAATGACAGCCGGTAAGAAAGGAAAATTCACTTTCAGAGTCAAACCTTGAGGGCATGTAGAGTGTATGAAGGACCTTAACTCTTGCATTTCAGTGGGTCTCAAATCCTGCACAGCAGTGTGATCATTAAAATATTCATTGTGCACTTTTCAACTTTCCTGCCCTGGGGTGTTGTTTGTTTTGCATCTTTTGCAAAATGCATGAAATCTGGGATTTCATTTCAGTCTTTTAGAATAGTTTTAAATATCAGCTTTGGTTTTAAGTGTAACTGCATCAACTGAATCAAACATGACATTGTATTTAGCAAAATTCTCAGTCATGTGTTCCTGTGTTAAGTCCTTGGGCACTCAGTTCAAATCAATTACATTCCAAACGTCATAACAACGCAGTCACTAGACGGGTAGAAAATTAACGAATGTGACCAAGTGAAAATCCATACATGTATAAAGTTTCAGTTCTTACACTGTTATCAATACACGTATTTCTGAATCATATCGTATGAGATTTGCAAGCCTAAGCTTATATGAACTTATATGGATTAATTTATATCACCGATTTCTAGATACGTCAGCTCAGGTAGCCCAAAAACTCATTTATATTATCTTTCACGAAGCATCTTCGCCTGTAGGTATAACATTATCTAAATTGAGGCTTTCTGAAGTAAAAAGTAAAAAGTAAACTCTTTTACCGTGAGAAGTCAACACATGATCGCTCTTTGGCTCAAGTCCTCTTTTTCCTCCTTTTCGTCGAATGCCTGTCAGAAACCACACAAGAAGAGCGACTCAGTTAAATGTCTAAATAAAACCTCACGAATTTAAAAAGACCTCTTACTTAGGAGCCTGCTTGTTTTGCCTAAGTCTTGACCCATTTCTCAAGACATTCGCAGTTGGTTTTGACAACAAACAACGCCAAAATGTAGAACAAATCTTTACGGTTTTGTCAAAATAATGAAATTATATATTAACAGGTGAAACCGCAGGCGTGACAGTGCGCATGACGCTGTTCTGTTTTGGACAGACCGCTGGATTAACGTTTGTTCAGAAATAGAACACAAACCGCGGTGATAAACATATTGAACTTATTCATTTTTTATAAAACTTGACGTTTCGTATGCTACTACATACATTTTCAAAAGTGACCGTTACAGTGTTGAAAACTATACTTATAAAGGGACTATAAAACAACGGCTTCATGATAGAAAAACTGAGCATTTTAAGGCCCTACGCTAAGCATGACCGCACATCAGCCTTTACTGACCATGTCAACACCACTGGACATAACATCAAGTGGGATCATTTTGATATCTTAGAGTCGAGCAAAACTGATTTCCACTGTAAAATCAAAGAAACATTGTTTATACAAGAACTGAAGCCAGCTTTAAATGCAAACGTCAGTAGCGAGAAGCTGATGCTTTATTAATTTAATAGCTGTTTCTTTTTATAGATCAACTGTTAAGTTTTGTACTTAATCTCGGTCCCAGTCCCTTTTCAAGTATAGTCCCTTTATAAGTATAGTTTTCAACACTGTAACGGTCACTTTTGAAAATGTATGTAGTAGCATACGAAACGTCAAGTTTTATAAAAAATGAATAAGTTCAATATGTTTATCACCGCGGTTTGTGTTCTATTTCTTATCAAGCTACGATGGCCCCATAACAAAAGTTTTTATGATAACGTTTGTTCATTTGATTCCGAAAAATGTTTTTTTACCCACCCCTCCCAAGATTTCTTGTTTCGGTTCCGAAGAACAAGTTCTTCTAGCCGTTATATCTTTTACTCCCTCCATTGTTCTACATTTCTCTTCCAAGGAAAACAAAATCACAAAATCACAAAGCCTTTAGGAATATATGGTCGCTTTTCACTAACATAACCTGTTACAAACTCAAGAGACTTTATGAAACGATTTGATAAAATAGCACGGCTGATTCACGATGGCTTGTTGTAAAATACGCAATATTACGCAATATACGCAACGCAATATACACAATCAATGTACGCAATATACGCCGGCTTGTTGTAAAATACGCAACGCAACGCAACGCCTCGTCGGCTAAGAATTAGGCGATATCACGCGCGCTTTCGCGCTATAATAGTTTTATAATTCAACACATTGATAACAAAGCACAGTTTGAAGAAAATATATCGAGGCCGGTCCGTCATTTTTGCATTCTCTTGTCAAAATGTGAAATTTACATCCATCGTTGAATATGCGTCATGTAGACATAGCGTATATCGATAACTTTTTGACCATATTTGAGCAGTGTATCAATGTGTTGAATTATAATACGCAATATACGCCCAATGACAATTTGTAAAATACGCAATATACACAATATCCCCAAATGTCAATTTGTAAAATACGCAATATACGCAATATTCGCAAAACGGTTCGTTTCAACAGCATCATAATAGATATGAACTGTGTAGCGCCAATCGTATGAAATGAATATGTTAAAAAATGTTATTAAAGCGCTTTTGAAACTAAAAGTTCAGACGTTTCGGGACCTCTGTCCCTTCCTCAGTGACTAGCCGGCTAGTCACTGAGGAAGGGACAGAAGTCCCGAAACGTCTGAACTTTTAGTTTCAAAAGCGCTTTAATAACATTTTTTTAAAACATATTCGTTTCAACAGCGGTCGACTTGCAAAAAGTCATATTGCGCATGCTCACCATTCCCACGAGGTTTCTCATGCAAAATGGATGAGTTTGTTGTAAGTGTTTACAATATTTTAATATTTAATATTTTGATAATCCTTTGTTATCTGCAAGTGTAAAATGGCGTGACAGGCCTGCACTAACAACAAAACTCATCCATTTTGCATGAGAAACCTCGTGGAAATGGTGAGCATGCGCAATATGACTTTTTGCAGGTTGACTGCTGTTGAAACGAACCGTTTTGCGAATATTGCGTATTTTACAAATTGACATTTGGGGATATTGCGTATATTGCGTATTTTACAAATTGTCATGGGCGTGTATTGCGTATATTGCGTTGCGTATATTGCGCAATATTGCGTTGCGTTGGGTTGCGTATTTTACAACAAGCCAAATGTCTACATGATGGAAGCTCCAAACGGCATTTCATGAAGAGATGAGTTCTTTAAGATATTAAATATCAAGAAATGGTAAACGTACAGCGTGCTTACATCAAGTTATGGATGCACGCGGAAGGCAGCTAAGCACGAAAGAAGCGTAAGAGTCGCCAGAGGCGATAGCAAAACAAGGTGAGTGACGTGAGCGTGCTACCCACGGGCAAATGGATGGCACGTATCAACCAATTAGAGCCGAATTTTACATACAGTCGAACCTCACGAAGCGACTATCCAAAAGTCAAAGCAATTGACAATATTCGTATTCTCGGTATTGAACTGGAACTAGCTTACAGTCGAGGCTAATGCGCGTGCGCGGGGGAATATCATTAAAAATATTTGCATGTGAAAAGATGCCCCCGAATTAGCCTCGACTGCACGCTAGTTCCAGTTCAATACCGCGAATACGGATATTGGGCCTCTTTACACTGGGCACTTAAGTAAGACTTAAGAGCGCCTAAGTCTTACTTAGCCAAAAAATTGTGTGTGATGGTCTAAGTAAAAACTGAACGCACTTGACTTAGCATCTCATTAAAGTCGGCAAATTGAAAAGATTTAAGTAAGACTTAAGGTTCTGCAAAACCATCCTTATCGAAACTCAAGTCGACTTATCGTGCCGTGGGGCGGATCACCATGCCAATCAAGCCAATTAACTCCATGCCTTCGCAAACATCGTGGCATCGCTGTTTTCGACTGTTTGGCGACCTTTGGTAATTGCTAGCTGCAAGTTGTTTTCGAAATTATCAAAATGTCAAACGATGGTCGCGAAGGACACGATTCACCAATTCTTTCGAATTTGATCCTTATGCATACGACAACGGTGTCTGTATCGTCAAGTGTTTTCGCGCGAGACATCGTCATCAAAATTGAACATCTGAACAGCTAATTCTACAGTTTACAGCTTGTATTTCTTTTAACATGTTCTAAATCATTAATTGGTTATGTTATTTATGTCATTCGTCCAAAAGTTTTACGTTTATGGGCTTTCTCCTTTAAAGATACGGCGTTATAAAATTTGTTTACTTTTAAGCAGCGTCTTCGCTCGGCTAGCTCAAGTCAACTTAAGGTTTTGCATTTACCCGTGTATGAAGAGCTAAGTAAGAGCTAAGTAAAAAAATCGTACTTCACTTGAGCGTTCGTTAAGTTTACTTGAGATCTAGTGTAAAGACTACCATTGTCTATTGGTGGTCGTAATTTTTAAAAAGGTCACGATGTTTTTTTATTAATTTACATGTTTCAATGTGACTCACATCTTCGTCAGTTACAAAGAGTGTTTGAAAAACCGTTTGAACTTACAACAACCTAAAGAAGCACGCATAATTAACTTTAAATAAATAATAACAATGCCTAAAGCGTAAGTGTGTTTGACTTGTCGCTTACTGGGGTTGGTCGCTTACGAGACACATAACAGGGGGTCTTAACTTTGAATGACATGAACCTGTCGTAATTTCAATGTACAAAGCATCTATCAGCGACAACTGCTTTATCATATAGGGAATCTTTGCTGACGTCATTGTTTACATTTTGCTTCATTCGCATACGAATCTGCATAGAGAAGGCATCGCGCTAAATACGAATTGCCTTTAAAAGTTGAAAGAGCTTGTTAAACTTAGTAATGAATGCAATTTTCAGCTTTTTTCACGTAATATTTAAGAAAATATCTGCTATTAAAAACTGCAAAATTGTTGGGTGGCAAAAGCGCTTATGAGCCATACATTCTTTGTAAAAGTTTGAGTTTTTAATACAGCATTGCATGAAGTGTATCTAGTAGGTAGGTTAGAGAACGAGGCGCATATGCTAATGAGGCAAAAATGGTAAACAAAGATTCCCTTATAGAAGTTTTGATGCAACGGACAAAAGTTTCGTAATTGCATTGGAGTTGTGCCGTAATACATTCATGATTCATTTTGCGTCCCGCTGTAGTGGCACCGAAAGATGGGCGAGTGGTCGCCTAACAGATTAAGTTAAAAACAATAGAAAAATTAAAATCTCCAGTCTTGAAAGTGGTCGCGGATGCTTACTAGAGGTCAGTCGCTTACGAAAGGTTCAACTTTAATGATTTGACTAAATAGTATTTTGGAAAAGTGGTCGCTTATTTACGAGTTGTGGTCGCTTACTAGAGGTGATCACACGGTATAGGTATATTCTGTCAACTTGATTTTATATTCAGAAGTAAACCGCATTGTCGGTCCTAACGTTTTAATAGCAATATATGCAGCATGGTATGTTATTATGCAAACAATGAAGAGATCATATTCGTATTAGTCTTCGTCATCGTCATTATCATTACCATCGTCATCAAGATCAACATCGTCATAGTCTTCGGTTTGGTCATTATTATGATCAATCATTATCATATCATCAATGATTGTCGTCGTCATCACCATAATTATCGATATTTATCGTCATGATCATTTTCCTTACCGATGAAGACTTCCTTGAACTGCGCGAACTTCGAGGGATGTTGTGCAGCGTGACTTCTCCGGCTCGGTGTGGGGCTGTTGCCTGGTAACATGTGCTTATCTTCCTCATTACACGGCGATAAAGTGGTATGCTTTGCTACTGCAGAGAAATAGAAATAAAAACTGTAGCCCACAGTGCAGGTGTTTATTAATTTTTTTGGTGCGTGAGTACTGAATTTAGTGTTTGGTCGCCATTTTGGTTTGCACAAAGTCGGGGGCTGGGAGTCCTTCCTCTCACCCTCCCCCCCCTTCCCCCCCCTCCCCCCCCCTCCCCTCCCCCCTCCTTCGCCTTCCAGCTTGACTCCGACATCCTTGGTCGCATCTTTTGACTCACCTCAGTCAGAGAGCTCGCTCGCCCCCCAAATACGCCTACGAGATCGAGAGAAAACACAAACAAAAGCATATCGGAACTCAACAAGCCCAACAACACGCTTGCGTATGTCGCAATATGTTTTACAAATGGGAACCGGCTTAAAATGGGATAAAGAATGTATATAATTAGTAAAAAGAAATAACAGTATAACAAAACTGGGCTTGCGTGTGTCACTTATGCTTGTAGTTGTCGCACAAGTGGGAACTACATGTAGGCTTGAATACGGGCTCGGGAGCTTAAAGGGGCTATGTCGCAAGGTGAGTCTGCGCAATAAGTTCCTGTCATGTGACGTCACCTGACGTCACACATGTCAAATTTCTATTGTACCCTCCCGGATCGCGGCAAGTTTTATCGCGCTTGCACTCGTGTCGAACCACGCGAGGTAAACAAACACACGATCGATTTCGCTTTTAAATTCCTCCCCAACTGCCACCACTTCTGGAAGACATCGAATTTTTCGAAGGTACGACTAACAAATCGCAGAAATAATTTACCAAAAATCTAGCCAAGTAAATACTCTAACTAATTTGTAAACTTGAGATCTATCCTTCCACGCAATACGACGGGATGGAACGGATTGCAGCGAATTCGACAGTAATGGCCGCCAACTTGATAAAAGCCACCGGACCTTTTTCAAGTTGTTAGTACCCAGTACTCACCCGCCATCCTCGCGACATAGCCCCTTTAATAGGCCATTTCCGAGTTGCCTTTAGTCTCTCTATCAAAGCGAGGCTAGGTGCGAAACCTTTCATATGAAAATAAGTTTTCATTCACATGCAAATAGTTTTATTTGCATGTGAATGAACAACTCATTTTCATATGAAAGGTTTCGCACCTAGCCTCGCTTTGATAGAGAGGCTAAAGGCAACTCGGATATGGCCTATTCCTTAAGAGCTTTCTCCACGGCCTTAGAATGAGTCAAAGATTGTCTTGAATACTATTTGCATAATTTTTTAATTTTGAGCCTCACTAATAACCTAACAACTTGTTTTAGTTTTTGAGTAATGGATTTAATATTGTCTGGTTGTTTTGAGCATATCGATCGGACTATGACGCCAAAACAGTTTATGTTACAATGAGCGCAAACCACTGAGTAGCAGTTAGATTGTTGAACAAAAACTGAAAAGATAATCTCTATCACCATATGCAGTTTGACAGAAGCGGCATCCGATGATTTTAATTTTGGAATATTTGACTAAGGCAAACTATCTCATAATCTCTTTAATACAGAATTACAAATATACCACATCAAAACTAAGGGTATACCTCCTCAATGAATTACCGTAAAGATTTTTAGAAAGGGTATTCCAAGTGCTATAGAATTTTTTTTTTAGATAACCACGTGAATTCGCGGCAAGCGAAATAATTAATGTCGAATTCGGAAAAATATCCGAAAAATGACTATAAATAATATTCATCATCCCGTAATATGACTTACTAAGGTGCAACATTTATATTTGCATACAGGTGTTGTATTGTATAAACTTTTCATTTAATTTTTTTTTGCCCACAAACTTGTGAGATATCATGCCGAAACTTTCAGTATTGTTGTCGAAAGCATCCATCATTAAATAGTCTTCTTCCGAAGGTTTTATCAATATAGTTGAAAACAGTAGTTCAGAAAACTATTATCGATAAAGATGGGCTTACGAGGAAAAAATACATTTGTAGATCCATTGTTATTCACAAGATATAAAAAAACTCGACGATTAACAAACTGTCAAAAAACATTTCTTCAGAAAGAGGGTTAGAGAGTTAAAACAATGCATCTTTGAGATTTTTCCATTAATATGTGTACGGATTTTGTTATTTCGACGTGGTTAAAGCATAAAATGCCATTTTTCGAACTGAGGAGGAAGGACAGTTAAGAAATTTCAAGGTAATAAACTGTAACGTAACTATAAACACTTTGTGGGCTAGGAAATTTCCCCAGACAATTCCCCTGCGTCGTTACGCCAGAGTAGTGAAATCAAAACTGCAGACTTATTCGGTTGCTGCAGGCAATGTGAGGAAACCTTACCTTGAAACATTGTTTTGTCCGAGCTTTCAACACCACCCATACTTTTCCATGATGTCGAGATGATGTCTTGCTAATACCTTATTCAGCTCTCATCAATATTTCGCTTGGTCTGTTTTCGTTCTTTCTTTGCTCACTCGGTATCGAATGAATAATTAACTACTTTCGAGCAGGTACTCACGAGAAGATTTAACATAATTATCGCCATACGAATCCATGGTAACTGACAGCTTGCTTCAATATCCATATCGTGGGAAGCAGCAATAATTCTGCTGAAAACAATTTGCAGAAATCTTGCTGCGAGCGCATTCGAATTTTGAAACAATCAACCGCTTTTTGCGGACCAAATAACACCTTTAGTTAGCACTTCTATACTTTTTATTGAAAATCTTCTGATTGTAAAGAAGCATGCTTTATATTAGATCGTTAAAAGTAAAGATAGATTATGAACGACAAGTTTAAAAAAGAAAATGTTTTCATACACACATAACTGACGTCGTTAGCGCATAAGTTCGAACACACTGGAGATATTTTACAAATATGACGTAGTTTCATTAATTTGAAAGTACTGGAGATATATTTCACTTCTTTACGCTCCGGATTGAGTTAAAGATGAAACGAGTTACAAATTTGAAGGGTTAGTTTTTGAGGACTTGGGTGTTAGGTCTTTACAATAGGTCTTACGGCCTCAGTCAATTAAGTTAAGAAAATTGTTGATTTCGGCTCAGTTTATGATGGGGTTATAAGATTGACAGTGCATGTAAACATGAATAACTATTGACGCATATTTACACACAATTAAGCTTTACTTCTAATAAATGCTATTTTAATTTGTAACACTAGGAATGTTTCACAAGTAAATAAATTTCATGACAGATTAAAACATTACCTTAAATCTCACTATACGATACATTGTTTATTTTCATTGGAAATACTAGTTTTGAAATCTGAATAAAACAAAATCATAGATTTTATGACAACTGTCCGTAAACTAAGCTGGTATTGATAGGTAATTAACACAAAGTAAGATCTGACATCCAAACGCGGTATCAGTTATAATGAAAAAATTCTTGTATTTAATTTGATTTTATAAACTTTTTCTGAATCTGAAGAAATTCATGCATGTTGTAACACTCTACGCGCAAGTTAAATAAAACACATTGTGATAAATGGCAGGCAACTGTACTGAGAGACTGGGTTCGACGAGTACTTGTCCCTGTGGTGTTACGCATGACTGTAGAGGACGACTGCTGGCCAGCTGTAGTGCTGAGTGGGGTAAGTCCCAGGAGTTTTCTATCCTGAAAGAAAAAGTTTCAAGGGTGGTTATTTTCCGACAATTTCCTAGGAAGATCCGAAAGTGTTTCAAGCGTGGTTATTTTCCGAAAATGTCCGAGGAAGATCCAAAAATGTTTTAAGGGTGGTTATTTTCCGACAATTTCCGAGGAAGATCCGAAAATGTTTCAAGGGTGGTTATTTTCCGACAATTTCCGAGGAAGATACGAAAGTGTTTCAAGGGTGGTTATTTTCCGACAATTTCCGAGGAAGATTCGAAAGTGTTTCAAGGGTGGTTATTTTCCGACAATTTCCGAGGAAGATCCGAAAGTGTTTCAAGGGTGGTTATTTTCCGACAATTTCCGAGGAAGATCCGAAAATGTTTCAAGGGTGGTTATTTTCCTACAATTTCCGAGGAAGATTCGAAAGTGTTTCAAGGGTGGTTATTTTCCGACAATTTCCGAGGAAGATTCGAAAGTGTTTCAAGGGCGGTGATTTTCCGACAATTTCCGAGGAAGATTCGAAAGTGTTTCAAGGGTGGTTATTTTCCGACAATTTCCGAGGAAGATCCGAAAGTATTTCAAGAGTGGTCATTTACCGAAACGTCTCCTAGGAAAATACGAAAATGTTTAAAAAGACCACAGTTGCGAAATAGAAACACCGGATATCCTCTAGTACGGGATCTAATCAGCTATAAAATAATGATTTAATGATAAAGTAAGATTGATTCACGGTACGGAAACGACTATATTTGTTAATCCGCCTTGCTTTTTTTATCAAATCGTTTAACGAAAATGTCTGCATTTGAAATTAACACCTGGTTCGGGAGTCTTTCAAGGGATGTCGAACCATTAGACTAGTCATTACACGAAAACGTTTCCTTTTGCTATGTCGCTGCAGTATTTTTTTTTTGCCTGAAAAAAAAAACAACAAGCCTAAAGTTGGGCTTTTGCAGTTCTAAGTTATTCAGTTTTTCCGTACAATTGGCTTGCAGTATGTATATTGTTTTTCAAAATCACCCAATCCCTCTCCCCTAAAAAATCTTGTGGTTCACCCCTAATATAGGCTCCTATATAGGGGCACTGAAGATGAAATCGATATATGCACATATGTTGTAATATGAGTTTTCGTGGTGGTAGAATTGAAATGTTTAATGTTTATATAAAGTTGCTGAAGTTTGTATTAAATAGCAAAGAGGCGTATGCGCTCTTCGTTTGTATAACAAATGGTAACAACTTACAATCTCAACTGCCTTCGTAACCAATCTTTTCACTGTGCCCACCATGTCTTCAGTTTCTTGCAAACTCTTCATATATGTGGCCGAGGGTGTTGTCACGTTCTGAGCACGTGATAGATCTGCTAATGAGTTTGTAAGCTGTTGACTGAAGTCTAGGGAAACTCTTCGGTAAAATTCCAGAACTGTGCTTCTCTGAAAAGTAATCGACATATGAAACATGTTTATTATCCTGTCTGTCATCATGCTATATCAGTCATTATTTCATTATACTGTTAGTCTCCTTCAGGCCCTCATACCATAGCTAAGTGTATTAACCACGTTAATTATAAATAAACTATATATTGTCTATTGTCCTGTCTGTAAGCTGCTATATCGTTTGGTAATAGCTATATTCATTATACTGTTAGCCTCTTTCAGGCTCTCATAGTGGGGTCTAATCAGTAAAACGTGAAAGCAGTCAACGCGAACATAATTTAAACGCAGGAAGACATTCTCTGGCCATTTTATTTTCGCATTCGCGATTTCCATTATCCGAGAGACTCGAACAACCAAATCATTCATGGATTAAATCATAAACTATGGAAGGAAGGCATAATGAAATTTCCAAACGAAATGTAAAAATTGTAATGGATTATTTACTTTATTGTTACCGACCTGGCAATGATAATGTCAATTTTCACGAAAAGATCTGTATAGAAGATAGCCGTGAACCTATCTCACCATGCATATTTGCGGAGGGGAGGAGCAGAGGGGGGGGGGGGGGGGGGGGGGGGGACTAAATAATTGACACAGATCTCCAAATTCGAAAAAACGCACACAAACTAGAGTAAGTAGTAGGACCAAATCTTACCGATAGATTCGTCCAACTTGATCTAGTTAGGTTCATATCTTGCTTTATCGCAGTTGCAGGTGAGTCACAGATAGGGTTGCAGGAATCAGTAATGCTGTACTCAAAATTCTGCAATGAAAAGACTCAATACGAATAAAATGCCAGTATATCAACCCGCTTTATTTTTGCCAAAAATTTACCCTTAATGTCTTAAGAAGAAAACATGTGTCACCCAAAGTGAAACAAACTGTTTATAAGGCAAATACATTAAGCATTATATCATTCATTCATAACAGTACCTTACCCTGGATTTACGTACAAAATCTTCACTTCCGAAGACGGGCAAAATTAATGCAAATGAAAAAATAACTGAATTTTTCTTTTTTTAAAGTACTACTTTGTGTATAAATAACAGAACCAAAGGAATGCACTGCTGAAGAGCTTCGATTTGAGTCGTCACAATGTATGATTTCATCTTTTTTTGGCGTGATTGACAAAGTTGATTGGCAGTACGTTAAACAAAAAAGTTTTTCTTTCGTTCGTTGGTCGTGTGATATTTGAATTGATACTCTATAGACAAAGTAAGACTTACTGTATAGTTCTCGGCTGTGTATGCTAAGCCAGCCAGTCGAGGCAAAGAAACGCATAGAAGTTCAACTTTGTTTTGTAACTCCCGACGGAGTGCGATAGTTTCCGAAGATTTAGTCCGGATACAGCCGGCGCCCACAGTAGAATTACTGAGGTACACACTCAATAAACATAACTATAGAAAACAATAATGACTTGGGTGGAATGTAGCTTGCGAATCTGGAAGAAATATGAAAAAAATTGCGTATACTTTAACTTGTTTATAACATTCAAACTACCACACAAATTGACAGCATCTGTAACAGAACATTTCTGGGTCAAACGAGAAGAAATCTTTGTTATTTTTGCAGAATGATTCAGACACAAACAAACGTAATATTGCTGAAAGTTTTTAAAGTGGCAGACAAAGTACGACAATGAAATTAAATAAACACGTTTCAGGATACCGAATAAAGACTTGCAGGTAGACAAAACAATTTAAAGGCGGAGTGAAACAGTATATTACGGGAAAAAGAAAACACTTTGAGAAAAAAGTAAGAAAAAAAAAAGAAAAAAAAAAAAAAAGAGAAGAACACGCTTCCTAGTTTACGTTTTTAGGTCGGGTGTTCTTCAGCAATCGTCAGTGAGGCACAAAAGTTCAAGTTGAGCTTGTTAACCTATAAATATATCATGATTATATTACGGTTATATACTGTTTATCTAACGTATAGCGGTTATGTCCTTTATTATACTATTTTATATACTACTTTCTACTAACTATTAGCTCTTCCTGCTCTGTAAATTTGCAATTTTAGTAATATTATTTTTCTTTTTTCTTTTTGTAATATTTACTCTATGTGGCAAATGTAAAATAAACAAAATAAATAAAAATACTTTATTAGTATTATAAATTGAAATTAAACTTTGTAACATTTATTTTTCGAACTGATGATAGAGCGGTAATTATACCGAAACATGTCTTCAAACAAATAAACTTTTTCTTAAATTCCTTTATATTAAGACTATATAATAGTTAGCAATAGTCTAACTATACTTTTAAATAACTACAGATTAATGTAGAACATCCGAAACATGCATGCACTACAAAAAAGCGCGTTTTGCTTCATGTTCGCAAAGCGCTTTCTTGCTTGCTTGCTGCTTCTATAGCACATGAACTATTGCTTACAGATTTTGACAATGAATAAAGAGTCACTTAAACAAAGCACAATGACTGAACCAATTACCTGCCATAATTCAGGATAGCTCTTGTTTCTTGTTGTAGATTCTTGTGCTGTACACTCTGATCTTTTAAATTGGAATGAAAAATTGTCCAAATTGCCATCCTTTTATACTCTTTTGAAAGTTCCTGGTTTGTCATCTCACGGTCTAATTTAAGATTTTCCTTCCCAACTCTAAAAGAGGTAGGCTGCAGAAAATTCTTTATCCGATGTAGTTTAGGTGTCTTCTGACTCATCAAGCCATCAAGCAGGTGGCAAGATATACCCCTAAAATTTGACTTCCCAATTTCGATACTTTACTTTCAGGGTCAAACTTTATTCCTCTATTACTTTTTTAGTAAAAAATAGAACAAACGCAGAACACACCAGAAACGCGAAAAGACCTACACGTATATGCTGAATTGTTTTGAAATTGTTTGATTATTGTTTAACAACGTTAGAACAATACATCCCATTATTATGACAAATCCGATTTATTTCCTTTATTATTATAAATATTTTATTAATTCTAAAGGGATTAACAACAAACTTCCAACTGTGTCAACAACCTACGTCCGCTGCTGGGAGTAGGCAGGGTTCCCTGTTTTTACGAAAATTCAACAATAGATGTGATAATTTTCTGGCCGTTTCTGACTTTGTTGACCTTTGTTGTTTGAAGTGACCACAAGCGGTGTGCACTTGCAAGTCGCATTCAATGAATTTATGTTTCAGAAAGAGAGTATATTTTGTTAACAAAAATAGTTTTACAGTGGAAAATTCCGAAATCCTAGCGTATGAAAAGAAGAGCTCTTCAGTTCCTGTTGTTGTTCACCGCTGTCATAAGCTAAATTTACATGATGTGGGTAATCTTTGAAGGTAGGTACGTGAGTAGCATAGTGAGTCGGAAATTGTTTCTTTAACATTATTCCAACATCCTTTCCTCGTTTTCTTTCACATTTCACAAGAATATATGGATTTAACGCTTGGGCCTGCAACCTTGCTATTCATTAGTTAGATTAAAGACCATCCATATAGCTTCATCACCAAGAGCACGTTTTTTTTTGGACATATTCTGGTCATTCCAAAAAACAGAATACTAATTATTGCACCTATTCCTGTCGTAAAATATGGAAAGAAGTCACTACTTTGAATATGTGTACATGCAAAAATTTTGGCCTGTGAGAGTGTAAACAACATTGTTTAGTTAACGTATTCTGATTTCAGAATGACCAGAATATGTCCCAAAAAACGCGCTCTATTTTTATTGCTGGCGATTTAAAGACATAATAAACACTCATGATTATGAACGTAATCAAAGGTGATTCAATAGTCATACATTCAGCCAATTGTTTAAGAGTTGTTTTGTCAGTATCCCTGCTGCTCAGTTGTTTGTTGTGTCCTCTCTCTCTCTCCTTTTCTTTCTTCATTGTTTTGTCTCTTGAAGAATGTTCGCCTTATTTATTTTACAAGGCAAGATTATAAGTTATTAGTTGCGGACATAAGTGTCACAAGGATGCCCCATGATTCGAGCTTTAGCCGTTTTAGGTTCGTTTAGGCTCTCATCTATTTGAGACCAATTCCTTTCTCAATGAAAAAACATTGACATGTCTGGGAGATAAAGTAAAAGCAATCCAACACTCTACTCGACTGAAACCCATGCCATTAATTTCATTGTAATTTATCAGAGACCTACCGAGAACTGAAGTCGGATGAGAGTTGACAAGAGCTTATATGTTAACTCGATGGGAGAGCACGATGGCGGATAAATAGAGCCTTGTATAAGAGTTAATGATCAGTTACGGGGGTGAGAGTTTGAGGCATTGTCGATTAAATGAAAATATCGGACAGATTCAAATTGGTGAGGGCGATGAGTGTACTGGACAATCGAGAAAGTTGATGGTCAAGCGACTGTATTAATATTCTACGGTTTGATTTAAGACTTTTCCGAAACATTCACTTGATAGTTAGTTTGCATGTTCATTATTTCCTCGGTTCTAAGTTTTTTGTTTTGTTCATGTAGTAACTTGTGATTATTCTAGTTGATCCGCAGTGGAGTTTCTCACGAGCTGAACATACTTTCATTATTGGAATGTTTGTGATATTTATTTAATTAATGCTGTTGGACCTGCTTTGTTGTGTTATGTTTTAAGTTCGTGAAGAACCTGATTTCATTCCTTCACGTTTTTCACTCGCTTATCATTCAATCGATTTCATTCAGTAACAAGAAGCTGTACACAGCTTGAACTCGTGGCGTTTTTAAATTATTGCCGCATTGTTTCCCGAGTGTTTTGATTGCTTTTACGGAAAAACAGAAGCTTAAAATTATGTCTAATCAAAGGCTCCTAAGAGCCAACCCGTGTAGAAGAAATGCGAACGCGTAACGCAATATTGCCGTAAGCTTACGTTTCCACACTGACACGGTTCGATATTTTAAAAAAAAATTAAACGTAAGGATTTTTGACGAACGGGAAAAAAAAACAGAACATCACTTTCATAATGTCCAGTCCGAAGAAAAAAAAACAGGACAAAAAAAAAAAAAGAAAGAAAAAAGAAGTCTCGAGCGTGACTTGAACTCGGGCCGTCCGATCCGGGACTTAGCCGAAACATCCATCTACTGCGCTATCGAAGAACACATAGTCGATAAGGTCTAAATTTTATTATTTTAAGGTAGATACGCATCAAAACGCGTGTCTCGGTTGAAAAATCCTTTTAAGGACGTTCGCGCTAATTGTTTATGCGCATCCTTACTGCGCACGCAATTCATGTCGCAACGCCATGCTTCGTCATGCACGAGCGCGCGCAAGAGAAGAAAATCTAAGCACATAAAGGGCTGATAGCGGTTGCGTTAACTTTGCTTAGATTTAACTCGCTTGGATGGTCGGTGACCCCCAATTTTTTTTCATAGATAATTTTCTTTGCCAATTCTCGACAGATTGTGAAAAAATGAACAAAAAATCAATGTAGGAAGTTTAAATTTTTTCCAGTTTTCTACCCACGCGCCATCGAATCCTGCCAACTTGCGGCTGTCAGAGTTTGCAAATGCTGTCGTTTAAAGATGAAATTTACTTCAAGAAACGTCACCAGTTGAATGAATTAGCTGAACAGACCTACTAGCATAAAATTTGGGAAAGAAAGTTGTATTTTAGAGATTCATTTGCAATATTTTTAGACTAACAGACATTCGGATCACATCCCGTAAGGAAGACCAATTTTTCAAAATTAGGGTCGCCTTTCAGATAGCTTATCTCAGAAACGAAGTCGGTGACCCCCTCATTTTTTTGCATTTCTGACACGAGTAACTCATAACCTAGCTGTAGCAAAAGATTTATAAAAAAATCAATGTTAGAAGATTTTCGCGCGAACGTCCTTAAATAGATTTTAACGTTGCACTAAAAACTCCAAATGCGAAACATCTTTAAGCTTATTGTTGTTTATATTCGTATAAATCAAATTAATTATTGTTATCGCTGGATTCACGTTGTTCTTGTTACGAAACGTATTCGTAACAAAGCATTTAATACTCTCGAAGTTTACAGCTGATGGAATTGAGGAGCGAGTGAGTGAGTGAGAGAATTTTATTTAGTCACCGTTTCCGATAACCGGTGCAATATGCTTGCGTGTATATGTTGTAGTTAATTTTTTATTCCAGTTAATTTTTGTTTTTCCTTTGTTTCAAATTCATTAGCATATATTACCATACCCAAAAACAATGGAAAAATAAAAATTACCTGAGATAAAAAATTAACTACAACATATACACGGGTTTAAAAGTAAGACTACACTACATTCACTACATTCAGTAGCCGACACTTCAAAGTTCGATCGCTAAGCAAATTGCAAGTGATAAAACACAAAACTTGCCGGAACAAAAATCCCATTTTGACAGGAATAAGCGGCGAACACAATATCAAACGGTCCTATCCATCCATGAACGCCTTGCATTGTCTTGAAAACGTGCAATTGTACGCTGTAGTTCTTTACTTTGCTTGTCACTGTCAACACACCGAGAAATTCTGCGGTATGTATTTCATGGCTGAAAGCCATATAGTCGTCGACATAAACTAAAATATGCATGCATAAATTTGCATGCGCTAATGTACCACGAAAAAAAAAACAAGAAAAGTCAAAGCCGGATTTACAATTGGCCACTCCGAAAAATACCATAATACTCTTTTATGTGCAGGCTCAGCCTCGCCGGGGTGTAATTATTCAAGTCTCCTTTGTTAGAATGGCACAATGGAATTCAGAGTACATGTAGGAATGCTAGGACGTAGCATTGTGTCTTCGCATACAAATGTGCACCGTATGCAAATTTCTACGAAGTTGAAGCATAGCACGTGCAGTTCGTGCTGAAAACAAAAGAAATTGGAAAAATGAGGCTTACATCAAGTACCACCCAAACCTGCACTTTAAAGAGTATTATGGTATTTTTAATAGTTTCTGGAGTGGGCAATTCGTGTGCTTCGCCACGAGTAATAACTTGACAAAAGCACTCATAACTGTGATGTAAATGATAAATAGCAGGCTGTCCTGGAAGGCTCGTATTTTAACTTCTTATTATTATGATCAGTGCAGTAAACAGTGATAGTTAGTTAATGCTTATGAAAACAAAACAGGTAAAGGAGACCAAAAGACGTAGTTCCTATCATTGAAATAATGAAGAAATACAGGCAATTAATTTGTGCTCCATAAAACGAAAGAAAAAGTAACATATTTCAGAAGCTAAGGAAATTGTAACTTTAAATTTTTATTTTTGTTTCTTTTTTAAGAAATTCAAGCGAGAATCAGTCAATTTTCTTGAACCATTTACTTAATGTATAGAATACGTCTCATGAATATTTTGATTCATTTTGTGGAAGGAGACAGATTTTGCCAATTAAGGGTGTCTAGAAAACTGTAAAGACCCTAAGACCTAAGACCCAAGACTTCGAAAACTAAGACCTCGAAAACTAAACCTAACCCTAACCATAACCCTAAATTCGAAAACTAGGACCCTAATACTTACATGTAAAACCAACATTTCATTCACATGCAAATAAGTTTTATTTGCATGTGAATGAAAACTCATTTGCATATGAAAGGTTTCGCACCTAGCCTCGTTTTGATAGAGAGGCTAAAGGCAACTCGGAAATGGCCTATTACGTTGCGAAAATAGTTGAAAATGTTCATAATATTTTCGGCTCAGTTTATGATGGGGTTATAACATTGACAGTGCATATAAACTTGAACAACTAATGACGCACATTTACACACAATTAAGCTTTATTTTTAATAAATGCTATTTTTAATTTGTGTACATGACACTAGGAATGTTTTATTAGTAAATAAATTACATGACATTTAAACTCACTGTATTGTAGTTAATTTCCTGAATAATTTTGCGAATTGTTTATTTTCATTGGAAATGCCCTTTTGATATCTGAATTAATAACAATCATAGATTCTATGACAACTGTCCCACCGACAATATAATGAAGTTACAAAACTAAATTAATTTACTTAATATAAACTAAGTTTGTATTGATGGGTATTAAATTAACACAACGTAAAATCCAACATCCAAACGCGGTACCAGTTATAATGGAAAAATTCGTGCATTTGATTTACAAACTATTTCTGATTCTCAAGAAATCTGCAACCATTCTGTAACACTCTATAAGTAGGTTGTCTAAAACACATCGTGATAAATGACAGGCAACTGTACTGAGAGACTGGGTTCGACGAGTACTTGTCCCTGTGGTGTTACGCATGACTGTAGAGGACGACTGCTGGCCAGCTGTAGTGCTGAGTGGGGTAAGTCCCAGGAGTTTTCTATCCTGAAAGAAAATGTTTTAAAGGTGGTTATTTTCCGAAAATTTCCGAAAAAGATACGAAAATGTTTCAAGAGCGGTCATTTACTGAAACTTCTCCGAGGAAAATACGAAAATGTTTAAAAAGACCAGCGAAATAGAAATAGAAATAGCGAAATAGAAACACCGGACCCTCTAGTACAAGATCTAATCAGCTATAAAATAATAATTTGATAAAAAAGAAGGCTAATTTACGGTGCGGAAACGACAATATTTGTTAATCCGTATTGCTTTTTTTATCAAATCGTTTCACGAAAATGTTTGCATAAAAAATTAAACGTACCATTTGGTTCGTTCAGAATTTAATAGAGCAGAAGTCTATAAAGGGATGTCGAACCATTTAATAGACTAGTCTATACACGATAACTTTTCTTTTAACTGTGCCGCTGCAGGATTCTTTTTGACTGAAAAAACCAAGCCTTAAGTCGGTCTTTCGCAGTTCTAAGTTATTTTTATTTCCAATACAGTTAGCTTGCAGTCTGTATATTGTTTTCAAAATCTCCAATTCTCCTCCCCTAAAAAATCTAATAGTTTACCCATAATAGGCTCCTCAATAGGAGCACTGAAGATGAGATCGATCCATGATCTGCACATGTGTTGAAATATGATTTTAATTTCATGGTGGGAGAATTTATGTGCTTAATGCTTATTCTTGGCTTGCACTAATGTCATATCATGACATATCAAAATTCCGGAAGCATTGAAAAACAGATTACGATTCCAAAATGTTTATGGAATTGTTTAGAGCTTAAAACTACACATCTGGGCCAAAATTTGAATTGCCAGAGCATTTCGTTCAAGAGTTTAAGGCGAACGAATATTAGACATTTTTAGTAAAAATGTATCGAGCGGCCATCTTGGTGTACCACTTCGGTACACCAACATGGCGGCCAAAACTATAAACTAAAAAAGTCATAAGTATACAAAAAATCCCATCACAAAAGATTGGATTTACTAAAGTTCCATTCGGCTTATAACCATCTATGTATAATGCAAATTTAACTTTCAACTGGTTTAATTTTGTTTATTTTCTTGGCTTATCTGAAATAGTGTGACGAATTGCGTGACAAATTTCAAACCTTTCCAAATCGGAAGCAAAACATAGTTAAAACCTGAAACTTTTTGTGAATGATTGTAACACTGGCATCTACATAGCATGTTAGAAACAGCTTCGTAGGATGTAACGTTTAGATGTTTTTAATCATGACGTCCTGTGCAAGCCATAAATATAAATTCACTGAAGTTTGTACAGTAAAGAAGCGCATGCGCTCTTGGTTTGTATTACAAATGGTAACAACTTACAATCGCCACTGCCTTCGTAACCAATCTTTTCACTGTGCCCACCATGTCTTGCAAACTCTTCATGTATGTGGCCGAGGGTGTTGTCACGTTCTGAGCACGTGACAGATCTGCTAATGAGTTTGTAAGCTGTTGACTAAAGCCAAGGGAAACTCTTCGGTAAAATTCCAGAACTGTGCTTCTCTGAAAAGTTATCGACATATGAAACATGTTTATTATCCTGTCTGTCATCATGCTATATTTCATTATTTCATTATACTGTTAGGTCTCTTTCAGGCCCTCGTACCATAGCTAGGTGTTACTGTAATTATAAATAAACTATCTATTGTCTATTGTGTATTATCCTGTCTGTTAAATCCTACCATATCGTATAATAACTACATTCATTATACTGTTAGACTTTTTCAGGCCTTCAAATAGTGGGGTCTTATCAGTAAAACGTGAAAGCAATCAAACTCGAACATAATTTAAACGCCGGAATACAGTCTTTGAACATTTTATTTTCGGGTTCGCGATCTTCATTATCCGAGAGCCTCGAACAGGCAAATCATTCATGGATAAAATCATAAACTATGGAAGGAAGGGATAATAAAATTTCCAAAAGAATTGTCAAAATTGTAATGGAGTATGTATTTAATTGTTACCAACCTGACAATGATAATGTTAATTTTTATGAAAAGGTCTGTATAGCAGTTAGAAACTTATCTCATTGTGGATCTTTGCGGAGGGGGCACTAAATAATTGACACACATCCATGTCCAAATTTGAAAGACGCCCACAAACTAGAGTAAGTAGTAGGACCAATTCTTACCGATAGATTCGTCCAACTTGATCTAGTTAGGTTCATATCTTGCATTATCACAGTTGCAGGAGAGTCACAGGTAGGGTTGCAGGAATCAGTAATGCGGTAATCGAAATTCTGCAATAAAAATATTCAATACAATTAAAATATTAAGGCCGCTTTATTTATTTGAGTATGAATTTTTTTTTTTCGGCATCACTATTTGCAAGAATTTTTTTTACCAAAATGCTTAAAATTTTTTTCACGTGCTTTCTTGTGCACGATTTTTTTCTCCGTCCCTTATATCAATCATTCATAACAGTGCCTTGCCCTGGATTTGCGTAAAAAAATCTTCATCTCCGAAGACGGGCAAAATTAATGCAAAATGAAAAAAGAACTGAATTTCCTTTTTGTAAAGTACTACATTGTGTATAAACAACAGAACCAAAGGAATGCACTGCTGAAGAGCTTCCATTTGAGTCGTCACAATGTATGATTTCATTTTTTTGGCCTGTTTAACAAACTTAAGTTGATTGGCAATACGTTAAACAAAACAGTTTTTCTTTCGTTCGTTGGTCTTTTATATTTGAATTGATATTCCATAGACAAAAACTAAGACTTACTGTATAGTTCTCGGCTCTATATGTTAAGCCAGCCAGGAGACGCGAGGAAACATAGAGAAATTGAACTTTGTTTTGTAACTCCCGACGGAGTGCGATAGTTCCCGAACATCGAGTCCGGATGCAGCCGGCGTCCACAGTAGAATTACTGAGGTACACACTCAATAAACATAGCAATAGAAAACGACTTGGGTGGAATGTAGCTTGTGAATCTGCAAGAAATATGAAAAAAATTGCTTATACTTTCAACTGGTTTTTAACTACCACACAAATTGACAGCATCTGTAACAAAACATTTCTGGGTCGACACTGAAACTAGAAGAAATCTTTCTTGTTTTTGCAGAATGTTTCAGACACAAACAAACGTAATATTACTGACAAGTTTTTAAAGTGGGTAGACAAAGTACGACAATGAAATTAAATAAACACGTTTCAGGATACCGAATAAAGACTTGCAGGCAGACAAAACAATTTAAAGGCGGAGTGAAACAGTATATTACGGGAAAACAATAACACTTTGAGAACAAAAAAAAAAACAAGAGGAGAACACGCTTGTTCTTCAGCGATCGTCAGTAAGGCCCAAAAGTTTAAGTTGAGCTTGTGCAACTAAAAATATATCATGATTATATATATTTATCTTATGTATAGCGGGTATGTCCTTTATACTTTATTAGTAATATAAATTGAAATTAAACTTTGTAACATTTATTTTTCGAACTAACGATGGAGCTTTAATTATACCGAAACATGTCTTCTTAAATTCCTTTATATTAAGACTATATAATAGTTAGTAATAGTCTAGCTTTAATTTTAACTAACTGCTGATTTAATGTAGAACATCCGAAACATGCATGTATTACAAAAAAAACGCGTTTTGCTTCATGTTCGCAAAGCGTTTAATTCATGCTTGCTTGCTGCTTCTATAGCACATGAACTATTCCTTATAGATTTTGACAATGAGTAAAGGGCCACTTAAACAAAGCACAATAACTGAACCAATTACCTGCCATAATTCAGGATAGCTCTTGTTTCTTGTTGTAGATTCTTGTGCTGTACACTCTGATCTTTTAAATTGGAATGAAAAATTTTCCAAATTGCCATCCTTTTATACTCTTTTAAAAGTTCCTGGTTTGTCATCTCACGGTCTAATTTAAGATTTTCCTTCCCAACTCTAAAAGAGGTAGGCTGCAGAAAATTCTTCATCCGATGTAGTTTAGGTTTCTCCTGACTCATCAAGCAGGTGGCAAGATATACCCCTAAAATTTGACTTCCCAATTTCGATACTTTACTTTCAGGGTACGGTCTTACTTTATTCCTTTAATACTTTTTCAATCAAGAATATAACAAGCGCAGAAAAGAACGAGACCGCCAAAAGACCTGCACGTTTATGCTGAATTGTTTAGTTATTGTTAAACCCGGCGGTTTCGCAACAACGTTAGAATTATGCATCCCATTATTATGACAAATCATACTTATTTCCTTTATTGTTATAAATATTTTATTAATTCTAAAGGAATTAACAACAAACTTCCAACTGTGTCAACAACTTGCGTCCGCTGCTGGGAGTAGGCAGGGTTCCCTGTTTTTACAAAAATTTAACAATAGGTGTAATAATTTTCTGGTTTCTGATTTTGTTGTTTGAAGTGACCACAAGCGGTGTGTACATGCAAGTCGCATTCAATGAATTTTTATGTTTCAGAAAGAGAGTAGTAATTATTTTGTTAATGAAAATAATTTTATAGTGGAAAAATTCCGAAATGATAACGTCTGAAAAGAAGAGCTCTTCAAATGGTTCCTGTTGTCGTTCACTGCTGTCATGAGCCAAATTTACATGATGTGGGTAATCTTTGAAGGTAGGTACGTGAGTGCCATATCGAGTCGGAAATTATTTCTTTAGCATCATTCCAACATCCTTTCCTCGTTTTTATTTTCACATTTACAAGAATATATATTATGTATTATTTAAGAAAGCTTGGGCCTGCAATTTCGCTATTCATTAGTCAGATAAAGACCATCCATATAGCTTCATCGCCAGGTTTTTATTGCTGACGATTTAAAAAGACACAACAAACACCCATGATTATGAACGTAAGCGAAGGTGATTCAATGGCCATACATTCAGTCAATTGTTTACGAGTTATTTTGTCAGTATTTGTCTGCTTACAGTGTAGTTGTTTGTTGTGTCCTCTCTCTCTCCTTCTCTCTCTTGATTGGTTTGCAATTGTCTCTTGAAGAATGTTCGCCTTTTTTATTTCACAAAAAGTTATATTTAATAGTTGCGGACATAGTGGACAGTTGCGCTCAAACTCACTGATTAAGAGGCAGTAGCCTCGAAACGTCTGAGAAACTAAATTTTAGCGCTATAAATTGTCAAAAAATTTAAGTCTACATTCACGATAACGCCCTACACAAATTTATGCGCATTTTATGCGCATTCTTTTGATTGCGTACATAGTGTCTCAAGGATGCCCCATGATTCGAGCTTTAGCGCAACCTAGTTCCGTTTTAGGTTCGTTTAGGCCAGGCTTAGCTATTTGAGACCAACACCTTTCTTATTTTAGTTTATGTCTGGGAGATAAAGTAAAAGCAATCTAACACTCGACTCGACTGGAACCCATTAATTTCATTGTGATTTATCAGACACCTAACGAGAACTGAAGTCGGATGAGAGTTGACAAGGGCTTATGTTAACTTGATGGGAGAGCACGATACCGGATAAATAGAGCCTTACAGGAGTGAGAGTTTCAGGTATCGTCGATTCGTTATGAAAATATCGGAAAAATTCAAATTGTTGAGGGCGATGAGTGTGCTGTCTGTACTAGACAATCGAGAAAGTTGGTGGTCAAACCGACTGTATTCTCCAGTTTGATTTAAGACTTTTCCGAAACATTCACTTGATAGTTAGTTTGTATGTTCATCATTTCCTCGATTCGACGCTTGTTGTTTTTATTTTGTACATGTAGTAACATGAATGTGCTTATTCTAGTTGATCCGTAGTGGAGTTTCTCACGAGCAGAACACCATTAGATACTAATTAGTAGCTCTGCTGTTGGACTAAACTATCTCAGTAGTATATATTTTATTCAAACCAAAGGAACAACTTTTACTCAGATTTTAATTCTAGCGACAAGACAGGATTATCACTGAACTTTGGAGAATTATAAAATGTTTGTTGTATTTAATCAGTTAATTTGCGCTGTTGGACCTGTTTTGTTGTGTTATGTTTTGAGTTCGTGAAGAACCTCATTTCATTCCTTTACGTTTTTACTCGCTTATCATTCAATCGATTTCATTCAGTAATAACTTGACAAAAACACTCATAACTGTGACATGAATAATAAATAGCAGACTGCCCTGACAGGCTCGTATTTTAACTTGTTATTATTATGTTCAGTGCAGTTAACAGCGAAAAATAGTTATGCTTATGAAAATAAAACAGGTAAAGGAGACCAAAAGACGTAGTTCCTGTTACCCCCATAAAAAAACAAAAACAAAAGTGACACATTTTAGAAGCTAAGGAAATTTGAACTTTAGCTGACGTGTTTTTTCGCAGAAAGAGGGAAGTGGCTTTTTGTAGCAGGAAAATTTCCTTGGAACAAATTGCGCAATATTTTATGCACTGAAATAACGGTATTACACTGTTCAGAAGGTAAGGAAAAACTACAAAAATGGTAATGAAACTTACTTCATACTATATAAGAGCAAACCTAAATCTTATGCACGTGAGTGTAACTTTTCTTAGGCAGGGTTAATATGCTTTTTCGTAGGCACAGCTTTGACAGCTGTGAGGAACCGAATCGGGCTTATTCTAAAAATTCTAAAATTGTCTTAATTAAGTTCTAACTCTAGAATTTTTTAACGGGATTTTGGGGATTTGTTCTAAGTTTTATGGCTGGAAATCCATGAATACCTGCAAGAAGATGTTATTATCAGTTTTTTTTCACTCGCTTTGCCTTCGTTTCGTCTGGATCAGCTACGTTGTAGTATAATTATTTTGATTCTGACGTAATTGGATCGAGTTGTTCTGTTGTTGCCAGGCAACTGCCGACACCTTCCAAAGATAAAGGGGTTGGTTTCTAAAGAAACTGAGTGTGATGTTGCGTCGGAGGGGAAGTGAAATATAAAAAATTGGTTTTATCAACTGATTTGATAAGGTCAATTTACGGTGGCCAATTGTTTCGTTATTAACTCAGTAGATAAAGCCAAATTTTTACCTTCCAAAGATACTTAAGGTGAGCAAAGCTGATACTACGCTACGTAGTATCAGCTTTGCTCACTATGTTTGTATTACTATTTTTGGCTGGTCAGATCTTCTATAGATCCTACGTATTCCAGCAGCATTTTTGTTCGCGGTCCTTTGCTCCTTGTTATACTTAAGGTGGCCGAACACAGTTTTGAGAGGTTGTGAGTATATGTCATTTTTTAGGGCATTATGTGAGAAAGGTTGCAGCTTAGAAGCTGAAACTTTGCAAAAGGAAAATATAGTGATGGAAGATTTTAATTAACGGCTAACATTTGCGCTTTGGACTGTTTCCATGGCAAAGTGGATGATTGAAAACAAGTTGAACCCTAAAATTTCACTTTTGTAAGGTTTACGTAATATCCAGTCATTAGATTTTCTCATGAACTTGCACACAGCTTACAATAAATAATTCTTATTGTTTAAAGTTGGCTTACCAAATTTAACAAACGGTTTTTGAAATATTCAAGAACATATAGCTGCCCAGTCAATATCGATCGTGTAACAGACTTCTGTTTTAAAGTTCTCATTATTTGAAATGCCACAAAAATAAGAATTCTGACAAATTTCATGAAATTTAAATTATGTTTTTTGAGAAATTGTCGTTTGTGTGCATTGTTTACAAAACGGACCTGTCTCGAGTTCTTTCTAAAAACCCGCGCCGTCACGCGAATTACTGCTGACCGCCCGCGAATTACCGCTGACCGCCCGCGAAACAGTGTTCGGCCGCTGACATCTGTTTCCGCGGCTGAGAGATTGTCTGACAAATGAATTTTCAGGATAGCCTCTCGACAATCTTTCAGCTAAGGGCATTATCCTCCAATATACTCCAGCAAGTCAGAAAGCTAAGGGGTTTATTTACTGCATAACGCTACGATTGATTTCTTAAACGCAAATATTTTGTGAATTCTTGTGTTGTTTCTTAGCACGGCATTTGCTAGACTCATTTACAGGGCCATTAAATGCAGGTTCCACTGTATTTGCAGTGGTAATTAAACGGTTTCTAGTTCAATTTGTAATAAATTTGCACAAGTGAGTTTTTCAAAAAGCTCATCTACAAATAATTATACATGAAAAAATTACATAGAGGAAGTGACTGTCTTATTGCAGACAGGAAATGAGCATTTGACGCGTATTCAGTGCCTGTGACACTATTTACTGATTGGCCGATGAAGATCAGCCCATAATACTAGAAGAATATTTTCAATAAGAATTACAAGCTAGAATTGCACTGGTGTTACATCCAGTTAAGCTGCACTTCTCTTTGCCAATCAGAACTGAGTAATTTTTCATGTATACTAATTATGGTGTTATCACTTGGTATTGGCAAGCACCTGTATTTTTAGTGAATGTTCACTTACGAGAAAAACATTTTTAAAGCGACCAGTGGCCCGTTTCTCGAAAGTCCCATTAATTTTTCAGGCCCGGAATTGTATTTCTTAAAATCAGAATCTATAGAATGGTGAAGTATTTTTTAGCTCTCAAACCAGCCCGACTTGTTTCGTCAACTTAAAATGTTATTGCTCAGCTTTCAAAACCGACAAAATTTTAATCTTTAATGTAAGCATTGCGCACATAAGATAAAATTTCCGGGCCCGATTTTCGGGTCGTGCTGGTTTGAGAGCTAAAAAATACTTCACCATTCTATAAACTCTGATTTTAAAATATATTTCCGGGCCCGAAAGTTATCGGCCGGGACTTTCGAGAAACGGGCGCCGGCTCCGTCTTACGACCTCTTTTTTCTAAATCCTGAGGTGATCGTTTTTGAGGGCTTCAACTGTATTTATTTTCACCATCATAGCCCAGCCGAAGGGAACCAATCGGAAATCGTGGCTGCATATGCCCTTTATTAAGTGGCTGACTATTTAATGAAACCGTTAGCCAGACGGTTCTGTTCTCTCCCTGAAAAGCAAGAATCAACAAGCTTACAGTTTAGTTCTTAGCATTCTGAACAAACTTTATTTTCGAGCATTCGTTTAGAGCTACATTTTACCCTTTATGTGCCTTCTTTTATTTGTTTTGTTTACCCAGCCATAATATTTAGTCTTAAAGAGAATGTTATTTACGATATATCAATGTAACAATAACGTTTAGCTACTTTTACTAACGGCAACATCTGAAAACCTAAAAACTGACAAATATATCAATTGACAGCGCCTAATATACGATATTTCTTTAGTTTTGCAAATTGTTTATATTTAATTCCTTTGAACATGGTAGTTGAAAATCCACATTAATTATACAAATAAATAAGGTTTCTTAAACTAAATCAACTTGAAAAAATTCTTATCAACTGTAACACAAGAAAAAAGCAATATCCGCCCAAATATGGACTTATTACAGCGGAGAAATCTTTTTATTCGGTTTGCATTTACAAACTCTAAAGAAATCTTCGCTCATTTCGTAAGACTTTTCGAGCAAGTTTTCTAAAACACAGCGTGAAAAACGGCAAACTATTGAACTGAGGGAGCGGGGTTGGACAGGACTTGTCATCGTAGTTTTGCGCATGGCAGTAGGGAAGGACTGCTGCCCAGATCCCGTATTGAGTGGAGCAAGGTCCTTGAGTTTACGATCCTGAAAGAAAATGTTTCAAAAACGGTGTCAATAGAGTCACCTTAACCTTTTCACTCCCAGAGTGAATTATGGAGACCTGTAGTGTAGTTCTAACGTTTGAGTTTGTCAACGAAATCCTATGGTGTGACCGTTCAAATGAAACTTCTTCAGCAGTACTTTTGCATGGTACCATTTGTTCGAACTTTTAAGTCTGTTGATGAAATCCTATGGTGTGACCATTCAAATGAAACCTCTTCAGCAGTTAGTTTGCGTGGTGCCATTTGTTTTTCAATATTTTACAAAATTAAATTTGGGATTTTTCTTTGTCAAATGCAGAAAGAAGGGCAAGTAGTGATAAGGATCTTGTTGTTGCTATTTTTAACTTGACAGCAACATATATCTCAAGCCATGACTTTGAAGATGACTTCAGGATCCGCTCGGTTTGTCAAAACATCGGTCTATAAAAATCAACAATTAACTGACAGCTCTTTTTAGAACTACACTAACCCAAATAGTCACACTTAGCAAACTACTCTTACTCCTGGATTCAAACTATGCACTATAGCTGCATATAGTATTAAAACTCGGCGTGTAAGCACCTTGTCAGCAAGATTTAGTAAATAAACTCCGGGATTCTCGAGTCATGCTTTCAGTAGGGGGCTTCAGTGACAAAAAATACGACGGAAATTGCGAAGAATTAATCGTAATTTCCACAGAGTTTGTAATTGTCGTAAAATATGCAGTTCACGTCATGTTTCCTCCGAGTTTTCAAGCGGAATTTTGCCGTTCTTCTGCGAATTTTTGCAATTTTCGTAAAATTCACACATTTTATCAAGATGCCACTAAATGTCTCATGCCCAGGTCTCTCATAGCTTTGCGAATTTTTGCATTTTTAGTAACATGTCTACAAATTTTAGTAAAAAATTGCAGCTTTCGTCAAGCCAATTAATAATAATAACACGAATATTATCGTTATTACTCGTGCCGATACGGCAACGAGTTAAGGATTGCCATGCGTTTTACTCCTTGTTTCCCCCCGTGTTTTCGTATCTACTTTTGTGCATTGCGTTAGATCTGGGTACGAGAATACGAACGCATGCACTGCGAGAAATTTTGAGCCCACGGTACTTGGGATTCGGTATAATCGGCGGGAAAGCACTTGAAGGGATAGATGAGAGGGCCCAAGACTCCTTATTGAGACTTATATAACGTAATGTCGACACTTACAATTTTATTTTCAATAAATTTTTAAGTGTAAAAAAGAAAATCTAAAATCCCCACTGAGGATTGAACCTGTGACCTCAGCTAGGCTTAGGCTTACATAGCCTACCGTACCACTGTACCACCTAGCTTCTCGAGTTACTTAGTCCTAAATTTAACAATATAAACTGCTACCCCTGGATACGATACGCACGCATGCAAGCAGAAGCGAAACTAATTTTGGTTTTATTTGCCTGTTGTTGTGTTACGTAAGTGTTCCCCGCGAGTAACGTACATTACCGGTACGAGTATAGGCTACGGGTAGCCTCTTGTTTTTGCAGTTTTCCACCCGCTCGGTTCGATCCTGAATAAATGTCAACAATCGCATGGAACAGTTAAATTGGAATAGGTGCAACAAAAAAATTAACTTACAAGATTCACTGCCCTGGTAACCGAGTCTTTCGTCATTCTCACCATGTCTTGCAATTTCTCCAGATATGTGGGCGATGTTGTCCCGTTCTGAGCACGCGATAGGTCTGCTAATGATTTTATAAGCTCTTGATTGAAGCCGAGCAAAACTCGTCGGTAAAATTCCAGAACTGTGCTTCCCTGACAAGTAATCGGTATATGTTCACATGGTTTAGTTTCTAAAGTAAGTTGTGGTACTGCGTCGGTGAGAAAGTAAAACACTACGATTTGGTATCAATCGAGTTAAGTATTAAGTATTGACGATTAGCTCTTCGATTGGCTCTGACGATTTCAGTCATATTATACATTTCTTTTCCTTTCTGACGCCATGCTATATTTATTGATTCTATGTAACATGCAAACTGGATGTGACAATTAAATTTAAGTTGTTAGAATAACGTCAAGGTTTGCATGCAAAGGTGGTCATGCTACCTTATGATAGACATCACAAAGTGTCCTCAACTATAGAAGTTCATCAAAACACACATAACTCTGTGAAATATGAGGTATTTGTTTAACAATGCTTGCTGGCAATGATAGAAATTCTATGAAAAATTGGAGAAAATCGTAATGGAATATGGACAGATTGTCGACCCAACAACCATTTTTAGCGACCGTTTCCATGGCTGTTGTCTACAATAGTTAGCGCTCATCTCATCAGTCGCAAGGGTTCATTAAAGTGCACCTAATCCCCAATTTTTGTCTTTTAATTAACTCAATGTATGTTGAAAAGTTGAATAGTTAAATATTTCGTGTTTTTAACGTTGCGTTGGTGAATTATAGAGGTTTGAATTTACAAAATGCTAATTAGATGACGTCAAATCAACTAAGAATCGTTTATTATACAACTCCTTGTTTCCACCTCCAAGTAATATTTTTTTTACAAGTTAATTGACTATTAACAGTTTTTATTTAGTATTTCTTAAATTGATTATCCTTAAACTGTGAACTGCGTATTGTAAATTGAAGTAGAAATAATGGTAAAGTATTGATTTGACGTCATCTAATTAGCATTTTGTAAATTTACGTCTCTATAACTCACTGACGCGACGTTAAAAACACGAAATATTTCACTATTCGCGTTTCCAACGTACATTGAGTTGATTGAAAGGAAAAAAAATTGGGAGTTAGGTGCACTTTAAATTAATTACTAGAAAAACTTACAGATGCATTCGTCAAACTTGATCGAGTTAAGTTCATATCTTTCATTATAAAAGTAACATGAGATTCACAGATAGGGTTGCAGGAATCCGTAATGCTGTACTCCAATTTCTGTAATATAAGAGATCAAATTCGATTAAAAATGCCACTTTGCTGGGTTAGTTTTGTTCTCTGAAAAGTCTATCCACGGACTAAGTCTTTTATTTTAACAAACTGAAACGTTTATCCAGACCCTGTAGTATCAGTTCTTCTTAGGCAGAATCTCTCATGAAAGGTTAACACCACCAAGAACTTGTTTCACTTTTGTGGCATAGAATTTAACAAAAAGTGGACTTTTACTTTATGTGTTATATTTTTAAACTTCATGTGCTTTGCTGGTACTTTGTCAGAACTAAAATGTGATTTTCTCAAATATATTGTACAAGGAAAACACATCATTTATCAAGACTTACTGTGTAGTTAAAGGCTTCAAATGTTGAACTAGATAGGTCAAAGGAAAAAGGTTTATAAAGGTCGTTGATAACCCTTCGTAATTCCTGACGGAGTAATTCCTTCGTAATTCCCGAGCGTCGAGTGCGGATACAGCCTGCGTCCACGGTAGAAGTGAGAATCAAACTCAAGACACATAGCCATTGAAAACAATAACTAGGGCGGAATCCGAATGCGGTTTGTGAATCTAAAAGAAAAATAAAGAAGGAAACACCTGGATTAAAATGGTTTCATAACAACGCCTCAGCGGCCGTGGTGAGTACCCTGTCCTAACCCAGTACCGATAAGAAGGACTTGAATAAAGAGTACTGGTAGCCTATAACTTTAAAAATCCTCAGACTGAATACAGTTGTGAAAATTATGATTACTCGGCGCATGGAAAGTATGACGTCATATGCTCTCATATCCACCATCTTGAATCTTACCTGGTGCATGCTTAATGTGTTAGAAAACCATTATATTGAATGACTCAAAAGTATTTATCACAACAAACTACCAAAACATTCAGGCCATATCCAAACGATGGATCTTTTTTAATGTAAAGGATATTTTTATAGACGCGTTTTGAAAAGGTTTTCCCTCCACACTTACGCTTTTTCATTCGTTTTCGCCATCCGCGTCAAGATCGAAACGTTACTTTTTAATTACGTGACTTGTTTCGTTGTTGTTAAGTCCTCGTTTGTTTTACACCATATATATGAACGAAAATTCTCACTTATGGAAGCGCTTTTGAAAGTCTCTGTTTTCGGTGTGTTCTCAATCTTTGGCTTCTAGACGGAAATCTACTACCGCGTGAAAAGATTCCTGAAACGTTTCTGAGCAAAGTGACAGACGCTGGGAAATCTCAGAAAATTGTCAATACTAATTTTTTTTTGTGCACTTTGTAGTAAGGAAATAGAACCGTGCCAATTCAGTATGGACCTTTTAGTATAATATAATCTCAATTTGTAAACACGCCATCAGTTTACTGAGCTTTTAAAAAAATGTTTTAAAAACTCTATCCAATGACAATAAGTAAAGAATGGCCTTAGACTGAAGCAAATATGATAACAATGACAAGTGATAAATGTTGTATACCGCACCAGGACATTCAAGTTAAATAAACATGTAGGGAATTGCTGACAAAATAAGATAAGGCAGAGGGAAAACAAAAGCATAGAACTCCAAATTTCAATAATACATGGCTCATTAAATACACGCTGATAAATGTGTGAAACATTACACACATTACATTGTAAAACTGCATAAACAACTCACCTGCCATATCTCGGGATAGTACTTCTTTGTTCTTTCTTTTTAAGATTCTTGGGTTGTAAACTTTGTGATTTGAAGTTAGAATGGAGAATGTTCCGTGCATTCATCCTTATATTCTCATTTAAAAGTTCCTGCTTTGTCACCTCACGTTCTAATTTAAGATTTGCCTTCCCAATACTAAAAGACGTAGAAATTCTTCATCCGATGTAGTTTAGTTTTTTTCTGACTCATCAAGCACAGGTGGCAAGACTAGTACCCCTTAAACTTAACTTCCCAATTTTGATCATTTCTGTAAGTCTAACAGAGTCTTAGTAGCTTTATTCCACTAGTATTTGTCAGTCAAGAAACTTACGATGGTTAAAAATCGGCACTTTCAAAGATATCTGTTTTGAAATTATTTTATTGCTTAACACGGTTTTTCAACCGCGATAGAAGAATACGCCCTATTGTTACGACAAATCCGATTATTTTAATTACTACTTTGTTTATAAATTTTTCATGAATTTTAACCGGAGTATAATAAAAATATTTCCAGCTGTGTCAACTAGCTCCTTCCGCTGTTGGCAGCAGGCGGGGTTCCCTGTTCTTTGTTTTTGAGTAATTTCAACAATAAATGTGGTCATTCTTTGTGCATAAAGTTACCACCAGCGCTGTGTATATGCTAGTAGCATTTAATTAGTTAAAGACGTAGTACAAAAATGTTCGTTCATTGAATACAACATGGCAAAAAGAATCCGAACTGATAATGGCTGGAAAGGAGAGCTGTTACGTTCCTGTTGTTGTTCACCGCTGTCATAAGCTAAATTTACATGATGTGGGTCAACTTTGAAGGTAGGCGAACGACGGTTGTAGAGAGTCGGGATTTAATAATAATTAATTATTCCAACATCCTATCTTCGTTTGCTTTTCATATCGTTTAAACTGAAGATGCTATAATAATTTAAGAGGGTCAAAGAGATAGACAAGTTTTTCGCTAGTCAGTCGAGGACAATACTACATTTAAGTCTTGCAAATCCATATTCAATAATTTTTGGTTTCTGGATAAATAAACTGTATTACTATATAAGGACTAAACGTAAGCGAATTGAAGATGAACATTCGAATACATTACAAAGTCTATTGTTGTACAGTTATCTTTCAGTAATTCCTTGGTTCTAACAGCTTTGTAGTCCCCTCTCTCATACTCTCTTACAATGTTCTCTTGAAGAAACTGTCTACTAATTTAACGAGAATATAACCTCGATTTAAGTTCACCGTGAAAGTGGATGAGAGCGGGGACAAATTGCTGGTGAAGCGAACGCGAGAATTTCAAATCTTGTCGAGCCTCGTGAAAATCTGAACAGAAAAAAAAAATAAAACTTTTGAGACCGATAAGAGTGGATGAGGGCACGTCACATCTTTACGCAGGAACGAGGATTAAGGAGTTTAAAACATAAAGGCAGTAATCGTGTTTACCACTGCTTCAATTCGCCGCCGGTTCATTCTTTTCATCTTGACGAGCAATTGTGCTACATACATTTTAGTTTTAGCTGCTGGACCCGCTGTGTGTCATGTTATGTATTGTGTTTGGCTAGTTTATTTTTCGACTGTTTTCTAAAAATAACGACAAATTTGGCGGATAATATCTCGCATAAGCGTCTGCGTCGTCAATTGTAAAAGTTGCGTGCGAGCATTATTGTTATGATTATTATTGTTATGATTAAAGCTTTTCGAACCGTAAAACAAAGTGTAATGGGTTCCTGCTGGAAATATCATGTTGTATCACAAAATGCCACCAAATATACAACTTAATAAACAAAAAGATTATATGGAACAAAACAGAAGCAACAGTTTGGAGATTAAGTACAGGAATGCAAGGATGGAAGTGGATTACCGTTCATTAAATTTGATTTCTTGACCGCCTGTCAAGAAATCAAAATTGTCATTTTGTGGAATTTTTCCTTGGTTAATATTTCTTTGCTTTCATTTCGTTTGGCGATTTTTTTTCCTATTTCAAGATAATAAAGCAATTTAAAACAAGCTCCTGGTCATAATCATGAAATCACGATATGTCAGCCGGGACAGTGTCCCTTTAAACGAAAATCTATTTATCTAATGCAAATGAATGTTTTGATATTGATTCCGGTAAGTAAAACCTTAAAAATACGAGCAACAAGATACAGTCGACACATGCACAGTTTCAAGTTCATCTTCTCAAAAGGAAGCGTGGAGATGAGAGTAACATATTTCAGGGGAGGGGAATTTTAAAACAATAATTCTTATATTTAGCAGACGTGGTGTTTGCGGCCGGAAGAAGATAGCTTGTTAGCGGAGCATAAACCAAAAAATAAATAAAACAATATCATAAAAATAAACTATTCAAGAGTCAAAGCAGAAATATGCCAGCAGATAAGTTTGTCTCGCTATCAGTATAAATTAAGAAATAGCTAAATACAAATAAAGTCGTCTTCAAACTGGATACGTCACTTTCATGGCTTATCCTAAGCCTGTATACGCAACAGATCCGTGCATTCGATATCGGTCTTGAATTGCTACAAAATGTATATATTATGTAATTAATTGCAAAACGAAAACATGGGATAATATTCTTCGTTATACAAAAGTTCTGATTTCTAGAAAAATAAGTTCACGTTTTAAAAAGTCGGACACATAAGAGCGGAGTTACATTCAGCCACCAAATAATTCAAAATCCCACACATGTACTGTTGTTATCTCTCCCCCCTCCCCCAAACAATTTATGGCGTCACAAACTGTAAAAATCGCTCTAAAAGATAATAACATTCGACAAGCTTAGCTTTAAGTTAATTTTATTTTCAAACATCCATTATGGACCCACATTTAAGCTTTATTTGTTCTATTTTATTTTATTTTATTTACGATCGCCCGCCTTTTACAAATGTCTCACAGAGACAGTAATTTACGATGTAAGTATCATATAACGATAGGATTCCGTTTAGGTTCTCTACTTTCACACCAGTAAAAATCTGGTAAAAACTGACATCTCTGATGGCTACTTTTGGTTTCATAATTTCTAGGAGCACAACGTCTTGGCAACTATCATGAAATCCAGTTGCATTTCGAAGAGGTTAGTGTACAAATCTTCCATCATGGCGGACGCTCGCAGAGCTATCCCTTGAAGTGTTAAAGTTGCTATCTGCGGTTTTCCTTGCTGTGCTACTGCGGGGCTCTGGGTACTAGTGTTAACACCACGAGAGCTGCTTGTTGCATTAATGACAACGCTTATGTTGGGACGAACGACCGCAGTACTTGGTTGTCCGGACTGCAAAAGAAGAGAAAAATTGTTAGATAGAAGGGAAATTGGACATTAAACAGTTTTGTGATAGAAAAGATGAGGTTAAAAAGACCCGGCAGAGTGTTTTAATAGAATCTAAAAGGAAATTGCGATTTTAGGAAACAGCACCTTTTCAAATGATTTAAACAAACGACTTTAACATGTATCTGTATGTTGACTTCAGTAAATGCCGGGGTATGTGACCAAGTAATTACGGCATTTAATACATGTGAATCCGGAGAGAGTTATATCCTTTTATATGAAATGGCGTTAATCAATTACAACAGAAAATCATTGAAATTGTTTCGCCAAAATGGCGTAAAGTTAATAGAGCAACCAGGCTCTTTGTTGGTATTCAAACATTTAATAATGAAACAACTTAATTCACCGATTAGAAAAAAAGTTACCTAAAAGTTAACGTTTGCCTACAGCGAACAAAGATGAGCTACAAAATAACATTAAAAAACGTACCTTCAGGAGCACACTTTGAATCGCTTGAATAAAATATACGATATTTCCAGCTGCCCATTTGATCTGTTGCAGCTGATGTGTCACATCCCTGGCGACTGAAAAGGCACCGAATTGTCTTTTGAACTTGGTTATGTGCTGGATATACACCTTTAAAATTCGTCGGTTTACTTCCAATCTGCTTTCAGGCTGTGAAGATTAAAAACATATACGTATATATGGTATGATATATTTATTAAAATTGCTAACACTGGAATAAACTTTACTAGCCGTGTTAGACTAGATATTTTCTTTCTGTGTATATAATCTTAATCATAAATGAACGTATGTAATCGGTGATACGGTTTTTACAAAAGACGCAGACAATCCAACGGACCACTCAGAAAGCAAAGCAAATACACGTGACCTGCTCGTTTTGTTTTTTATACTTCTGCACTTCTGAGTGGTTGAAAAATTGGTGCGTAGTGATGTAGAAATGAAATAGAACGCAAATTATAATAGCCACTAAAAAGCAGACAATTAGATTTTCAACCGAAAAGTGTTATTTATTGTTTCAGTCAATATCTACCTAGGCTAAACAGTTTACCATTTTAGAAAATGGAATATAAATACAGCTATTTCAATTAACGTTATCGGATGAAAGTTTCAAGTCAAGACCGCAAGGTAGTATAGGATTTTTATGCACAAAGTCACCAAAATTACCAATAATCAATAAGGAAAAAATCACCAATAAAGAGATTAAGCAACGACGATGGCAACACCAAGAAACGTCACTTGTAAAAAGTATTCGACGTGCTATTTTAAAATACTTTGCAGTTGTTCCAGTTTGTTTAGTTTGTCTAACGTGACTGGATTGTCCAGGAGCTTAATTTGTAGGGACGGCTTTCAAGTTCAACTGGAGACAGGAATATTAACCGTCGGGTGATCATGTTCTCCACAAGAACTATAATTTGATCATTTGACGTTGTTGTTTGTTTTGTATGACGTTGTTGTTTAGAACAGGAGGCAAACGTCTATAGCACTGTCGCCCATTTATCGTCGCGCTCGCACCAACCAACGAAAATTTAGATTATGGCTAACCATATTACTTTGCGGTCTTGGCTTGAATCGAAAAAGTGTTATTTATTGTTTCAGTGTACCTAGGCTAAACAGCTTACTATTTGAGATAAAGGAATATAAATATTCCTTAGAGCAAAATGTTACAAACTTAGGACACATACATCACGAGGATGGTTAAAGATATTTTAACAAATCAGTATTGCGTTTTTAAATTCTATTTTACTTATTGTAAGCATAATAATAAAAAAATAGATAAATGTTCTCACCGTTGTTTTATTTATGTTTTGTGGACTGGTAAATTCCGATATCTGTATGTCTGATAATCTGTATAAGTTGTTCTTGAGCCAGCGGTTTACCTACAATTAATGCAAAAAATGTTGTACTGAATTTTTTTTTTCTGGATATTAAAAAAGAAAAGAATCCTAAAAACTGATTTTTCATTACTTTTACTCTTATGCTATTTTTCAAGAGTATTTCTTGTTAGCTCATGCCGTCTGCAGTAGCTGTTAGCTTATCCTTGACACACATTTGGGTAAAGTTTGACGACAATCGGTTGCTATGGTAAAGATATATGACGTAATAAATAGCATGAGGTTAAGCCATTTTTGAATAATAATGCGTATTTTTCACCTCTTTTTGGTGAAAAAAGCATATGAAACGCTACCAAAAGAGCAAAATGGTTAATTATATCAAGTTTTACAACTCTGGCAAAAAATATTTACAATTTCCGGAGTTTTTCGATAAATTTGAATTTTTAGCAAAATCTAAGATGGCGGCCATTTTGGACCACGTCACGGACCCCTAGCAGTGCCATAACCAATAATATTTACCTTCTTTTGTAGAACACATCATAGGCTACCTATTAGAAGTGATATGTTTCCAATATATGCAACCGCCCTTCTCCCCACAACCCCCCACCCCCACCCACCCGTCCTCTTTTACCACAATGAGGGTATAAGTTTACGTGTACGTCAGAGGGTTAAGAGCCAATGTCTGAAATTTTCGAAAATCGGGCGTCACTCACAAAATTTCGGATTTCTTCATATTTTGCCCAAATAATCTCCATAGTGAAGTATTTTAAAAAATAAAATTAAAAATTGTAACGGCGTTTTATTTTTTTCGAAAACGGGCAAAGTTTGAAAAACGGCAAATCGGCGGCCTTTCAGTTGTGAAACTGGCGAAAAATTACGCGTTTTCATCTCGCTCGTACAGAAAAACGCGATGCCATACATAAATAAAATGTGGCCACAACATAAACACGCTCTTGTTTTTCACACTACTGTTATTTACTTTGGATTAGCAGTTGAAATAAGAATATTTCGGCCGTTAGAAGAAACATGATTTCTTCCATTTTAAAAATTAGCAAATTTGAACCAATTTCAACGCCGTGGAAACCCAATTGGTACGTTGAGTTTGAAAACAAAATTAAGACAGTCTTAAAGCACAACTTCTGCTGTTTACTGTGGTAAAATATTTCTGGCGGCACTTTAAAAGTGACCCGTCGAGAGACCAAAATGTGAAGGGTAGTTTGACACCAGGAGAACTTGTGACACGAACCTGAGCGCCGCCACTACGCACAAAATGTTTATCGCTAAAAATAGTTCCTTTGAGATAGAGCCTTTTTCAGAATCGTAAAGACTTCAGAAGAACTTTATCTATCCTTTGCTAACTTAAAATGATATCTTTTAAGCAGTTTGTTGGGATACGGAGTAGAGACACGAACATCATGTTGTGCGACCTTACAAATAACAGCGATCAACACTTACCCGCTTTTTCATCAGAAAATTAAACTGACCCGAACCTTGAATTGCGTTTATAATAAAGACAATCCTGCACTCCGATCCATTATATTGTTGAGATCATATCATAGCGTTATTTACTCCAAATTTGTTAAAACAACAGTCGCTAAATGACAGTTCGGAAGTTTCCCACAATGTGTTGCAAAGAGATTGCGTAACGCGTAGCACGCTGGAATTTGTTGCGTGCTTATGGTATCGGTCACGGAAAGAACATTGCCGTGGAAAAGGTTTCAGGTCAGTGTCATTTAAGCCCCATTTACACGAGCAATTTTTCCTTGACAAGTTTACTTGCCAATTTTTATTGCTCGTGTAGATGATTAACAAGTTTTCCTTTACAATTTTCCATTGACAAGGTTTCCTTGTTCGTGTAGACGACGAGCAAATTTTCCATGATAAGTTTCGGTTGTGCCCGCAATGCCTGCCTAAATCTGTAATATCCTTGCCACATTTTCCTTGTTGTCCGTCTACACGAGCAAATTTCTGACTTGACAATTTTTCGTTGTCAAGGAAACTAGCATGCCAGCTTTTCCTTGACAAGGAAAAATTGTCCACTATTCTCCATCTACACGAGCAATTTTTCCTTGTCAAGGAAAACTTGTCAAGGCAAAATTGCTCGTGTAAATGGGACTTTATAAAGTGGGCTGGGGGTCCTTCAGTTGTAGAACTTGAGGCTCTAGTGGGGTCCGAGTGCATGCCTTCTATATTGATTTTTGACGTCGGGAGGCTCGAAAGTGCTTTTTTACATCATTCAATACAAGATATTTTCGAAAACAAAAGTGAAATTCAAAGATATTTTTTCTTTTTAGCCACTATTGCACCCGCTTTCCGTTAATAGTTCATCAGAAAATTAAACTAACCCGAGCCTTGAATTGCGTTTATGATAAAGCAAATCATGCACTCCATTGTTGTAAATAAATTCCTGCACAGCAAAGTAGAGAAAAAAAATCGTTCACAGCGAGCGAAAGAAAAGTTTGGAATAATCTCGAAAAAAAATTCTTGCACAGCCTCAAGGCGGAAAACAAATCATGCATCACACAAGGCTTCTTTAATCTTCTTACAAGAGAAAATGAAACTGTAAAAGTGGTTAGCAATCTTGCATTACATTGGATTACATTGGCCCTTCATTTTCTAGCTTTACAAGGGCAACTATCCTCAAAATCTTCAAAGAGGGCCATCGATGGCGCTTTTTTCTTCACTGCCGGGCACGGGCACGACGCATTTCTTTTGTAACTACATCCGGGTCGACCTTCCTGTCTGTGGATTGACCAATAGTAAATTTAGCCTCCAGGTAGGCTTTCTGCTTTTCATTGAATTGGTAGCAAGGGCTGTTCCATTTCCTTTAGCGCCCAGCCCGCCTTGAGGCTTTGGCCTTTGTTTGAGCTGCTAACTGAGCTTGAAAGAAAGGAAGAAGTGCAACGCTTTCGCTGAGGAGGGTGGCGTACTGTTGTTTGGCCAGGTTCATTAGGGTGTGCCTCTCCGGTGACCTGGAGCAGGCTTCTAATGACAGATGGCGTTACAGGTCGGACGGCCGTTGAAACACTTCGATGCAGCCCTCGGGAGGTACTAGCCTGCGAGCAAGGCTCTCGTTCTTAGGGGTTGGGAGGAAGGGGTTCGGGGGGCCTCCCCCCCCCCCCCCCCCCCAAACCGCGAACCCGGTCCCGACCCCGAGAGCTTGCTCGCAGGCTAGGGGGGTACTCGGATATATCTTGGCTGGGTATGTGCCGCCCGGGTCTCCAAATTTAGACCCCGTTTTAGAAAGAATTTGCACTCAAAATGTTACCCCATTCTAAAAATAGGTCAATTTTTAACACTCTGATTCTAGAAAAATGATACGGAAAATGATATGCGATCTCGGATGGCAGAGCCTCGAAGCTCGCTGGGCTGTCAGCCGCCTATCCCTGATTGTCCACGGCCTTGTGGACGTTGAAAGTCAGATTCTGGTTAGGAGTACAAGTGGGCGTGTAACTAGACAATCCCAAGGTCAACGCCACTTCTGGAATATCCTGCGCAGTATTTAAGAGCGCCTGTCCGTGAAAATCAGACAAATTTGAATTTTTTGGCAAGTAATAAAAATTCGATTTCTTTCATATTTTAAAGTTAGATAGATTAAGGTATAACAAAAATCACTTGATACTTTTTTCGGCCAAATATCTTTTTATTTAAAAGAAAAATTCAGAAAAAGAAAGTCCGTTAAAATCGCCATTTGAGGTGGAAACTTATTGCACAACTTTGACAGTCTCGCTTGCAAAACCAAGTAACGCTACAGCATTTAAAACATGAAAATCATATTTTGCAATCTTTAAATATCTAGTAGAGTGATTTAGGGAATTATTGTGTTATTCTTTGTTCGCAAAATAATTTTATTTCGAAGACATACATTTTACTTCTTTAAAAGTACCTCGTAAACAAAACAATTTTTCACCATGTGCTAAACCTTCAAACGGATTAAGTTTCTGTTGGTTAATTTTTATAAAGATGATCTCAAGGTTGCCGTAAAAATTTCTTTGGGCAAATGATTCAGAGCGACGCTAGAGCATTTCAAACTTCGTTAAAATGAGAGTTATTTGACCTTACGAGGTCAACTATTAATTTGCGGGTCACACAAACATTTCACTTTCCACCACGTCTTAACACAAATAAGGTTAAAGTAGCCACATAGAAAAAATGTTTTGAAATTTTCTTACCTTATTTGTTGTAGAAGACTTATCCAGAGATCATTTTCTTGCATTTTTTTCACCGTTCATCGTATGTTCTTTAGTCTTGTTTACAACGTCCGATAAACGTCGGACGACAACAACGTAATATTAAACGGTCGGGTCAGCCAATCTTTGTTAAACTTTCGACACTTTTCAGTATCACGGCATCTATTCAAAGGCCTAAGTACTTTTTGGAGCGTTCCTCGGTTTTGTAGTGCGCTAAAAGATTTGAAATGTTACTTTGAAGTACAAACAAAACATGTCGGACGTTTATGCGTTCAGTCTTTTTTCAGTTATGTCACGCAATGCAGTTTTGTTTGCATTTAAGGGGGTAGGGGTGCGGATAAGGCAATTAAATTGAAACACTTTTGCAAGTAAACAAAATAACTGTTTAGAAATATATTTCAGCACCATTTAATTTTCTTCGTTAGTGATATGTTCTAAAATATATTAATTGGTAGCAATAGCCTTTTGCGAGCAACGATTTCTAACTCCTCTCCCCAGTCTTGCTTTCCATATTCAATATTCATATTGGATGGTTTTTTGTCGTTTCCTAAATTTACCTTCTTACCATACGAGTCGAGGTGCCGTCTACTTGATGGAGCTGCCCCTGAAAGATGGGTATACCAGGGCTTCTTGTGGATAGCATCATGCATGTGATCTCTTTTTCACTATAAATTTCCAGTTGCGGATCCAGCTTGCTCATAAGAAGAGGGGGTGGGAGGGGGAGTAAAAATGGTTCAGAAAAAAGTTCGGTCCCTCGAGCCTTTTTCTCCGCCAAAAAAGGGATGGAAAGGGCCCGCTTCCCTAGATCCGCCACTGAACTTAATTCGACAACTTTAGTTTACAACTACTTCCTTTACATTTCAAGTGAACAACGCTGCTCGACATAAAATAAGTTCGATCTCATCTTCAGGTCCGGTAAATTTCAAGACAGATTTGTGATTAGAGATGTCCTTTGTGCACGAAATGTCATAACCACAAACCCTAACCCTAACCCTCCACCAACAAAGGACTTAAACGAACAAGTGCCTTCCATTTTTGTGTAATACCTGGAACTGAACTCGAATTTTTGATGTACAAAAACATGCACTTTAGCGCCGCCTTCAAGTAAACAAAGACACTAGGTAATTAGCATAACCAGGAATTGTTTAAGTTTTTGTCAACTGCATTATCTAAACAGCATTTATTTTTCTTCTCGACAATTGGCGATTACTCTATTTGACTTAGTAAGTTCTTCAATTTTCAGATATTCTCTCGTTATCAACTTTAAAATCTGAGCGGGTTTCTAATTATTTTCCGGCTGCCAAAAAAATACTTAGGTTTACTTAGTTTGTAACACCGATAATGGATTACCCAAACATTAGTCCCATTGAGTCAAATTTTAAATTAAAGAAAATGCAACAAATGGTTCTGAATTAAGGCATGACATGAATTTGAAGTAAGGAAGGAAGGGAGGGAAGGGAGGGAAGCCCCCCCCCCCCCCACAATCTATGGTACATACATGTATCATCGACGGAAAAGAGCGACATAGGAAAATGGTCCCACGAACCACAGGTAACCAAATCTCACAGTAGGATTATTGACAAGTAGAAAACATCCAAATAAGTGCTCTTTTGAGGCTCCCTCTCGGTCAATTAAGAGACAAAGAAAACATCAGTTGCGGTCAGTGTAACGGTTTGACAAACGTTTATATCACTAGTTGCATTGTACAAATTGATATCTTTTGGGGGCCGTGCATGTGACGAATTTTAGATTGATTTTCCCTTTTTCGCATAATGTTTCATGAAGACAGTATCCTTCTAATAAAAAGAGAAAAAAAGAAAAACAATACGAAAAAAGGACAGAAATAGCTAAATACCACTGTGAGTTAATTAGGTAAAAACCAGTGACCATTTGCATTTCACACATTTCGTTTTTACTTACTGCTTGTGCAACGGCGAATAAATAATCTTTCCGGAGCAGAACAATAGAGAATGAAGGCGCTAAAATGTGCTAACGTAACTGAAAAGTCTTTGTATTTTTTTTCGCCGCTGGAAGAGTTTTAGACATAGGTTCGGTATTTTCAAGCTCTTTAGCCTTACCCCTACCCCGCTAAAATGCCGACCAACAGCTGCATTGCGTGACGACACAAATAACTGCTGTCACGATCACGGCTTAAACGGCCTGACATGTTTGTTCATTCAGTACTTCTCCAGCAGTGATCAGATTTATCTATCCGTTAACTTCAACCGAAGAACATTCTACAAATGCTATAGCCTTTAAATAAGATGCCATAATGCTGAAATGTGTCGAAAGTTTAACAGAGGTTTGCGTGCGACCTTTCATTGCAGTCCGCGGCCGGCGTGCATCATACATTTAGAACAAGACTAAAATACGATGAACAACGAAGGGATTTATACACAAAAATGGTCTCTGAATCTGTCTTCCACCGCAAATGAGGTAAGGAAATTTCAATGTTTTTCAATGTGGCTATTTTAATTTCATATTGGGTTAACACAGAAGCAGAAGTTTATAGAATATTTGTGTGACCCGCAAATTGATTGTTGACCTCGTAGGGTCAAATAACTCTAATTTTAACGAACTTTGAAATACTCTCGCGTCGCTCTGAATCATTTGCCCAAAGAAATTTTTACGGCAACCTTGAGATCATCTTTATAAAAATTAACCAACAGAAACTTAATCCGTTTGAAGGTTTAGCACATGGTGAAAAATTGTTTTGTTTACGAGGTACTTTTAAAGAAGTAAAATGTATGTCTTCGAAATAAAATTATTTTGCTAGCAAAGAACAACAAAATAATTCCCTAAATCACTCTACTAGATATCTAAAGATTGCAAAATACGATTTTCATGTTTTAAATGCCGTAGCGTTACTTGTTTTTGAAAACGAGACTGTTCAAAGTTGTGCAATAATTTTCCGCCTTAAATGGCGATTTTAACGGAATTTCGTTTTCTGCATTTTTCTTTAAAATAAAAAGATATTTGGCCGAAAAAGATATCCAGTGATTTTAGTTATACCTTAACCTATCTAACGTTAAAATATCAAAAGAATCCAATTTTATCACTTGCCGCGATATGTTTGATATTTACAGACAGGCGCTCTTAATTTAGATTTCGTAGAAATTGCGTAACTTTCAATAGCCCATTTTTTAAAAAAGTTATTTCTTTGTTTGTTCGACTTATACATCAAAATACGACAATTCTGCTTCCACACAAATCAGCAACATAATTGCTTTGATTTCAAACAGAAGATAAAGACGATAAAGTCACGATCTACAATTTCTTTATTCACCATCTTATGAAGCTTTCGTGCGTTCGAAATATTATACCTCGTTCTAGGAAATGTCTCTAAAATGGATACCCGTTCGTTCTAGACAAGGAGTCCCAAAATTACGACCCCGTTAGGCGGCACATACCCGAAAAGGTATTTTTGGAAAGTACCCCCCTCCCCCCTCCCACCCCCCCCCCCCCCCCCCCCCCCCCCCGGATGCAGTCTTCCTGTGGGTATGAAAATACATTGGATGTTGGACGTTCAGGACTGTTTTCCTTGTCATCGGACGTGGCTGTTGAGACTGTAACTTGCGGTGGAGATGTCACAGAAACAGCTTTAAACCCACCAGCGGGAAACAGAACTGACAGCCAGCTGTATATTATATTGACACGGCGTTGGAAGAAAATATATTCCGTACTGGGCTCCATCCCCGGGGCTCCGCCGCTTCGCGACTCCGCCCAATACGGAATATATTTTCTCCCAACCAGCCGTCAATATATTGCAGTATTGCAATTGACACCTCAAAATCGAAATTAGTTTATAAGAGTATTGAAAATATAACTTCGTAGCAGAATAAAGGCGGTGTGTTATCGCAAAAGAGCCGGCAAGGGGCGTAGTGAAAGGGTGACACCCCCCCCCCCCCCCCCCCCCCCGCCCCCCCCCCCATAAATGACTTGTATATTTATCTACCAAATATACCTGAAAGACGATTTGAACATTAATTAAAATTGTACCAAAACGAAGGAAACAGACTTTATACATTTATACATTTCCAAAAACGGACGTTACTCCTGTGACTTTTCCACGGCAATTAATGTTCTTTCCTTGACCGATACCATAAGCACGCAGTGCTACGCGTCACGCAATCTCTTTGCAAGACATTGTGGGAAACTTCCGAACTGTCATTTAGCGACTGTTGTTTTAACAAATTTGGAGTAAATAACGCTATGATATGATCTACAAGGCTCAGATATTCCAAACACAGCAATATAGTGGATCGGAGTGCAGGATTGTCTTTATTATAAACGCAATTCAAGGTTCGGGTCAGTTTAATTTTCTGATGAAAAAGCGGGTAAGTGTTGATCGCTGTTATTTGTAAGGTCGCACAACATTATCGATGTTCGTGTCTCTACTCCGTATCCCAACAAACTGCTTAAAAGATATCATTTTTAGTTAGCAAAGTATAGATTAAGTTCTTCTGAAGTCTTTACGATTCTGAAAAAGGCTCTATCTCAAAGGAACTATTTTTAGCGATAAACATTTTGTGCGTAGTGGCGGCGCTCAGGTTCGTGTCACAAGTTCTCCTGGTGTCAAACTACCCTTCACATTTTGGTCTCTCGACGGGTCACTTTTTAAGTGCCGCCAGAAATATTTTACCACAGTAAACAACAGAAGTTGTGTTTCAAGACCGTGTTAATTTTGTTTTCAAACTCAACGTACCAATTGGGTTTCCACGGCGTTGAAATTGGTTCAAATTTGCTAATTTTTAAAATGGAAGAAATCATGTTTCTTCTAACGGCCGAAATATTCTTATTTCAACTGCTAATCCAAAGTAAATAACAGTAGTGTGAAGAACAAGAGCGTGTTTATGTTGTGGCAACATTTTATTTATGTATGGCATCGCGTTTTTCTGTAGGAGCGAGATGAAAATGTGTAATTTTTCGCCAGTTTCACAACTGAAAGGCCGCCGATTTGCCGTTTTTCAAACTTTGCCCGTTTTCGAAAAAAATAAAACGCCGTTACAATTTTTTAAGTTATTTTTGAAAATACTTTACTATAGAGATTATTTGGGCAAAATATGAAGAAATCCGAAATTTTGTGAGTGACGCCCGATTTTCGAAAATTTCAGACATTGGCTCTTAAGTAGCCGTTGTGGCCTCGTTAACATGTGTAAACTTCAAAAATTATCTTATGACATGCATATAGAGTAGTGTTCAATTGAGAGTCGTAAAAATAAAACCATTTCAACAGACGCGAGCAATCCAATGAACCTATCAGAACTCGAAGCAAATACATGTAATCGGCGGAAATCGCGCGAAAACGTGCGCGAGTAAGTCACGATTGCTTTTGGTTTATTCTTCTAGCTGGTTGATAACTGAGTGGCGCGAGACTTTTTAGCCAATCACAAAGCGTAGCAATGCAACACGTGTCCAAAGCAAATGCGATAACTTTCGATACTCAATTAAAAACTCCTAATAATAAATCGGCCGCCATTTTTTAAAAAGGTCTACAAATAGGCGTCCGGACTCTTATTAATGGATTTGTTTCTTATTAAGATACATCAACCGCCTATAACAGAGAATTGTATTTAGCATGCATTCTTTCCTGCTTTTAAAAGATAAGCACTTCCATTGCAAAGACGACTTGCTGACTTAGAGGCTTAGTAGATCCCACCATGTTATGGATCCACTAGTTATTTCAACATTTCAGCCAGAAAAGTATGCAAGAAGTTAAAAACGATTAAAAAAAGATTTTCTATTTTCAGACAGTGGCGAGAAACAAAGCTCCTCTTGACAATGAAAGTTTCACATCTATATATGGTGTCATATAAAAGCTGCAATACTGTAAAAGATACTTACAATTGTGTCCTTTGTTTTAACCAGTTCCACTCCCAATTTACGCAACATCGGCTGTATGCTGTTCAACATAAATCTCGTGTTGTTATTAAGTTGACATCTGATCACAGTTCGAGCCATGTTGACGTTGATGAGTATACAAACTAGTATCATCAGAACTACGAGCAAAGAAAAAATAATAAAGAAAGTAAGGATGGAAGAATGGAAGAATGGAAGAAAGACGAATGAATCGACAACGAACTTACGATGCGAACGAACAAACGCATGTAATAAGTAAACGGATACTTTAGATTCTTGGTTGATTTATGTTTTACTCTACAGAACTGTTTCGAACTGAACTTACTCATCAGGAGTTAAGCCCCTTTCCCACATACACGAATTTTCGTACGGTCGATCACGATTTTGGAATTTTTAAAAATCGCGGTCTACCGTGGCAATTTGCGCGCGAATCACCAAGATGCTGTTGCGGTCGACCACGGCAACGCTACGGTGGTACTACGATGCAACTACGAAGTGTTACGTTTGTCTAAAAATTTGTTTGTGCTACGATGCACCACGATTTTTTTTGACATGTCAAAAAAAATCGTGGTCCTTTCAGGTGTCGTCACGGTCCATTAAGGCGCACTACGAATTGCTACGGTCGACCACGAATTTCGTCCCGACGCCACTGCGATTTTTAAAAATTAAAAAATCGTACGAAAATTCGTGTATGTGGGAAAGGGGCTTTAAAACGTGATGAGTAAGGGCTTCGGCCCTCACAAAACAGTTCTGTAGAGTAAAACATAAATCAACCAAGAATCTAAAGTATCCGTTTACTTATTATTATTGCTCTACAGCATTGTATTGAGCATTGTATGACAGTAGGAAATTCATCCATTTATAAATACATGTATATATGGACAGTTAAATTTTCACAACTCAGATTATCAGTGAAAAAGTGCCTCAGCCGGGAGTTGAACCCGGGTCTCCTGATGACCGGACAGATGCCTTAACCACTAGGCCACTGAGACAACCACACTTACAAAAACACAAACAACACAATTATGACTTCATAGTGGAAAGCTCTTGGGAGACATTAAGTAACAATGCGTGTAAGAAGTAGCAATGCTCTATTGTTCCGCGGCATTTCGCTTTCCCCACATAAGATCGTTTAAGTTATTTTTACTGAGAATCAGCATCAACCTATGGACAACATCTTTTTTGAAAAAAAAATGTACTGAAACTTTATTTTAAAGTGGTTTCTTTTGTGCTACAAGATTTCATCCAATCGTGAAACTCCAAAACAATGGCCAAGAAAGGCTTCTAATTTCACAGGTTTTGGTTGCATTAAAACCCAGAATAGTTTTCACTAAAAGGGAATCAATTAGTAAACTAGAGAGAAATAAATGCACTACCTGGTTACGTTATGGTATATTTTCACGTTATAGCCAATGAGGTGGACGGTTTCAACAATATCACAATTAACACCTTTCTGCATTCCCTGCCGTTAGGTTGCCTACTTCTTACTAGGACCATTACTTAACACAAATTCTACAATTAGGATCGCGTCACTCTACCTAGTCGTTCAGCGATTCACAGTCCACTCCCCAAGGAAATTAAATTACAAATTAGTGTTGAAAGGGAGATATGGATATGGGAGAACACAAGAGCTTTCAACTATGAAGCCATAATTGTGTTGTTTGTGTTTTTGTGAGTGTGGTTGTCTCAGTGGCCTAGTGGTTAAGGCATCTGTCCGGTCATTAGGAGACCCGGGTTTAACTCCCGGCTGAGGCACGTTTTCACTCATAATCTTTGTTGTGAAAATTTCTGTTCACAATTTAACTGTCTATGGATATATTTTAGAAATCGCTGTGAATCGCCTTCCTAACGAGAATAGGTTGGTGATCCGAAGATTATGAGGCAATTAGTTGTCCATATCTCCATTCCCACGCTAATTTGTATACGTATAAAGCTACGCCTGTGTCTTTAAGAGAAAGAACTTTATCCAAATATAATGAAAGGAACAAGTTCAAGTCTTAAGCTGAAAGCAATTGCAAAATCAACAATTTTTAGGCAGTCAGGGCTTACAAATGTTACAATACCTTTCATCATTTAAAAGAGATCTTTGATCCAAGGTAGGTAGATTTGATCCTGAGTGTCTACCGGGGTTTAGACAAATCACGGGAGGGTATTCCTTTATATACCCATCGAGAAGTTGTAAATATCAAAATTAGAAACTTGGATTTCTGTTCCTCTCGACACTCGTCTATTCCTTTTTGATGTCGTGTTGTCAAGGAAGAGAATAGGGGGGATTTTCACTGAACTATTAACTTTTTGTGTCCTAAGGTATATATGTCCTTCTTTGTACATTGGGGGAACTTGCAATTCATCCTCTCACCCTCACCAGAATGGGGCTTTTCTATTTCGGCGTTATGAGTTAACTCCATGCGAGGATTTCTATAAAATAGCACGGTGTGGGAAGGTAAGAAAAAGATCAATTGTTGCCTTGAAACTCGAATCCTCCTACTTGGTGTCTTATTGTCAAGAGAGGAATAGTAGTGGAAATTTTCGTTAAATGAACATTCATTAGCTTTTGGGTGTCTCTAGCTGGTACATTTGAGTTTCTTTGCAATTGTACATTTTATTCGACATCTTTCGATGCTACCGCCCTAAAATCCCTTAGGGCGAAGTTTCTATTTCTGCATTATGAGCTGTCTTATGCATCTACTTTGGGGCATCATGCTTCTACTTTTTTTCTACCCTTTCCACAGGAAGGATTGTCCATATCTGTGCGTCATGAGCTGACTCTCTGCATGTACTTCGAGGGGATCATACATGTACTTTTTATCTACCCTTGCCATAGCTAGGAAGGATTGTCCATTTCTGCCTTATGAGCGGGATCCCAACGAACTATACAGAATAGCAGTGGAGTGATGAGAGATTAGGAAAAGACCAGCATGGGCGGACTGCTTGTTTCAATGACCTTGATCTAAATAACATTAATATTAAATATCAAAACTGAAAAACAATATATTTTATACCAAAGCTTCAGATTTACATCGAGAAATAAAAGCTGTCGATTTTGCAATGTAAATTTATTCTAATGGGATAAAAAAACGTCCTCGATTAAATCACTGTAAGTTTCCTTGTTACCGTCGCACAGACATTGGGTTTCGTTTCTTTAGAAGAGCTCAAATGACCAAAGCGAACAAGTAACATTTTTAAACAAACTTAGTGCTGGTTATTTAAACGAAGTTTAGAAGGTGTTTAACAAAACCGTGGTCTAAACCAATTTCAATTTCGCCAACCCTAATAATTAACTATTGTTGACTGTAAACAGTGTGAAGAAGCATATAGCACAGCAGACCAGAAAGACACATATCTACTCACAATGACCAATTTATAAACAGATGCGGAGGTCCATTAATTGTCTTAAACCGCGATCTATGTTAGACTTAAAGATACTGCTTAAAGATAATGCAGCTGCGAACACTGTAGAACGTCAGTAATTAATTCAATCTTGCAGGTGTTTTATAAATATCAGATGATAAGTCGCTTTTTGTGTGTCCCTCTTAAGGTTATTGTACTTGGTTATTAAATGAATTATCCGATATTTCACAAGCGGTTTATATTTGCAAATTGAACTCGACGTGTAGCTTGCATCAGAATTTCTTAAAATGTAATATTCGATGCAATATAATTCTCATTAGATCGATTAAAGACGTATTTCATAGCATGATGCTTCGCCGTATTAGAACAAGTAAGTGTACCTGTATCACTGATTGAATTACATTTTATAAAGTACGAGAATGAAAAGATCTCGATGATCTATTGTGATTCCATTCCATTATTCTAAAATAACGTTTAGGTAATATTTTACCCTGCAAATTAAGTTTTGAATTCATTTAATATTGAGAAACATTCAATCTCATGAGACCTAGCTTCCAAATTTTATCGTTAATTTCTTTCAAACCAAAATCTCTACATAAAACAAAAAAAAACAAGATGTTTTTTTTTTAGTATTCTTAACTAAGTTGTCAGGCGACTTTAATATCCGCGTTTAACTTATTTTACAGCCGCTATAGCAAAAATATCAACATTTAGTGATTCTGTTTCTTATTTAATTTATTCTCTTTACTGAATATGTTTGTTGTATTTACTGTCAAGTTTGACATACGAAACAATTGATCTGATCTTGAATGCATGTATTATGCATGTATTCATAATCATTTTCCAAGAAAAGAACTTCTAGCAGCCATGAATCTAATGCCGTGCGCATAAATATTGTTAAGCCATGATAAACTAGAAAATGTCAGACTTCAATGTAGGTGTACTCAGTTTTGGCCATTTGAACCTTTTTTAATGTAATTAAACTGTTCGATATAGGACGTCAACGTCATCCTCATAAGGAACCGGTAGGTGTATATGTAAAGTGGTTGTAGTTCGAAGTTTTGATTTCATGTCTCGCGTCAGGTAACATGGAAATCAGGTGTTCCTTCAATTTTCGCTTCCTAAGTAACAATTAAGCAACTTGTGTGCATCATCTTTTTAAAAAGGTATACACGGTGGAAGCAATTTCTTTATTTGTATCCAGGAAATTGTTAGGACTGTTGTTCTTGGTACAATTTCAATGGGCAAATCCCCACTAAATATATATCACATCAGGATGCAAAAGTCAAAGAATACATTATTGTGATTTGACACCTATAAGTTACAATGGAAAATACGCACGGACTTTTAATAACTACACCATGATAGCAAAAAACGAACGAGGGTCAGCGCGGCAAACGAAATGATTATGTCTTTTAAATTTCAATAAATCTCTTACAATTAAAGCCTTTTTCTATTATAAAAATTGTTTATTTCATTGACATGAACATTTTATTAATTAATACGTCCGATTTTGCGAAATATTATTTGGGCCAAACGCGGACAGGAAAATGTCTTCCATTCTTCCATTCGAGTAGTCGATTGATAAGAAAATTCACCAGGATATATAATAATCGGCACGAGCGACTTTCATTACCTGAAATTCCCCGTGCGTAAAGCTCAATAAAAATCAATATAGATGTAATTGTATCACATTAGATCATTTCAAGCATCTGAATCACCACTTAAGATTATATGAAAAAACGCTCAGTCATTGATGGTCATATAGACTGTTTACAGCTCCCTATTTTTCCGTGTGTCCGACGTATATAGAGCTGGTAATTGACAATCATTAAACTAATTTCTACATGTTCATCCAAGGCATTCTGTGAAGCAGTCGGCAAGCACAAAAACTTCGGCGCTGGCACGGAGATCTTTGTCGGGTCCCTACAGTATTATGTCGCTCTCGAAATAATTGCTCCGTTCCTATTTTTCACAGTACCGATATTTAATTTTTCAAAGCGTTCATGTATTACCTGTCGTAAAACATCCTTTTCGATCCTTTTGAAGTATTTTTATCTTATTATTAAAATCTGGTTTATTCAACTACACCGCTTACCGCAATACCAACTTTAATGTATACGTTTAAGAACGTTTTTCTTCATGATTTATTTTGTCGCGGATAAATGTTTTTATGGGACAAATCTTTTGGGACTACGTTTTTTGTTTAAATCTAAATTTTCATAACCCTTTTCTTGTAACTATGGAAAACCATGTATTATTTACTAATATGTAAAGGGAATCGGTCTCAACCTGTCTGTCGCTCATACTATAGTCGCTCATACTATAGTCTTAATTGTAAACGCTCAGATATCTTAAAAAATTTCTATTTTGTTCCTGTTTTTTTTTTTATGGAGTTTATGTAAAGCGAAAAATTATTATGGTTTAAACGACTCCAGTCCAGGGATGAGTACTGTGTTTAGTTTCCATGGTGCCTTATGTCTTAAACGTTTACGCCACGTTAAAGCTTTACTTAAAAGACACAAATTAAAAAAATCATACGAAATTTGCTTCATTCATTTTTTTTTATTTGCAACATCTAAATCGTATTCACCAAATTCAACTACATGCAATTCATACAATACATGTATATCCTTAAAGTGCTACTATGATCAAAAATTAATGTCACGTATGAAACAAAAACGCCTTCCTTACAGCTTATCAGATGTCACTGTACCTGTCTAGGTCAATTAAATTAAGTTAGGGCCCCGCAAAGTGAAAATATTGAACTTAGAAAGTAGTGTTTTTCGAGTCCGCCATTACGGATTTATGTTCCAGTGAGCCCGCGTTATAACAGGGATTGGAGTTGCGGTAATTCATTCAAATCTATATTGTTTTTATGTTGTGACGTCATTTTCTCAAGTCGCTGATCCGATGGCTTCGTTCACTCACTAGTTCGGGGCTTCTAGAGACCCTTTTAGCGACGAATTTCAAAGTTGTAGTGACAACAGTTATTCAGAAAGCTTGTCTGGATCGTCTTCACACGATATGGGCAATGAAAAAGAAGAAATCGTCAATTGCGATGACTCTGTAGAGCCAGTTCCGACTGAAGAAGAGGCAGCCGAAAACTTGAACAGCTAGCTATTATTTGTAGCTCTAGGAGTCTTCTAGAGGCCAACGAGGAGGAAGAGCAGGCTTTGCTGATTCTTTTTTCTGGCGAGGAAGACACCAAATATTGGTATGTAGATGAATTGTTTGCTGTGTTCTCGGAGACTTATTGAAGCCGAAGCCAGTTTACCTTGAGGTTAACTGCAGACTTTCGCAAGTTTTGTCTTGATGTTTTATAACTTCACAGTGGCGCAATAAGGAAAGCGTACAGTATAGTTTCAGTTCCGAATGAGCTTATTGTTCTTTTTTACCATCGAAAATGCACTGCTGTTTATAAGTAAGAATCTAAATGAAAGCTGTGCACAATGGCGTCAATTTCAGCTCATCGTTCTGTTCTAATTGATACCAAGTTTCTTCTCCATTTCATATAGGCACAAATTTATTAAACCTGATATCATTTCCTGTCAAGGGAGTTTAGAATAACGCTCTCTAATCCTGGGTAATTGCAAGTTCATTGTAGCTATGTTTGAAAACATTAATTCATTTTATGGAATTTACTACAAACTGAACAACAACTTACAACAACAACAACAACTTTATTACAATACATTGTATTATTACATACATTGTATTACAATATTAATAAATTATTATTACTGTATTTTATTGTGCAAACCTACATTTATAACAACAATCCATGTTAGTGTTCCTTCTGAGTTTGGCTTACCAAAAGCGGTTTCTATATACGTGTAAACAAGAACAATAAAAATGTCATTTCCCATCTAAGATAAAAGAACTTTAAGGCAACAACTCTGCAAACCATATTAATATAGAGGATGTGATTGCTTGCACAGTGGCAGTATTGTTGGCATTAAAAAGAATGGAAAATACCAACTTAGCTTGCCAGTTCCTATCCCTTTTAATACATGTAGCTTCACCACTCAAACTATGTCCACCCACAAACACCATATGGCAAGGTTGAACGACAAGTCCAAATAACCACATTTGTATACACTCAAAAACATCCTCTGTAATTTTCATTTCTTTAGGTTCCTGAGATCTGTGGCACATCACCAATCTGTGCATCAGGCAAACCTTCCCAAATTCTGATGAGGAGCACACTTACTACAAAGAAGAAGGGGGGGAGGACTAAATGTTTCAAAAAAACATTTCTTTGACCTTCAAAACAAAGGTTTTATCAATACATTGTATTTATTATATCCAGATGTGAATAAGTACAGTTATCAATGAGAAAATAAATGTGCAAGACAACAACAATTTGCAATGAGATGTTTTCTATGTACACAAGCTATGTAAGGTGGCTCACATCAGGTTTCCAGTTTCACACCACTGGATTTTTTGATGAAAATTTATTTGGCTATACAGTCAACTCTCACTTAACGGACACCTCTATAAAAGGGACACCTGGTGTTGGTCGGTGCTGTTCAGTTTTTCAGTCATTTTACTGTAACTAAGCTCTCTATAAGATAGATACCTCTCTAAGATGGACAGTTGGGGCCAGTCCTGACTGTGTCTGTCTTAGAGAGAGTTGACTGTATTTTCTGGTAACAGGCATCCACATATTGTAGGCAATTTTGGTAACTGGGCCTTGAATGATAACAGTCATGTCCAACTTCCACTGAACCCAAAAATGTTTTACATGCTGCTATTAACTGCTACCATAGCAACAGTAGCCAAATCAGTGAGACTGACTAATTATCTTCTGGGACTTATAGTATGAAAGTTTACCCAGTAACCCCCATTTTTCTTATCGTATTATTCTATGTCACCTGAGTAAAAGTATGTGTTTACAAAGTAATATACATTAAAAACAATATTCTTTGGAGCAGATTGTGTAAGTTTGTTATTCAGATTATTGTGCAATTGTTGGAAATCTGCTCCCAATTATTTTTGTTCATTTGTAAACTTTTTCTTATTCCAATGCATAGTCAAATACATGTATTCAGCCTGGCCCAAGCAAGTCTCTCTGATTTTGATACACTAGTCTATTGTATGGTAACAGTTGATACATTCATTGTTGGGTGCAGTGAGGGTTGGGAAAATGCATGAACTTACCAAAATGTAGTAAACATGAAAACTGTTAAGCAACCTTCAATTTTTTCTTGGTTATTCTTCAGTATTTATACTTAAAAATGTAGAGTCAATATCATGTATAACAACAACAACAACAAATTTATTAGTAGACAAAATGTGTTTATACATTGTTGATGTACATATTTCCTGACAAGAAATAGGTCAAAATATCATTTTCTTTTGAGACTTAGATTGAAACGGTGGAAGATACAAACTTGCTCTTTTGTTTCTATTATCAAGACATACTCAGAGTGTTGCATGCAAGATTTAAGTCATTTGCTTCAATTCCATGAGGTCCAAAAGTCTGTCCCCCACAACCCTTATAAAGTTCTGACTGAAAATGTCATTCTGTTTTCAAGTCTCAGAGGTGACAGACACAGACTTCCCCTGTGGTTTCCTACACATGCACATGCTCATCTGCATTCTAGAAGTTTTCATGTGATTTCGTTGAATTCTCACCTTTTCTGGTCCAAAAAGCTATGTTGATGCAAATGAGGTAACAAGAAATTATATCAAAATGTCATTCTCTTTTCAGACCAGAATTGCAAGCGGTGAAATATACAGACTTGCCCTTTCGTTTCGATTGTCTAGACATACTCAGAGTGTTCCATGCAAGATTTCAATTCATATGCTTCTATTCTTGGCTTATGAGGTCCAAAAAACCCATAAAAAGGGTCTGACTGAAAATGATATGTTTGCACATTTAAAGTCTCAGAGAATCTGCTGTCCTCGATGTCCTTTTAAATCATCCTTTTTAAAACTACCAGAATTCAGTATTAGGGTGGAGTGGGGGGAGGAGGGGAGGGAGTAGTCCAGTCATAGGCGACTGAAAGTCAAACAACATAAAAATTAAAAGGCTAATCGAGGCGGGGGAAAGATTAATACAAACTTAGGCTTAAGTTAAGTTAATAAAAGCTTTCACGCTTACATTATTTATTCGTTTAATCAGGGTTTGGTACTTGAGAAACACGATATAAAAAAGTGTATTGTGACTACTTTTTGTATGAGTGTAAAGCAAGCTAGCGAGAAATCACCAGATAAAAACAATCAGTAAGCTTTATAATATGAGAATATTCACACACTTTGCGCGCACCTTTTGTCGCTTCTTCTTCTTCTTTATGCAGATTTTTTTCAGATTTACAATCTGTTGATCGCTCCCCTTTTTCCATATGCTAGGCATGGGTTGAAAGCCCGAGTAAAACGGTTTTCCTCGATGTGAATCGAGAAAATACAAACAAAACGTGTCCTTGGTGAGGATGGAAATTCTTCCCCTTGGTTCTAACAATCAATCGTTTTATCGATCCGGCTCGCATGCAGCGCGATCCCGGCCGCTCTGTCAGTCTCATTGCTGCACTCCTGTACAACACAACGACTTCCCATCATTAAAAGGAAGAAAGACTTTTCGAAAACAGGAGAGCATCGAAGTGGATGAAATCGTATGAGAAATTGACTTGAGAAAATGACGTCACTTGATTTCTCCGCGAATTCCAAGTGACCAGGCCTCTGCCGTTGGTAACCAGGCCGCAGGAACATGGCGGTTCAATGGCGGATGAAAATTATCGGAGTTTGAGGGCAAAAAAAAACCACTTTCCTTCATCGCATGAGGATATACTTTGGAAATCATGTACTTTAGGAAGTTAACTACCAATTACGCGAAAATTAAAGGTATTCGACAATTTGATCATAGTAGCACTTTAAAAGTAATCTATTTAAGCCAGGTAATTTGTCAGACAAACGACTACTACAGCAAGTCACAATGATAAATTCAAGCTCAAATAGCGTCTTAATCTAGGGACAAATTTGTTTCTTGGTAGTTTTTAAACTTTCATAGACAGGCCGAAGCTTTCCTAAAATCTCTGCCAAAATAGCCTTCCCACGACTCACTGCGATGCTGCTAAATCCTCTGCCGTTTCCCAAGGCACCCTGGGAACGGACAGTGCAACTGGATGGCACACAGATGCTGTATGTGGTTTGATTGGCTGGCTGTGGCTATAAGATAAATCGGTAAAAACAGAAAGTGATGAATATTAGGAAGAAGAAATCGTAGATTTGGATAGGAAATTGAGTCTGGTGTAGTTTACAGAATACAAGCTAAGACCAAGACATACATGTAAAGGCGGGTTTGATTGACAGTATTCCAGAATACACAGAATGGTGACAAAAAATGTCGTTCATGTAGAGCTTTTGAAGACACTGGAAAACTGATAAATTATAACCTATTATCATATTATAAGCTTGTTTTGGCAGGTTTATATTGCAAATGGCCTGAACAGACAAGACTTAGCTATTTCCCGTATTCGTATTCCGGAATACGGTCAATCGAATTGAACGTGTCCTAAGATTGCATTTTGCATTGGCCCTGATGAATATACAGTTGACTGCAAAGGCAACTCGATTATTTATTTTACAGATGAACCTCGTTAATTCGTTTCGGAATGCTTTAGTTCAAACTTTCAAGAGCTTTCAATGGAATGGTGACAATTTAGGATTTTTATCCGCTGACTCGCACGCTCGAACCTCCCAATTCTATTCAAACAGGGCGGATTCCGAACAATAAAGTTAAACTGTTTTCGTTCAAACAATTAATTTATTATGCAGACAATTTAAAATTTGGGAAAACATGCTTGTTAAAATATGGTTGTCATTGCAATGTCGATCACATGTTCTGAACAAAACATCTATCACATGAAAATGTTGCCGGGTAAGGTTTGTAAAAGTTCACGAAGTTTGGTGGGTATTCATTAAGTAACGCTCCACATAAGAACTACAGTGAACTTCATTATTCTGCGGCATTGGCTCTTTCTCACATAGAATGTCTTTGATCTCAAGAATAAGAGAGGAGCTAATGGTTTTATAATTATATTCAGTATAAAAATAAAGAATATCCATTTGCGTCAGATAAATTTTAGGAAATGTTCGTGCTTAACCAATCAAAATAGCAGAAGACAATAGCTAAAAATTTTGCTTGTTTGATGAAGTTCCTCAAATGCAATTTCTGTAAAAATTTGCATGTTTTGCGATTGGGTCTTAAATTACATGAAACCTTTAAAAAACTCAAACAAAACGCACCTTGAAACCTAACTTTTAAGCGGTCTTTGAGTTTAGGCCAATGAGATCACTAGTTGTAACAATGAAAAAAGTTGACATTCCATCGTGCATTGCCGTTAGCACATTCCTTCTTATGCGGTTCATTACTTAAATGCTTCTTAAGTATAAAGCTAGCGTGGGAAATTTCCGCCTGATGTTCTTAACATTTTGGTTAACATTTTGCTCTGGGAACGCAAGTCATTAGTTTTCATTTGGTATTTTAACAGACTGATTTATAAGACCATTTTAGTGTCCGTCTGATTTTACAACTACACGAAAACCACACCTTTATAGCTATTAAGAAGATTTATTAAATTATCTCATGGGAAAATTGACTAAGAGAATGATATAAAATTGAACAAAAGAACGGATTCACTGTCTTACCAAACGCAACGTGTCTCGTGCTTCCTGAAAATGTCGGATGAGATTCTTACTGTCCCACTTTAAATCTTTTAACTTGTGAACAATGCCTTTTGTGTTTGGTACTGCGCCAAATTCTGTTATGGTACAAGTAAGCAATGGCAGGAATGACTTCAGAATACAATGATCAACATTTAGGCGGGTTTGCATCTGCAGACGATAAAAACAATAAAGATGTAAGATTCATTACAGTAGTGTAAATAGTTTTACAAAAATACTAGCTATGCCACATACTATACTCTTCTGAATTTGTTTTAGTTATAATTAGACGTTATTTGGGACGGTTTGCGCATGTCTAATGGAAATCATAGTTTTTGCGTCGACGAAGGAGACGCTTCCTTATCTTGTCGGCTAGGCGGAACGAATCGAGAAAAGTGTCGGTACCAAATCTGCGCCATCTTGAAACGTCACAATAGTATCCAGCATGCTTAGCGCGTCGTCTAAGCGGAACGAATCGAGAAAAGTGTCGGTACCAAATCTGCGCCATCTTGAAACGTCACAATAGTATCCCGCATGCTTAGCGCGTGTTTTGACCTGCGTGCGCACTTTTTTCGCTGCCTGTGCTCTGAAAGCTTGTTCGACAACGTACAACGTTCCACAACTACAAGCCGGCCCTAAATTAAGAAAGAACCAGAAACATGCCTGAAACGCGAATGCCATGTCACAACGAGCTACCTAAGGAGACGCACTTTAATCTGTGATTACTACTAGTATAAATTCTAATGATATAGCATTACTAATAATAATCATTCTTACATTATCACTTGCTCGGTGCGACAAACTGATGAAGAGAAGATAGTCTGCCTGCCCATATTGTCCCGGCCACCGGCCATTCTTTAACAACAAACAAACGAATCAGAAAAAAAAGAACAGTCATAGCCCGGTAAAAGTCAGGCACATGACATGACAAAATAAAAGACTCAAGACTTGGCATTTAGCAACCACGAAAATTAAAGTATGAATGCAATGGGTCAATGCTCAATGAGATATTTCTTAAAAATGTCATATTGACAGAGTAACTTTACTGATGTGGATATTGCAACTTTTGAATGAATCTCTTTAAGGGAAACTTCACTCACAGTTAAAACAAATTGACATTAACCCTATTCAGCCTGGGCTTTTTTTGAGTTCCTGAGCCTGCGGGGTCACATTGTGCCCCCCCCCCCCCTTCGTAACTTCAAGAACATTAAGGCTAAGACAATGAAACCTAGAGGGTACATAATGCGTCCAAAACTATCTCCTTTGCGGTCCGCACAATGAAACGATGACGTCATATGACGTAGTTATTAGGTAATTAGTTATACGGCCGTCGTCTTTGATCCGCCATCTTGGATTTCTGAATTTTTTAAAATCTCTTAAAAATCGTCCAAATTGACGCAAAATTAATTAAAACCAATAAATAAACGCTAAATGACGTAAAAATACAAAAGTTATACCAATAAACATTGTTTTTCTTCATTCAAAGGTATAAATAAATCTTGTTGCCATGGAAACATCAAGTCACATGATCAAAAAATTGTCATATGAAATTGTTGCCAGATAAATTTTAGGAAAAGTCACAAAGTTTGATGGCGTTTAAATACATATTAAAAAAGTTATGAATGTTGAAAGTTAGCGCGGGCACTTTGTGACCCCCTCCCCCCAGGCCGAATAGGATTAAATGGTGAAAATAAAGACTTAATTTTAATTCTTTTAATAAGAAGTTAAATTATAATAATAGTGTATGATGAAATTGGATACATCGTTACTTCCGCTTTTAAATTTCCCGCGCGTCGCCATTTGGAATATTTATGACGTCATATGGTTGCCCAATCGTTGGCAAAAATGAACGTCGATTCTCAATAATAGCGGCAACCGTATGACGTCATAAACTTTCAAAATGGCGGCGCGCGGGAAGTTTAAAAGCGAAAATAGGTGATATTCATATCCAATTTTGTTTGAACACTGAAATTCGTTTCATTTGTTATAAATATAATTGAAATCTAGACTATATTTCCTACAATTTGACGTCAATTTGTTATAACAGTGGAGGTTCCCTTTAATGAGTGAGAGCTTTTTCAGCCCTTACATTCCAAAGAGCTACCAAGATCAAAATTTAAGAAAATCCTGAATTTTATTGTCTAAAAAAACGTAAATAATATTACCACAGTAAAGAACTGCTACAGCTGTATATATGTGGCTGTTATTTGAATGGTCGCACAGTTAGGTTTTCATACACAGCAGATCGTGCGACTTAATGTATTTTCGTAAGCTGTGAATTAGGTCATATATTTTTGGCTTGAGGTATGTAAACTGGCTGACTTAAGTTATTAGTTTAATACGTAGCCCTTTCCTTGCCTTAACATTTATTAACTAGACAACCATTCTCTTTTGTAAGAACAATGATCCCCCTCCTCCTCCTAAAGATACTAGACATATTTAGCTTATGACGATAAATGCGATCACCCTAATATGCGGCGTTTAACTACCTTGAATAAATTTTTCATCTTTCGAAATAATATTTATTCTTTTTGATAGGATAGCCTGTCAAACAAAACCAAAAACTATTAATAATCACGTCTTTCATCATATGACGGGCTTTCAAATTTCTTCAACAACTATTTTGATGGAACTTACATTCTGGCTTATGCTGTTTGTGACATCTGTGCTTAGGTTCTTCAACAAAAGCAGCATTTCAGATATTAAATCCTTTGAGCTTTGATCAGTCTGTATACACGTTTGAGGATTGTTGATTGGAACAGCTCGAGCGATGGCGAGGGTAACAAACAGACGAAAGCAAGTCTTGTTGAATCCTACAATAGAAATAAATGAAAAAATATATTTTTTGTTAGTATGTATGGCTAATATTCAATTTTAAGCTCCAAAGTTAGAAAAGTATATTGTAGAATGGTTTGGACGGTTTTTCAGGACTGAAGACTACGCTTTATGGTAAATAAACTACATTTTATTTTATTTTATTTTATTTCTGTTGCCCGCAAGGAATATGGGAATGCTTTTTCAGTTCCAATTTTAACCATTTTAGACCAACCACATTCCTTAACGACTTGAAATATTGTATGAAATATTGTTCTAGCCAGGGTCATTACCAGTTTAAATAACATAATTCTCAACTCCTACCTTTCATCTTCATTCACTTACAACTGCAATATTCTCTTAAGATAGCTTCGTGTTCTTGAACAAATGTTTATGCTCCACGAATCAAGAGACCGCCTTATACATTCATCCGAAGGCACTTTTTGGAATTTTTTTGGGAAGTTATTTTCACAAGTTTAGGAAGTTAAAAGAACTTTGTCAAAGTTTAAAAGTAGTTCGTACCATTCTTAATAATGTTCCGCTACTTTCACCGGAGAAGCTGGCTGTGAGGCAGCTAATTACATGTAAAGTCTTCCTTTTACGACTGTTAACAACGTCATTTACCCACCTGAACGACCTGAACAAGAAACAAATTTAGAAACGTTTAAAATATACTTCATAAAAAAGCCAAATAGCCAAGCTTTTTTCTAATTAGAGATAACCACTTGGGAAATGTTCTAACACAAATAGCACTACAAAAGTGTTGTTTCGTAATTGGTTAATTAATTAATGCCACTTTAAGGATTTCATCCACAGACTTTCAACATACATTCACCTTGAATTGTACAGCGAGATAAACAGTACCACTTTATATTATCGCTCAATAGATCTAGATTTGCATTCGCTTATTTGATGAATGGTAATAGTCCATAATAAAATTGTAATTTCATCCACAGACGGTATGGAAGGTAAAGCTACACATTACTAGACTTGATCTTTGACTTAAGTTTTGCTTTCACTTTTCCTTTTGTCTTTCAACAGTTGTGTTAAATGTCGTTTCTTGACATTCCGAAAATCCGAAAAAGTAGGTTTCGTCTTAAAGTGGTAGAAAAATATTTTAAGCTTTTAAGCTTTTCGTAAAAATTAATGTTTAATTAAATTTCCGTGAAAATATGACCAAAGATTATGCGTACCGTAATATTTAGCTGAGAGAATATTTACATGTTTCACCTACAAATCTCTCCACACATTTGTTAATGTTTTTATGTTCACCGAAAGAAAGAGGAAATTCGATTTAACCCAAGCAATTACTAGAGGAAGAACTCACTTCGATGCTGGGAAAAACGTCATTTCTGTTATTTCTCTCATGTGAGCTGTTAGTCATTCAGTGTTGTAACTCCTTGACTCATCTTTCCTTTTATAAAAAAAACACCAATATAAAACCTAAATAAGTCATCTCGCTTGCTGATGTTTTTAGTCAACAACTCGGCCGAAAATTTAAGATACAACGCTTATAGTTTAATAGATGCGGATCTTTCCAAGGAAACATCTGCCAAACAATTCCTAGAATTATGGATGAACTTAAACAAAAGAAAAGTTTTTAAAACAACAGTTCCAACACTGAACAATCATGTTTAGTTGTCATGGAACTGTTTCGATCGATCTTAAACCATTTGATGTTAAATATGATTATATCCTCAATTAGGACGCTGATGTAGGAGTCGACCTTACAAAGAGAAACTCTACGCTTTATTTAAAGATTGATGCTAACACTTGATAATAGCTAATAACAACAACTTAGGTGTTGTGCAAAGTAAGTCTCTAAGCCGGTTATACAAAGATACACGATTTACTCGGACAGTACCTCATATTTCACAACTGATTGGCTTGCATGTCATACATGAAAATTTTAACACGCCCTCCCCATATAACACCTTTTCAAGTTAATTCTTTGCGAGTTTTACTACTTTTTGGCTAATTTGGAGATGGTAGTGAATGGCAAGCATTCTCACCTTCCAGACACTTCTAAATTTGTTCAGTATGCTGTTTCAAAGAATTTTTTCAGTGATCGTCATGTGTGATACCCAGTATCCAACGTTTCTGTGAATTATTTGGCATCTATAATCACATTTCTCGGATTCGAAAGTTTTAAAAGGCTATTTAAGGTATTACACATTAAAGGACCCAGCGGGCTTCAGATGCACTTAATCCTAATCCCCAGTCTGATTTCTTAACAATTCATCAATTGAAAACATACCTCAAACAGAGTAAAATTTATAGAGTGAAAACAATTTTAACAGTAAAGAGATGAATCTTAAAACGACGTTGGTTGAAGGGATTGCCAAAACCGACTTAAAAAAATAAAAAATCTTAATAAAAAATCTTTTTTTAGAAATATTTAAAAATATTTCAAACTTAATTGAGTGGATTTAAGCCTGAACATCAGAGTAAAGTTTAACTTTCAAAGGATTAGCGCCGTGAGCTTTCGAAGAACGATTTACAAGTCATAATTCGCAATAGGAGAACGGCAATAAAGTTTGTTCCTGTTAAGAAAGCATGTTCTACAGTCAATAACTAATGATTATTTTAAATCAACTGGGTAACACGATATGACAACACTTTAGGTAGCATGCACTGATTCTTCCATTGCTTAAGTTTAGATTTTAATTTACATAAAAAATTATTCTAAATGAATCGAAGTTAACTTTTAACTTGTATAGGATGTAATATATACAGTATGCATACCCACTCGTTTGACTGTATAACAATTATCAGGCCATATAGTAACGCAGTTCTATCTCTTGTAACAGGTGCCTTTAAAACCATACATATCTCTCAAATGGTTATAAAATGATGGTCCCTACTGTTAACAATAATTAAGTCATTTGCTTTTTACTTTCTAATATGGACATCTCTCTAAAGAATTCATAAAGGCGTCGATAACGCTTCGCAATTCCCGACGGATTCGGATAGTTCCCGAGCGTCGAGTACGGATACAGCCTGCGTCCACGGTAGAAAACAATAACTAGGGTGGAATGCGGTTTGTGAATCTAAAGGAAAAATAAAGAAAGAAACACCCGGGATATGATGGTTTCGTAACAACGCCCCAGCGGCCGTGAAGACTACCCTTTTGTCCTAACCGGCCAGTACCGATGAGAAAGGCTTGAATATAGAGTGCTGGTAGCCTTTAACTTTAAAACTTCTTAGACTGAGTGCAGTTGTAAAAATTGTGATTATTCGGTGTATGGAAAGGCTAACTTACGTCATATGCTGTCATATCCACCATCTTGAATCTTACGTGGTGCATGCTTAATATGTTAGAAAACCATATTGAATGACTCAAAAGTATTTAACAAACTACCAGAACATTCAGGCCATCCAAGCGATGGATCTTTTTTATTGTAAAGGATATTTTTATAGACGCGTTTTGAAAAGGTTTTCCGTCCACACGTACGCTTTTTCATTCGTTTTTGCCATCCGCGTCAAGATCGAAACGTTTTCTTGTAATTGAGTGACTTGTTCCTTTGTTAAGTCCTTGTTTACACCAAATATGTGAACGAAAGTTCTCATTTTAGAAAGCGCTTTTGAAAATCTCTGTTTTCTGTGTGTTCTCGATCTGAGCAAAGTGACAGACGCTGAGAAATCTCAGAAAATTGTCAATATTAATTTTTTGTGTGTACTTTTTAACACAATTAAGGAAATATAACTGCTAATCTAGTATGGACTTTTTAGTAATTTAATCTTAATTTGTAAAAACGCTATAACTTTACTGAGCGTCTTAAAACATTTTTCAAAAACTCTACTAAATGACAATAAGTAAAGAGAGGCCTTAAGACTGAAACAAATATGATAACAATGACAAGTGATAAATGTTGTATACCCACTAGGACATTAAAGTTAAATAAACATGTTAGGACTTGCAGACAAAATAAGATAAGGCAGAGGGAAAACAAAAGCATAGAACTCCAAATGTCAATACATGGCTGACTCATTAATTGAGGACTGGTGTGTCATTTGTAACATATGCATTACTTAACTCTCGGACGTACACGCAAACTTATACCCCAGCCGTGGTACAAGTGGGGGGAGGGGGGGGAGGCAGTTGTTGCACCCCCCCCCCACTCTTGGGTTTTTGCGATGTTACAATATTTCGGAAATATTTTACATCTAATAGATAGCCCGCGATGTGCTCTACAAGGTAAGGTAAATATTATGGGTTGTGGCGCTGCTGGGGGTCCGTGACGTCATTCAAAATGGCCGCCAAGATGACCGCCATCTCGGATTTTACTGTAAATTCAAAATTTTTGGAAAAATGGGTAAATTGCAAATATTGTTTGTTAGAGTTGCAAAATAACATACAATTAAACATTTTGATGCTTTTGGTAGCATTTTACAATTTTTTTTAGTGAAAAAAGGTAAAAAATACGCATTTTTATTCAAAAATGGCTTGACCACATGTTGCTTATGACGTGATGTCTCGTTACCATAGCAACCGGTTGACGGCAAACTTTACCAAAATGTGTCTAAAGGATAAATGAACAGCTACTGAAAACGGCCTGTGCTAATCTGAAATGGTCTTGAAGATATGGGACAAAAACCTGTAAGGGGGGGGAGGGGGTGGCAACCCCCCTCCCCTTGCACGAAGAGGGTTAATTGTAATTGTAACAATTGCATTACTTAATTCGTTTTTGTAAGTATGTAAATTGTAAACCTATATTAGCGTAAGTTAATTCATTTTTTTAATTGCTTTATATATTGATCGATTATTTTATATCACGTTTTAAATGTAAACATTTTAGATTGTGAACAATTGTAAATTTTAAACCCATCATACATGTAGCATAACTTATTTGTTGTACTTATTTAGTGTCCACAATTAGCTAGTAAGCTAATACTCTGACACTTAAATAAAGTTTGTTACTATTATTAATATTATTGTTATTATTATTATTATTATTAAATACTTTATTATTTAAATTATTCTTTTTATGAATTCTTTTAATTAAAATTTTTTTTAGAAATGAATACTTCTTAAATCACGTACACAAGAATGATATTTCTTATATTTCGTATATAAATATGTATATATATATTTCTCTTAATAAGTTTTCTTTTTTTAACTAGGGTTTTTGATATTTTGTAAACATTGTAAATTAATGGTTGATGATTTAATTAAGGAGAAATAAAGGATGTTTTCATTAATTAAATACTCGCTGATAAATATATGAAACATTACACACATTCCATTGTAAATAACTATATATTTAACAACTCACCTGCCATAGCTCGGGATAGAACTTTGTTTTTTCTTTACAAGATTCTTGTGTTGTACACTTTGTGATTTGAAGTTTGAATGGAGCATGATGTTCCATACATTCATCCTTATATTCTCATTTAAAAGATCCTGCTTTGTCATCTCACGTTCTAATTTAAGATTTGCCTTCCCAACACTAAAAGACGTGGAAATTCTTTATCCGATGTAGTATATATTTCTTCTGACTCATCAAGCACAGGTGGCAGAACTATACACCTAAAATATAACTTCCCAATTTCGATACTTTCTGTAAGTCTAGCAGATCCAGTCTTAGTAACTTAAGAGTTTATTTCTCCAGTTTTTGTCAGTCAAGACTTACGATGTTTAAAAATAGGCGCTTTCAAAGTTATCTTTTTTGAAATTATTTTATTGTTTAACACGGTTTCTCAACAGCGATAGAAGAATACGCGCTATTGGTACGACAAATCCGATTATTTTTACCGGAAAATAATAAAAATATTTCCAGCCGTGTCAACTACATGTAGCTCCTTCCGCTGTTGGCAGCAGGCGGGCTTCCCTGTTTTTTGTTTTTGAATAATTTCAACAATAAATGTGATCATTCTTTGTGGTTTGCTTTTGTGTTGCATAAAGTTACCACCAGCGCTGTGTATATGCTAGTAGCATTTAATTAATCTAAAAGTACAGTTAAAGACATAGTGCAAAAATGTTCGTTCATTGAATGCAACATGGCGAAAAGAATCCGAACTGATAATGGCTGGATAGGAGAGCTGTTACGTTCCTGTTGTTGTTCACCGCTGTCGTGAACTAAATTTACATGATGTGGGTCGACTTTGAAGGTAGGCAACCCACGGTTGTAAAGAGTCGGGAATTATTGAACATTATTCCAACATCCCATCTTCGTTTGCTTTTCATGTAGTTTTTAAACTGAAGATGCTATGATAATTCAAGAGTGTCAAAGGGATAGCCGGTAGCCAGTCGAGGACAATACTAAGCCTTGCAAATTTTTTATTTCTGGATTAATAAACTGTATGACTATATAAGGACTAAACATAAGCGAAAATGGACACTCGAAAACATTAGAAAGTCTATTGTTGCACAGTTATCTGTCAGTATCCTTGGTTCTAACAGCTTTGTAGTTTCCTCTCTCATACTCTCTTAAAATGTTTTCTTGTTTGTCAAAAAAAAATTAAACGCTAGTTAGCAGTAGTCGTATTTACCACTGCTTCAATTCTCCGACGTGTTTATTCTTCTCAGAATTGTGCCGAAGAAAGCAAAACAAGTTACGAACGCGTCTATTCCAGTTGCTCATCTTGGCAAGCAATTGTGCTACATACATTTTAGTTTTAGCTGCTGGACCTGCTGTGTCATGTTATTTATTGTGGTTTGTTTAGTTTATTTTTCGACTATTTTCTTAAAATAACGACAGATTTGGCTGATAATATCTCGCATAAGCGGCTGCGTCGTCAACTGTAAAAGTTGCGGACCTGCATTATTGTTATGTAATACGTTTTTGCTGGAATAATAATTATCTTAATGACAGGTTAAACTTAAAAGACATTGTAACGCCGAAATACAAAATTTCTCTTATCTTATTTTCATGTTATATCACCAAATGCCACGAAATATACAACATAATTAAAGAAAAAGATTCTTTGGAACAAAACAGTTTGGAGATTAAGTACAGGAATGCAAGGATTACCGTTCATCAAATTTGATTTCTTGACCGCCTGTCAAGAAATCAAAATTGTCATTTTTGTGGAATTTTTCCAAGGTTAATATCTCGTTGCTTTCATTTCGTTTGGCGATTTTTCTGTCCTATTTCAAGATAATTTAATAAAGCAATTTAAAACAAGCTCCCGGTCATAATCATGAAATCACGATATGTCAGCCGGGACAGTGTCCCGTTAAACGAAAATCTATAGAGCGTTTCCACTTGACCTCATAGCCGCCATATTGATGTTCCCGTACAAAAGAATTTTAATTAATTTCTTTTGTTAGGAACACCAACATGGCTGCCATGGCCTTTGTCATTTGTCATGCAAATGAATGTTTTGATATTAATTCCGGTAAGTAAAACCTTTTAGTTAAAAATACGAGCAACAAGATACAGTCGACACATACACAGTTTCATCTTCTCAAAAGGAAGCGTGGAGATGAGAGTAACATATTTCAGGGAGGGGAATTTTGAAACAATAATTGTTATATTTAGCCGACGTGGTGTTTGCGGCCGGAAGAAGATAGCTTGTAAGCGCAGCATAAACCAAAAAAACAAATAAAACAATGTCCTAAAAATAAACTATTCAAGAGTCAAAGCAGAAATATGCCTGCAGATAAGTTTGTCTCGCTATATAAATTAAGAAATAGCTAAATACAAATAAAGTCGTCTTCAAACTGGATATGTCACTTTCATGGCTTATCCTAAGCCTGTATACATAAGAGATCCGTGCATTCGATATCGATCTTGAATAGGCCATTTGCACGATGGCGTCATTTAACTACAACTACCAGAATTCATTTCTTTTTTCCTTTCTTATTTAAATTTTGTAATCCCAGTGCGGTTTAAATAACAATAGCCCTAATTTGCACTACAAAACAAAAAACTGAAGGATTCTGGTAGTTGTAGTCATATGACGTCATCGTGCAAATGGCCTATTGCTACAAGATGTACACATTATGTAATTAATTGCAAAACAAAAACATGGGATAATATTCTTCGTTTTCCAAAAGTTCTGATTTCTAAAAAGTCGGACAATTTTTTGTAACCATGGAGAACCATTTATTAATTTCTATGTAAAAGAAATCGATCTAAAGATATAAACATTGCACCACCAGGGGGAATTTTTGGCGCGAAAACCTATCAGTCGTGCATGCTTTCCGGCCTTTTTCATGGTCTCAATTGTAAACGCTCAGGTATCTTAAAAAAGGTTCTATTTTGTTGCTGTTTTTTTTTTATGGAGTTTATGTAAAGCGGAAAATTAGTATGGTTTAACCGACTCCTCAACTGTTTTGCCCAGGGTACTATGTACAGTTTCCATGGTGTTTTATGTCTTAAACGACACAAATGAAAAAATCTTTAAAAATTTGCTCCACTCCTTTTTATTTATTACATACATAATATTAAAAATAATAATAAAATCAATTTATATTGCGCGTGTTACATTTAAATATATTCACACGCGTATTACATTATTTTTGTTTAACTAACTAAAAACCTATATTGACAAGATAAAAATTAGCAAGGGCAAAATTTTAAAATTTAAAACGATCAACAAACTACTATCGAATAAACGAAAAGTAGTTAATGAAAAAAAATAGTTATTAAAAGCTAACATTTAACTCTTATTCACCTAATTCAACTACATGCGATTCATACAATACTTGAACGTAATCTATTTAATCCACGACTTCTACAGAAAGTCACAATGATAAATTTACCATCTTGATTTAAGTTCAAATAGCGTCTTAATCTAGGGACAAATTTGTTTCTTGGTGGTTTTCAAACTTTCATAGACAGTCCGAAGCTTTCCTAAAATCTCTGCCAAAATAGCCTTCCCACGACTCACTGCGATGCTGCTAAATCGTCTGCCGTTTCCCAAGGCACCCTGGGAACGGACAGTGCAACTGGGTGGCACACAGATGCTGCCTGTAGTTTGATTGGCTGGCTGTGGCTGTAAGATAAATCGCAAAAAAACATAAAGTGATGTATACGAGGAAGACGAAATCGTAGATTTGGATAGGAAATTGAGTCTGGTGTAGTTTATTAAATACAGGCTAAGACCAAGACACAAGGGCGGGTTTGATTGACAGTATTTTAAAATACACAGAATGTAGAGCTTTTGAAGTCACTGGAAAACTAATAAATTATATCCTACTATCATATTATAAGCTTGTTTTAGCAGGTTTATATTGCAAATGGCCTGAACAGACATTTTACAGACTGAGACTATTCATTATATTTGTATTCCGGAATACGATCAATCGAACGCGTCCTTAGATTGCATTTTACATTGGCCCTGATGAATATACAGTTGACTGCTAAGGCAACTCGATTATTTATTTTACAGACTGATGAACGTCGTTAAATCGTATTGGAACGCTTCAGTTCAAATGTAGAAAAGGAGGCGTTTTTAGAACCTCTTGTAAAACAAACATTTTAAAACTTTTAAGAGCTTTCAATGGAATGGTCTCAATTTAGGATTTTTATCCACTGAATCACACGCTCGAACATTGTTTTCGTTTAAACATTAATTTAAGCAGGCAATTCAAAATTTGGGATAACATGCATGAACATGCTTGTTAAAATATGGTTGTCATTGAAAAGTCACGTGTTCTGAACAAAAATCTATCACGTCACAAGAAAATGTTGCCAGATAAGGTTTGTAAAAAGTCACGAAGTTTAATTTTGGTGGGTATTCAATAAATGTTTCGTCAGTTATAAAGTCAGCGCGGGCAATTTCCACCCTCTGGTCTTAGCATTTTGCTTAACATTTTGCTTAACGTTTTGCTCTGGGAGCGCAAGTCACTAGTTTTCATTTGGTATTTCAGCAGACTGATTTATGTGACCATTTTAGTGTGCATCTGATTTTACAACTAGCGAAAACCACACCTCTAAAGCTATCAAGAAGTTTTATTAAATTATTTCATGGGAAAATTGACAAAGAGAATGACTGAGCTTCCCCTTTGTGGACCAAAAACTGTGCTCGTGGAGCAGGATTTCACTGCAATTTGATCTGATGTTCTTTCAAGTGTAAACAAACAATTGTAGTTTCGATGAATAAAGGGTTGATATAAAAATGAACAAAAGAATGGATTCGCTGTCTTAGAGTTCTTACCAAATGCAACGTGTCTCGTGCTTCCTGAAAATGTCGGATGAGATTCTTGTTGTCCCACCTTAAATCTTTTAACTTGTGAACAATGCCTTTTGTGTTTGGTACTGCGCCAAATTCTGTTATGGTACAATTAAGCAATGGCAGGAATGACTTCAGAATACAATGATCAACATTTAGGCGGGTTTGCATCTGCAGTCGATAAAAACAATAAAGATGTAAGATTCATTACAGTAGTGTAAATAATTTTACATAAATACTACGCCACATACTATACTCTTTTGAATTTATTTTAGTTATGATTAGAAGTTATTTGGGACGGTTTGCAAAGACATACATATACGCAAATGAAAGATTTTGTCTAATGATATAGCATTACTAAAAATAATCATTCTTACATTATCACTTGCTCGGTGCGACAAACTGATGAAGAGAGGATAGTTTGCCTGCCCGTATTGTCCCGGCCAGCGGCCATTCTATAACAACAAACAAACGAATCAGAAAAAAAGAACAGTCAGTCTGGTAAAAGTCAGGCACATCACATAATAAAATAAACGACTCAAGACTTGGCATTTAGCAACCGCGAAAATTAAAGTATGAGTGCAATTAAGGTCAATGTTCAATGAGATATTTCATAAAAATGTCATTAAATTGATAGAGTAACTTTACTGATGTGGGTATTGAAAGTTTTGAATGAATCTCTTCAAGGGAAACTTCACTCATAGTTAAAACAAATTGACGTTAAATGGTGAAAATAAAGTCTTAATTTTAATTCTTTTAATCCTATTTCGCCTTGGGGGGGGGGGGGGGGGGGGGGGGGGGAGGGTTGTGGGAGGGTTGTGCCCGCGCTAACTTTCAATATTAATAATTTTTTAATGTGTATTCAAACGCCATCAAACTTTGTGACTTTCCTAAGATGTATCTGGCAACAATTCGGTCATATGACATTTTATTGATCACGTTTCCATGTCAACAAGATTTTGACAGCCATGTTTTTTAAATTTGCATATTTTTACCTTTGAATGGAGAAACACAATGTTTATTCGTATAACGTTTTACATTTTTATGTAACTAAGCGTTTATTTATTGGTTTTGATTAATTTTGAGTCAGTTTGGATGGTTTTTAAGAGGTTTTAAAAAAATCAGAAATCCAAGATGGCGGATCCAAGATGGTGGTCGTATCACTAATTACCTAATAACTACGTCATATGACGTTATCATTTCACTGTGCGGACCGCAAAGGAGACAGTTTTGGACCTACTAGGCTCAGGAACTCAAAAAAAGCCCAGGCAAAATAGGGTTAATAAGAAGTTAAATTATAATTTTAGTGTCATATTACTGAAATTGGATACATCGTTATTTCCGATTTTACATTTCCCGCGCGTCGCCATTTTGAATCGTTGGCAAAAATAAACGTCGATTCTCAATAAACGTATGACGTCATAAAAATTGAAAATGGCGGAGCGCGGGAAGTTTAAAAGCGAAAATAGGTGATATTCATATCCAGTTTTGTTTGAACACTAAAATTTTCTGTCCATTTGTTATAAAAGAATCGAAATCTATACTATATTTCCAACAATTGACGTCAATTTGTTATAACAATGGAGGTTCCCTTTAAATGAAAACTTTTTCAGCCCTTACATTCCAAAGAGCTACCAAGATCAAAATTCAAGAAAATCCTGAATTTTATTGTCTAAAAAACTTAAATAATATTACCACAGTAAAGAACTGCTACAGCTGTATGTGGCTATTGTTTCAATTGTCGCACAGTTAGGTTTTCATACACAGCAGATTGTGCGACTGAACGTATTTTTGTAAGCTATGATCTAGGTCATATAATTTTGGCTTGAGGTATGTAAACTGGCTGACTTAAGTTATTAGTTTAATACGCTGCCCTTTCCTTGCCTTAACATTTATTAACTAGACAACCGTTCTCTTTTGTGAGAACAATGATTCCCCCTCCTAAAGATCCTAGACATATTTAGCTTATGACGATGAATGCGATCACCCTAATATGCGGCGTTTAACTACGTTGAATAACTTTTTCATCTTTCGGAAGAATATTTATTCTTTTTGATAGGATAGCCTGAACAAAACCAAAATCTATTAATAATCACGTCTTCAGTTTATTTCATCATGGGCTTTCAAAATTCATCATCAAGGATTTTGAAGGAACTTACAATCTGGCTTATGCTGTTTGTGACATCTGTGATTAGGTTCTTCAACAGAAGCAGCATTTCAGATATTAAATCCTTTGAGCTTTGATCAGTCTGTATACATGTTTGAGGATTGTTGACAGGAACAGCTCGAGCAATGGCGAGGGTAACAAACAGAAGAAAGCAAGTCTTGTTGAATCCTAAAAAATAAAATAAAATAAAATAAAACTAAAATAAATGAAAAGATATTTTTTTTGTTAGGATGTATGACTAATATTCAATTTTAATCTCCAAAGTTAGAAAAGTATATTTTAGAATGGGTTGGACGGTTTTTCAGGACTAGAGACTACGCGTTATGGTAAATAAACTACATTTTATTTTATTTTATTTTATTTCTGTTGCCCGCAAGAAATATGGGAATGCTTTTTCAGTCCCAATTTTAACCATTTTAGACCAACCACATTCCTTAACGACTTGAAATATTATATGAAATATTGTTCCAGCCAGGGTCATTACCAGTTTAAATAACATAATTCTCAACTCCTACCTTTCATCTTCATTCACTTACAACTGCAATATTCTCTTAAGATAGCTTCGTGTTCTTGAATAAATGTTTATGCTCCGCGCATCAAGAGAACGCCTTTTATACGTTCATCCGAAGGCACTTTTTGCAATTTTTCGGAAGTTTTCACAAGTTTAGGAAGTTAAAAGAACTTGTCAAAGTTTAAAAGCAGTTCGTACCGTTCGTAATGTTCCGCTACTTTCACCGGAGAAGCTGGCTGTGAGGCAGCTAATTACATGTAAAGTCTTCCTTTTACGACTGTTAACAACGTCATTTATCCACCTGAACGACCTGAACAAGAAACAAATTTAGAAACGTTCAAAATATACTTCATAAAAAAGCCAAATAGCCAAGCTTTTTTTCTAATTAGAGATAACCACTTCGGAAATGTTCTAACACAAATAGCACTACAAAAGTGTTGTTCCATAATTGGTTAATTAATTAATGTCACTTTAAGGATTTCATCCACAGGCTTTAAACATACATTCACCTTGAATTGTACAGCGTGATAAACAGTACCACATGATATTATCGCTCAATAGATTTGCATTCACTTATTTGATGAATGGTAATAGTCCATAATAAAATTGTAATTTCATCCACAGACGGTATGGAAGGTAAAGCTACACATTACTTGACTTGATCTTTGACTTGAGTTTTGCTTTCACTTTTCCTTTGCTCTTTCAACAGTTGTGTTAAATGTCGTTTCTTGACATTCAGAAAATCCGAAAAAGTAGGTTTCGTCTTAAAGTGGTATAAAAATATTTTAAGCTTTTAAGCTTTTCGTAAAAATTAATGTTTAATTAAATTTCCGTGAAAATATGACCAAAGATTATGCGTGCCGCAATATTTAGCTGAGAGAACATTTACATGTTTCACCTACAAATCTCTTTACACATTTGTTAACGTTTTTATGTTCACCGAAAGAAAGAGGAAATTCGATTTAACCCAAGCAATTACTAGAGGAAGAACTCACTTCGATGCTGGGAAAAACGTCATTTCTGTTATTTCTCTTATGTGAGCTGTTAGTCATTCAGTGTTGTAACTCCTTGACTCATCTTTCCTTTTATAAAAAAAAACACCAATATAAAACCTAAATAAGTCATCTCGCTTGCTGATGTTTTTAGTCAACAACTTGGCCGAAAATTTAAAATACAACGCTTATAGTTTAATAGATGCGGATCTTTCCAAGAAAACATCTGCCAAACAATTCCTAGAATTATGGATGAACTTAAACAAAAGAAAAGTTTTTAAAACAACAGTCCCAACACTGAACAATCATGTTTAGTTGTCCGTGATCAATCATGGAACTGTTTCGATCTTAAAACATTTGATGTTAAATATGATTATATCCTCAATTAGGACGCTTTATTTAAAGATTGATGCTAATACTTGATAATTATAGCAGTTATTCATCAAGGACGAGCCGAATATGAGCTGATATATAACCAACGAGGCGCCGCGCCGAGTTGGTTATATATCAGCTCATATTCGGCGAGGCCGAGATGAATAACTGTTTTAGTAAATTTTCAAACACTTAAATAATCGGTGTTGGCCGGCGTCGCATTTTCAACCATTTGTTGAATTTCTAGGGGCGAAAGCTCCCCGAATCTCGCCATTTTTTTCCCGCGTAATTCGTCATCATTTTTCCATATTTGGGCAAATTAACCAATAACGACTCAGATCGGTAGCGGTGGAACCAATCAGAAATCTAGAAAATCATTATCGAGAGGTAAAAATTTACTAATTGCTTCTATCAACAACTTAGGTATTGTGCAAAGTTAGTCTTTAAGACGGTTATAAAAAGATACACGACTTACTCGGACAGTACCTCATATTTCACTACTGATTGACTTGCATGTCATACATGAAAATTTTAACACGCACTCTCATCCAACGTTTTTTGTGAATTATTTGGCATCAATAATCACATTTCTCGGATTCGAAAGTTTTACAAGGCTATTTTTAAATTGGTATCACACATTAAAGGACCCAGCGAGCTTCATATGCACTTAATCCTAATCCCCAGTCTGAGTTCTTAACAATTCGCCAATTGAAAACATACCTCAAACATAGTAAAATTTATAGAGTGAAAACAATTTTAACAGTAAAGAGATGAATCTTAAAACGACGTTGGTTGAAGGGATTGCCAAAACTGGCTTAAAAAGATTGAGATTTTTCATTATTAAATATTTCAAACTTAATTGAGTGGATTCAAGCCTGGACATCGGAGTAAAGTTTAACTTTCAAAGGATTGGGGCCGTGAGCTTTCGAAGAACGATTTGCAAGTCATAATTCGTAATAGGAGACGGCAATAAAGTATGTTCCTGTTAAGAAAGCATGTTCTACAGTCAATAACTAATGATTTTATTTAAATCAACTGGGTAACACGATATGTGACAACACTTAAGGTAGCATGCACTGATTCTTCCATTGCTTAAGTTTAGATTTAAATTTACATAAAATATGATTCTAAATGAATCGAAGTTAACATTAACTTGTATAGGATGTAATATATACAGTATGCATACCCACTCGCTTGACTGTATAACAATTATCAGGCCATAGTAACGCAGTTCTATCTCTTGTAACGGGTGCCTTTAAAACCATACATATCTCTCAAATGGTTAAAAAATGATGGTCCCTACTGTTAACAATAATCAAGTCATTTGCTTTTTACTTTCTAATAATTTATGGACATCTCCCTAAAGAATTCAGTCACAGTTCAGGTCTCGAGCAAGTCCGGTTTAAGTACGGTTTATCTCATCATTTTCGAAGGGGCTGATGTCTTCCGCCATACAAATTTGAATCACCAAATTGGTGGGACATGTGGGTTTTAAATATTAAATGGTTAATTACTAGAAAAACTTACCGATGCTTAGTCGAGTTAAGTTCACATCTTGCATTATAAAAGTAGCAATATGTAATGCTGTACTCCAAATTCTGTAATAAAAGAGATCAAATTCGATTAAAATGCTACTTTGCTGGGTTTTGTTCTCTGAAAAGTCTATCCATGGACTAAGTCTTTTATTTTAACAAGACGTTTATCCAGACCCTGTAGTATCAGATCTTTTTGGACAGAATCGTCCTCATGAAAAGCCTAACACCATCAGCAACTTATTTCACTTTTGTGGCATAGAATTTAACAAAAAAGTAGACTTTTACTTTTTGTTATATTATATACTCGATCTACTTTGCTGGTACTTGGTCAGAACTAAAATGTGATTTTCTCAAATACATTTGGACAAGCACAAAAAAATACATCATTTACCAAGACATACTGTGTAGTTTAGGGCTTTCAATGTTGAAAGAGTTAGGTCATAAGTCAAAGGAGTAAGATTTATAAAGGGCGTTGATAACGCTTCGCAATTCCCGACAGAGTCGGATAGTCCCCGAGTGTCGAGTACGGATACAGCCTGCGTCCACGGTAGAAAACAATAACTAGGGCGGAATGCGGTTTGTGAATCTAAAGGAAAAATAAAGAAAGAAACAACCGGAATATGATGGTTTCATAACAACGCCCCAGCGGCCGTGAAGACTACCCTTTTGTCCTAACCGGCCAGTACCGATGAGAAAGGCTTGAATATAGAGTGCTGGTAGCCTTTAACTTTAAAACTTCTTAGACTGAGTGCAGTTGTAAAATTGTGATTATTCGGTGTATGGAAAGTCTAACTTACGTCATATGCTGTCATATCCACCATCTTGAATCTTACGTGGTGCATGCTTAATATGTTAGAAAATCATATTGAATGACTCAAAAGTATTTATCAAACTACCAGAACATTCAGGCCATCCAAGCGATGGATCTTTTTTATTGTAAAGGAGATTTTTATAGACGCGTTTTGAAAAGGTTTTCCGTCGACACGTACGCTTTTTCATTCGTTTTTGCCATCCGCGTCAATATCGAAACGTTTTCTTGTAATTGAGTGACTTGTTCCTTTGTTGTTAAGTCCTTGTTTACACCAAATATGTGAACGAAAATTCTCACATTAGAAAGCGCTTTTGAAAATCTCTGTTTTCTGTTTTGTCACTTTGCTCAGATCGAGAAAAAACAGAAAACAGAAAATCTCTGTTTTCTGTTTTTTCTCGATCTGTGCAAAGTGACAGACGCTGAGAAATCTCAAAAAATTGTCAATATTAATTTTTTGTGTGTACGTTTTAAAACAATTAAGGAAATAGAACTGCTAATCCAGTATGGACTTTTTAGTAATTTAATCTTAATTTGTAAAAACGCTATAACTTTACTGAGCGTCTTAAAACATTTTTCAAAATCTCTACTGAATACCAATAAGTAAAGAGAGGCCTTAAGACTGAAACAAATATGATAACAATGACAAGTGATAAATGTTGTATACCCACTAGGACATTAAAGTTAAATAAACATGTTAGGACTTGCAGACAAAATAAGATAAGGCAGAGGGAAAACAAAAGCATAGAACTCCAAATTTCAATACATGACTGACTCATAAATTGAGGACTGGTGTGTCAATTGTAACATATGCATTACTTAATTAGAACATATGCATTACTTAATTCGTCTTTTGTAAATATGTAAATTGTAAACCTATCTTAGCGTAAGTTAATATAATACATCTTTTTAATTGCTTTATATATTGATCGATTATTTTATATCACGTTTTAAATGTAAACATTTTAGATAGTAAACAATTGTAAATTTTAAACTCATCTTACATGTAGCAAAACTTATATTTATTTGTACTTATTTAGTGTCCACAATTAGCTAGTAAGCTAATACTCTGACACTTAAATAAAGTTTGTTATTATTATTATTGTTATTATTATTATTATTATTATTATTAAATACTCGCTGATAAATATATGAAACATTACACACATTCCATTGTAAATAACTACATATTAAACAACTCACCTGCCATAGCTCGGGATAGAACTTTGTTTTTTCTTTACAAGATTCTTGTGTTGTACACTTTGTGATTTGAAGTTTGAATGGAGCATGATGTTCCATACATTCATCCTTATATTCTCATTTAAAAGATCCTGCTTTGTCATCTCACGTTCTAATTTAAGATTTGCCTTCCCAACACTAAAAGACGTGGAAATTCTTTATCCGATGTAGTATATATTTCTTCTGACTCATCAAGCACAGGTGGCAGAACTATACACCTAAAATATAACTTCCCTATTTCGATACTTTCTGTAAGTCTAGCAGATCCAGTCTTAGTAACTAAGAGTTTATTTCTCCAGTATTTGTCAGTCAAGACTTACGATGTTTAAAAATCGGCGCTTTCAAAGATATCTGTTTTGAAATTATTTGATTGTTTAACACGGTTTCTCAACAGCGATAGAAGAATACGCGCTATTGTTACGACAAATCCGATTATTTTAACCGGAGTATAATAAAAAATATTTCCAGCTGTGTCAACTAGCTCCTTCCGCTGTTGGCAGCAGGCGGGGTTTCCTGTTTTTTTGTTTTTGAATAATTTCAGCAATAAATGTGATAATTCTTTGTGGTTTGCTTTTGTGTTGCATAAAGTTACCACCAGCGCTGTGTATATGCTAGTAGCATTTAATTAATCTAAAAGTACAGTTAAAGACATAGTACAAAAATGTTCGTTCATTGAATGCAACATGGCGAAAAGAATCCGAACTGATAACGGCTGGAAAGGAGAGCTGTTACGTTCCTGTTGTTGTTCACCGCTGTCATAAGCTAAATTTACATGATGTGGGTCAACTTTGAAGGTAGGCGAACGACGGTTGTAAAGAGTCGGGATTTAATAATAATTAATTATTCCAACATCCTATCTTCGTTTGCTTTTCATATATAGTTTTTAAACTCTAGATGCTATGATAATTCAAGAGTGTCAAGGGGATAGCCGTTAGCCAGTCGAGGACAATACTAAGCCTTGCAAATTTTTGATTTCTGGATTAATAAACTGTATGACTATATAAGGACTAAACATAAGCGAAGATGGACACTCGAGCTCGAATACATTAGAAAGTCTATTGTTGTACAGTTATCGGTCAGTATCCTTGGTTCTAACAGCTTTGTAGTTCCCTCTCTCATGCTCTCTTACAATGTTCTCTTGAAGAAAGTGTCTAGAATATAACCTCGATTTAAATTTACCGTGAAAGTGGACGAGAGCGGGACAAATTGCTAGTGAAGCGAACGCGAGAGTTTCAAATCTTGTCGATCCTGGTGAAGTGAATCTGAACAGAAAAAATAATTAAAACTTTTGAGACCGATAAGAGTGGATGAGGGCGCGTCAAATCTTTACTCAGGAACGAGGATTAAGGAGTTTAAAACCTCCGATAATTCGGAGTTTGTCAAAAATAATGTTTAACGTTAGTTAGCAGTAATCGTGTTTGCCACCGCTTCAATTCGCCGCCGTGTTTATTCTTCTCGTGCCGAAGAAAACAAAATATGTTACGAACGCGTCTACTCCAGTTGATCATCTTGACGAGCAATTGTGCTACATACATTTTAGTTTTAGCTGCTGGACCCGCTGTGTGTCATGTTATATATATATGTATTGTGGGTTGTCTAGTTTATTTTTCGACTATTTTCTTAAAATAACGACAGATTTGGCTGATAATATCTCGCATAAGCGTCTGCGTCGTTAACTGTAAAAGTTGCGGGCCTGCATTATTCTTATGTTTATTATTGTTATGGTTAAAGCTTTTCGACCCGTAAAACAAAGTGTAATGGGTTCCTGCTGGGAATAATAATTGCCTCAATCACGGCATAAACTTAAAGGGGCTATGTCGCGAGGTGTCATGCAAGCTACAATCTTGAAAAACGTCCGGTGGCTGTAATTAATTGCAAAACATAAACATGGCTTAATATTCTTTGTTTTCCAAAAGTTCTGATTTCTAGAAAAACAAGAGGCTCCAAGCAGCCTATACTCATGCGCATGCGTAAGAAAGTTTTACGATATATTTTAAACATGATAAGAAGATGTCCAATATGGAGAAGAGTTACTCCTTTCATTCAGTCATCTTTCCTGCAAACCACGTTGTTTACTATTGAATGTTTTGTAAATGTAGACTGTACCACAATGAAGCCAGTGATTCGTCGAAGTTTTATATATACCTAACGTGAACGTAGGGTTGTAGGAGACGCTGTCATGACACTTCAGTAACGCGGTTTTATCGGAAGTGAGAGTGGCCGGAAGTCACTAAACAGGAAGTGTAAATGGCAAAGCTATGAACCCGAACTGCACAATTTAAAATATGCGTGCATAAATTTGCATGCAAAATCGTGACACAAAAAATAATAATAAAAAGAAAAAGAAAAAAAAAGAAAAACGGAGGCCATTTTATAACTCATGCCGCTACGCGCATGAGTAATAAATTCACGTTTTAAAAAATCGGACACATAAGAGCGGCGTTACATTCAGCTACGAAATAATTCAAAATCTCATACATGTTAACTGTTGTTATCTCACCGTGAAAATCGCTCCAAAAGAGAATAACATTCGACAAGCTTAGTTTTAAGTCAATTTTATTTTGAAACATTCATTATGGACCCACATTTAAGCTTTATTTGTTCTATTTTATTTTATTTACGTTCGCCTGCCTTATACAAATGCCTCACAGAGACAGTAATTTACGATGCAATTATCATATAACGATAAGATTCCGCTTAGCTTCTCTACTTTCGCACCAGTAAATTACCGTATTGTTTTAATCTAAGTTTTCAAATCTAAGTTTTTAAAACTCTTTTTTGTAACCATGGAGAACTATGTATTATTTTTCTATGTAAAGGGAATCGATCCACAGAAATAAACATTGCACAACCATTCTTTCCGGCCTTTTTCATGGTCTCAATTGTAAACGCTCTGGTATCTTAAGGGCCCATTACACTATCTTTTGAGGCCGTTGCTAGGGAAAAATCAGTTTGCTCTAGCTCAGCAAATTTGTGCTTATATTTGACCAAATTTGAACAGCAACCGTTAAGTACACCTGTGGTTCGGGTTGTGACGTCATCGCGCCACGCCCAATGCCACGTGACCCAAAACAGAAAGATGAACATAACTTCAGAAACTTACAGTTTTATCAAAAGTTTTTAGCATCATTCGATTTTATACACCATTAAAAAAAACGTAAGCATGCGTTTTCCCTGAGGATGAAAAATAAAAATAATATGAGGGAAAATGTGTTCTCAAAACCACATTTTTGCGTCTTAATTTTTTGTTTTTTGATTTTTCGCAAAAAGCATGCTTCCGTTTCAGGAAAAATCTTTTATCTTTCGATTGAATTTTTTAAAAAGAAATTAGCCTCTATTTGCGCCGAGTTAGGTTCGCCTTTGTCTTTACCGGAAGTAGGTGGACTGTTGTCAGCCTGGGCTTCCTGTGCTATAAATTGGAAACTGCCGAACTCTTGAAGTCAGACCTTCATTTTGTTAGGATTTGTTGAGTATGGTTATCGTTTGTGAAGTGCGTTTCAACCTTTACTCGAAAAAGTTGCCTTTCTTTTTCAAACAACAGTCGAGAATCTTAGGAGCTAAAAAATATAATTACTAGATATCCTCCATCGACAATTTTTTTTTTAATTTAGTTATTATTATTTTCCCCCTCTAAAATAACAACAAATCCATTAGAGCATTGCTATTTGTTTTATCAGAAGCTTATTAGTTTTGTTTTTCTGATTTTATCACATGCAATGTTTTTAAGTCATATACAGATCGAAACGGAAAAGATGTAATGTTATTTTGTTTTGTTTTCCCAAAATTATGCGCCGTTTAATTTGTTTAATGTGCAAACGGTTATCTCAGTTCAGTGGCCATTTTTTGAGGAATAGCTCAAAAGAAATCAAACAGTTAAGAAGTACTCAATCATCATTAAAGTGGAAGGCAGAATAGGCGAAGTCAAAAGACAAAAGTACAAGGTTGAAGTTCGTGTTTTGAATAACAAGAAACCTAATGCAACACCAGCGTCGAATCCCTCTAAATCGATGCTTCAATTTGTTTTCATTCAATGAAAATCTAAATCTAAAACGTAAACATCTTTTTTCAATAGGTACAACCCACTGTCTTTACTTCTTTTGAAGTTTTTTTTTAATTTTTTCACTGAAGTTTTTGCCTGAAGTTGCATCGTATCAACACACAATGACAATTTATCAGTTAATCCCGCAGTTATAATAAATCTTCCACGGACGGAAAAACGTACGAGTAATAAAACTAAACGAATTAGGAATTATTTCCTTTTATTAAACATTTCCGTCAAACAAATTTGAACTCACTGTAATTTGTACATTTACACTTCGTTGAAATCTGTACAACTTTGACGGCTTCTAGTTTATACTAGACTATTGGCCCTGAGAAATGCGTAAAAGCTGTAGCTAAGTGAAAACAAACGCGCTTCGCTTCGCGTTGAAATTGTAAAAACTCGAGCACTTTTCTGCAAATGTTAACATCTTACTCACATGTTGGCTCCAGATATATCCTCTAACTTATCAGTCCAGAATTCCTCGGCAGTTGACCTGGTCAGCATTAACAAATAGAAACGAAAAAACGGTACGAAGACTGAAGCAGTAGGAATAAACTTTCAGCAAATTCCGATATCTGTGAACTGATCAGTTGAGCATTCTTTATACTCCTTCATTTATTTCTACGTTTTGAATCAGCTTGAAAACCGTCGAAGACGAATCTTTCCAGAGAAAAAAATCCAGCTTGGAATAAGTTTAAGTACTAACCAAGAATTCAGGAGTTGAACGAGACGAACTTCAAATTTTGCAGTTTTGAATTTGTACGGACTCCAAGGAGAAATATCGCGCGAAGCTGCCCGTCACTTTCACCGGAAGTAAAATTGTACTTGATTTAGCTCTGCATAGCAACCGCATTACTTAGCAACGGAATAGTGTAATGGGCCCTTAAAAAGAGGTTCTATTTTGTTGCTGTTTTTTAATGGAGTTTATGTAAAGCGGAAAATTATTATGGTTTAACCGATTCCTCAACTGTTTTGCCCAGAGTACTATGTACAGTTTCCATCGTGTCTTATGTCTTAAACGTTTACGCCCCGTACAAGCTATATTTAAAAGACACAAATGAAAAAATCTTTCAAAATTTGCTCCACTCATTTTTATTTATTACATACATAATAATAAAAATAATAAAATCAATTTAAATTGCGCGTGTTACATTTGAATATGTCTACACGCGCATTACATTATTTTTGTTTAACTAACTAAAAATGTATATTGACAAGATAAAAATTAAAATTTTAAAACGATCGACAAATTACTATCGAATAAATGAAAAGTAGTTAATAAAAAAGTAATTGTTCAAAAAGCTAACATTTAAGTCTTATTCACCTAATTCAACTACATGCGATTCATACAATACTTGAATGTAATCTATTTAATCCAGGTAATTTGTCAGACAAACGACTACTACAGCAAGTCACAATGATAAATGTACCATCTTGAATCAAGTTCAAATAGCGTCTTAATCTAGGGACAAATTTGTTTCTTGGTGGTTTTCAAACTTTCATAGACAGGCCGAAGCTTTCCTAAAATTTCTGCCAAAATAGCCTTCCCACGACTCACTGCGATGCTGCTAATTTGTTTACCGTTTCCCAAGGCACTCTGGGAACGGACAGTGCAACTGGGTGTCACACAGATGCTGCCTGTGGTTTGATTGGCTGGCTGTGGCTGTAAGATAAATCGGAAAAACATAAAGAGATGAATATTAGGAAGAAGAAATCGTAGATTTGGATAGGAAATTGAGTCTGGTGTAGTTTATTGAATACAAGCTAAGACCAAGACATAAGGGCGCGTTTGATTGACAGTATTCCAGAATACACAGAATGGTGACAAAAAATCGTTCATGTAGAGCTTTTAATTTGAAGTCACTGGAAACTAAAAAATTATATCCTACTATCATATTATAAGCTTGTTTTGGCAGGTTTATATTGCAAATGGCCTGAACAGACATTTTACAGACTGAGACTATATTCATCTTATTCGTATTCTGGAATATCGTCAATCCAACGTGTCCTTAGATTTCATTTTGCATTGGCCCTGATGAATAAACAGTTGACTGCTAAGGCAACTCGATTATATATTTTACAGACTGATGAACGTCTTTAAATCGTATTGGAACGCTTCAGTTCAAACGTAGAAAAGGAGGCCATTTTTCCAACCTCTTGCAAAACAAACATTTTAAAACTTTTAAGAGCTTTCAATGGGATGGTCTCAATTTAAGATTTTTATCCACTGAATCACACGCTCGAAGAACATCCTAATCCTATTCAGACGGATTCCGAACAATAAAGTTAAATTGTTTTCGTTTAAACATTAATTTAAGCAGGCAATTCAAAATTTGGGAAAACATGCATGAACATTAATGATTGTTAAAATATGGTTGTCATTGAAAAGTCACGTGTTCTGAACAAAACTCTATCACAAGAAAATGTTGCCAGATACGGTTTGTAAAAAGTCACGAAGTTTAATTTTTGGTGGGTATCCAATAAACCCTTCTTAAGTGATAAAGTCAGCGCGGGCAATTTCCGCCCTCTGGTCTTAACATTTTGCTTAACATTTTACGTAACGTTTTGCTCTGGGAGCGCAAGTCACTAGTTTTCATTTGGTATTTCAGCAGACTGATTTATGTCGTGACCATTTTAGTGTGCATCTGATTTTACAACTAGACGAAAACCACACCTTTAAACCTATCAAGAAGTTCTATTAAATTATTTCATGGGAAAATTGATAAAGAGAATGACTGAGCTTCCCTTTTGTGGACCAAAAACTGTGCTCGTGGAACAGGATTTTACTGCAATTTGATCTGATGTTCTATCAAGTATAAACAAACAATTGTAGTTTCGATGCATAAAGGGTTGATATAAAATTGAACAAAAGAATGGATTCGCTGTATTAGAGTTCTTACCAAATGCAACGTGTCTCGTGCTTCCTGAAAATGTCGGATGAGATTCTTGCTGTCCCACTTTAAATCTTTTAACTTGTGAACAATGCCTTTTGTGTTTGGTACTGCGCCAAATTCTGTTATGGTACAATTAAGCAATGGCAGGAATGACTTCAGAATACAATGATCAACATTTAGGCGGGTTTGCATCTGCAGTCGATAAAAACAATAAAGATGTAAGATTCATTACAGTAGTGTAAATAATTTTACAAAAATACTATGCCACATACTATACTCTTTTGAATTTATTTTAGTTATGATTAGAAGTTATTTGGGACGGTTTGCAAAGACATACATATACGCAAATGAAAGATTTTGTCTAGTGATATAGCATTACTAAAAATAATCATTCTTACATTATCACTTGCTCGGTGCGACAAACTGATGAAGAGAGGATAGTTTGCCTGCCCGTATTGTCCCGGCCAGCGGCCATTCTATAACAACAAACAAACGAATCAGAAAAAAAAAACAGTCAGCCTGGTAAAAGTCAGGCACATCACATGATAAAATAAACGACTCAAGACTTGGCATTTAGCAACCACGACTGAAAATTAAAGTGAGGTCAATGTTCAATGAGATATTTCATAAAAATGTCATTAAATTGATAGAGTAACTTTACTGATGTGGATATTGAAAGTTTTGAATGAATCTCTTCAAGGGAAACTTCACTCACAGTTAAAACAAATTGACGTTAAATGGTGAAAATAAAGTCTTAATTTTAATTCTTTTAATCCTATTTTGCTTTGGGGGGGAGGGTTGTGCCCGCGCTAACTTTCAACATTCATAATTGTTTTTAATGTGTATTCAAACGCCATCAAACTTTGTGACTTTCCTAAAATGTATCTGGCAACAATTCTGTCATATGACATTTTATTGATCACGTGATTTGATGTTTCCATGTCAACAAGATTTTGACAGCCATGTTTTTTAAATTTGCATATTTTTACCTTTGAATGAAGAAACACAATGTTTATTCCTATAACGTTTTACATTTTTATGTTTTTAAGAGGTTTTAAAAAAATCAGAAATCCAAGATGGCGGATCCAAGATGGTGGTCGTATCACTAATTACCTAATAACTACGTCATATTACGTCATCATTTCACTGTGCGGACCGCAAAGGAGACAGTTTTGGACCTACTAGGCTCAGGAACTCAAAAAAAGCCCAGGCAAAATAGGGTTAATAAGAAGTTAAATTATAATTTTAGTGTAATATTACTGAAATTGGATACATCGTTATTTCCGATTTTACATTTCCCGCGCGTCGCCATTTTGAATCGTTGGCAAAAATAAACGTCGATTCTCAATAAACGTATGAAGTCATAAAAATTGAAAATGGCGGAGCGCGGGAAGTTTAAAAGCGAAAATAGGTGATATTCATATCCAATTTTGTTTGAACACTGAAATTTTCTGTCCATTTGTTATAAAAGAATCGAAATCTAGACTATATTTCCAACAATTGACGTCAATTTGTTATAACAATGGAGGTTCCCTTTAAATGAAAGCTTTTTCAGCAATTACATTCCAAAGAGCAACCAAGATCAAAATTCAAGAAAATCCTGAATTTTATTGTCTAAAAAACTTAAATAATATTACCACAGTAAAGAACTGCTACAGCTGTATGTGGCTGTTATTTGAATGGTCGCACAGTTAGGTTTTCATACAAAGCAGATTGTGCGACTGAACGTATTTTTGTAAGCTGTGATCTAGGTCATATAATTTTGGCTTGAGGTATGTAAACTGGCTGAATTAAGTTATTAGTTTAATACGTTGCCCTTTCCTTGCCTTAACATTTATTAACTAGACAACCGTTCTCTTTTGTGAGAACAATGATGTCCCCCTCCTAAAGATCTTAGACATATTTAGCTTATGACGATGAATGCGATCACCCTAATATGCGGCGTTTAACTACGTTGAATAACTTTTTCATCTTTCGGGAGAATATTTATTATTTTTGATAGGATAGCCTGAACAAAACCAAAAACTATTAATAATCACGTCTTTCATCATATGATGGGCTTTCAAATTTCTTCAACAAGGATTTTGAAGGAACTTACAATCTGGCTTATGCTGTTTGTGACATCTGTGATTAGGTTCTTCAACAAAAGCAGCATTTCAGATATTAAATCCTTTGAGCTTTGATCAGTCTGTATACATGTTTGAGGATTGTTGGCAGGAACAGCTCGAGCGATGGCGAGGGTAACAAACAGAAAAAAGCAAGTCTTCTTGAATTCTAGAATAGAAATAAATGAAAAGATATATTTTTGTTAGTATGTATGACTTATATTCAATTTTGAGCTCCAAAGTTAGAAAAGTATATTTTTGAATGGTTTGGACGGTTTTTCGGCGCTGAAGACTGTGTTGTAAGGTAAATAAAATACATTTTTATTTCTGTTGCCCGAAAGAAATATGGGAATACCTTTTCAGTCCCAGGTTTGACCATTTTAGACATGCAACCACATTCATTAACGACTTGGAAATATTGTTCTAGCCAGGGTCATTACCAGTTTAAATAACATAATTCTCAACTCCTACCTTTCATCTTCATTCACTTACAACTGCAATATTCTCTGAAGATAGCTTCGTGTTCTTGAACAAATGTTTATGCTCCGAGAATCAAGAGAACGCCTTTTATACATTCATCCGAATGCACTTTTTGCAATTTTTTGGGAAGTTTTCGCAAGTTTAGGAAGTTAAAAGAACTTTGTCAAAGTTTAAAAGTAGTTCGTACTATACCATTCGTAATGTTCCGCTACTTTCACCGGAGAAGCTGGCTGTGAGGCAGCTGATTACATGTAAAGTCTTCCCTTTGCGACTGTTAACAACGTCATTTACCCACCTGAACGACCTGAACAAGAAACAAATTTAGAAACGTTAATCTATTTGATTTAATTGCCAAATAGCCAAGCATTTCAGAAATAACCACTTGGGAAATGTTACCCAGAAGTGTTGTTCCATAATTGGTTATTTAATTACCTTCACTTTAAGTATTTCATCTACAGAATTTAAACATACATTCACCTTGTACAGCGTGATAAACAGTATCACATGATATTATCGCTCAATAGATTATATATAATATTCACTTATTTGATAAATGAGAAAACAGTCCATAAATATGATTTCATCCACAGACGCTAAACGCAGGTAAAGCTACATGTACACATTTCTGGATTTGATCTTTGACTTAAGTTTTGCTTTCACTTCCCCTTTTTATTTCAACGGTTGTGTTATATGTCGTTTCTTAAAATATAGAAAATCCGAAAAATATGTTAAAGGAAGTTTCGTCTTTAAGTGGTATAAAAATATTTGTACTGAAGAAGTCACATTTTAAGCTTTTCGTAAAAATTAATGTATAATTAAATTTCCAAGGTCATACATGTATGAACAAAGATTATGCGTATCGTAATTTTTAGCTGAGAGAATATTTAATTGTTTCACCTGCAAATCTCTCCACACATTTGTTAATGCTAGCTTTTAAGTTCACCAAAAGGAAGAGAAAATTCGATTTAACCCTAGGAATTACTAGAGGAAGAACTCTCATCGATGATGTGAAAAACGTCATTTCCGTAATGTCTCTCATGCAAGCTGTTAGTCATTCAGCGTTGTAACTCCTCGACTCATCTTCCCTTTTATAAAAAATACCAACAGAAAACCTAAATAAGTCATCACGCTTGTTGATGTTTTTAGTCAACAAATGGGCCAAAAGTTTAAAATACAACGCTTACAGTTTAGAAGCGGATCTTTCCAAGAAAACATCTGCCTAACAATTCCTAGAATTATAGATGAGCTTAAACAAAAGAAAAGTTTTTAAAACAACAGTTCCAACACTGAACAATCATGTTTAGATGTCCGTGGTTAATCATGGAACTGTTTCGATCTTCATCCATTTGATGTTAATTATAACTGTAACCTCAATTAGGACATTGATGTAGGAGTCGACATTACAATGAGAAACTTTACGCATTACTTGTTTAAAGATTGATGTTCATACTTGAGACTAGGTTATAACAACAACTTAGATATCGTGCAAAGTTAGTCTTTAAGACGGTTATAAAAAGATACACGGTTTACTCGGACAATACCTCATATGTCATACATGTAATCATTGCATGTCATACTTTTTTTTTACCCATATATAAACCCCTTTTCAATGCTGTGCGAGTAATATTGCTTGGTGGCTAATTTGGAGATGGTAGGGAATGGAAAGCGTTCTCAACTTTCAGACACTTCTAAATTAGTTCAGTATGCTGTATCAAAGAGTTGTTTAACAACTGATGTGGTCTATTTCAGTGTTTGTGATGTGTGATATCCCTCATCCAACGTTCTTGTGAATTGTTTGGTATCCATAATCACATTTCTCATATTCGAAAGTTTGACAAGGCTATTTAAGGGTATCACACATGAAAGGACCCAGCGGGCTTCATATGCACTTAATCCTAATCCCCAGTCTGATTTCTTAACAATTCACCAATTGCCTAAAACATATCCAAACAGAGAAAAATTTATAGAGTGAAAACAATTTTAATAGTAAAGGGATGGATCTTGAAACGATGTTGGTTGAATGGATAGCCAAAACTGGCTTATAAAGATTGAAATTTTTCATTATTTCAAACTTAATTGAGATTCAAGTAACATCGGAGTAAAGTTTAACTTTCAAAGGATTAGCGGCGTAAGCTTTCGAAGAACGATTTGTAAGTCATAATTCCAAATAGGAGAACGGTAATAAAGTATGTTCATGTTAAGAAAGCATGTTCTGCAGTCAATAACTAATGATTTTATTTAAATCAACTGGGTAACACGATATGACAACACTTCAGGTCACACTCATGCACTGATTTTTCCATTGCTTAAGTTTAGTAATTAAATTTACATAAAGAAAGGATTCTAAATGAATCGAAGTTATCTTTTCATAACTTTTAATTTGTAGGATGTCATATATATAGTATGCACACCCACTCGTGCACGTGTATAATCATTATTAACAATTATTAAGTAATCAGGCAACAATAATGCAGCTTTCTCTCTCTCTCTCTCTCTCTCTCTCTCTCTCTCTCTCTCTCTCTCTCTCTCTCTCTCACTCTCTCTCTCTCTCTCTTTCTCTCTCTCTCTCTCTCGCTTGTAACGGATGCCTCTAAAACCAAACATTTAACGGTTATAAAGTGATCTCCCCTTTTGTTAACAATAAGTAAGTCATTCTTTTTTTACTTTCTAATATGGACATCTCCCCAAAGAATTCAGTCAGAGCTGGTCTCCAGTAAATCATTAAAGTGCCATATTAGAGCTTAAGGAAATTGCAATTCTTAGACCTACAGTAGGAGATGGCAATTCGAATTGTCTAAGTGGTTTATAGTATTAAATATAATTCTAGTTCATTTATTCCAAGTAATATTTCCAAATACCATCGCGTACAATTTAACTATTACACGTTTATTAAATACAGTAATTTAATTATTAAATACATGTGATTGTTTGACGAAAAGGATTCACATACAACATCTAGTAACATTGACAGATTTTCTATCTTGGATCAATTTAAAATGGCGTCTTCATTAATTCAGGGACAGATCTGTTTCTTCGTGACTATTAAGTCAGGATAGACTTCATGCAAAAGCTTTCCTTGTAATTCCGCCAAAATAGCCTTCCCATGACTCACTGCGATATCGATAAAGTGTTCGCTCCCGTTTCTCAACGCACCGTGTGAACGCACAGTGCAACGGGGTATGATACAGATGCTGTCAGTGGTTTGATTGGCTGGCTGTGGCTAAAAAAAAACGCATGAATAAGTTAATATTTGGAGTAAACAATCTTAGATTTTAGTTTGAGTTCGTTTACCGCACGTGGACAAGCAAAGACCTTTTTAGAGGATTAGACTGTGTTATTCATTGACCCTGATGAGTATACAGTTGAAAAGGAATATACAGTTGGACCGAGTTAATCCGTCTACCTGAGTGTCACCAATGCCTTATAGTATTCTGTATTCACATTGTGACCGAACGAGTTCTTAGGAATTCTCAAATTTAAAAGTGTAGCGAATGCCACATATTTTACTTAGGAGAAGGACTGATAACTTACTAGGTACTTAAATAGAGGCTAAAGCCCCGTCTACACGAGCAATTTTTATGTAGCAATTTTTTATGTGGCAATTTTTATTTGCCACATAAAAAATAATTGTCCGTGTAGACGAGACGCCACATAAAATGCGACAATTTTTTCGACGTCATCTGTAGAACCCAGTCCCTAATATTTACAACAAATTAACAACAACGGGCAAATAAAAATTGCCACATAGAAAATTGCCACATAAAAATTGCTCGTGTAGACGGGGCTATCTACACGGGCAAATAAAAATTGCCACATACAGTTGCCACATAAAAATTGCTCGTGTAGATGGGGCTTAACGTGTCCGGGTTATAATGAGTCCGATTTCACAAATAGACTAAAACCATAACTAAACGAATGTGTTTGATGGATCAAAAATACAGTGCCTGTGGACCAGAGTAATTTCTTTAATCAAAACTATTGACAATTTCCTTAAATCTGACTGGTTTATAAACCATTGTATTTCCCTCCAATTTACTTGCAAAGTTGCAATCGGACAGTTTGTTGTAATTGGGCTATGTAACCATTAAAGTAATCGGACCGCAATCGGACTTTTTCGTGAGCAAATCAAATGAACCGATCACATGATCATATTTCAATGCTAGTTTTGCGGTGATGAAAATTGTATAAACGCTTTCGATTAATAAAATGTTTTCTTCAAGTTATTATGTTGAATTTCTTCTCTTTTTTTTGGTCAATTTGTTCTCGGAAATTGTTTAACAGTTATGATTAATTTATGATGGGAGTGTCGTCCAATTCTGTCTGTAATCATACTTGTGATTAACAAATCGGACTCCAGCTACGCGGTCGTCCTATTTTGTTATTATAACAGACGGAATTGGACTCCACTCACTTCAGTTACCATTATTAATTGTAATTACCTACCAAGTATAAAGTCAGTTATTTTTTAACAAAATTTTGCATCGTCATAAAACTAAAGACAAGAAGTGTTGTTACCAGTCGAAGCGAGAGCCACGCCTTTATAGCTATTAAAAAGTTTTATTAAATTATTTCATGGGAAAATTGACTGAGAGAATGACTGAGTGTCCCCATTATGGACAAAAACCTTTGCCCGTGGAGCAGGATTTCACTGCAATTTGATTTGATGTTCTATCAAGTATAAACAGACAGTTATAAGTTTCGCCGGAAATACAAACGGTTGATATAAAATTAAAAAAAAAGAATGGATTCGCTGTCTTAGAGTTCTTACCAAATGCAACGTGTCTCGTGCTTCTTGAAAATGTCGGATGAGATTCTTGGTGTCCCAACTCAAATCTTTTAACTTATGAGCAATGCCTTTTGTGTTAGGAACGGCATCAAATTCTCTTCTGGTACAATGAAGCAATGGGAGGAATGCCTTCAGAATACAATGATCAACTTTCAGGCGGGCTTGCATCTGTAGTCAATATTAATATGAACAACACTGAGATTATAATTCGTTAAGTACGTCACAATCTTCGAAATTTATAATAGTTGCAGTGTAGAACAAACAATATATTTGTGATGGCAAAGAATTTCAATGTTTTTGCAACCTAAGACTCAATATATGGAAATTATTGTTTAAATTCACTACTGGATTCTCGAAAGTAGCATTTATTTTACTCAATGTTGTCCCACTTCAGATCATATAACTGTCCCATCGAGCACTCGTTTTCCGAGTATGTCTATTTAATTCAAAAGTTATATGGATATGGAAATGTCGAAACTAAAAGTCCAATTTCCAAAAGAACCGAAGTGGAAAACGTGACTTCTTTAGGTAATCTGTCATTCAATATTGAATTTGTTTTTTTCGTGATTGCTGAAATCGCCTAAATTAATGCTTCAAAGTTTACCATAAGAAAATTAAACATTGAAACGGAGAAAAAATTGGGAAGAATTGAAAAGTAAGAAAAATATAGCAATCATTCTTACATTATCATTTGCTCGTTGGGAGTAAGAAATGTAGATGGGGTAATCTGCTGGTTTGTATTCTCCTGGCCAGCGGACATTCTATAACAACAAACAAACTTATTAGTATATAGAAAAAAACTCCAATAGTTAAAGTAAACATTTAATGATAAAAATAATAACTTGAGTTTTGGCATTTAGTAGCCGTGCAAAGTATGGGAGGAATAGGCTAGCGGTACTGTTCATTGAGATTCATACACTGAATATCGTCAAATTTATTATGAGACTGATGCGGATATATATTGAAACTGTTAAATGTAACGGGAAAAGCGGTTTTTTCTTCTACTTTCGCGATCCTTTTATTTCCAAGGGTACCCAAAATCAAAAATCAAGAAAAAAAACAAATTTTATATTATAAAATACTGAAAAATAAACGGCACCGAAGAAGATAACTGCTATGCAGCTTTCGTTTTAATGGTTGGCACTGTTAGAATTCAATCAACAGCGTATAACAGGACTAAAAGTTTAAATCTTGAAGTGAAAGAGTAAAAAATTGGTGAAATAACAAACTTTTGGAAAATCTCTGGATAGCGGTGCGCGGGAAGCTTAAAAGCGAAAATAGGTGAAATTTTCTTTCCATTTGTTATAAAAGAATCGAAATCTAGACTATATTTCCAACAATTTGACGTCAATTTGTTATAACAATGGAGGTTCCCTTTAAATCAAAGCTTTTTCAGCCCTTACATTCCAAAGAGCTACCAAGATCAAAATCCTGAATTTTATTGTTTAAAAAACTTAAATAATACTACCACAGTAAAGAACTGCTACAGCTCTATGTGGCTATTGTTTGAATGGTCGCACGGTTAGGTTTTCATACACAGCAGATTGTGCGACTAAATGTATTTTGTAAGCTGTGAACTAGGTCATATATTTTTGGCTTGAGGTATGTAAACTGGCTGACTTAAGTTATTAGTTTAATACATTACCCTTTCCTTGCCTTAACATTTATTAACTAGACAACCGTTCTCCTAAAGATCCTAAAGATCCCCCCTCCTAAAGATCCTAGACATATTTAGCTTATGACGATGAATGCGAGCACCCTAATGTGCGGCGTTTAACTACGTTGAATAACTTTTCATCTTCCGAAATAATATTTATTCTTTTTGATAGGCTAGCCTGGACAAAACCAAAATCTATTAATAATCACGTCTTTCATTATATCATGGGCTTTCAAATTTCTTCATCAAGGATTTTGATGGAACTTACAATCTGGCTTATGCTGTTTGTGACATCTGTGATTAGGTTTTTCAACAAAAGCAGCATTTCAGATATTAAATCCTTTGAGCTTTGATTAGTCTGTATACATGTTTGAGGATTGTTGACAGGAACAGCTCGAGCGATGGCGAGGGTAACAAACAGAAGAAAGCAAGTCTTGTTGAATCCTACAATAGAAATAAATGAAAAGATGTTTTTGTCAGTAATTGTATGACTAGTTATTAATCCAAAGTTGGACGGTACTGAAGCACTGAAGACAATGTTTAAGTGATGCTCCATATAAGAACTACCGTAAACTTCATTGTTCTGCCGCATTGTCTCTTTCCCATATAGAATATCTTTGATTTTAAGAATAGTGGAGGGGCTGATGGTTCTTAATTATATTTCAGTATAAAAATAAAAAAAAATCCATTTGCGTCAAATAAATTTTGGGAAATGTTTGTGCTTAACCAATCAGAATAGCAGAACGGCAATAGCTAATAATTTTGCTTATTTGATGAAGTTCCCCAAATACAATATCTTTTATAAAAATTGCATGTTGTGCGATTGGGTCTCAAATTACTTGAAACCTTAAAATAATTAGACAAAATGCATCTTGAACCTTAACTTTTTAGCGGTTTTCGAGTCTAGGCCAATCAGATCACTAGTTGTAACAATGAAAAAAGTTGACATTCCATCGTGCATTGCGTTTCAGCACTTTCCTTCTTATGCGGATCATTACTTAAAGGTAAATAAACTACATTCTATTTCTGTTGCTCGAAAGAAATATGGGAATGCTTTTTCAGTTCCAATTTTTACCATTTTAGACCAACTACATTCCTGAACGACTTGAAGTATAAATGTAAAATATTGTTCTAGACAGGGTCATTACCAGTTTAAATGATATAATTCTCTACTCCTACCTTTCATCTTCATTCACTTACAACTGCAATATTCTCTGAAGATAGCTTCGTGTTCTTGAACAAATGTTTATGCTCCGAGAATCAAGAGAGCGCCTTTTATACATGCATCCGAAGGCACTTTTTGCAATTTTTTGGGAAGTTTTCATAAGTTTAGGAAGTTAAAAGAACTTTGTCAAAGTTTAAAAGTAGTGCGTACCATTCGTAATGTTCCGCTACTTTCACCGGAGAAGCTGGCTGTGAGGCAGCTGATTACATGTAAAGTCTTCCCTTTGCGACTGTTTACAACGTCATTTACCCACCTGATCAACCTGAACAAGAAAGAAATTTAGAAACGTCAATCTACTTCATTAAAAAGCCAAATAGCCATGCATGTCAGAATTAACCGCTTGGGAAATGTTATAACACAAGTAGCACCACAAAAGTGTTGTTCCATAATTGGTTATTAAATGAATCTCACTTTAAACATATCTTGTACAGCGAGATAAACAGTATCGCATGATATTATCGCTCAATAGATTAGTATTCCGGCACTTATTTGATAAATGATAACAGTCCATAACTGTAATTTCATCCACAGACTCTAAACGCAGGCAAAGCTACACTGGACTTGATCTTTGACTCAACTTTTGCTTTCACTTTCTCTTTTTCTTCCAACAGGTCTGAAATTTGACATTTGGAAAATCCGAAAAAATAGGTCAAAGGAAGTTTCGTCTTAAAGTGGTATAAAAATATTTATAAAGTCACATTTTAAGCTTTTCGTAAACATCAATTTTTAATTAAAGTTCCCTGAATTCAAAATATGACCTAATATTATGCGTCCCGTAATTTTTAGCTGAGAGAATATTTGCAGGTTTCACCTGCAAATCTCCACACATTAATTTTGTTAATGTTTTTATGTTCACTGAAAGGAAGAGGAAATCCGATTTAACCCTAGGAATTACTAGAGGAAGAACTCACTTCGATGCTGTGAAAAACGTCATTTCGGTTATATTTCTGTCATGTAAGCTGTTATTCATTCAGCGTTGTAACTCCTTGACTCATTTTTCCTTTTATAAAAAATACCAATATAAAACCTAAATAATTCATCTTGCTTGTTGACTTTTTTAGTCAACAACTGGACCAAAAGTTTAAAATGCAACGCCTACAGTTTAGAAGCGGATCTTTCCAAGAAAACATCTGCCTAACAATTCCTAGAATAATGGAGGAGCTTAAACAAAAGAAACGCTTCTAAAACAACATTTCCAACACTGAACGATCATGTTTACATGTAGATGTCTGTGGTCAATCATGGAACTGTTGAAATCTTGAACCATTTGATGTTAATTATGATTAGGGGTGGCGAATGGTAAATCCGAGACTCGCCGAGACGCCGAGACCCTTGTTTCAAAATCCGAGACCGCGACCGCAGCTACGTTATAAAATCCGAGCCCGAGACCCAATGCGGGAAAAAACCGAGCCCGAGACTCAGCGCTAAAAATATCCGAATCACCTTTCAAACAACAAACAAGGATGAAGAATGAGAATGCTTGACAAAAGTATCCGAGATTCCGAGACATTGAGGAAAAAAATCCGAGACTCCGAGACAGAAAAAGCACCAGCCAAACGAAACTTTGAGACTTAAAACAAAAACTGCCGAGATTTCGAGACTGGACCAAAGTTTTCCGAGACCCACGATTTTGAAGGTACCATTCGCCACCCCTTATGATTATATCCTCAGTTAGGACGCTGATATAGGAGTCGACATTACAAAGAAAAACTTAACGCTTTATTTCAAGATTGATTTTAATACTTGAAAGTAGCTTATAACAACAACTTAGGTGCTGTGCAAAGTTAGTCTTTAAGACGGTTAAAAAAAGGCACACGATCTACTCGGACAGTTCTTCAAATTTCAGTACTGATTGAATGTCATACATGGAAATTTTAACACGCCCTCCCCGTATAACCCCTTTTCAATGCTGTTTTAATAATATTGCTTGGTGGCTAATTTGGAGATGGTAGGGAATGGCACTGAAGCGTTTTCACCTTCCAGACACTTCTAAATTAGTTCAGTATGCTGTATAAAAGAGTTGTTTCAGAACAACAGATGTTGTCTATTTCAGTGTTCTTAATGTGTGATATTCCTCGACCAACGATTTTGTGAATTATTTGGTATTATAATCACATTTCTCATATTCAAAAGTTTGACAAGGCTATTTAAGGGTATCACACATGAAAGGACCCAGCGGGCTTCATATGCACTTAATCCTAATCCCCAGTCTGATTTCTTAACAATTCACCAATTGCCGAAAACATATCCCAAACAGAGAACAATTTATAGAGTGAAAACAATTTTAATAGTGAAAGGATGAATCTTGAAACGATGTTGGTTGAAGGGATTGCCAAAACTGGCTTAAAAGATTGAAATTTGTCATTATTTCAAACTTTATTGAGTGGATTCAGGTAACATCGGAGTAAAGTTTAACTTTCAAAGGATTAGCGCCGTGAGGCCTTTCGAAGAAACATTTGCAAGTCATAATTCCAAATAGGTGAACGGTAATAAAGTTTGCTCCTGTTAAGAAAGCATGTTCTACAGTCAATAACTAATGATTTTATTTAAATCAACTGGGTAACACGATATGTGACAACACTTCAGGTAGCACTCATGCACTGATTTTTCCATTGCTTAAGTTTAGTATTTAAATTGACATAAAGAAAGGATTGTAAATGAATCGAAGTTATCTTTTCATAACTTTTAATTTGTAGGATGTCATATATATAGTATGCATACCCACTCGTGTATAATCATTGTTAACAACAACAATGCAGCTCTCTCTCTCTCTCTCTCTCTCTCTCTCTCTCTCTCTCTCTCTCTCTCTCTCTCTCTCTCTCTCTCTCTCTCTCTGTTTATACACTTCGTGAGAGCGGAAGTCGATTACTCCTACCTAAATATAATACTGCATTTGCAAAAGGTAGTAGTTTTTCTTTTGTTGGAGCAAAAATATGGAATTCTATTCCATTTAACATCAGATCTGCAAACTTCTAGTTAGTGTAATATAGTTACTGATCATTATTGTAAAATTGGAATAGTAAATTTTTTAGTACACGGCTTTTCTGTAAAGCAGTTACTTCAGTTACTGATGTAAACACCGTGTTTAAATAAAGTTTATTCATTCATTCATTCATTCATTCATTCATTCTCTCTCTCTCTCTCTCTCTCTCTCTCTCTCTCTCTCTCTCTCTCTCTCTCTCTCTCTCTCTCTCTCTCTTAAAAGTTGCAGCTCCTGTTATTGCTGAACCTCTTTGTAAAATTTTTAACAAGTCACTGGAAACTGGTATATTTCCAACGGAGTTCAAAAATGCCAAAGTTTTCCCTGTATACAAGAAAGACGATAAGTCTGATCCTAATAATTATCGACCGATCTCTGTTCTACCGATTGTTTCTAAACTTTTTGAAAGGGCTGTTTATGACCAGCTATATATTTATTTTTCTAGCAACAACTTGTTAACTAAGCATCAATCAGGTTTTCGTTCGTTGCATTCTACAGCAACTGCGCTATTAGAGGCAACGAATGAATGGTATTTCAACGTTGACCAAGGGAACATAAACTTGGTTGTATTTCTTGATCTGGCTAAGGCCTTTGATACTGTATCCCATGATATTCTCTTACAAAAACTAGAATTATATGGTATAAGTGGACTGACCCTGAACTGGATCAAATCTTACCTGAGTAATAGGAAACAATTATGCGTGGTTGAAGGAAGCGCTTCACAACCGCGAACAATCACCTGTGGTGTTCCACAGGGATCGATTCTCGGACCACTACTCTTTCTTATTTACATAAATGATCTTCCCGCGTGCCTTAAGTTCTCGACTGCACGAATGTTTGCAGACGATACTAGCATTACAACCTCTTGTAGATCAATAAAGTGTCTTCATAGTGAAGTTAACCGCGATTTGAATAACATTCAAAATTGGTTACTAGCTAACCAACTTAGTTTGAATGTTCTCAAAACAGAGTATCTGTATTGTGCCTCTGATTTCAACCTAGCAAACATTGAAGCCAGTAGTACCAATATTAACATTGGTGGCCAGCCAATATACAGGGTTCAGACCACAAAATCCCTTGGGGTAATGATTGATCAACGTTTAGTTTGGGATGAACATGTCGACAGCCTATGTAAACGCGTCTCATCTGGTCTAGCCGCTTTGAAACAAGCTCGTCGGTATGTTCCCCAAACCACTCTCATAACTATATACAAGTCACTCATTAAACCCCTTTTTGACTACTGTGATGTAGTTTGGGGCAATTTGAATAAAACACTGACCTCAAGACTACAAAAACTACAAAATCGAGCGGCCAGAATTATAACCCGTAAGGGTTATGATGTAAGATCAACCAATATTCGAAAAGAATTAGGATGGGATGACCTGGAGACTATTAGAAGAAAGCATATAGCGATCCTGATGTATAAAATTATGAATAGAAGAGCCCCAGGTTATCTCATTGATCTTTTCGAAAAGAGTTATAGTGTTTATACACTTCGTGAGAGCGGAAGTCGATTACTCCTACCTAAATATAATACTGAATTTGCAAAAGGTAGTAGTTTTTCTTTTGTTGGAGCAAAAATATGGAATTCTATTCCATTTAACATCAGATCTGCAAACTCTCTCTCCGCTTTTAAAACACAGATGAACAATCTCGCTGTCTTCTAGTTAGTGTAATATAGTTAGTGATCATTATTGTATAATTGGAATAGTAAATTTTTTAGTACACGGCTTTTCTGTAAAGCAGTTAATTCAGTTACTGATGTAAACACCGTGTTTAAATAAAGTTTATTCATTCATTCATTCATTCATTCATTCTCTCTCTCTTTCTCTCTCTCTCGCTTGTAACGGATGCCTCTAAAACCAAACATTTAACGGTTATAAAGTGATCTCCCCTTTTGTTAACAATAAGTAAGTCCTTTTTTTTTTACTTTCTAATATGGACATCTCCCCAAAGAATTCAGTCAGAGCTGGTCTCCAGTAAATCATTAAAGTGCCATATTAGAGCTTAAGGAAATTGCAATTCTTAGACCTACAGTAGGAGATGGCAATTCGAATTGTCTAAGTGGTTTATAGTATTAAATATAATTCTAGTTCATTTATTCCAAGTAATATTTCCAAATACCATCGCGTACAATTCAACTATTACACGTTTATTAAATACAGTAATTTAATTATTAAATACATGTGATTGTTTGACGAAAAGGATTCACATACAACATCTAGTAACATTGACAGATTTTCTATCTTGGATCAATTTAAAATGGCGTCTTCATTAATTCAGGGACAGATCTGTTTCTTCGTGACTATTAAGTCAGGATAGACTTCATGCAAAAGCTTTCCTTGTAATTCCGCCAAAATAGCCTTCCCATGACTCACTGCGATATCGATAAAGTGTTCGCTCCCGTTTCTCAACGCACCGTGTGAACGCACAGTGCAACGGGGTATGATACAGATGCTGTCAGTGGTTTGATTGGCTGGCTGTGGCTAAAAAAAAACGCATGAATAAGTTAATATTTGGAGTAAACAATCTTAGATTTTAGTTTGAGTTCGTTTACCGCACGTGGACAAGCAAAGACCTTTTTAGAGGATTAGACTGTGTTATTCATTGACCCTGATGAGTATACAGTTGAAAAGGAATATACAGTTGGACCGAGTTAATCCGTCTACCTGAGTGTCACCAATGCCTTATAGTATTCTGTATTCACATTGTGACCGAACGAGTTCTTAGGAATTCTCAAATTTAAAAGTGTAGCGAATGCCACATATTTTACTTAGGAGAAGGACTGATAACTTACTAGGTATTTAAATAGAGGCTAAAGCCCCGTCTACACGAGCAATTTTTATGTAGCAATTTTTTATGTGGCAATTTTTATTTGCCACATAAAAAATAATTGTCCGTGTAGATAATTGTCCGTGTAGACGAGACGCCACATAAAATGCGACAATTTTTTCGACGTCATCTGTAGAACCCAGTCCCTAATATTTACAACAAATTAACAACAACGGGCAAATAAAAATTGCCACATAGAAAATTGCCACATAAAAATTGCTCGTGTAGACGGGGCTATCTACACGGGCAAATAAAAATTGCCACATACAGTTGCCACATAAAAATTGCTCGTGTAGATGGGGCTTAACGTGTCCAGGTTATAATGAGTCCGATTTCACAAATAGACTAAAACCATAACTAAACGAATGTGTTTGATGGATCAAAAATACAGTGCCTGTGGACCAGAGTAATTTCTTTAATCAAAACTATTGACAATTTCCTTAAATCTGACTGGTTTATAAACCATTGTATTTCCCTCCAATTTACTTGCAAAGTTGCAATCGGACAGTTTGTTGTAATTGGGCTATGTAACCATTAAAGTAATCGGACCGCAATCGGACTTTTTCGTGAGCAAATCAAATGAACCGATCACATGATCATATTTCAATGCCAGTTTTGCGGTGATGAAAATTGTATAAACGCTTTCGATTAATAAAATGTTTTCTTCAAGTTATTATGTTGAATTTCTTCTCTTTTTTTTGGTCAATTTGTTCTCGGAAATTGTTTAACAGTTATGATTAATTTATGATGGGAGTGTCGTCCAATTCTGTCTGTAATCATACTTGTGATTAACAAATCGGACTCCAGCTACGCGGTCGTCCTATTTTGTTATTATAACAGACGGAATTGGACTCCACTCACTTCAGTTACCATTATTAATTGTAATTACCTACCAAGTATAAAGTCAGTTATTTTTTAACAAAATTTTGCATCGTCATAAAACTAAAGACAAGAAGTGTTGTTACCAGTCGAAGCGAGAGCCACGCCTTTATAGCTATTAAAAAGTTTTATTAAATTATTTCATGGGAAAATTGACTGAGAGAATGACTGAGTGTCCCCATTATGGACAAAAACCTTTGCCCGTGGAGCAGGATTTCACTGCAATTTGATTTGATGTTCTATCAAGTATAAACAGACAGTTATAAGTTTCGCCGGAAATACAAACGGTTGATATAAAATTAAAAAAAAAGAATGGATTCGCTGTCTTAGAGTTCTTACCAAATGCAACGTGTCTCGTGCTTCTTGAAAATGTCGGATGAGATTCTTGGTGTCCCAACTCAAATCTTTTAACTTATGAGCAATGCCTTTTGTGTTAGGAACGGCATCAAATTCTCTTCTGGTACAATGAAGCAATGGGAGGAATGCCTTCAGAATACAATGATCAACTTTCAGGCGGGCTTGCATCTGTAGTCAATATTAATATGAACAACACTGAGATTATAATTCGTTAAGTACGTCACAATCTTCGAAATTTATAATAGTTGCAGTGTAGAACAAACAATATATTTGTGATGGCAAAGAATTTCAATGTTTTTGCAACCTAAGACTCAATATATGGAAATTATTGTTCAAATTCACTACTGGATTCTCGAAAGTAGCATTTATTTTACTCAATGTTGTCCCACTTCAGATCATATAACTGTCCCATCGAGCACTCGTTTTCCGAGTATGTCTATTTAATTCAAAAGTTATATGGATATGGAAATGTTGAAACTAAAAATCCAATTTCCAAAAGAACCGAAGTGGAAAACGTGACTTCTTTATGTAATCTGTCATTAAATATTGAATTTGTTTTTTTCGTGATTGCTGAAATCGCCTAAATTAATGCTTCAAAGTTTACCATAAGAAAATTAAACATTGAAACGGAGAAAAAATTGGGAAGAATTGAAAAGTAAGAAAAATATAGTAATCATTCTTACATTATCATTTGCTCGTTGGGAGTAAGAAATGTAGATGGGGTAATCTGCTGGCTTGTATTCTCCTGGCCAGCGGACATTCTATAACAACAAACAAACTTATTAGTATATAGAAAAAAACTCCAATAGTTAAAGTAAACATTTAATGATAAAAATAATAACTTGAGTTTTGGCATGTAGTAGCCGTGCAAAATATGAGAGGAATAGGCTAGCGCTAGTGTTCAATGAGATGTTTCATACACTAAATATCGTCAAATTTATTATGAGACTGATGCGGATATTGAAACTGTTAAATGTAACGGGAAAAGCGGTTTCTTCTTCTACTTTTGCGATCCTTTTATTTCCAAGGGTACCCAAAATCAAAAATCAAGAAAAAAACAAATTTTATATTATAAAATACTGAAAAATAAACGGCACCGAAGAAGATAACTGCTATGCAGCTTTCGTTTGAATGGTTGGCACTGTTAAAATTCAATTTACAGCGTATAACAGTACTAAAGGTTTAAATTTTGAAGTGAGAGGGTAAAAAATTGGTGAAATAACAAACTTTTGGAAAATCTTTGGATAATCTGGTGGTGGTATGGTATTTTGCAAGTTGTAAATTGCCATTGATATTTTGTTGCTTTTGAATGCAAACATGATGCATGCAAACATGATATGCCAAACATCTGTAAGCGAACAGAGATCCCCTTCCTTCTTAACGATCTCAGAAATGTTCAGATAAATATACTGATTTTTCTATTTAGCGGGCTTTGTGTTAGTTAAGACAATTCCTGATCTTTCAAAGTAAAGAATATACTTGGTTTATTCGTAGGCTGAACAGAAACAAATCACAAGACAATATTGCTCGATCGCGTCTAACGCCGTATCAGTGGCTCCTAACTTTTTTCAACAAATTAAAGTGAAGCTACTTACAATCTGCCTTGTGTTGTTTGTAACATCTGTACTTAGCTTCTTCAACAAAATCAGTATTTCAGATATTAAATCCTTTGAACTTTGATCAGTCTGTATACACGAGGTGTGACGTTGGTTGACAGGAACACCTCGACAAATGGCGAAAGTAAAAAACAGAAGAAGGAAAGTCTTCTGAAATCCTGCGATAGAAATTAATGAAAGAAGATGAATCATTCTTTTTCTGGCGATTTGTTTCAGTATGTATAACTAATAGTCAATGTCCAGTTTCCTCTTTGAGATGCGCCTGCATGAAATCATGAAAGTTGTATTCAACACATCAAGACTTAGTCCAAGATGGCAGACTATAAAGGCAAGTACCATGATTCCCTGCAGGCGCGTAACGTAGTAAGAACTGAGCATTTTGAGCTTCAATGTTAAAAAAATGTATATTGAATTTTAGAACGTTTATGACGGTTTCTCATCACAAAAGTCCATGTTTTCAGATCTTCAATTTCTGTTAAAAGAAATAGAGCAGTGCTTTTCCAGTTCATCAAATTTCAACCCAATACGACCAATCACATTCATTTCAGTAATAAATTTGAAAACGTGTTCTTGACAGAGTCATTATCATTTACAATAACATAATTCTCAGTCGTTACCGTTCATTTTCATTCACTTACAAGTGCAATGTTCTCTGAGAAAAGTTTCTTAATGCCACACGAATGAAGGCACTCTCTTTTTATACATGCATCCAAATGCACGTTTTGAAATTTTTGGGAAGTTTTCTCAAGTTTTGGAAGTTTTAAGAACTTTATCAAAGTTAAAAAGTAGTTTATACCATTCGTAATGTTCCGCTACATTAATTGTGAGGCAGCTGTTTATATGTTACGTCGTCCCTTTTGCGGCTGTTAAGAGCGTCAGTTCCCCTGCTACGACCTAACGATCGAGAAACACATTTAGAAAGGTTTATCTACCTTAACGTTTACTAGTTTAAGCACCGAAGATCAAAGCATTTCACAAATAAGCACTTTAACAATTTTACAAAGCAAACAACACCACAGAAGTACTGTTCGATAAATTGCATTTGTTATTTAAAAGATGAAACTTCAAAGATTTTATCCATAGACTTTTAACTGACATTCACCTTGTACAGCGTGATGAACAGTATGACGGATATTACTGCCCGATAGCTTTCATGGTAACAGTCTACAATACTTGCCGTGATCTTTGACTTTAGTATTTCACTATCTGTTTTCGTTTAAATATTTCCGTGTTAAACGTCGTTTCTTGACAAAAAAATAAGCGAAAGTAAGTCACTGAACACGTCAAAAAAGTGGTATTAACCTATTTGTAAGAAGTTAACATTCAAGAATTTCCTAAAAATTAATGTTTAATTACGTTTCCATGAACATGGCCAAAGACTATCCGTTCGTGATTGTTTGACTATAAAACTCTCCACAGTTGTTATTTTTTTTTTATAATTACGGAAGTAAGAGTAAAATTCTATTTCATCTTAAGACTAGTTGAGAAAGAACTCACTTCGATTGTGAAAATCTTCTTTTCTGTTAGTCCTTGCATGTGTGTGATAACTCCTCAAATCTGTTTCTCGTGAATCATCGTTCCTTTTATACAATACCATGCAAGAACAAATCGACATAATTTCGCTTACTGATGATTTATAGTCAACAAACTGGACTAAAAATTTAGAATATAATGCGTATAATTCAGAAGTGGATTTTTCCAAGAAAAACACCTGCCTGAAAATTCCTAGAATTGAACAAAAGAAGGGAAAGTTTTTAAAAACAACTGCAGTTTTAACAGTGAAGATGGTCATAAAACTGTTTCCATCTTGAATAATTTGGTGTTAATTATTATTATATCCTGAATATGGATGCTGAGTCAGTGTATCAGGAGTATACCTTTAAAAGAGACACAAGAATTTTGTGGTGCATTTACAGAATCGCAACCCTGAAATAACACTACATTTTAGAAGGTCAAACTTGAGTTTTGTGGATGTCAATCAAAGGGAAGCCCTTAACATTGTTTTTTGAATTCCGACTGGATTTCGAACAATTTTACAAGAAAAGAAAAAGTTAAAATTTTAAACAACCCAATTCAAAGTCAGTTTCAGTTTTGGCGCTGCATGTAGCGGATTTGTGGTCTTTCAGTGTTAACCTACCATTGATGCATCACTGGCTTTGCAAATTATAACGTGCAGTGAAATTTAAAAGTTATGTTTTCGAAAAATGGTTTCTATAAACAAAAGCTTTCCTGTTTGTTTAAACTGGCTTGGAAATCAATTGTAATGAAGTTTTACCTTTGTTTATCTTGTGAAAATGTTGATTTTTTTTTGCTCTGTTTGATTGAATTCATGCCAGAATCCAAAAAAATTAAACGGCTTTTCTTTGATTGACGCAAACTAAAACTGAACTTTATCCGCCTCTTTTGGTAACCGCTATAAATTGGTAGTGATACTTGAAAGTAATTTAGGTGTAGTGCAGTGTTTGTAAGAATTTATTACACGATTCACCCAGTAAATAACTGATATTTCAGTAATTAATGTCATTTTAATCTATGTCACACAGGCATAAGCGGTTTAACATGCATTTCCCTACTGCTTAGTGCGTAATTTGGATAGGGCAGGGAATATAAGCGTTCTATCCTTCCAGAAACTTTATTATCGCTTCAGTATACTGATATCGAAGAATTGTTTAACAACATATGTGGTCCAATTCAGTGCCTTTTAAGGCTTTTCGGGCCTCATTGTTTTTGCAAGATAAAGTGGAAAGGGGGGTGGAGGAGATGGACTAAGCGACTCCCCCCCCCCACCCCCCCCCCCCCCCCCCCCCCTCCCCGGCCTCTCCACTAAATCTACCACTGCCTCTCTAATGGTCCAGTGCAGTGGCGGGTTCAACGATAATTAAGGAGGCTAGGAAGGGTTTCAGCTGCGTGCGCGCGCGACGTGCAATCGTGATGCATTGACGCATGCGTCAGCTGATTTTCCTATCAAAACGTAGCGCGCGCAGCTCACCAGAAATGCTGCGTAACATCGCGCGAACCGGAAATAAATCCTGCATAAAATATTCTTCATCTTAAAAATTTGCTCGATGACCTATGTTGAAATTTTTCATGCAACTAGCATTCCACTTTATCTAACATTTGAGACATTTAAAAAAAACCGTAGAGTGGAACTTTTTTAAATCTTTAAAAAGCCTTTTTCGATTTATCTCGATTTCCACAATATAGATTTTTTTCAAAATTTACACAGGAAGTCAGAATATTGCAAACTTTTAAAAACGCTTATAAAAAAACATAGGTCACCGAGTTAGTTTTAAAGATAGATTAAAAAAAAAGACTTTTGAGAAATATGTATTTGGGGGATTATAGTTACCATGACAACACATATGACGTCATAAATGGTCTTGAAGGAAACTTTAACAACCCTGTCCTAAGCTTATCTATAATTTGTTTCAGAGACTAAAACCATTAAATTTTAATGTTTAATTGTTCTGACATGTACATAAGCTGTAAGAAACCATTTCGAGCCTCCTTAAGTCCTTTGTGTTTACTTTTCATTCTAAAGAGGACGATTACAATTGATTCCAAGAAAGTCCGGTTTAGGGGAAGTTTAGTATATTGGAACAAAACGCCGACAACGCCAAGTTGACAAATTAAGTTGTTGGAGCGCCATATTAGAACTGGAAAATAGCAATTTGAATTGTCAGGTTTTTTGAGTAACAAGAAATAGAATAGTGAAACGCAACCCACTTACCAATTTTACAAAAGGACAAAAAACCGATGCGCACATGCACCTGCACGTGCAACTTTCGAAGCCCACGCTAAGCTGAATAAAAAAATACCCTACTAACGGCTGAAATCATTCTCTTTCTTCATGGCCGCATAAATAAATTATACAAAACTCCCCCTGAGAAAAAATCCCTTTGCAACCATTTATTCCTGTTTTAGATCATGATATGCAAAAAAATATCCATATTCATGTTTATTGCTTACATCTGTACGCTTTCGGCAAATGTGAGGTTGGTTTTTTGTTGTTGTTTTTCTCCCCTTCGTGTTTTCTTCTGTATTTAACCATTTCACTGCTAAAAGCAGCCAAAATCGAAAAACGAGAAAATACGATCTGATTTTGATGAGTGAAATACGCGACCCTCATAATGATACCAGCAACTTAAGCAGTTGCAAATAATTAAAAGAAAATGCAAAGTTGAACGGGATACGAAACCAATGCAATGCTCTATCCACTGACCTATCAATAGCCCGTTTTCAAAACAACGTCAGGAATTTAAATAACTGAAAAATGATTCTTGTTTTCGTCTGTTTTGATTGGCTAGAGCGATTGCTTTGGTTCCAGTTTTACGCCAACAAAAAATGAAAACCGATATTGACTCAAACTCGGCCCCAGGTCCTCGTCCACGTTGAAAATGGCGGGGGAGCATAGAAACCCAGGGCAAGGCTGTCAAAATACTCTATGAGAGCTCAAGGAAATGCCAATTCTTAGACCTAGGAGTTGTTTATTGAACGACATATAACAGTTCATTTATTCCAAATAACTTTTCTAAATACCATTGCGTACAATAAAACTATTACATATTTATTAAATACTGTAATTAAATTATTGAATACATGTGATTGTTTGAAGAAAAGGATTTACATACAACATTTAGTTACATTGATAGATTTTTTTTAATCAAATTAAAATCGCGTCTTCATTAATTCAGGGGCAGATCTGTTTCTTGGTGACTTTTAAGTCAGGATAGACTTTAAGTAAAAGCTTTCCTTGTAATTCCGCCAAAATAGCCTTCCCACGACTCACTGCGATATCGATAGAGCGTCTCCCGTTTCTCAATGCACTATGAGAACGCACAGTGCAAATGGGTGTGAGACAGATGTTGTCTGTGGTTTGATTGGCTGGCTGTGGCTAAAAAGAACACATAAAGTAATATATATTAGGAGGCACCAATCTTAGATTTCCATCATGATAAACTGAGTTTGGGTTCGTTTATCGCACGTGGACAAGCTTAGACTTTTTAAGAGTACAGTGGGAAAGGAAGTTAATCCGTCTACCTAAGGGTCACCACATTCTGGCCGGACGGGTTCTTAGGAATTCAAAACTAGAAAGGATGCCACATGTTTTGTTCTGGAAAAGAAAGTCATGACTTCTTACTGTGACTGTATTTCAACAGAGGCTAACGTGCCCAGGTTAGAATGATGAGTTCGATTTCACAATTACAGACTAAAACCACAACTAAACGAATGTGTGAAAGTTTGTCTGAAGAACGAAAATTGGATAATATCTTTAATTGTACTTCAGGCCAACCAAGCTTTTTTTTAAACAAAATTAAGGGTCGCAATCATATTTCATATTTCTTACCAATTGCAGCGAGTCCCGTGCTTCTTGAAAATGTCGGATGAGATTCTTGGTTCCCCACCTTAAATCTTTCAACTTGTGAACAATGCCTTTTGTGTTAGGAACGGCACCAAATTCTCTTATGGTACAATGAAGCAATGGAAGGAATGCCTTCAGAATACAATGATCAACTTTCAGGCGGGCTTGCATCTGTTGTCAATATTGACAAGATAAGCAATGACATATAGTTCGGTTAAATACGTCATAATCTTCGGAATTTAAGTTTGTTACTAAAAAAAAGTATATTTGTAATTGTATGTTTAGATCGATTGTAAGGAATTTAATCAATCCGATTTTCCCTCTCTAACAATTAATAAATCAATATATGGGGATTTTTTTTGGCAATGGTAATGTAATTCATTAAGAATGTCATATACATTGTAACAAAAAAAGTCGATATGTCAGGGACGGTATGTTTAGATGCCGGCGAGGAATTTTGATGTTTTTGCTACGTAAACAATTAAGAGCGACTTGCTGTAACTATCAACTATACCTATGCAAGATAGAAAAATTCGATTTTCTCATACTTCGTCACAATAAAGGTCTTTAGTAGCTTGTTTAAAAAATATAACTTTTAGGTTGTTTGGATTTTTATTTTTTAGCCGAAACGGCTCTTTGTATTTACCGCCCACACTCGCCCAAAATCGCCTCTGAAAACCCACGTTTTTCGCGAGCGAGGAAACTAAAATTAAAACCGTTTCTGGATAAACTATACCACCCTGTTAAAATATCGCCTTTTGAGAGTCATTTCGCTGTGTCAGATCAGAATCAAACCTGAGCCTGAATTTTTTATCGAATTTCCAAATTTATGTCCTTCGACGGCTAGGAACCACATGAAAATTTAGGTCAAATTCGTGGGCCAAAAAGTCAATCTGGTACATGGATTTAACTATCAAAACTATTTTTTAAGAACAAAGTATCATTTCATCTCACTTTTTATCCAAAAACTGGCTTGGGTAAATAAAACGAAAAATTTTGAGAGCGTCTTGAAAACAAGGCACTTAAGCTAATTACTTGACATTTTGACCTTTCATGCTGCGAGTGTTATCACAAACATTGATCCGGAAAATTTAACTGTGGGTCCCATCTCCCGTGAAATAGTGGTCAGTGTGTCTTAAATATCTGAGAAATATCATTTATGGTATTTATAAATCAACATCAAACCCAAACCGAGCATTTTTGTGGTCTAACACAGGTTTATTTTGAATTGCGAACTGTCCATTTGCTAGCGAGTTTGTACAATACATGCGATAAAATACCCGTTTATAAATCAGCATCGACAAAAAACGTCAGGAAACCGGTACAATAGATCATTAACCAAATCTGTACAAGTATTTCTTACCTTAATCTAGCATATCTTGATAAGAAATAGTAACATTGTCGCCGGCTTTACGATAGCGTGCACGAAACGTTCAGTGTTCCAAAACTGTTGCCATTAGTTACATATTAACTGACAGCCACAGGAGCCCCAAGTTTGTGCGTAACATAGTTCCAGGCTAGTATCAAAACCAAATAAAACATACCATTTTCTTTTTTAAGGTGATTCCATTGAAAAAGAGGGAATATTTGGTCCAGTTGGTAATTATGTCATTTTCCACTGTAAAAATGCAATAAAAAATGGGGTCACCGTGCTCGTTTTTGCACAACATGGATGGCCATTATGGTTGGGACCCATGAGGTTTTTTTGCGAGTCCTAATAATTAGAATCTGGAGTTATAATTTCTATGTAAAAATCATTTCTTGCTTTAAAATATTACAGAAGTTCGCGAGAATAGACTTTCATCTTAAGGTGGTAGACCTGACTATAGGTCAGAAATTGATTTTGCACAAAAACTTAATAAATTGAGAGATTTTATACTATTTTGCTTAATTTCCAAAGTTGACGGCTCTATGTTATCCCGATGCGAAGAAAATGACGATGGAAGTTAGTGACTACGGGCGGCCATTTTGAGACGCCATGTTGGATTTAACGAGAAACAACGAAGATTTTCGGCATTATTCGCACTACAATCGGCCTGTTATTAATGCAAACACATTAAACAGCGGTTTTGCAAGGAGAATTCAAAATGGCGCTCGATAAAAAAGGATTTACGAAGAGATATCGGCGATTAATTGACGTATTTTAGGGCCTCCACCGACCACACTGAAAGGTATTTTAAGAATAAATACGTGGATTTAACGTACCTGGATGAAATTTGCGTAGCTTATTAATATGATGTGAAAGAAATTTTTCACAGGAGCCCGGAATGAATGGAGCTTTTTTCTCGATATTATCGCCGCTCAAATGGAAGACACATGTTTGAAATTTAAAACTCGATATCTGAAGAAAGAAGGGGTCTTTCTTTCTGGGCTCCCGTGAGAATTTTCCTTTTCTTTGTGGGAGTTATCTCTTTCATTTCTTTTTTAATTACCTTTTAACATACAGCCGTAAAATGACAAAAACTTATTTTTGAGCCCGCAATGCAAACAGGCTTTGTCACCTGAGGTGTGAAAATTGTCACCTAAAACATCGATTTTTCTGAAGCTTAATTTTAGTTGTCTCGGCCTGTGATGTTTTTACTTCTGCCAGTTTTCGTCATTTTGTGAAATTTTTATCCAAAATGGGCTTGCTGAAGTCAGGTCTACCACCTTAAAGAAATAAAAAAAACGCGCCGAGTGCATTGTTGAGTTATATAAGCACGCGGGAATTTTTAAGAACACGAGAGAAGTGCAGAAAAGTGCTTCTCGCACTTCTCTAGTGTTCTTAAAAATTCCTAAGTGCTTATATAACTCAACAATGTGCGAGGAACAATTTTTTTATTTCTTTTATAAAATAAAAACGGGTATAATGAACATTACGTCACACGCGTGCTTTATCGAGTTATAACGAACTCGATATATTAGTTTAACAGGAATTAAAATCATGAAATACATTAACCCTCGGACGTACAACGTTTTTCTCCGATATTTTAAAGACCATTTAACATTAGCTTATGTCGTTTTCAATAGCTGTTCATTTATCCTTGAGACACATTTTAGTAAAGTTTGGCGACAACCGGTTGCTATGGTAACGAGATATGATGTCATAAGTAACATGAGGTCAACCCATTTTTTAATAAAAATGCGTGCTTTTCACCTTTTTTCAGCAAAAAATATATAAAACGCTACCAAACGCATCAAAATGTTTAATTATATGTTATTTTGCAACTCTAGCGAACAATATTTGCAATTCCCGCATTTTTCCGATAAATTTGAATTTTTAGTAAAATCCAACATGGCGGCCATTTTGGATGACGTCATTGACCCCCAGCAGTGCCACAACCCATACTATTTACTTATCTTGTAGAGCACATCGCTGGCTATCTATTAGATGTAAAATATTTCCGAAATATTGCAACATCGCAAAAACCCAAGGTGGTTCCCCCCCTTGTACCACGGTGGGGGTATACGTTTGCGTGTACGTCCGAGTTTTAAGGTGATTCCCTAGAAATAAAAGTTGACATAAGACTTTCTTAAACTTTCCCTGATTGTTTCCCACAATATAGTGATCCGAAATCTGCAATAAAAAATATAAGTCACCAAGCTCGTTAAGGAGATATAATTGTTTCAAGTTACCCTTTAAATCCTTGCAACTGCACTTATCAAGCGCGCGTTTATTCCATCAGCTCACACTACGTTTCGCAGGGACAGGAAGCACAGCTTTAAAGTAATTCTTGAAATAACAAAATAGATGTAATGCATTGACTAAAACGAACAATTTGATGTTTGTTTTATGGCACAGGCACACGTCCTGAAAAGGTATTAACTGAAAATATTCGTCGGGTGCGTGATCTCGAGGATAGAATTTTGTGTCCACGAGCGATGGCAACGTATGCTTTTTTCGCGATAACTTTTTTCTGACATGATTTTTAACTGGATCGTCGCTCTGCGACGAGACAGTTCTTAAAATACCCTCTTTTTTTTCCCCTGTCGGGTCACCTGCCCCGGGAATCGCTTTTGCTGCGGCCAACACCGTACCTAGTTTACTTCCGGTTTTCAGAAATGGGGTAATCAGTGATGTCAGCAACTATAATTGAAATATTTACCGTTCTAATTTCGACGGAATTGTTAAAAATTAAATCTCTGTGATTTTCGGATGTGATCTATTTCTGGTAAAAGGAAAGCGGGTTGAATTTTTCTAACCAAATCAATTGTCAAACAGTCGAGTTTAGATCGAATAAATCGTTGAACAAAACACGTCCCGGCGAGTCAGAGAACTGCCGAGTAAACAACGGCTCAAGCATTACGTCATGGAGTCACGCTCAAATTCCACACATCTCGTATTTATGTCACGCTATGGTCGGCTGTTAATTATTTGATCGATCATGTTGATATTGTTAATTTATTCCTATCAATGATTCTCCAAAATACCTGTATTTACATGTAAACAATCCTGGTTCCTTGTAGTAGGTGGTTTCAAAAGGGAAAAACATATACAGAGTTCTGAACTTGTGTTTTTCTAACAGTACGGAGCCGATCAGAGAAAAAAATAATAGACCTGAAATTGTAGCCTACTAAGGGATGGACCATTTTATTTTTATTGCGGGCAAGGGGCAGGGGGCAACAATTTTTCTGATCATGATTTTTTTTTTCCGTCTTGATGTTGTGCAAGAATTTTGTTTGGGGATCGTTGGATACCTTTTTTTCCTTTGGCTCGCTGTGCGTGATTTTTTTTTCTTTACTTTTCCAGTGCATGAATTTTTTTGTGGTAATTACCCAACCCCCGCCCCCTTAAAAATAAAATGGTCCGTCCCTAAGAAGTGCTTGAAGCGGGGTGTGAAATGTAAATGTTGATGTGGACTGGACTGTGCATATATTAATATATTCCAGATTGTATATTGTGGATTGCTAATATAAAACTCTAAAATGAAAACCGGGTGGAAACTGAGACCAAACGAGCCAGTTGCGAAGCCCAACGGGCTCCTTGTCTTTTTTAATTTTTACAGCATGCGTAACCTTGGGGTTCCTGTGGCTGTCAGTTAATATGTAACTTATGGCAACAGTTTTGGAACAGTGAACGTTTCGTGCACGCTATCGTAAAGCCGGCAACAATGTTACTATTTCTTATCAAGATATGCTTGATTAAGGTAAGAAATACTTGTACAGATTTGGTTAATGATCTATTGTACCGGTTTCCTGACGTTTTTTGTCGATGCTAATTTATAAACGGGTATTTTGTCGCATGTATTGTACAAACTCGCTAGCAAATGGACAGTTCGCAATTCAAAATAAACCTGTGTTAGACAACAAAAATGCTCGGTTTGGGTTTGATGTTGATTTATAAATACCATAAATGATATTTCTCAGATATTTAAGACACACTGACCACTATTTCACAGGAGATGGGACCCACAGTTAAATTTTCCGGATCAATGTTTGTGATAACTCTCGCAGCATGAAAGGTCAAAATGTCAAGTAATTAGCTTAAGTGCCTTGTTTTCAAGACGCTCTCAAAATTTTTCGTTTTATTTACCCAAGCCAGTTTTTGGATAAAAAGTGAGATGAAATGATACTTTATTCTTAAAAAATAGTTTTGATAGTTAAATCCATGTACCAGATTGAATTTTTGGCCCACGAATTTGACCTAAATTTTCATGTGGTTCCTAGCCGTCGAAGGACATAAATTTGCAAATTCGATAAAAAATTCAGGCTCAAGTATGATTCTGATCTGACAAGGCGAAATGACTTTCAAAAGGCGATATTTTAACAGGGTGGTACAGTTTTTCCAGACACGGTTTTAATTTTAGCTTGCTCGCTCGCGAAAAACGTGGGTTTTCAGCGACGATTTTGGGCGAGTGTGGGCGGCAAATGCAAAAAGCCGCTTCGGCTAAAAAATAAAAATCCAAACAACCTAAAAGTTATATTTTTTAAACAAGCTAGTAAAGACCTTTATTGTGACGAAGTATGAGAAAATCGAATTTTTCTATCTTGCATAGGTATAGTTGATAGTTACAGCAAGTCGCTCTTAAAGCCTCAATATAGGTGGTTTTCATGTTACGTCATCGCCGCCATGCTGGTGGACATAAACAATAGTTCTCTCATTAGCTCCTTTTGTTCGTCCACCAGCATTTGTTCGTTTCACTATTGTTATCTATGTCTCTAGAGATTGATTGCAAACCACCTATATTGGAATTATAGTAAAACTTTGCTACTTGATTCTCGAAAGTAGCATTAATTTCAAACGTACTTTGGCTTATATAATGGCGATGAAACTTCGATATACTTTTAAAGACATCCAAATATGACGTTTTTACGCAATGTTGTCCCATTTCTCTGACAATGTCTGATTTTAATGAATCAAAAGGGAAAAAGTTACAAGGATATGGAAATGTTTGAATCTAAAATTCCAATCATCAAAAGAATCGAATAGGAAACGTGTTTTTTTTTCAAGGTAATCTGCCATATTCAATTTTGTTTTATTTCATAAATGCTGAAATCTCCTGTTAATCAATGGTTCATAGTTTACTATAATAAATTAAACTGTCGCTGTTAAGTTATTTACAGAATTGAAAATTGAAATAGAGAAATAATTGGGAAGCATTGAAAAGCCAGCAAAATATAGCAATCTTTCTTACATTATCATTTGCTCGTTGGGAGTAAGAAATGTAGATGGGGTAATTTCCTTGCTTGTATTCTCCTGTTGGCCAACGGACATTCTACAACAACAAACAAACCTATTACACACTGTAGTATATAGGAATAAAACTAAAATGGCTAAATTAAAGATTTTATGATAAAATTAATAACTTGAGGCTCATTAAGTAGCCGTGCAAAGTATTCAATGAGATGTTTCATATATATATAACGTCAATGTGGATATTCAAACTGTTAAATGCATCGCTAAAAGCAGTTTCTTCTACTTTTGTGATCCTTTTATTACCAAGAGCAGCCAAAATAAAAAATGAAGAAAAAAACAAATCATGGTTCTGTTAATGTATTTAACAAGTTGTAAATTAATTGTTATATTTTGTTGCCTTCAAATGCAAACATGACATGTTTAACATCTGTAAGCGAACAGCGATGCCCTTCCTCTTAGTACCGATCTCAGATATATTTCGATAAGTACACTGAAGCGATTTATCTGTATCGCGGGCTTTGCATTAGTTAAGACAATTCCTGATCTTTCAAAGTAAAGAGTGTACTTGGCTTTATTGATAGGCTGAACAGAAAAACATCACAAGAAGATATTGCTCTATCGCTTCTAACTCCGTATCATGGGCTCCAAACTTTTTTCAATAAATTTAGTTTTTGAAGCTACTTACAATCTGCCCTGTGATTTTTGTAACATCTGCGCTTAGCTTCTCCAACAAAACCAGCATTTCAGATATTAAATCCTTCGAGCTTTGATTAGCCTGTATACAGGGCGTGTGACGTTTGCTGACAGGAATACCTCGACAAATGGCGAGAGTAATAAACAGAAGAAGGAAAGTGTTCTGAAATCCTGCGATGGAAATTAATGAAAGAAGATGAATCATTTTTTTTTCTGGCGATTTGTTTCAGTATGTATAACTAACAGTCAATGTCCAGTTCCCCCTGTTAGATGCGTCTGCATGAAATCATGGAAGTTTTATTCAGACTATAAAGGCAAGTACCATGATTCCTTGCAGGCTCATCTCATAGAAAGAACCATGCATTTTGAGACTCAATGTTAAAAAAATGTTTATGGGAATTTTAGAACGCTTATGACGGTTTCTCAGCACAAAAGTCCATGTTTTCAGATGTTCAATTTCTGTTAAAAGAAATAGAGCAGTGCTTTTCCAGTTCGTCAAATTTCAACCCAATACGACCAATCACATTCATTTCAGTAATGAATTTGAAAACGTGTTCTTGACAGAGTCCTTATCATTTACAATAACATAATTCTCAATCCTTACCGTTCATCTTCATTCACTTACAAGTGCAATATTCTCTAAGAAAAGTAACTTGTTTCTTAAAAATGTTAATGACACACAAATTAAGACACCCTCTTATTTATGCATCCAATGTCACGTTTTGCAATTTTTGGGAAGTTTTCTCAAGTTTAGGAAGTTTTAAGAACTTTGTCAACGTTAAAAGTAGTCCATACCATTCGTAATGTCCCGCTACTTTCACTGTGAGACATCTATTTATATGTAAGGTCTTCCCATTCGCGACTGTTAATAACGTCAGTTCCCCGCGCCCTCCTACGACCCAACGATCGAGAAACACATTTAGAAAGGTTTATCTACCTTAACATTTACTAGTTTAAGCACCGAAGAGCAAAGCATTTCACAAATAATCACTTTAACAATTTTGCAAAGCAAACAACACCACGGACGTACTGTTCGATAATTTGCATTTGTTATTTAAAAGATGAAACTTCAAGGATTTTATGTAGACTTTTATCTTAAATCTACCTTGTACAGCGCGATGGACAGTTTGACGGATATTACTTCCCGATGGGTTTCAATAAAAATGGTAACAGTCTACAATACTTGCCGTGATCTTTGACTTTAGTCTTTGACTTCTTCACTTTCTGTTTTCTTTTTAAGATCTGTTAAGCGTTAAACGTCGTTTCTTGACAATAAGAAAACCCAGACAAAAAAGCGAATTTAATTCACTGAACACATAAAAAAAATGGTATAAACCTATTTATAAGAAGTAAGCTTTCAAGAAATTTCTGAAAATTAATTTTTAATTACGTTTCCATAAACATGGCCAAAGACTATCCTTTCGTGATTGTCTGACTGTAAGACTCTCCACAGTTGTTAATTTACTTTTTTATGATTACGGAAGTAAGACTAAAATTCTATTTCATCTTAGGACTAATTGAGAAAGAACTCACTTTTAGCTTCGATTGTGAAATCTTCTTTTCTGTTAGTCCTTGCATGTGTGTGATAACTCCACAAATCGGTTTTTCGCGACTCATCTTTCCTTTTATACAATACCATGCAAGATCAAATCGACAAAATTCCGCTTGCTGATGTTTTATAGTCAACAAACTGGACGAAAAATGTAATATATAACGCTTATAATTTAGAAGACAGTGGATTTTTCAAAGAAAAACACCTGCCTTAAAATTCCAAGAATTGAACAAAAGAAAGGAAAGTTTTTAAAAACAACTGCAGTTTTAAAAGTAAAGATGGTCATAAAACTGTCAAAACCGTTTCCATCTTGAATAATGTGGTGTTAATTATGATTATATCCTGAATATGGATGCTTGGTCGGTGTATCATCCTTTAAAGAGAGACACATTAATTTTGTGGTCCATTTACAGAATCGCAAACCTGATTCCAGACGGTCAAACTTGAGTTTCGTGGATGTAAATCAAAGGGAGAAACCGTTAACATTGTTTTTTTGAATTCAGACTGGATTTGTAAGAAAAAGAAAAAAAAGAAAAGTTTAAAGTTTTGAAACAACCTTATTCAAAGTCAGTTACAGTTTTTAACTGAAGATTTCATTCAACGTGATAAAACATTAGAGCTGTAAGTAGCGGCTTTATGATGTTTATGATAACCTACCATTGATGCCGACATCACTGGCTTTGCAAATTATCACGTGCAGTGAAATTTAAAGTTATAGTTTCAAATACGGTTTCTGTAAACGAAAGCTTTTCTTTTTGTTTAAACTGGCTTATAAATCAATTGCAATTAAGTTTTACCTTCGCTTATCTTGTAAAAATATTAATTTTTAGGCTCTGCTTGAATAAAATCGTGCCAGAATCCAAAATATTTACGGCTTTTCTTTGATTGACGTACACTAAAACTCAGCTTTATCCGCAAGTTTTGGTAAAAGCTATAAATTGGTAGTGATATTTGAAAAACAATTCAAGTGTTGTGCAAAGTTTGTAAAAAATTATTACACGATTTACTCAGTGAGTACCTGATATTTCAGTAAATTTATGTCATTTAAATATATATCATACCGGCATAAGTGGTTTAACAAGCAATTCTCTACTGATTGGTGCGTAATTTTGATAGGGCAGGGAATATATTAGAGAGATTTAGCTACAGGTTTTTCACGTGAACGGCAAACCGCAAACGGCAGTTTCATGTTAGGCGTTTGGCGTTCGAGGTATCATGACTTTTACCGGTTTAGCTAGAGGTTTTCACTCGTTCGGTGTTGATCGCCGCCATTTTGGATTTGCTCCCTGTGTAAATGCTTGTTTTTCGAGAGAAGACAAAATGCTCAACATGCACTCTTTCGACTTAAATTTCTTCTCTATATCTAGACAGATAACTACGTTACATATATGTACCGTCAATACGTGAGATAACTGTAAAGAAAAGCAAAGAAACCTTGAGGAAAATCACAAACGTGAAAACCTACCTCCTGCCGTCGAAAACGTGCGTTGAAAACCTCAAACGTCAAGTCAGCGCCTGGTCACGTGACTCCTAGACGTTTGCGGTTTGACGTTTGCAAGCTGAAACCTATAGCTTTAACAACAAATTTATGTGGTCCAATTCAGTGGCCGTAATAGATGATGTCTCTTGTCTAACGGAGTTAATAAGGGACGGGTGGGGGGATGGGGGTTAGGCGTAGAAAACATCAATTAGAGACTGAACATTTTTTCGGCTTTTCGTTTATTGTAAGATAAGGTGGAGGGGGAGGGGGAGGGGAGGGCCTAAGCGAGCCACCCCTGCCCCCCCCCCCCCCCCCCCCCCTTTCCCACCCCCGGGCCACTCCCCTAAATCCACCACTGCTTCTCTAATGGTCCAGTGCAGTGGCGGTTTCAACGATAATTAAGTCCTTTGTGTTTGCTTTTCTTTCTAAAGAGGACGATTAGAGTTCATTCCAAGAAAGTCCGGTTTAGATGAAGTTTAGTATATTGGAACAAAACACCGACAACACCAAGATGACAAAGTCATTGGAGCGCCATATTAGAACTGGAAAATAGCAATTTGAATTGTCAGGTTTTTTGAGTAGCAAGAAATAGAATAGTGAAACGTAGCCTACTTATAAATTTTACAAAAGGGCAAAAAAACCATGCGCACGTGCATCTGCACGTGCAACTTTCTTAGCCCACGCGAAACTGAATAAAAAATAAAAATACCCTACTAAAGCTGAAATCATTTTCTTTCTTCATGGCCGCATAAATAAATTATACAAAACTCCCCCTGAGTAAAAATCCCTTTGCAACCATTTTTTCCTGTTTTAGATCATAATATCAAAAATATCCATGTTCACGTTTCTTACTTATATCTGTACGCTTTCGGCAAATGTGAGGTTGGTTTTTTGTTGTTGTTTTTCTCCCGTTCGATGTTTTCTTCTGTATTTGACCATTTCACTGCTAAAAGCAGCCAAAATCGAAAAACGAAAAAACAACGATCTGATTTTGAGTGAAATACGTGACAATCATAATGACACCAGCACCTTAAAGGGAAACTGTCCCTGCTGAAATATCGTGTTTTCTTTAATTTGGCCAGGAGCTTGCTTTAAGCTTGCTTTATTCTCTTGAAGTAAGAAGGAAAAATTAACAAAAGTGACCAAAGAGACAAGATAACGGTTAAAAGGTCAAAATTCCACAAGAATGGCAGTTTTGATTTCTTGACAGGCATCCAAGAAATCAAATTTGATAAGTTGTAATCCACTTCAATCCTTGCAATCCTGCACTTTATCTCCACACTACTGCTTTTGTTTTGCTCTATAGAATCTTTTTATCCAACTAAGTTGTATATTTGGTGGCATTTGGCAATTTAAAATGAAAATGAGGTAAGGGAAATTTTGCTGTTTCAGCGGGACTGTGTCTCTTTAAGCAGTTGCAAATAATTAAAAGAAAATTCAAAATTGAACGGGATTCGAAACCAATGCAATGCTCTATCCACTGACCTATTAATGGCCCGTTTTTAAAACAACGTCACAATTTTGAATATCTGAAAAATGTTTCTTGTTTTCATCTGTTTTGATTGGCTAGAGCGACTACTTTGCTTCCAATTTTACGCCAACAAAAAATAAAAAACCGCTATTGACTCAACCTCGGCCCCAGGTCCTCATCCGCGTTGAAAATGGCGGGCGAGCATAGAAACCCTGGACAAGGCTGCCAAAATACTCTATGAGAGGTTAAGGAAATGGCAATTCTTAGACCTAGGAGTTGTTTATTCAACAACATATAACAGTTTATTTATTCCAAAGAACTTTTCCATCGCGTACAACTATTACATATTTATTAAATACTGTAATTGAATTATTGAATACATGTGATTGTTTGAAGAAAAGGATTCACATACAACATCTAGTTACATTGATAGATTTCTTTTAATCAAATTAAAATGGCGTCTTCATTAATTCAGGGGCAGATCTGTTTCTTGGTGACTTTTAAGTCAGGATAGACTTCATGCAAAAGCTTTCCTTGTAATTCCGCCAAAATAGCCTTCCCATGACTCACTGCGATATCGATAGAGTGTCTCCCGTTTCTCAATGCACTACGGGAACGCACAGTGCAACTGGGTTTGATACAGATGTTGTCTGTGGTTTGATTGGCTGGCTGTGGCTAAAAAGAACACATGACGTAGTAAATGTTAGGAGGAAACAATCTTAGATTTCCATCATGATAAACTTTGTTTGGCTTCGTTTACCGCACGTGGACAAGCTTAGACTTTTTAAGAGGTTTCGACTGCATTATCCATTGACCCTGATGAATGCATGTACAGTGGAAAAGGAATACCACAGTTGAACTTTGTTAATCCGTCTACCTAAGGGTCACCATTACCTTTTAGTATTCACATTGTGGCCGGACGAAAAACTAGAAAGGATGCCACATGTTTTGCTCTGGGAAAGAAAGTTAATTATGACTTCTTGCTTGGCATTTCAAGCAGACTAAAATCACAACTAAACGAATGTGTAAGAGTTTGTTTGAAGGACAAAAAACTGTGACCGTGGACTGGGATAAAACATGTATCTTTAATTGTACTTCAGGCCAACCAAGTATAAAGTCAGCTTTTATTTAAACAAAACTAAGGGTCGCAATCATATTTCATATTTCTTACCAATTGCAGCGAGTTCTGTGCTTCTTGAAAATGTCGGATGAGATTCTTGGTTCCCCACCTTAAATCTTTCAACTTGTGAACAATGCCTTTTGTGTTAGGAACAGCGCCAAATTCTCTTCTGGTACAATGAAGCAATGGAAGGAATGCCTTCAGAATACAATGATCAACTTTCAGGCGGGCTTGCATCTGTTGTCAATATTAGCGAGAATATTAGTGTTAATATTAGTGTCAATATTAGTTTGTTAAATACGTCATAATATTCGGAATTTAAGTTTGTTACAAAAAAAGTATATTTGTAACGGTATGTTTTGATCGATTATAAGGAATTTAATCAATTCGATTTTCGCTCTCTAACAATTAATGAATCAATATAATCTTCTGAAATTACTTTACTTACAATAAAAGTCGATATGTCAGGGACGGTATGTTTAGATGCCGGCGAGGAATTTTAATGTTTTTGCTACGTAAACAATTAAAGTCTCAATATATTGGAATTATCGTAAACATGTACTGTGAGTACTTGATTCTCGAAAGTAGCATTTATTTCAAACGTATTTTGGCTTACATAATGGCGATGAAACTTCGATACGTTTGAAGACATCCAAAGATAACGTTTCTGCCCAATGTTGTTCCATTTCAACGATTATTTCTGGTTTAATCAATCATAAGTTACAAGGATATTGAAATGTTTGAATCTAAAATCCAATTACCAGAAGAACCGAAATGAAAACGTGTTTTTTTTTTTTTAAGGTGATCTGCCATATTCAATTTTGTTTTATTTTATGATTGCTGAAATCGCCTGTTAATCAATGCTTCAGAGTTTACCATATGATAAATTAAACTGCCACTGTTAAGTTATTTACAGAATTGTAAATTGTAATGGACAAATAATTGGGAAGCATTGAAAAACTAGCCGGAAAATAAAGCAATCTTTCTTACATCATCATTTGCTCGTTGGGAGTAAGAAATGTAGATGGGGTAATCTGCTTGCTTGTATTCTCCTGCTGGCCAACGGATATTCTACAACAACAAACAAACTTATTAGTATATAGAAAAAAAACTCAAATAGTTAAATTAGAGATTTCATGATAAAATTAATAACTTGAGGCTCATTAAGTAGCCGTGCAAAGTATTCAAACTGTTAAATACATCGCTAAAAGCAGTTTCTTCTACTTTTGTGATCCTTTTATTATCAAGAGCAGACAAAATCAAAATTGAAGAAAAAAAAAATTCTATTTTATAAAATACTGAAAAATAAACGGTACCGAAGAAGATAACTGCTATGCAGCTTTCGTTTGAATGGAATGGCACTGTTAGAATTCAATCCACAGCGTATAACACGACTAAAGATTTAAATCTTAGGGTGAAAAGGTTAAAAACAGCAAAATGTTTGATAATCTTAGATAAATCATGGTTCTGTTAAGGTATTTAACAAGTTGCAAATTAATTGTTATATTTTGTTGCCTTCAAATGCAAACATGACATGTTAAGCGAACAGCGATCCCCCTTCCTCTTAACGATCTCAGATATATTTCGATAAGTACACTGAAGCGATTTCTCCATTTCGCGGGCTTTGCATTAGTTAAGACAATTCCTGATCTTTCAAAGTAAAGAGTATACTTGGCTTATTGATAGGCTGAGCAGAAAAACATCACAAGACAATATTGCGCCATCGCGTCTAACTCCGTATCAGGGGCTCCAAACTTTTTTCAATAAATTTAGTTTTTGAAGCTACTTACAATCTGCCTTGTGATTTTTGTAACATCTGCGCTTAGCTTCTCCAACAAAACCAATATTTCAGATATTAAATCCTTCGAGCTTTGATTAGCCTGCATACAGGGGGTGTGACGTTTGCTAACAGGAATACCTCGACAAATGGCGAGAGTAATAAACAGAAGAAGGAAAGTCTTCTGAAATCCTGCGATGGAAATTAATGAAAGAAGATGAATCATTTTTTTTTTCTGGCGATTTGTTTCAGTATGTATAACTAACAGCCAATGTCCAGTTCTCTCTGTTAGATGCGCCTACATGAAATCATGGAAGTTGCCATTCAACAAATCGAGTCCAAGATGGCAGACTATAATGGCAAGTACCATGATTCCCTGCAGGCGCGTCTCAAAGAAAGAACTGGGCATTTTGAGCTTCAATGTTGAAAAAAAATTGTTATGGGAATTTTAGAACGTTTATGACGGTTTCTCAGCACAAAAGTCCATGTTTTCAGATGCTCAATTTCTGTTAAAAGAAATAGAGCAGTGCTTCTCCAGTTCATCAAATTTCAACCCAATACGACCAATCACATTCATTTCAGTAATGAATTGGGAAACGTGTTCTTGACAGAGTTATTATCATTTAAAATAGCATAATTCTCAGCCTTACCGTTCATCTTCATTCACTTACAAGTGCAATATTCTCTGAGAAAAGTAACTTGTTCCTTAAAAATGTTAATGCCATACGAATGAAGACACTCTTTTTATATATGCATCCAAAGGCACGTTTTGCAATTTTTGGGACGTTTTCTAAGTTTAGGAAGTTTTAAGAACTTTGTCAACGTTTAAAAGTAGTTCATACCATGGCCATTCGTAATGTTCCGCTACTTTCACCGGAGAAGCTGGCTGTGAAGCAGCTGTTTATATGTCAGGTCTTCCCTTTTGCGACTGTTAAAAACTCCAGTTCCCTCCCTAGGACCTAACGATCGAGAGAGACATTTAGAAAGATTTATCTACCTTGCCGTCAACTAGTTAAAGTACCGAAGAGCAAAGCATTTCACAAATTATCACTTTAACAATTTTACATAGAAAACAACACCACGGAAGTACTGTTCGATAATTTGCATTTGTTAATTATTTAAAAGATGAAACTTCAAAGATTTTATCCATAGACTTTTAACTTTAACATCCAACTTTTACAGCGTGATAAACAGTATGGCGGATATTACTGCCCTACAGGTTTCATTAAACTGGTAAAAGTCTACAATACTTGCTGTGATCTTTGACTGTAGTCTTTCACACTTTCACTTTCTGTTTTTTTTTATATTTCCGCGTTAAACGTCGTTTCTTGACAAGAATAAAACCCAGAAAAATAAGCGAATGTACTAGTCACTGAACACGTCTATTTATAAGAAGTCAGCTTTCAAGAGATTTCTGAAAATAAGTGTTTAATTAAGTTTCCATAAACATGGTCATGGATTATCCGTTCGTGATCGTTGACGGAGAAAAGATAATTTGCTTTCACCTGTAAGACTCCGCAGTTGTTAGTATTTTTATGATTACCGAAAGTAAGAGTAAAATTCTATTTTATTTTAAAACTAATTGAGAAAGAACTCACTTCGATTCTGCGAAAATCTTCTTTTCTGTTTGTCCTCACATGTGTAATAACTCCTGAAACTGGTTTCTCGTGACTCATCTTTCCCTTTATACAATACCAAGAGAAAATCGACATAATAAGCTCGCTTGCTGATGTTTTATAGTCAACAAACTAGGCTAAAAAATTAGGATATAACGCTTATAATTTAGAAGTGGATTTTTCCAAGAAAAACACCTGCCTGAAAATTCCAAGAATTGAACAAAAGAAAGACTTTAAAGTGACAGTTCGATCAAATTTTGGCATGTTGATTTTTTGGAACATTTCGAAAGAAAATCGTATATTCACTTACCTTTTCTAACCGTTTTTTAATCAGTGTACGGGAAGATCGCTTTTTCCGGCCATACGTTTCGTATTTTCACGACCACCATTAAATTCGTATGTTCCTGAAGTTCAAAACGCGAAGGAAAGCTCACCAGCGGAAGTAACGTCACAGAGAGCCGCGGGAACTTTAATGTATAGTTTGTAGGAGACGTCGCGCAGGGCTAGATCGCGGGCGCGTATGACGTCGCCCAACATACGCGTACGACGTCGCGTAAGTGCTTCAAAACTTTAGTTTCATCTTATCGGGTTATATGGGAGTAATAACACACATTTAAAATATTCAAAATGGAAAGAGAAAGCTTTAAAGAATACTCAGAAGCCGCTTTAGTGTAAAATGAAGAGATTTAAGGGGTAAAATCTTGCTTCGAGGAACTTCAAACATTTGTACGTTTTTTATCAATGCGGGGCGATATTTCTTTTTCGGAAATAAGAACCGAAGAAGCGGAGTTTTAAAGAATTTTTTAGCATGAGAATTTATGTTGATATCAATTTGTGATTGACTTTTTCTTTGTGTTCTCGTTAGTTTTGAAGAAAAGTTTATAAAACGTGCTCAAATTCAGTCAGATTGACATCTTGAATTTCGCCATGTGCTCAGCCAAACAGCTCCTTGAAAAGCGATTTTATGTAAACAAAACAAGCCTTGGATTTTATAGTTCTAACTTCACTCTTGCGGCCTTGCGCAAAGATATCTGACGTGTGTACTTTTTGGCAATTTTGATTTTCAAATCAGTTTCTCGGACAATTTTCGATACGCAATACATGTAAGTGTATTTTATTTGGAAATTAGTCATATTTATTCTGGATCGAGAAAAAGTTGTCTTTGTGGGCTTTTGTGCAGTCTAAATGTACTACGCAGACGGGTTGCGTAATACTGTTTTTGAGAATTGCTAAAATTGAAAAATAACCCGGTCGTCAATCTTAAATCTAATTTTTCTTGTGCTTCCCACCTTTCACCTAAGTTAAGCTTATCATCATCGTTTCTGTTCAGAGAGCTCCGCTGTTAGGCTTAGCCTATCTATACATATGATCGTGATTGTTATTTCAAGCGTTAAATTTTCCTTGTTATTATTTTGTTGTGTTACGTAACCCGTTGTTTTTGTAGCTTAACGTATATAAGTCACTACCGGTATAACTCAATCATTGTACATAGATTTTAGTTTTTAATTCTTATCCTAGTAATTTTCTGAAGAAGGCCGAAGGTCGAAACGTAAATTAAACTAGTCAGGACTAGAAAGAAGTTCGCCCCATCGTTCTTCACTATACTCATCAACAAATTCACGTGGCGGCGTCGTCATCACATTTGCGTCTTATGAAATTGGTAGTGATACTTGAGAGTAATTTAGCAACAAAGTTAGGCTCAGCGAAGTTTGTCAGAAATTGTTACATGATTTGCCCAGTAAATGTCTTATTCCATAATTTAACAGATAATATGCGCGAATAATTTACAGTTGTGTAGTATTTTTTCAAGCCTCGCAGTAATATATGTTAAACCTTCGAATAAGGGATCTATAATTCGACTGAAATTCATTTATAATTATAGCTTCTGTGTCTAACTGGGATACTAAGGTGTAATACGGTAATAATATGTACCTAATATTTCAGTAAATGCATATTACACATAAGCGATTTAACAATCACTTGAGGGGGAGGGGAGAGGGGGAGAGGGGGAGTGGGGGAGTAGACTGAATAATGGAAGTGGTTGGGGGTTGAAAATGTTAGAGACTGAAGAATTTTTTTGGCCTTTCGGGCCTGATTATTTTGCAAGATAAGGAGGAGGGGGTGGTGTAGAAGGGTTAGGGGTAAGGGAAGCCCCCGGATCCCTCCCCTAGATCTATCATTGCCTCTCTGAACAGCTTTCTCCAACGGATCAGTGCAGTGACGGTCGTAACAGTAATTAAGTCTTTTTTGTATACTTTTCTTTTTAAAAAGTCTGGTTTAGGAGAATTTAACTACATTGGAAGCAGTAACGCCGACGACGCCTAGAGGACAAATTAAGTCATTGGAGCGGCAATTTGTTAGTGGCAAGAAATAGAATAGCGAATTGTAACCTTACAATTTTACAAAAGGACAAAACTATACGCACATGCACCTTTAAAGTGCCTATCATCCCTAGAAAGTTATTTTCAGAATCAACTCTATGTACATTGAATAGTTGAATGGTAAAATATTGCTGGTTTTGAACGTCGCGTTTGTGAATTATAGAGATTTGAATTTACAAAATGCTAATTAGATGACGTCAACCCAGGAATCATTTATTATACAACTACTTGTTTTCACCTCCAAGTAATTTTGTTTACGAATCAATTGACTATCCACAGTTTATTTTTAGTATTTATAAAATTAATTATCCTCAAGCTGCAAACTGCGCATTGTAAATTGGTGTAGGAATAATGGCAAATTCCCGGGTTGACGTCATCTAATTAGCATTTTGTAAATTCAAATCTCTATAACTCACAAATGCGACGTTCAAAACCAGAAATATTTTACCATTCAACTATTCAATGTACATAGAGTTGATTCTGAAAATAACTTTCCAGGAGTGATAGGCACTTTAACAAACAATTTTCCAAGCCTACGCAAACTGATATACAAAAACAAAAATACCCTACTAAAGTTGAAATCAGTTTCTTACTTCATGGACGCATAAATAAATTATACAAAACTCCCCCGTGCGAAAAAAAATCCTTTGCAATTCTTTGTTCCTGTTTTTCGATCATGATGTGCAAAAAATATCCATGATCATGTTTATTAGTTTCAGATGTCCCTTTTGCTGTCAAAATGTGTTTTTGTTGTTGTTGTTGTTGTTTTTCCTCTTGGTTTTTCTTCAGTAATTAGCCATTAATCACTGCTAAAAGCAGCCATATATGATCTGACTTTGAGTGAAAATACGTGAGCCTCGCAGTGATGCCAGCAACTTAACCCTTTCACTCCCAGAGTCAATGATGGAGACATGTCATATAGTCCTTACTTTTGAGTCTGTGGACGAAATGCTATGGTGTGACCATTCAAATGAAACCACGTCGGCAGTACTTTTGCATGGTACCATTTGTTTTTCAATATTTTACAAAATGAAATTTGAGTTTTTTCTTGAATTTTCATCTTTGGCACTCTTGGGAGTTACAGGGTTAAGCAATTGCAAAGAAACTTTATAAGAAAATTCAGAGTTGAACGGGATTCGAACCAATGACTTGGTAACCAGTGCAATGCTCTATCCACTGACCGTTTTACGAAACAACGTCATGATTTTGAATGTCTGAAAAATATTGCTTGTCTTCATCTGTTTTGATTAGCTAGAGCGAGTACTTTGGTTCCAGTTTTACGACAAAAAAAAAAATGAAAACTGCTATTGTCTTAACCTCGTCTCCAGGTCCTCATCCGCGTTGAAAATGGCGGGCGACCATAGAAACCCTCACAAGGCCGCCAAAATACTCCAAAAAGTCAGCGAAAAATGTTGTCGCGTAAAACATGATGAAACGCGTTTGATCAACGGGCGGGGTTTTACCTTAATTTTAATGAAATTTTAAGAGGTTTTAAAAACGGATAGGGGAAAGAAAATGATTTTTGAACACCAACAGATAGTTGATACCCACGCAAGAGCACCCCAGGTTGCTAGTGGACTAACTTGGTATTCGTCTTAATTATTAACGACAAATTCTAATTTTAAAACTTCACTAAATTTTCAATATTTCTTTTTTCTCTAAATTTTACATATTAACATAATATATTTATTATATTTTACATATTATTTTTATCCTTTGAGAAAAACTATTTCCTCCCAAAAATACCCAAAAATTTACAAAACATCCCACAACATAGATTCATGTAATGAGCTAAGGGTTTTTGGATTGCTTGAAACGTGAACGAGATATTTCCATTAAAGCCATGTTAATTGGCGGGAAAATGCCATTCAGGTAGACCCCCGCCTTAAAGGGAACCTCCATTGTGATAACAAGTACGTTTACGTTAAATTGTTGGAAATAAAGTCTAAATTTCGATTTTTTTGAATAACAAATAGGAAGGAAATTTCAGTGTACAAAAAAATGGATATGAATATCGCCTATTTTTGCTTTTAAAATACCCGCGCGCTACCATTTTGAATTTTTATGACGTGTTATGATTTCCGCTATTGTTAAGAATCGACGTTCTTTTGTTTGGAACAATTGGGCAATCATATGACGTCACAAATATTCAAAATTGTGGCACGCGGGAAATTTTAAAGCGAAAATAGGCGATATTCATATCCAATTTTTGTGTGCACTAAATGGAATACTAAACCTCGAAACGCCGGAATACTAAAACCAAGAACACTGGAATACTAAACCAGAAATAAAGTAGTAGTGTACTAGATAGCATTTAAATACTTTTGATTAAAGAAACTGTTTTGCAATTTCTTTTGTAATAATTGTAGTTTTGGTTTTAGTATTTCAGCCTCCTGATTTTAGCGTTCCTGGTTTTAGTATTCCGTCGTTCCTGGTTTCAGTATTCCGGCGTTCCTGATTTTAGTATTCCGGAGTTTCTAAATTTACTATTCCGGCGTTCAGGGATTTATTTTTCCAGCGTTCCCGGTTTTAATATTCCGGTATTCCTGATTTTAGTTTTCCGGCGATCTCGATTTTAGCATTTCGATGTTCCGGGTTTTAGTATTCCGGCGTTCCCGGTAGGTTTTCGGTATTCCGGTGCGATTCGGCATTCCTGCATTCCGGTATTCCAGATTTTAGTACGTGCCAACTGGAAACAGAAAAAATAAATCCCCAAAATAGGTTCCTATTGTGAAAGAGTATGTTCACTTGGTTATTGTTCATGGTGGTAAGGCACAAGTGTATTATAGTTCGTCTCACGATATATTCACTTGGATGTTGATCGCGACGTTTTCATAGCGATTCTTGTAAACTAAACCTTCTTGTTTGGTCGGAGCGACAGGGTCGTTTGGTCGCACCAAATGTGACCTAAGTGTAGTGTCGGACTTGACAACGGTGCGAACGCCTTGTTGTTGTAGGCATCGGTACAGAGGCTCCGATACTCCCTGGAAATAGTGTGAAACCGCGCAGGATTAAAACTCTGTTACGGAATTTCTTTTTGCGGCTGGTCTTCTGGTCTTGTTGATCTTCTGCACAAAAGAGGAATGATAACTGTCAGAAACAAGAACAGATAATAAATGTTTGTTATCCCTAGAGATAACTGAAGGTCTTGTCACGAGACGCTTCGCCCGGTCGTACAAGAACGGTATTACAGCGGACCGCAGAGAGAAGAGCTTCTCGCCGGTATAATGAGGATTGAGGTCACATCCGACCATCATGATACTAATGGTGAGGAATGGTGATAAGCATAATCATGCGACCTTGTCGCCTGATGAAGACTAGCAGCAAACGGTCGAAACGTCGCGATCTACATCCAAGTGACTACATCGTGAGACAAACGATAATACACTTTATTATATATATTAAATTATTGTTTTGGTGTTAAAATCGGTTGTATCGTGGAAGTAAATTAATTTATATTAATATGGGTGTGGCCTCCCTATTTCCTCCCACAGTGGAAAACTTCATTATTTTAAAATAAGAGTACTTTTTTCGGCCCGAAATTTCCTATCTGAAAACGCCGATCAAGAACAACCTCTTAGAGTCCCCAAGTGTTATTTCTATTAATATAAATGTACCCAGTTAATGCCACCACTCGATGTGTATGCATAATCGCATTAACGGGGTTCCACTGTATTTCATAAGCATGCATTTTAGCAGTTATGCTGGACATCATTCTTAACAAATGTAATCAAACTTACCGTATTTCCTCGAATAATAGCCGGGACGATTATTAATTTTTTTCATTCCAAAAGTGGGCGAGGGGAGGCGATTGATCGAGGGTGGCGATTATTTCAAATATTGCTCACTGGAAGTGCTTAATGTGCTAATGTGATAATTATAGAGCTCCAAGAAATAAAGGAAAGAGTAAAATAAATCAACGTCGCTATAGAAAAACTATATGAAACCTATGCTTTTGTAATTTTTCCGTATTTATAACCAGTAAATCAAAGCTTGTTTCCTATACAAGAAGTAAATTTTTAACTTGACTTGGAAGAGGTGAAAGAAAGGCAGGGGGGGGGGGGGGGGGGGGGGGGGGGGGGGGGGAGGTAATTAATCGAGGAAGGAAATTTTTCAAATTTCCACCTTGTAATCAAGGGACGGCTGTTATTCGGGAAAATAGGGTATATTGTAATTGTTGTTGTTCACATTAAGACCGAAACATATTTAGAGCTAACATTTCAGTGTTGAACAAGGAGACAACATTTGCGCTAATTTTCGTCTGGCTTAGATCGAAACTACCTCGTGAGGTAGTTTCAATCATGCTGAAAATAAACATGTTTCGGTCATGATTCGCACACTGCACCGCCTTTTTCATAGCCTCCCACGCAGTCGTTTTTAGGGGTATCGTGTTTCACTCCCCCCCACAAACGCCTGCTCAACCGTGACCAACATTCCTTTGCCCCGCTTAGCCAATCACATTGTACCTACTTAATCTGGTAGGTTGACCTTGACCGCACGACGCTTTTCGTGGGACGAGATCAAAACAACATGGCGGAGAGGAGTGATCTTGATAAAGCGGTAAGCACTGTGTGCTCCAAGTTTAAGATCTCTCGCTTGAATCTATTCCAGATGAAAGTAATTTCCGAATTTGTAAAGGGAAAAAGCGATATATTCGTTAATTTACCGACTGGCTACGGTAAATCGCTTGTATATCAAGCTTTGCCTTCAATCTTCGATAGTCTCACCGATTCTTTGGGTCACGTTGTGGTCGTTGTGTCTCCTCTTATACATTTGATGAGGGACCAAGTCCAATCATTACGAAGTATTGGCATATCCGCCGCTAGTCTGAGCGATTTGGAGTTAGGAGAGGCGGAAAAAGTGGAAAAAGCAGGCTTTTCGGTTGTGTTTGGCTCTCCAGAGTCTTGGCTGAAAAACGAACGATGGAGGGAGGTTTTGTTAAGTCCCATCTACGCGGAAAAGTTATGTTGCATTGCAGTTGACGAGGCTCATGTTATAAAGCAATGGTAAGTTCTCGCTGACTGAAGAACGATTAGAAAGAATTTCGTTTGTATTGAGGTGTTCGAGTTTAAGATCCTTGATTGAAAAGTTAAACAGTTGAAGCTCATCAACTGCAATTTGGAATTTGTACGTGTACAATTGTAAATTATAAATCTATAAATTCAGTTTGCTTAGTATTATATAATGTCAAAGTCCAAGCTTACTCAAATACACAGCACATAACCAGAATAATACACATAGTATACTAAGCAAAAGACTAATAATCATAATCACAAATAGTTTGAGCAAATGTATGTATTTTTTTCAAATTTTAATCGTTTCTAGAAAGATATAAAGTACTAATTTTGGCAAGATTTCCGTATAACCCCGTACTGAATCATGCATACAATTTTGTAAGTCTTGTTCTGTTTGTGCATGTATGAAGGATAGTATTTCCCTAATTTTTTATACCAGGTAAGAGTATTATCTGAAATTCCCAGTTTCAATCTCACCTGCATTATGATTCATCTGTGTATAGGCAGTCATGCACAGGAGACAAAACAGGTTTTTGGTGAATATTTATTATTTCACAGACATATTTGCACTGCAGTTCTCTCAAGGCATCCATAATTTACTAAAATAGCTGGTATAATAATTTTGGCTGCCAACATTCATTTTGCCTACCTTCTTCTCAGGGGAACATCTACAAATAACAAGATGGCAGCCTTTCGTTCAGTGTATGCAGACTTACATGAACTGAGAATTCTTGCTCCATCAGTGAAAATGATGGCTCTTACTGCAACAGCCATAGAAGAAACAAAAAAGACCATCATCGATGTTCTTAGAATGACAAATGTGTGTGAAGTTGCTGAAAGTCCGAACAAAGGCAACATAACCTATGTTGTAAGTTACATGCCCAATGATAGTGAGGTTCAGGACTACTTCAATTGGATTGTTGAAGAGATTAAACAAGGAAGTTCTGAGAAAACAATCATTTATTGTCAGACCATAAAACAGTGCTCACTTATTTATGGCACGCTAAAATCAATGCTAGGTCAGTGCATGTACGAAACAAGTTCTAAATGCCCTGTCTTAGAAATGCTACACTCGTGCACACCAGATGACAATAAAGAAGCAGTATTAAAATCATTTGGCAAAGAAGATGGACCCATCCTAGTTCTGGTTGCTACTATAGCATTTGGGATGGGGGTTGATTGCAAAGGTGTACACAGAACTATTCATTTTGGACCTTCAAAAAATGTGGAGGCATTTATCCAGGAGACGGGACGTGCTGGGCGTGATGGCAAGGCAAGTTTTTCCTATCTAGTTTACAAAGGTTTGATGCTAAATCATGTTGAGAGGGACATTAAGGAGTACATCAAAACAAAAGACTGCAGAAGAAAAACTCTACTTAAACATTTTGGGATTAAGGATTTTAAAATTCCTGGTCCCCTTCACACTTGCTGTGATAATTGTGCCAATATATGTAATTGCAACACTGAAGAATGCTGTAATTACACTTTGTTTGTGGTTGATGACAATGTTCCTCTTGATTCCCGCCCATTACAACAGAAAAGGCAAGTCAGCGACTCACAGAGAAAACATGTGAAAAGTGAATTAATTAAGTACCGCAAGTCACTTGTTATAAAATTGATTAGAAAGTCTGCCCATGGTCATGTGAAGAGCTTAACAAATTTGCATACTCTACTTTGTTTTTCTGAGATACAGATTGAACAAGTTGTCAGTAACTGTGAGACAATCTTTTGTTTAGAGGATGTCATGAAAACTGTTGAAATCTGGGACATGTGTCATGCGAAAACAATTCTGAATGTGCTACAGCATGTTTTTGGTCATATTGCCACAAGTGTTGACAATATAGCAAATGGTACAGAGGGTGAGAGCAATGACGAACTTGATGATGATGAATTACTTGGGGAGTGGGCTGCACTTGCTGAAGATGAGGAGCTCTTGAATCTGCTGACAGACAGCTTTTCTTTTTCTGAAATGGACAGCACCTATCAGGATGCAACACAGCAATCAATGGATTATTCTGATGTATCTCCAGTGGCCCTTGCATCACTAAAAAATGTAAACATTGACTAAAAATATTCTTATACAAAGTATTTATTTCATTTGTTTGTGACATGGGCACTATGGGACTACCCATAGAAAGTAACGAGGATGCTTAAGTCAAGAAAGCAGGTGAAATTACAAGTCAAGACTGCTTCTCATAATAGTATTATTGATTATTTATGCCATGTTTTGGTTATCAACTTCTGTGATTTAATAATCATTATTGTTTCTCACTTGATTTAAAAGTGGATATAAAGATAGGTCATGGTACTTTTTAGCAGTTTCCCATTCCATTTTATCATCACATGAGTTAACAGATTATTAATTTAACAGAACACAAGTTTGAACAAGGTCATTGTATTGCCAGAAAATATGCATACCTCTAGTGAATGGTTTGTTCTCACATACACATCAGGAAACCTGTGAATGTATATTTTTCATGCTAAAAAGTAGCCTTTGAAAACAAATCTCTTTAAAATGACCTACATTGCAAAGGTTATGATATTATCTGGCATTGCACAATGCCTTGTTTGCCGACATCCGTACATTTATTTGTGTTGGTACTCGTGTTTATTATTTAAACTGAACACTTAAGGGGTCTATGATTTATTTATAAACCATAATAAATATCTAAAATGAGACAAACACTAACCCTGTGGTCAAAATCCCCCTGTCTCCCCCCCCCCCCCCCCCCCTAAAAAAAAAAAACAATAAAATTAGAATCATTAGAATGAGATTTCCTATCAATTGCACCCTTAAACATTGTGTTACATTGCAAAGTTCCACACAAAGTTCCACACATAGTGAATAGCTAGCTGAATTAATAGTTGCCATGCGAGGAAGAGGGGAATTTATCGCCCCAAAAAAGTGTCATCTTGCCCTTAAACCATTTTGCATGTTCCTCTTGTGTTTGTTGATCCATTTGAACATTGATGACATGTCAAGGCTTCTAAAGCGATCCCTCTCAAAGCCCCTGAAACAGACATAGCTTCTTGAGTCACGCTGTTGAAAAATTAAGTTGGAAACACACTTGTCCAGCAGGACAGAAAGATCTCTCTCCAATGACCTCTGAGCATGTTGACTTGAGCCAGCGGCTCGGCAGATACTGCAGTCCATGTTCTCAAGAATAGTCCTGGTTCTGCGCTCAGCCTTGCAAATTCTTGACACTGCATTTTCTGAAAGATTTGGGCCAAGTTGTTTTGAACCCGTTTTAACGAAGTTGTTGCTGTGCTCTACATCCTGGTCTAAAGCAATATTTTTACCAGGTTTGCCACTGTTGTTGACTGTCCTGTTCCAAGTAAAGCGCTCTGCATCTCTAGGACTAAGCATTGCATTCACAAGAAAAGACTGATATAAACACTCAAGTGCATATTTTGTACTGTGTGTTCCATCAGCCCGACAGTAGAGGAGCAAATACTTGTACTGTCGCATCATTCTTCCACCATCACCCTCTGCAATGGCATCCAAAAAATTCATGAGGAATAAACCATCTGTCAACAGGGAACAGTTATAATTGTACACATCGTCTGACTTGACATCTTGTTGAGTAGGTAAAGACTCATCTGAACTGGGTTTGTCAGCCGACGGTTCGGCCTGATTGGTTGGAACATCAGGAGGTGGATTGTAGGTCAATTCGTGCCCCCTCCTACTTCTTCCATCATATTGGAATGAATAGTTACAGCCAGGGAACCTGCAGGGAAATCTACCATCTTCTGTTAGTTGCCGGCTGTTGATTACATCCTCTTTTTCCTGTGCAGTAAGAATGTTGCTGACAAGGTGGTCGACAGAGGATTGATCAAATACAAGGGAATCAACAATCATTGCTGCCACCTGGTGCAGATACTGAAGCTTGGCAAGGTTGGTCATGTTCTTAAGACCTGAAGGGATGGGGCATTTTGATGGTTGACTGGACTTTGATTCCATTCCCAGAATCTCCATTGCTGCAGCTATGACCCTGGACTGCATGACAAGAAGAAAGAAATCTCTGTCTGCACGATATGCTTTAGCAGGATCAGCAGTGACATTTCTGCGGTTGATTGTGGTCCTGTCAGCATAAAGTGTACACAAGTCACCATCACTCTTTGCTGAGAAGAATCTCTTGAAGATCAGCTAAGTAAAGAAAAAAAGTCTTAAGTTTATCAACACTGAAACAGCATCTTTTAAAAGTCAACTATTGACTCAGGCATTGAACATTAACTGGATTAATCAGAAACTGTTAGTGCAAACTAAATTAACTTGAAGGCAAAAAATGAGGGTCAGTACAAAATGTGGACCCCCCATTCTGGACCCTGCTTTTGGACCCCATCTGGACCCCCATTTGAACCCCTTTCTGGACCCCAGATGGACCCTCATATGGACCCCCATCTGGACCCCCTTTTTTTCTTCTTCCAGGAAATGGTCAAATGACAGTTTTGAATTAATACACATATGTGCGAAGTAGGAAAAAATGTAAAATAATATATTAAAATTGAAATGAACAGAAGATAAATTAAATCAACTGACCACTGGAATAGGAACTGAAGAGCGCTATAAAAATTTACGACATATTTCCCGCCTTTATGATTGCACCATCAGCTCTTTACAAAAATGTAATTACCGCTGACCCCCTTCTGGACCCCCTCTTTTCTTCCAGGAAATGGTCAAATAACAGTTTTGAATTAATTAAAACGTGTGCGAAGTAGGAAAAAATGTAAAAACAAAGTAATATTAAAACTGAAATAAATAGTAGATAAAACAACTCGGCAACTGGAAAAGGAACTGAAGAGCGCAATAAAAAAATTACAACATATTTCCCGCCTTAACGATTGCACCATCAGCTCTTTACATAACTACCGCTGATCAATTCTTACCTGGCTGTTAAAATGGAAGTGAGTGTTTTTCAGGTTTCTTTATTATTTTATGTAGAATCTGCTCTTTTCGGAGACCATCGTTAAATAATAATGACATACCGTGAAAAGAAAGTCTACAGCTGCTTGCAAAAGCCATATTTTCTGCTCTGTCGAACGCATTTTAGCTTGGTTCAACAGATTTGCAACACAATGTGCTCTTGTCACGTTTCACTTTCCGTTTATAATACATGTCATGCTACACTATTTCCACTCAGTGTTTCATTCTGTTGAAACACTGATGACATTAATGTCATTACAGGATTTAACAAAGAATGGGCGGTTAGAACCTCTTGCTGTCGACAATGACTGTGTGATAACAGGAGCATTTGCCCACTTGGTAACTATAAATACAAATAATTATGGTCTCCGAAAATACCAGATTCTACATCAAATCATAATTTGAAAGAAACCTGAAAAACACTTTCCTCCATTTTAACAGCCAGGTAAGAATTGGTCAGCGGTAATTACATTTTTGTAAAGAGCTGATGGTGCAATCATAAAGGCGGGAAATATGTCGTAAATTTTTATAGCGCTCTTCAGTTCCTATTCCAGTGGCCAGTTGATTTAATTTATCTTCTGTTCATTTCAATTTTAATATATTATTTTACATTTTTCCTACTTCGCACATATGTGTATTAATTCAAAACTGTCATTTGACCATTTCCTGGAAGAAAAAAAGGGGGTCCACTGATGGGGGTCCAGATGGGGGTCCAAATGGGGATCCAGATGGTGATCCAGATGGGGGTCCAGATGGGGGTCCAGATGGGGTCCAGAAGGGGTCCAGAAGGGGGGGTCCACATTTTGTACCGATCCAAAAAATGACATCAATGTTGTTGGTGAACTACCATCATACTAAGATGGGATTCAACAATGTACTTATCAAGGTAAACATGAACAAACAACTGGCAAAAGAAACATTTCCCCTTTTTTCTAGGGGAAGATTTGAAGGCCTAAAAAATATTTATGTGGGGTCCCCCAACAACTAAGTGAGCTAGAGCACATGTAGTCATATAGTACTGGCCAATTACTGTGTGCAATTAATTAAATGCATTAACACAATGATATTATGTTTATGGTTAGTATTAAATCACTTAATACCACTCATAAACATAACCATAAACATTGTAAAGTACTTTTTGTTCAGTACATGCATTGAGAAGTACATTGTACATTAAGGCGGCTGTATGTTAGGGTAGTTGTTTATTATAGGCAGGGGCTGGTATGAACCTATGTACATGAAAAGATCAGGTTCTGGGAGTTTTCAGGTTGCTTGGTCAGCTGCTTAGTGTTACCATGCAACCTGAAAAGTCTCTCTATGTGAGACAACAATTATCTTTTTTTGGTTTTGTCTTTTTTTTTTTTTTTTTTTTCATTTCCTCCAGGTTTTACAATTCTGTCAATTAAGTATTCTAATAATGTTTGCTCATCACAAATACTGTCTATAGTATGTTTTACCGAAAGAAGTTTGACTGCAGCATGCCAGTCTCCAATCTGCAGGTTCATGCCTTCGAGTCGCGCCTCAGGGGTGAACCCATTAGCAACAGATGCAATCACGTTGACAGCCCTCTCCACAGTCAACTGATCCCCAGTGAAAATTTGTCCATCAATCTGACTGTTAGCTATCCGAGGGAGGTATGAGTGAAATTTCTGTAAGATGGCCAACATATCTTCATTTATATTCTCATCTTTGAATACTACTCCCAAAGGAACCTGTAAAAATAAAAAAAATAGGAGAAGAAAAGATCAAAATTAGTCATGTATGTTTACTTGATAATACTAATGCATTACCATATACTCCAATTTTTTGTGGAAGAACTACAGGTGCATATACTAACTTAACAGATGGTTGTTATAATGTGGATAAGCAAATAAAGTTTACTACATGTATTTTGAAACTTTGAAAGTTTGAAAATTTTGAATTTCCAAGTACTAGTGGAAACGCAGTGGAAGCAAATCAAGCTATTCAAAAATTATGTTGTTTAAAAACAGTTAAATGTTTTCTTTAATACCTTAATAGATTTCATGGACTGTTCCTTGCTGTATTTATGAGGTATGTGATAAATACAAACATCTTGGAAGGGTGCAAAACAATCAAAATGGCTCACAAGAATTCTTGAAATCAGAATAACATAGTTCAGCCTTTGTCTGTTTTGGTCATTAACATCAGGGAGGAATGTTTTATTTGGGACATCTGCAATGTTCGCCTTCGGGTTCTGGGACTGGAGATTATTTCCCGAGACCCTATTTTGCACCATTTCGTGATTTATCCAATGGATATCCCTATTTTGTGCAGACATGGTCATTTCCCTTCTCTCCTGGCGAATGTCTATATTGTCAAATGCAATGATGAAACCAGGGTGTGACTTGGTCTTATCAGATTTAATAGTCTGACAAGTCTCACAGGTCGAAAACATGGCACTAGGGTCCTTGGTACATGTCCCGCTACTGGTATGCTGTGCTTCTTTCTCAGCAATTTCCTTCATTTCTGCAGCAATCCGTGTTTTAGCCTCGTTTAGTACTTGATCGTGGTTTTGACCAAGGACATCCATTACTTTGACTGCTTTGAAGTTACTGCAAGTTATCTTGAACTTGCTAAACCTGTTCAGCGTGGCCTGGTTAAAGGAAACGAATAACATGATTTAACAGTAAATTATGAAAATTGAAGTAACTCATGAGACTAGATTTTAATTATTATTGGTCATGAAAACCAGGGGTATTGCAAAATTTCCTTGATCCTTACATTCAAAGATAAAGTATTCATATTGTTAGGAAACTTTAGACTGAAACAATTTAAAGAATGAACCAAAAACAGGAAATTGGGAAAAACTTTTAAGAATATTTTAACTTAATGCGAATGGCCTGTAAACCCAACTGTTCCAACACGATCCCAAAATTAATACTTTGTTTTAAGAAATCAAGTTTACTGGAAACTATCATTCCAGACTATAATATAGAATAGCAATAGATGGTTTAATTTTCAACAAATAATAATAATAATAATAATAATAATAATGAAAACAAATCAAGCTTCAAATGCTTACCTCAATGGATTTGGTTTTTAGTACCAAACTCATGACGCTTGCTGTAGCATTCATGTGCGGATTTCTTTGCTTCAGCAAAATTGACCCAGCTATGACCATGCTTGGGAGCCACGTCGTAGCCTTCTGACGGTGTCCTGTAGTGCAAGACGTCAAAAGGAAGGAGTAAAATATAGGCGCCCTTTCTTTCCACTCGTTGCAAACCTCCTCAAAGTCGAAATTGACAAGACCCTCCGCAGTACAATTTTTTAGCAACGAAGGTTTTTTCTTTGAACAAAGATCACCCACCTCCGTCTTCAGCAAGCGTAACACTTTTGCGATTACAAGATCTGTTAGCGGGGCACACTTCATCACGGCGGTTGCAATACGCGAAGGCGGGCCATGAAGTAGAGCCTTCCCCAGGGCTTCGTAGTCTCTTGATAAAGTTTTACTGAAAGGCTTACTGGGGTAGTCAACAGAAATCTTCACAGTAGTCTCGGTAATTGTTTCGGAAGTCTTCCTATGGTTCGTTGTTTTCTGTTTGGACACTGGAGTTGACGTTAACAATGGAGAGCTGAAGGCTTGTCGTAAGTATTCATCACCCAAGTATTGTGGCGATATCCATGCTACAGGATTTCCGAAAAATACAGCTGGGCGATTATAAGAAGTACAAGTGGAAGCAGAGTACGAGGCGGTGGTTGAGGCTGACGATGAGTCCGTGAACTTGAGAGATTTTGGCGCTGAAGCTTGTTTTGTTGTAGTTAAAAGTGTGATATTTTCATCTACGCTTTTGTCAACTTGATCGGCTCTTTGCCGTTTCTCCCTTCGCTTGATCGACTCGTAAGCACTACAGATCTCTTCTTTGACACTTTTTAAATTATTTTTTGCTTTTTCAAAGCGCTGAAGTCTCTTGTAACAACGAGCGTTGCAAACAAACAATTCGGATCCACAGTTGCGGTAAATGTTAATGTTCTCGCCGATTGCCGATTCGATCAGGCGAGGAAGATCAACAGCACTTCTCCCAAAAATTTTTACTCTTCCAGCAGATGCCTGAGTCAAAGTGTCGCACAAAAAGCACTTGAATTGGCAATCAATAATTTTTTTCGGGGTTTCAGGCATCGTAACACGCGAACACGATCAGGCGAGGAAGATCAACAGCACTTCTCCCAAAAATGTTTACTCTTCCAGCAGATGCCTGAGTCAAAGTGTCGCACAAAAAGCACTTGAATTGGCAATCAATAATTTTTTTCGGGGTTTCAGGCATCGTAACACGCGAACACGCCATAATTAAGCACAGTGCCGCATCTTGAAAATTCGCGGGAAATTATAAAACGATTATTTTGATTGGTCATCGACAAACAATGCCTCGATGGTGATTGGCTAGATTGTCTGACAAGTAAAACAATGGCAAAGGAATGTTGGTCACGGTTGAGCAGGCGTTTGTGGGGGGGAGTGAAACACGATACCCCTAAAAACGACTGCGTGGGAGGCTACCTTTTTCACGAATGAAACATGTTTCATGTGAACACATCATTAAAAAGTCACCTAAACCCCAATTTATTTCTCACTTTAATTGACTATTTCAAAAATCAGGCTAAAATATGTTGCAATATATTTAGAGGTTTGACTTTCAAATTTCAGCCTACTTATTATTTGGAACAATAAATAGGGTTTTGCATTTATTAAATTAAGAAAATGTTGCGCTTAAACATACAATTATTTTTTCATAAACACTAGCTCTTTTGATGTCTTGAATGTTTTTATAGCTTTTGGTTAGTTTAATTGTTTTTTTTTTCTTTCTACTTTTGCCATTTAAATAAACAGCATCGAGACAGCGATGCGATCCATTTTTAGCAATATCGTTATCGCAGTTACAATATTAATGTAATATAACAATATCATTTCCCATAGGGAGTACAACTAACAACGAGATTTACATCTCCGTATTATAAACACTTATTTGTTATTTTACTACTCTAGTATTGTTTAAGTTTAAGGAGCTATGTCGTGGGGTTTTAGACGTTTTTGGGTCAAAAATGTCCCCAAATAAAACTAATATATTAAGTACCTTTGTCAAACACAAAATGCTTATTGAACACTAAAGAGGAAGATATCAAGTGAATTTTCGAAGAGAGAATCGAATTTTAGCGAGTTATCCAAGACACAAGGTGATAAACTTGAAAGTTGCAATCCATTTCTATCCTGGCCATCTGCAGCCTGAGGAACTTATTTTTTACTCTTAGAGCACTAGTAAAGTAACTTCAAACAAAACAGGAACCTTATTTTTGGGTTTTCGCTGCTATAAGTATGTCCTTTGGGCTGTTCAAAGTAATACTAAAAACGGTGACATAGCTCCTATAAAGAATGGCTGACTCTATAAGTTTAGTTACAAGTCTGCACTTTGATTTTCCATAAATCAACGTTCAGATTAAGAGCATTTGAGTAAAACTCATCCAATATGAGCTTTGTTTGGAAAGTAACATCTTGAATGGTTGGAACTGAGCCAATTTTCGAAGTACCGATAATCATCTGGTCTTCTTGACTTTCCGGTTTGTGTTCCCCTTGTTGTCCTCGCTGTTGCTGTGGGATAAAATAAGACGAGGAAACTGTTAACGATATAGTGGGTAGCAGATCGAGTCAACGCACAAAAGCTATAAATTACAAGATCATCAAATGTGAATATCTAACGAGAAAGCCTAAAAAAGCCTAAGCTACCCAGTTACAGCATTTTTACATCAAGTCAGAAGAGAAAATATTGCATCAATTGGCCTTTATCGTAAAATAAATTAGAGATTCAATTATTTTAAAAATAGATTACAAAATGTAGTTTATTGTTGTGAAGTGGTTATTCAAAGATGTATATTCTCAAGATTATTGCACACCCAAATAAGGTTTTTGTTGTTGTTGTTGTTGTTGTTTACTAAAATAACAGGCATGTAACGTGGCTCGACATCCAAACCTTGAGACGTGGAAGTGGTGCGAACTTTCCAGGGCCTGTTTGCATGGAAAGAGGGTGGCCCGGTTACAGTAGCCGGTTGACTACCGGTCTAGATGTGATAAAACTTAGCTGGCCTTTACAGATTATTAAATTTACCAGCAGCAGCATTATTTGCGGCATGTTTAGGCGTGCGAATTCCACAAGCTCTTAATAATTCTATTATTCTTTCTGCCGTGTAAAGCAAACGGCAAAAAACAACAGAGCTGGGTGACCCTTCTATGCAGGCAATCCGGCTAGGCGGGTCACCCTCCCTCCATATAAACAGGTCCTTAGTCTGTGGATGTATTCCTACGCTTTGACTATTCAAATGAAAGCTACTCTTTGGCAATACTTTCCAACGGACGGGTGCTGTTTGTAGTTAATTATTGTGTGTTTTAGATTGAAGAATATTAAAACAAACCCCCAGGCTAATACTTACAAATGTCATGATTGTCATAATTCTTCTCAAACAACTTATTAGTGTTTTCGTCTCTCTTTTTAGACGCACTAGTTGGCTCTTTACACCTTCATCAACTTCAAAACGATTCAGCTGGTTCGAGGAATTCTCCAACAGTGAGATAAATGACCTCAATATATAACAGTTTCTTTTGAGCATAGTCACAGGCTGAAACAAAGAAAAAAATCACTTACAAACAACTCATTTAATTGTAAAACTTTTAACCATGACTATATGTGAAACCTGTATTACTAGTAAGCGGACACCCGGAAACCCTCCCTAGTGTCCGCTTCGTATGGGGTTCCGCTAAAAACAGGTTCGTTTTTTACAGTAAATATGGGAAGAAAATTTAGGAACCCAAGCAGCTGGTGTCCGCTTAATAGAGGGTGTCCGCTTAAAATGGGGTCCTCTTAATACAGGTTTCACTTGAAAAGATCGGCCTTACGTTTCTGTTATACCAAAGTAAAGTTACCATCGATTTAGTATACTGTAAGTGACCACAGTGACCCCGTGTTAATTGTTTTAGTGGTCCAGTCACAATGAAGCCTAATGATTCATGCTCTAGCTAGAAAGTGCAAAATCTATTTATTCATGATCCAGAAACACTGAACGAATCGTATAGCTGTTCGAAAGGCCTTACTCATCTTAAAAATTCGTAATAAATTAAATGTTTTCGTAAGTAAAATGTCGCCTTAAACTTTCGTAACATCGGAAAATTAAACGCCTTTTGTTTTTTGGGGGATAAAAATGTCGTTTTGGGTATCAGTGAAATAAGCTCAGCTAGGATTTTAGGAAAGGCGAAAGCAGCTGGTAAATTCGGAGGATAAGATTCCTTTTCCTAAAATGTTCTGCCACTGAAATATTCAGCTAAAAGAACCGAACTGTACTTATATTTAGCTTTTTCACGGTTTCCTTTAAAGGCACGAAAATGATATGGAAAAACAGTGCAACGGCATTCCAAGCGTTTCTCATTGGCTGCCCTTGTTGATCGTTGGCTGAAAGTAGCATTATCTCGCAGATTCTGCTGTGTTTTGGTTAATTACACTGAATAGTTGACAAGGTACCTTTGCTCAAACATAAAATTGCTCTTAGAACACCAAGAAGAAAATATCAAGTGATTTATTCAAGGAAGAACAAACCATAATAAAATTGTTTTCCTTGACATTTGGGAGTTACTTGAAAAAACTGACCAATTTTTCAAAGTTGCAATCCATTTCTATCCTGGCCATCCGCAGCCAAAGATAACGAATACTAGTTTCTGTGCACTGGTAGAGTATTTGGTAACAAAAGTGGACCATTATTTGTAGGTTTCCATTGAAACAAATTTGTTTTTTGGCTTTTCAAAGTGATACTAAAAATAGGTGACATAACCCCTTTAAGATTGATCATGAGCGATGCGCAAGGAGTGAAACAAATCAAGAAAATGTTGTACGGAGTAACCTTCCATACCTTACCTTGTCTGCAGTTTTATTGAAGTTTTGACGGTGAAGGAAAAAATCAACAGTGGTTTCTTGGTAAGGATCTGTAGGCCATCTTGTGGACTGAAAAAAAGTTAAGAAAAAATTACAAAATGAAAATACTTGGAGTGTTGCAATAGTTATAAATACTTATTATGGCTGTCAAGTTGCATTGTTACGCATTTGTTAATGTTGCAATTTCAGATCATTTGTCAGTTTGTTCTTCAGATAAAGACACTCCATGATATATAAGTAGGAAACGTAATATTTGTTATATAAACGTAGCTAACAATGTGATTATGATGATGTCTTAAGCCCCTTTCCCACATACACGAATTTTCGTACACTGTACGGTCGATCACGATTTTTAAATTTTTAAAAATCGCAGTGGCGTCGGGACGAAATTCGTGGTCGACCGTAGCAATTCGTGGTGCGCCTTAATGGACCGTGACGACAACGAAAAGGACCACGATTTTTTTTGACATGTCAAAAACAAAAATCGTGGTGCATCGTACTCACAAACAAATTTTTAGACAAACGTAACACCTTCGTAGTAGCTTCGTAGTACCACCGTAGCGTTGCCGTGGTCAACCGCAACAGCATCTTGGTGATTCGCGCGCAACACGGTAGACCGCGATTTTTAAAAATTCAAAAATCGTGATCGACCGTACGAAAATTGTTTTCAAAAGCTGGAATCACTTTCTCGCACTAAATGACTTGTTAAACATCAACTGAGCTAAAAACGTTTAATGACAGATAGCGTTGAAATTGTGCTGGAATGCTTCTTTCCTATCATAAAATAATTCCTGCGGAAGGAAAGTATAGCTATGTTTTGCGTATAGACGCTAAAAATCTTTCTATGTCAGCTTAAGCTATGTTAAGTATCATCTTAAAGTCAAAAGAGATTTGTCTCAAAAAATGGTCTAATTTCGTTTAGATTCACTAAAACTATCGATATCTATAGATTGCAAAGGTAAATCTATAGACATGGATTACAAGCAAAACAATTTGCGCCAACTTTCGGCCACTTTCCAGTGACTTTCTTCCTCTGCGTCTGCAGGAAAAATCTCTAAATAGTGTCTTCCTCTTGGGATATAAGCAATAGTACTTATTCATAGTGTTTGCACGAGAAAAACATTAAATTCCTCATGACAAAGTTAAAGAAGTTAATAAAAGAAATTAAAGAAAATAAATCGCTTACCATTTCTTGGCTAAGAACAGAGCTTTGTCCTGCCACTTCGTTAGATAACCCCAAAGCGTCTTTGAGTAAGGAGCGAACATCTTTATTCCTCTGGCAAGAAATTTTAGTTGGAAAAGCAATTGCATTCACTGCGATAAAAGCGACGGCCAGGATACTTGTAGTCAATTTTCCTATGAAAAATAAATTTTAAAGTTTTTAAAACAAGACCAGCAGCGATACGAATAAGTAAAGATGCAAATTTATTTAACTTCTCATGTTCTCCAAGTACAGTATTTTTCAGTTATCAAAACAATCAACTCAAACCGTTGAAAAACAAACTGTCGGCTCTCTATAAATTCGCCCCAAATGAAATCATTTAACAATAAATTTTAACAAAAGACTCGAACGACATTACTATTAAAAATTCAGTAAAGAAGAAACTACTTACAGTGTTTAGGAAGAAACAGCATGAATTAAAGGAATAATAAGAAAAAAGCTTTCAACATTGCCTTACCTTGCATGGTACAACAAATCTGTTTAGTAGTGCCTCTAAGAATCTTCAAAACATATATGTACCACGCTGTTTAGCTTACTTAACGAAAATTCCATGACCAAGGATTTTCTCCTTTTTAAGCACAAAAAAGTGAGTCATTTTCAGATTTAAGAACATTTTAAGGGGAAACCTGACATCGTCCCGGCCGTCTCCATCCATTTCCTGCAGGGCAGGTGCATCGGTACTTCCGGTTAGCAATGGCTACGAAGAAGAAGCAGCACTTAAGTTGCGTTAAGAATAGTTTCTTTTTGAATCATGCCTGATTTACTAACGATTATAAAGAACGAGGGAAAACATGACAAAGTAGGGTAAAAAGGGAATTAGGAACGAAAAGTAAAAACAAAAAAATGTTGGGGGCCTGAGAACGCATTTTATGATATCATGACGACTTCGGTATTTCATAGTGTTATTAGTAACAAACGCTGTTAAAGGTTTTATTCCCCATTTCACTTTAGATTCATGTCTTAACAAAACTCTTGGTTTTCCAGCCTGTCAGTTATTCTTAAGAGAAGTCAGTTGTATATTGCACAGCAGTTAATGTCATAGGCCTAAACTGGTTCCCAGTGTTACATCATTGCATAGCGGTAACACTGACGTAATTAGCTCAAAAATTGTTATTTTGAGACAAAAAGTAAGTACCCTTTATTGGCAGATAATGACAGAAATATATTTAATAAATAAGCCTTAAAACTTCCTTCGATACATCCTGCATTGGTCTGAACCCTGTATACATATAAATAATTAATCTTTAATGAGGAAGCTTTGTCACTAAGGTGATTTTCACAAAGGTCCTACAGAGTGAGTTTCCTTGGCAAACGCCGGAAAACGTTAATGACAAACTGTATTTTCTATTTTAGAAAACATCAACATTGCCCGTTTAAATCGGTAGTAATAACCGCCTCTTTCCACGTGTATATTAAAATATTTGTGGAACAGATATGGCTTTTTGTGAATTTTTAAAACAGGAAAGATTTTAAAGCCACAAAAAATAATAAATATAAAGATAAACGAGCGAATATTGAACCCGTTGCCATAGGATAACACACGATAGAATAATAATTTTGCGTGCATAATTTATCTCGGGACAATTTTTCCAAGAAAGTGGATCCATCTGTTCGTTGCAGCGCCAGTATTGGTTGAAACCAAATTAAACAGTTTTTGTATGTGATTATCTTATTCCTAGAAATCAGCAAATTTTCGTTGAAGAATATTGCCACGACGTTTCTGAATTTGTGTTTTACACACCACTAAAAAATGTTGCTTCGAGCGAGGAACTGATAACGTCCACATTTCAATTTATTCTTGAGACTTGTTTTGACTACGGTTATTTTTAAGATAATCTCATTTTGGAGGCGAACGACGCTTCATTTATGAAAGAGATTCAAGAAATCTACGCTTCGAACGAAGAAATTTACACTTCATGAAAAGGACGAAATAATTGCTGCAAGGTTTTTGTAACAATTCTATTTTAAGCGAGTGGCATTTGCACCGCATATGTACACAGTGTTCCCGAGGAAGATATCCTGCATAACAGGTAACTGTAAATATAAGGAAGTGTTGTGCGAACAGACCGCTTAGGGATTTTTACTTAGTAAGGCGACTGAGTAACCATATATTAAAAAGGAACTCAACAGTTTAAAAAATAGAAGATGATTTATTTTTAAAGCTTAATATAAAATACCATCTTGAATTTTCCCTTCCGAAGTTAAAAATATATCTGTTATACTAGGTTTTATAAATAGAATTTGTGTTGTATGATAATTGAACGGTGAATGGTCTGAATAGGAAGCTTAGCGAACATCGATCTATTTATTTTCTTTTCAGGCCAACTTTGTTTCATTGAAATAATCCCGTGTCGACAGGCGAAACTAGATTCGAGTTTTAGAATCAGATTCGGGTTTTGTGCTGTAATCGAAGGCAAAATCCCTTCATTTATAATGAAACATATTTTATGTTGTTCTGATGAGGTGTCATAAATAAACATAATTTTGCTTATACTCGGGAAACGAGTAATGTATTGCAACCTTTGGATCTTCAAAACTGGAGCATCGATCTTTCCAAAAATGGAAATGTGCACGTTTTGTTCCTGTCTATTCCATCATATGTAACTGACAAAACGATTTGATATCCGCACCATTTCCAATCGATTGAAAAAACGTAAGGATTACAATGTAGCCTGATTGGAGTCAACCTTTTGGAAAGGAATTTCTGAATTGAAGCTATTTTCAATCAGTTTTGCTTCCATTTTGGATCCATAACAAAATTTGCCCTGTTCATGTTGTACCTGCTGTCCGGACAATTTTTGGTCACCCTATCCGAAACTTACTCCTGAATGAGGTATCAATTTAGATCCTTATTAGTTTCAAATTTTACTTACTAGTCAATCATGATCAGTAATGTGAACGGGTACACAATTTGTACTGAATCAAACTGAAGCCCCATGGATCCAAACTATATCGGTACAATGTGAACATTACCGCACTGTTTTTTTACATGACATAAAGATTACTAAACATGAACAATTAAAGAGAACATCATTTTAAAGACCACCGTTGAAACCCTATGCCGACATGGGGTTGGGTAACAAGTGCCCGCGCGCACCGTCTATAACTACCCACCACTCTTTGTGACGGTTTAACATGTGACGCTTCCCACATGTTTTCACAGTGATCTTATTTTCCCCAAATTCTAAATTTCGTGCCGGTTAAATTCAACTTTTAAATAACAATATTTTGATTTTTTGCCGTAAAGTTCACACTTTCATATCAATTTAATATATTTTTATCTATCATGGGTTGTGATTGGGTTTGAGTCAATTTTTTGCTCCTTTTTGACATCGGAAATCAAAGCCACGACGGCGGCTGTTTGCAATTTCTAATGTCAAGTTGTCATTTCTCATGCAATGAGATCAATTAAAAAGTATAGATTTTTGGACTTTCCTGCTTTCAAGTTTCCTCGTCATAGTTTCAATACTCTTTACGTCTCGTAAGAGGTACCAAACAATCACCTATCCTTTCGCGATTGTCCTGGTATCGTCCAATATTTGCCCCCAAAATGACTAAAAGTGGTTTGAATTTTGGTAGTTTCTTGGTGTTGCGGATGGTGTGATCACCAAATGACGTAAAACAAAAGATTCAAAAGACACTGAACAATACCCACACCACAACACAAAAGCTAACCAACAATGGCTTCCGCAACACCAAGAAACACCCTGAATTTTGCTGAAAACAATCGGGAAAAGTTCAGTCTGAATAGGGTAAAGTGACCATTTACATTTGTCCATGCTGCTGATTGTTGTTAGCAAATCATTATATTTGGACATATCGTATTTTAAAATACTATTTGAGTTACAGAGGGGAGGGAGAATACCTCTCCCCTCCAAGTCTCATAAGACTAAAAAAAATCACCCATTCTTTCGCGATTGTGTTGATTACTCCGCTTTGTGGTTGGCGCTAAGATTTCGCGCCACTTTCTCAACCAATCAGAAGAAAAATCTTAACCTTTCCCGCACTTTAAAAAGTAAAGTCGCGCACACGAGCCAGAAGGCTCACAACGGCCGGAGCTTAAACCCGGTTTCTGTAGCATGAAGCGACTAGGAATATTGCTACTCCCCCTGGATGGGATGCTAGTCCATCGCAGGGTTACCCCCAGCATTTTTTTGTCGCCGGTACCCATTTATACACCTGGGTGGAGAGAGACATGGTGAAGTAAAGTTTCTTGTCTAAGGAAACAACACGACGGCAGAGACCAGGCTTCGAACCATCGACCTTCAGGTTGAAAGTCCGACGCACTAACCACTAGACCACCGTGGCTTTGCACCGGCTAAATGTGTTGCTTTAAGCTCTTATTGGTTCTTGGATTATCTGTGTCTGTCGTGATTGGCCAAGATAACTTTGGTTTTGGTTTCACGACAACAAATTGAAAACCTCTTTATGTGATCGCTTACGAAAGGGACAATTGTATTTACAGCTATATAACTAGACATTGAAATGACTTTTTTGCCTTTTTTAGCTCTTTATTATAAGGCTACGATATTACAACATTTTAATTTTACTCTTTGCTCATTCTTGCAGGAAAAACATACAGCTATTGCTTGAGATCCCGCATCATTAAAGAACGTTACACTTACTGGCCATGTTCATGACTGCATTAAACGTAAACCAAACACTTGCTTGGGTAAATGACATTTGCCATTAAATTGTTATTCTCTGATTCAGAGCTACTTTAAACCGTTACACACAATATAACTGTTATAGCCTTTTTAAGAAATAAGACTCCAAGACCGAAAACACGCAATAAAGTAAGAATATACGAGACTAATAATCCTTATTGACAATGTATTTAATTTTAAATTCACCTGCAACGTTCCCAAATATAGTACGTTTGGCTACGTAGTTTTATGTATATATTATCCGTTTTACACTACTTTAGTCTTACTTAGTCCCTATGTTCGACGCTGCATTCACAATTGCAGCACAAATTCTCAAACTAATCAAGCAAATTGAGGGGGATTTGACTGTGAGATACTAGTATTCTCACCTATGCTACAATAGGCCATTTCCGAGTTACGTTATGCCTCGTCTTCAAAGCGAGGCTAGGTGCACAACCTTTCATATGAAGATGAGTTTTATTTGCATTTGAATAAAAAACCATTTTCATATGAAAGGTTGTGCACCTAGCCTCGCTTTGACAACGAGGCATAACGTAACTCGGAAATGGCCTATTGTACAGTAGCCCAATTTACGGTTGTTTACTTAGTGATCTGGCCGGGTCAATTCAATAAAACTTTTACAAGTGTAATTTACAAGTGAAGCCATTGTTTCAGAAGTTGAAAACAATAGCTACACTTGTAAATTACACTTGTAAACGTTTTATTGAATTGATCCCTAGTCTTTGAGTGGAAGTAAGGCTGACGTTGACCTTGTTTTAATACATGTACAAACCTTTCTGCTTTTCATATGTAAATCATGTCGTTCTTCTGCTAAAAAATTTTGTTTAGCATAAGTACAAAAGAAAAGCGGGAAGGTGGTCAACGCTAGCCTCACTTTCACGGCTCAAAGGCCAGGGTCCTAAGCACACAACTGTGAAATGATCTATTAAACTATAATTTATAACTACTTCTATTTGTTCTGCTACAAAATGGTTGAACTTGTAGTTCTATAGGTGAAATCCTAAATCCTGAAAGCTATTCAACAGTTATTTTTATTATTCTTCAATACATTACAAGACAAACGTTACCGACCTTTGGGAACGAGAAAGTCAAAATTCCTTCAGCTCACTAAGCATTTAACCAATCTGAAATCAAAAGCATTTAGTCTTCCGTATCTTGTTAAAGTCGACATCCATTTGGAGGAGGCTTGAGTACAAGTCATCAAGAATCACGGAAACACGAAGCGCCACGCCGTGAATTGTGGGAATAGTAGAATTTGAGGCTCGAGTAAAGTTGTGGATGGTGACTTGCGTGGTGCGCATGGGCATAACTGCTGTGAGTTGACTATCGCTGGTCACAGATACCGTTGAATTATTTTCTGGTGTCCTTGTTCCCTGCAATTGTAATGGTCGCACCTATTACTACACGGATATTAGTATCCTTAGTGTTAAAACACTGGAACCTCTTTTATTACGGACCCTTAAGGGACATAACTAAGCATTTTGAAAGTGTTATTGTGGAGGTAAACTTTGTGAAAATGTTGGTCTCTTTGGGACAAATAAAGTTAATTGCATTAAGGATCTGTCCGTATAAAAGAGTTGCAGGTAGGATACCGGTAAAGTCGCACAGTGTCACAGGTGGCCGATACAGCCGGAGCTTAACCCGGTTGGTGTAGCATGAAGCAGCTAAGGGTATTGATACCCCGCCCCCCTTCCCCCCCTGGATGAGATGCCGATACCCATTTATACACCTGGGTGGAAAGAGACAATGTAGAGCAAAGATTTCTGTTAAAGGTAACATCACACTAAACCGCTACACCACCGCGCCTCTATGAGGTTTACCGTAAAGCAGAATTTTGTCCTTTTTACAATTACCGTGTTGCATTGCCATCTGTAATTATAACAAGGTGTCCGTATTATCACGGTATACTACAGAGGAACAGTTAACATGAATTGTGGTCATTTTGGAACAAGTGAGGCTTCCGTAGACGGGTGCTGCGTGTGTTACTACATTTACATTTAGTTACTACATTAATTTGCTTACAAAATTAAAGATTCGCCGCAACCTCCGCAAAAGAGATATCATGAGTCGTAGCTTGCGTTCCAAATTCCTCAAATGTTGAGCGACTGCTGAACCATCGGGGAATCGTTCAAATTCAGCTGACGAATTCTTTATCAGAGGCAAGAAGCTGCTAAGTATACGCTGATCAACAAGAAGGAGGCTTCGAGGCTAAAAACAAAATCAAACAAACGAAAAATAGCTAAGTAACGATGGCTTTCAGCGCAAACAACTGTGCAAATCAACATTATAACTGATCTGAATTCAAGTTTCACCAAGCGATCACTCTAGTAAGAGATGATTCCTCCTAAACGACACCATTCATGAAATTCCCTTATTGTGTCTGTTTATGTGTGTCATGTAATCATCGATCATCATGTAAAATGCAATTTTCGATGCGATGCAACTTTTTGTCGCAAGTGTAATCTAGCGGCAACTTCGAAGCAATTTTGGCGCGATATTTGCTGTGATCAAATCGCTGCCAAGTTCCATCAGGTTTCAAACAAACCTCAACCAAATAACGCTTAGATCACCGCTAGTGTACTCATGTGACTTTTATCGAGAGCTCGAGCGCGAAAAATGTTGCATTAACAAGTGCGACAAAAATTGCACATAAAATGACATGTGTAAACTAGCCTTCAAAAATCTCGCGAAACTTTCTCAACCAATTAGAAGTAAAACCAAAACCAATCGTCACTTGCTCACACGCGTTTTCGTGAGCTTGGCGCCGGCTACGTGCATTTGCTTCGAGTTCTGATTGGTTCATTGGATTGTGTGTGCCTGTTTTGATTGGACAGAGTAACTACTTTGGTTTTGGTTTTACGATACTCAGTTGAAAACCGCTGTAAAACGAAATATTAGAGTCATACCGTTAATTCAGTGCTGTTAAGTGGCCTGGGAGCTATAGAAAGTGAGAAGTCAGCAGTTCCCCATTGATCAGATGGTGTAAGCCACTTGCTGGACTAAAGAAACCAAGGAAAATTAAAAAAGTTTAGAAACGACAAACGAGCTCGAGTTGTGTACAGAAATGAATGAATGAATGAATGAATAAATGAGTGAATGAATGAATGAATGAATGAATGAATGAATGAATGAATGAATGAATGAATGAATGAATGATAGTAATAGTATATCTTTATTGTGCCTTACTCTCCAAAGGGAGGTATTGGTCTACTTACAATAAAGGGTAAACATTAACAAGTACAATAAAGTAATAATTATTAGTATGGAAATATCAAAGCTAAAAAATAAATAACGTATTAATTAATTACATTTGTACTGATTATCTCTTTTCTTTTCTGGAATATTAAATGGATGCACTTGCCTACAATTTGTATTGTATTGTCATTATCTAAATTTAGTAAAAAATATAATTTTATCATAATTACTCAAAGTACCAAGGAAGCATCTGTTGTGTTTGGTTCTTAGATAGATAAGTGGGTGGGTAAACCAATAAATAAATTCACTCACTACATTCGTAAAAGAGCGGTAAACTTTTCCTCCTAGTCTCACAGACAATGGTAATAAATTCCATATCAAGTCTCTTGTTGTTATATCGAGTTTGCAGTGCGGGGAATATTTGTCCACTGGTGAAGAGTACGCAGCTAAGCACAAAACGGCCAACAAAACTAGTGTTGTCTTTAAAAATCCTACCAGAGAAAAAAACATATTCATAAAAAATTATATGAAGCACGAATATAATGAAGTAGCTGAAGCGTGTTATACACTATTTAATTTTCAGAGATGAAAAAGATCATCACATCAGGCAAACGAGAGAGGCCAGTTTTCCCGTATAAATGATTTTTTTCTCCCTTCAACACCTACACTTTGAAATTCCAATTCTGTTTGGAAACAGTGAATCATTAGAAGAGCCACTTTGTTAATAATCCATTCCAATATAGCTAGAAATAAATAAAAGAAACAGCCATTTGCTGGATTTTCCTCAGTGGAAGGGTTGACTATATTTTTTTCACAGTTTTACTTGACATATTTTTAATTACATAATCCTTTATTATTGTGCACGTTTCCTATAAGTATGACTCTCTTTAATTCAGTTGCGAACTTCGATTCTCAAATTTTAAACTACTACCGAAGGTAGGCCATTTCCAAAAGAATTATTAACACATTGGTAGATCTGTATCCTGGGTCAAAATGTATTATGGTGTATAGATGTTTCACTCACCTGGCATTTCCACAGTCAAACCTTTCTTGTCGACTTCGATTTGAGTATATGGCTCTCAGTCTCTTGTATCCTACTCAAAGATCGTTTGCTTTTGTACAGGCATGTCGGTGATCGTATTTATACCCTATCTTTCTATCGTCATTTTTCAAATACGACACTGACAGGCAGTTTTAATAAAAATAACTTACGCAGAAGAAAACCTTTGTGTTCCTGTGTTTAATTATAAGTCCAGAGATGAATGTCTCTATGAATTAAGAGATAGACACCTCTATGAATAAATCTAATTTGTCATAGTATTTTTTTAAACTACAACGTTACTGGCCATTATGTGAACTCAACCTTTTGGTTTTTGCTTTGGCATAAAAAACAACAACAGAAAAACAGAATCTAATACTGACAGTGATTTATAGTGTGTTGTACATGTAATACGAAAACCTTAGCTAGAAAATAAAGTAAACGTTGTGTTCCTGTGGTTTATTAGTCGTCCCTATAAGTTAAAAGATGAATACCCCTATGAATAAATTGGTGTCATTGTATTTTTTCCAATACAACGGTAGAGGCAGTTGTACATATAAAACATTACCCAGATTAGACAACACAAATATGTTTCCTGATTCAGTTTTACAAATGAATATTGCCATGGATAATAATCATATAAACTATATATTTTGCTTTTGGCATAAAAAAAATAACAACAGAAAAACAGAATCCAATACAGTGATTTATGTGTTACAAAAAGTAATAAAATAACAAAAAGAAAAGTAAAAATGACTCAGGTAGAAAAAAATAATTTGTATTCCTGTGGTTGAAAAGTCAAGAGATGAACGTCCCCATGAATTAGAGATGAACACCCCTATAAACGAATAGGTGTCATCGTATTTTTACATTTTACATATAAAAATTATCCAGTATTACAACCAAACTGTGTGCCTGATATGTATTATAAATAAAATCTATAATGTGAACTTCATTTTTGCCTTTTACTTTGACATGTTAAAAAGAATAGAAAAACAGAATCCAATACAGTGATTCGTGTGTTACAAAAAGTAATAAAATAATGATAAAAATAATTCAGGTAGAAAAAACGCTTGTTCCTGTGGTTAATAAATCGAGAGATGAACGTCCCCATTAATTAGAATTCAAAAACCCCTATTTATTAATCGATGTTATTATATTTTGAAAGTACAGGCACTTGTACATGCTAAAATTACGCAGATCAGACAAAAAAATATGTTCCTGTGGTTTTAATTATTAAAAATGAACATTCCTATGGATGGTAATCTGTTCCTTTTGCTTTGGCGTCAAAAAGGTGAACAGGAAACAGAGTCCAGTATAGTGATTGATGTGTTGTTACAAAAATATCAATACAGTAGTACTACAAAAAGTATTCTGTTAACGAGGCAACCGGCAACGGGCTATTGTAACCACTTTTCACTGCTTTTTCTTGAAAAGACAGGAAACGCAATTAAATTTCTTGCATCATAAAAGACAACTTGCTCTTTTGATTCACTGACCACATTATATTCCGTAGATTGTAATAAATTATTTATTATTAAGCGGAAAATGTAAATATAATTTTACCACAAAACAACGTTTATATTGAAGGCAAAATAATGTCTTATATTCAGCTACATTTAATTTTAAAGTAAGTTAGAAGAATAATTGAAATGGACTACTGTGGGAAAATGGGAAAAATTAAAGCGGCCTTTAATTTCGAATAACAGAATATGAAAGTTTAGAATTTAATTTTAGACAAGATTTTTAAATGATTTCCAAAAATGTGGTTTTATTCATAAAACAGGAGGTAATAGAACGACTCTAGGTTAATTCAGTCATATAAACACATATCCTCAGAATATATTGTAATGTTAAAAAAATAGCCATACCTAGTGTATGCCCCGAGTTTTGGGTGTTTCTTGGTGTTGCGGAGACTTAATTGTTGGTTAGCTATTGTGTTGTGGTGTGGGTATTGTTTACTTTCTTTTGAATCTTTCGTTTTACGTCATTTGGTGATCGCAACACCAAGAAACTGGCCGAGTTTTTAGGCTGCTGTACATGTTATCATTCCAAAAATCCCACCTGGCCTTATTTCGTACTCGAAGCAGCATTTTCTATCTCTCCGAAAACAAAAGACGTTAAATGTTTCTATGCTATGAAAATCTCGAGGTGGCATTTTACTAAAGGAAACGTCACTTTTTAGTGTAATTTATTACGAATAACGAATGCGACTATGGCCCGCCCGAACAGACTATTCCGCCACGAAACGGTCCTTCTTATTTTTATACCCTCGGATTTTTTTTGTCTTACCTATGCTGTGTTCACACTTAGGGCGAAACATGTTTAGTCTGATCACGATCGAATGAAACATGATTCACTGTGAAAAGTGTTCACGGCACATCAGCCGTTGCATTGCGCAAATCATGATCGAAACATGTTTACTACTCTGAGCATGACTTAAGAAACTACTTGACGAGGTAGTTTTGATGTATAGCCAGACGAAACACGTTAGAGCAAATGTCGTCTACTTGTAAAAAATTGCATTCCTTTTCGTTCACAGAACGTGAGAAATGAGATTAGACCACAAAACATGTAACAGCAAGTTCGAGCTCTATTTTTTCGATTCATATGTAATTAAAAAGATTTCATGCGAGCTTATGCCTGCTTCATAAAACAGCATAAATTATACTGAGAACCAATGGCTGCGGCCGCGCCTGGTGAGTTAACTGGGTCATTTTATTAGAGACCCGGTTAAAATTCCAAAATAAAATAACTCGGTGAAAAGGTGTTTGTAATGAAATAACCGAGTTTATTTTTCTGAGCGGCCGCACTTCAGAAGGTTGAACTTTGAACGTGAGAGATCATGTTATCATTAATTTGCTATATTCTTTATTCTTTTTTGTGACATTGTTAAGTTTCTATTCATCTGGGCCGGGTTGTTCAAAGCACGATTAGGCTAACCCAGGATTAGCGTCAATTTTGAATCCAGTTAAACAACGGAACAATTGAAAATTTTCCAAAGTGTTCTGCCCTTCAGTTTCGACGTTTACTTGTCTTCACTACTATCTAACAAATAACCTTTTGAAAACATTTTTAAACAGAGAAATGAAATCCTCGGTTAACTTTTAACCCAGGGTTAGAGTTAATCGGCTTTCGAACAACCGGGTGATGATGATGGTAACGAAGGACGAAATAAGCCTGCCAAAGCATTGCCAAAGCATCCGCCGGGCAGCAACCACGACGGCGAAGGCAGCGAAAGCGGCACAAAACAATAGGCCTTCATGAGCGAAACAATGCCTCTGCGCGTGCATTTTACATTTTGGTTTTCCTTGCCAAACAACATCGTCAAATGACACGACGGTTTTCCTTTATCTATTTAAAATTGAAAGTAGTCCCTACGAATTCAACAGGGAGCCAAAAATTACCACGTAAGCGAAGACGATTGACAGATCGGGAATCAAAGTTAACCTGCAATAAACTACCTAGCGAGGTGGTTTGAAAAACCCTAACCCGGTTAAAAAAAATCTATTGTTCTTTAATTAATTTCCATGGGAACCGCTAACACGGTTTAAATTCGGTGAACGCCAAAAATACGCGGCCGCATCAGGAATTTTGTTAAACCAGTTAATTTTAATTAATTAACCGACTGCCTCGCTTAAATGCAAGGTGGGTGCCTGGGGTATCCAGGGGCTTCCACTGTGGCCAGCCAGCCCCTAGATAAAATACTGCCTCCATGGCTGGCAAATCCCCGCAACCCAGCCATGAGCCCCCATTCCAGGCACCCGTCACACTGATTGAATCAGTGGAAGGAAAATATAGAGGGTGGGGTGGGTTGGGGGAACGCTGAAGACAACCGCTACAAAACCGCTAACAAAAACCGCTAGAAAACCGCTCGAAAAAACTTGCAGATCCTAGCTGAGACGAAGCTGCAACGTTCCACGTGAGCCTGCACTAGAAAGTTTGGCCGCTGACCGGAAGCGTCTGCTAAGCTCGTGGTGTTTAACTTTGTTAAATTGACATTTAACTAAATTTAATTAATTAATTAATTGCAAATAACCCGGTTAACTACTCTATCTTTATTATGATATGGACGCATACTGAACAGGACCTCCTTACCTTCATTTCTTATCTCAATGACTTTCACCCCACCATCAAATTTACATGCAATCATTCTTCTACATCTCTACCTTTCCTGGATGTCAACGTTGTTCTCAACAACGGTACTATCGAAACAGACCTATACACTAAACCTACTGACAAACATCAGTACCTACTGCATCCCTCTTGTCATCCGCATCATACCAAACGAGCCATCCCCTTCAGTCTCGCCCTCAGACTTCGCCGCATCTGTTCTTCAGACCGGACGTTCGCACTTCCTACCAACGAACTTAAAACTTATCTTAACAAACGCGGATACAATCTATTTTTTCTAAACCATGAATTCCAAAGCGTTCGTGCCATAACTCGCGTATAATCACTCGCACTCAAAATCATCTCTACGGACCAACCTAGCCGTGTTCCCCTTGTTATCACTTACAATCCCGCACTACGCTCTCTGTCATCCATCATCCGCAAACACTTCCATGTCCTATCCTCCTCTTATCGGTGCGCCAGTGTATTCAAGATCGCACCTCTCGTTGCATTCCGACGTACCAAAAACCTTAACGACTTACTAATAAGATCTAAACTACGCAATGCTGCGCCGCCTAAACAATCGCCTGGCTCCTTTCGTTGCGGCTATAAACGTTGCACTACGGACAAACAGATTATACATTTCACTCAACAGGAGACACAAGGACTATTAACCACCACATTGACTGTAATTCTAGAAACGTTATATACATGGTACAATGCAAACGATGCAACAAACAACACATTGAAGAGACTAAACGACAACTCAAAGACCGCTTCAACGAATACCGTAGAGAAGTCGACAAACAAGTACATCCCAACATTTGTAGACTTACTGCCATATCAGAACATTTCCTTTCACCTTCTCATTCTGCTTCTGACATGCACCTTATCCCGCTTGAGCTTATTTACTCTAACCGTGACGATGTGCGTAAAGCTAGAGAGGGTCATCTTATCGATAGAGGTCAAACACTTGAACCTAAGAACCCACGAAACTTAATATTCATGTAAATTTTAGCGTCATTTTTTATCGTTTCATCATGTCATATGTAATTTCATATCTTACGCTTGTTTTAAATTGAAATTTGTAACGTTTTTCTTTTAGTACGGTTATACCCTGATGAAGAACGGCCGTGCTGTTCGAAATTAATCAGTTAAAATATATATATTCCTTTACTGTACGATCAGCCTTTCATTTTATTTGTTTCTAATTAATTTCGCTGATCAGATCCTTCCCAGGAATCCAGTATTTCCAATTTGTGGAGTGGTCCTTTATTTTCATTTACAATTTATACTCTAGTGCGGCCGCAGCCAATTGTGAACAATGAAATTTCCAACATGTTTACGGGGAAAGTTTTTCGTTGAAACATGTTTACTCTAAACATGTTACGCCCTAGTGTGAACACAGCACTAGTCAGTTAATATCAACGCTCTTATGCATAAACTCGGCACGAACCTTTAACTTTATATTTTATGTTCATACATTACATTTAATAATGTTTGTTTTGCGGCAAAGGATTACAAAATAAGTGACATTACACTACACACAGTAACGACAACAATAAAAGAACTACTTCATATATAAACAATTTATAGCGGAGCTCTGGTGGGCCGAAGGCCCGCCGCGGAGCCCCATACTCATAGAACCTATGCCCGTCATTTTTCATGGTCATGGCTAGTGGAATGTTTCGCGGGCGACGTCTGAAACATGTGTGTCTGTCGCGCAAGGCTAGCTCGCGGGCGCGTATGACATAGCAAAACATGCGCGTATGACGCCACACAATATTCGGGATCTTCGCAATTTTGAAACCAAAGCGAGGCTTTGTCTTTCGCGCGGCTACATGGTCAATATCACGTCAGCTCGGTAAACACGTTAATTGGAGCTGTGTTTAGCGGAGAAAACCGTTCCAAATTAAAGTCGTCATTTCCCTGCATTTTTTCGCGGTTTGCTATTCAAGACAGGGATACTAATTAAGGGATACTCAGAAGTCGCTATAGTGGAAAAAGAAGGGCTTTCAGGGATAAAATCTTGCTTCGAGAAACTTCATACGTTTTTATCAATGCGTGGAGATGTTTCTCACTTCGGGTTTCAGAACTGAAGAAGCGGAGATTTAAACAATTTCCAAGCAGCCGAGGGATTAAAAGGTAAAACAAAATGCATTTTTCGATGAGAATTTATGTTGATAATATATATAGATAGGCTGAGCCTAACAGCGTCGCTCTCTGAACAGAAAGCCGATGATAAGCTTAGCTTAACTAAGGTGAAAGGTCGTCAACCACAATAATTAAGATTGACGACCGGACTATTTTTCAATTTTAGCAATTCTCACACAGTACATTTAGACCGTACAAAAGTTCACAAAACAACTAAACTTTTTCTCGCTTTAGAATAACTAGTTTGACTAATTTCCGAATAAAATACACCTGTTGCGTATCAAAAATTACCCGAGAAATTTTGATTTCCAAATCAGTTTCTCGGGCAATTTTTGGAGGGTTGTCCAATACTCGGCGAATTTATGCATAGCATTGTATTGTATTATATGACTATAACAATAGACCCTATTCATAAATGGCGGCCGATTTATTTATTCTTTTATATTCATGCTAATCAGCCCGACTAGCCTCATTTTAGAGCAAAAATTCTTTTGAATTTTGTACATGCTAACGAGGCTAGTTGGGCTGATTAGCATGAATATAAAAGAATAATAAACCGGCCGCCATTTATGAATAGGGTCTATAGCTTAACAATACATTCTAGAACGGCAAAATACAACACAATGTATTGCAGTACAATGCTATGCATAAATTTGTCAGAGTATTGGACAAGTATGCCAATCATTACCCAATCATTTCGTCAGATCTGTTCCTTTGAGACCGCTTGGTGCATCGCAATTCAGTATTCTAAATCTTAGTTACCGGGCTACCTAAGTGTCGGAATCTTCTTAGTCACTCTCCATAGGTATCTGTAGATCAATAAGTCACTTTCCTGAACGCACAAATACAGCGATGGCTACCTTCTGAACATCCTCTCAGATGGAAGAAGACATATTAAGTAAAATGGTAAGTACGTTTGGACTTCCCAGAAAACCATTGGGTAAGTACAGAACATGGATCTAGGGAAGAGGCTTAGGGCTAAGGGGTGCTGAGAACCACCTTTCAACAAATTATTATGCTTGAATTATTATGCTTGTAGTGCATGCAAAATCATTTTTTATCTAAAGAGAGTTTGTCCGAAAAAACATAGGTCTTTCCCAATAGCATTGTAGCCAAAAGTACATGTATTAAGACATAGATGTATACTGCAGTAATCATCCTAAATGTTTTAATACAACTTTTAATTTAAAGACAATTACATTTAGGGGCAAAGTGGAACCCTGCTATGTCCGTTGTATTAATTTAACAAAATTTAAATAATTTATAGCATTTAAGGTTTTGTTTTGTTTTTGTTTTTATTTTTTGTCATAATACATAGTACTATTTTGATGAGAGGGAGAAATTCAAGTCAGAGAGGCCAGTGATAAAAGGAATGAATGACACAGCAGTTGATTTATATAATATATATTTTACAATATAAATTACAACAATTTTGATCATTAACCTAAAAATAAGAACTGACAAGACACAAGTTTTTTTTTTCTTTTTTTCGCGGTCCGAATGGGCGGAGTGCAATGCCCATTGGCCTTATACACACACAGAATACACATGCACATACACCGCACATACTCAACAACCACAAAGACAACACAGAACACACCACGTTACATGCGGAAGGAAGGGTGCACAAGCACGTCAAAACCACCGGGGGAATGAGCCCCGCCTCCCCTTAAGGCCGCCAAGTGCAATGCGACCTAGAAGACACAACGGAAAACAAACACAGAAAGACGAACAGCTCGCACAGAACTACCGATTGGCAGGAATAAGTAAAGATGGAGCAAAACATAAGAATAAGTAAAGAAAAGAAAACAGACAGTGCAAGCTGCACAGTACTACCAATTAAGGCGACCGATTAGCGACGCACAAAACAAAAACAAAACCCGGCACTCAGTACAACCAGCGAAGGCGACCGAGGGACAAAACCAAAGAAACAAGCAAAAAGCCGCACAGTACTACCAATGAAGGCGACCGATTGGCAACACGCGGAACAAAAACGAACCCAACCCATTGTAATTAAAAGCATAAGAAAATACAACCTGGTAATTTGCCAATTGGATAAAAACAAGCAATAAAACAATTTGGGCAGTTTGCCAATTAGTAAAAACATGCATAAAAATACAATTGCAAATTACCAGTTGGATAAGAACATGCACGAAAACAACCCGCGCAAGCTGCACAGTGCTACCAATGAAGGCGACCGATTCGCGACGCGCAAAATCAAAAGAGGTTGAAGGCGAACACCAAGGAACGACGGACCCACTGGGCCAGCAGAGCATGCACTTTAAAATCCACCGAAACCATCCCAAAACCACCCGATTCCTTGGGATGCACGACGACTTTGCGTGCAACCAAGTCACGTTTGTCCCGCCAAAAGAAAGAGAAGACAAGGGTATTGAGCTTGGCAAGAACCCAAGTAGGCATATGCACCAGGGACCAACGTACCAAATGCGAGATAACGCAAGAGCATTGGTAACCAGCGCCTTCCCACCATATGAAAGAACCCGCCCACGCCAAGAGAGAAGACATTTTTCGACAGCCTCCAGACGTGGTCTCCAATTAGCCTCATCCATGCACCCATTCCCAATGAACACCCCCAAGGTCTTGGTTTTGTCAGATGTCCATTGAATTGGCACAGGCGCGTCCAAACGATTACGCCACGCCCCCAGCCAAAGACCCTCGCATTTTTCCATATTCAATTTGGCGCCAGACCCTTTCTCAAAGCGAGCATAAGTCTCAAAGGTGGCCCGAGTGGCCGCATCGGAAATGGAAATGACCGAGGTATCATCGAGGTATCAGGCAGGCGCTGCACAGAGCCGGGCAACTGCAGCCCAGTAATAGCAGGATTGGCCCTAATAGTGACCGCTAACACTTCCATTGTAAGAACATAAAGAAGGGGGAGAGTGGACAACCCCGCCTCACTCCCTGAGATGGCTTAAAACGATGTGATTGATGACCGTCAATAAGAATAACACTACAAATGTCCGTGTTCAACAATTTAACCCAACGTATAAAAGAGGCACCAAACCCCATTTTGGCAAGAGTGGCAAGGAGAAAATCCCAGTCAACCCGGTCAAAAGCCTTTTCCTGGTCGAGTGACAAGATGGCAACAGGGATATTGAGCTCATTAGCAATTCCAGCCACATCGCGGAGCAAGGCTACGTTTTCTCCAATGTAGCGACCAGGAACACCACACGTCTGGTCTGAGGCAACGACATGATGGATCACTTTTAAGAGGCGCCCCGCTAGGGCCCGAGCGCAAAGCTTATAATCAACATTTAACAAACTGATGGGTCTCCAATTTTTATGCAAAAGGCGGTCTCCTTTTTTATATAATAAAGATATGAACGCTTGGCGCTGAGAAGCAGGAAGAGCCCCAGAATCATAAGAGGCGTTAAGGACCTCCACAAGATCCGAACCCAAAACATCCCAAAAGGCCACATAAAATTCCATGGGCAAGCCATCCGACCCAGGTGATTTACCTGCAGCCATGTCTAACAAAGCGATACGCACTTCATCCACCGTAAGGGGGCCTTCACAAAGGGCGACATCATAGGCAGGGACATTAGAAGAAAGATTGTCTAGGAGGGCCTGTTGAACCACAAGGTCCACAGGAGAAGCAGAAAAAAGATCGGAATAAAAGGATACCCATGAGTCGCAGATGTCGTAGATATGAGATGCAATGGTGCCATCAGGCCGTTTCATCGCCGAGATCCAACTTTCAGTCTTCTATTTCTTTTCAAGACGAAAAAAGAACCGAGAAGACATTTTACCTTCCTCAGCCCAACGGACTGAGGAAGGTACCGTAGCTAGAGACCACGCCTGACAACACCTGTTTTGTGACTTTTCGTCAATCCATTTGACCATAATTTGCATCCACATGCTTTATTCTTGCTTCAATGTTGTCCTCAAATTCAGAACACAACAGACCAAAACCACATGCAACCAAAATGGCTGGGGTTAGAATGATCATACCTATTGTATGTCACAGTACAACTTCCTCTTGGATCCACTACCCTTGGAATATCAGATACCTAAATGACAAAAAGCATGTTACATGCATGATATTTTACTTGTTGAATGCCTTCTGCCTGTACGAATGTGCAGCAGGTCGAGGATAATCTTTACTTCTACTGTAAACAGGAAGCCTCCAGTGCTAAAGGACATGTGCTCAGACTGACCTATTGTATAAGCATATGAAGTGTAGATATTAACTACACAAGCACTGGGATCTGATGATATAACACTGCCAGGACATGTGCCTGTTTTCTGTTTTGTTTTCTACCATGCATATTTATTCAAACATAAATACCGTAAATCCTCTATTACGACCCCTCTCACGGTTCCAACTTACTTCGAATACATATGGGATTCTCTTTTCTACACTGCATTCACTAGCTGACCTATACAGTCAGAAGAATACAAGTAATTTTTCTCACTGCAGTCTAATCAAAGTGTTCGTACATTTACCAACAAAGAAAGTGACAGATGACATGAATGTTAAATATAAAACAGGAAAACATCTCAGCAAGATACTTACATTTCTTCATCAACACAGCAATTCATCTGGTGCTCTCGTGGCACTGATGTGACTGGTAACTCAATGCCACAATTAATACAGTTCACTACAGGTGCACTGCTGAACTCCTGAGAATATAACATACTCAAATGACTATTAAACCAAAACAACTGACCAAAGTATAACTTTAGGGAGTGTTCATAATTTATTTGATGGGGGAGGGGCATGATTTTTTGAAAATTGCCCGAAGATTAAGACAAGGTGCAAGGTGCAAGGGGGGCCATTAAAAAGTTTCTGTTTAAAAAACAAGTTTCATTATTGTCTTGTGCTACATGTATGTTGTCAACTGCTGTAATATAAATGTACAAAATAAAATTATTTCTGTCTATTATTTACTGCTTGATTAATAATTATCAAAATACAATAACACAAAAACTATGGTGTAAAATTAACTAGCTTGTTTCAGCCCCTTTTCCTTTTAAGTGTGGGAAGAAAAGGTGGGGGGGGGGGGGGGGGGTTGGGTGGGGAGGGGATCGGGGGGTCATAACAATTAGCTTCCCCTCCACTAAATAAAATGCTCCCTCTGCCTCAGTGAGATACTTACCCCATATTCCAAGGTCTCCTCCACTTTGTCAGTATCGAGGTTGACCTGCAGTGGCCTAATGAAAGCGAGGGCTTGTCCCAAACCAGCAGCGTCTCGAAGAAATGGGACTGAATATTATCAATGCAGGAGCAATGCGGGGAGATGCCTTGTTTTTTTTACGGATTTCAGAACCGAAGAAGCGGAGTTTTAACGAATTTCCAAGCAGTCCAGTGCTTTAAAGGTAAAATAAATCACATTTTTCGATAGGAATTTATGTTGATATCAATTTTTGATTGACTTTTCCTTTGTGTTCTCTTAGTTTTGGAGACATGGTTATGAAACGTTCAAATTAAGTCGTGTTGTTATCTTGAATTTCAACGAGGTCAGCTCTGCCTTGATGCGCTATAAATGGTACGTGTTCTGCTTTTAAACATAAATTAATGGAGATTTAAATAAAATTTTTCGAAAGAAGATTGTGTTGTCCGTTTTTATGTCTTTGTTAATTCATTACATAGATTAAAAAGCGATTTTATGTAAACAAAACAAGACTTAGGTTTTCTGTCTTCACTCGCGTCGCCTTATGCAAATATGTTTGTGTATTTTTGCAATTTTGATTTCCAAATCAGTTTCTCGGGCAATTTTTGACAAACAAAAACTGTATTTTATTCGGAAAGTAGTCGTACTAGTTGTTCTAGACAGAGAAAAGTTGTTTTTGTGAACTTTTGTACGGTCTAAATGTACTGTGCAGACGGTCGGGTAATACTGTTTTTGAAAATTGCTAAAATTGAAAATAGCCCGTTCGTCAATCTTAATTCTTGTGCTTCCAGCCTTTCACCTTAGTTAAGTTTCATCTTAGTTAAGCTTGTTCAAAGTGCGACGCTGTTATAGGCTTGGCCTATCTATTATATTACATTTTCTTATTTTATTGTATTTTATTCATTTTTAAGTGGAATACCTGTAAACTAGCTGGTTTGTTATCGTCGTAGTATGATAACATACTCTTTAAAAGCTAAGCGTATGACACAATAAACAGTATTGTATTGTATTGTATTGTATTGTATTGTATTGTGGGGCCACCTGACTTTTATCGGCTAAACAGTAAAACTCATGTGTCCAAGTCTCACGCTTAAAATACGTCTTGCTCTTGCTCCATTTGCCCTTCTTTACCGGCGGCTGTGATATTTGAACACTTGAACATGTGGAAGGACCCGGTCTTGAGCGATATGGGGAAAAAGAGCTTGAAAATTATGTAATACCCTTGTCGAACGAGGCTCCCCTGACTCTTGAGATGTTGATGGTCGTGCATTTAGAGTGGACATCGAAGTTGTATTGGTGGATGTGGATTGCTGAAAATCTCCAGTTTCCCGCGGGTTTGAACTAGCTGTCGGGCTGGAGGAATACTGCTGAAGGAAATGAGTTCCCTCTTGTAATAAAGAGACAGCTCTTTGGCGATCAAATGCCTCTTCTCCACCGTCCGCCATGTTTAACTCGGTGGGGAAAATAATTATACTTTGGCGGGAAATAAATTATTGTGCAGGGAGTGATGCCCAGTCCCACCCGGTTTGTTCAAAATCGGGCCACTGAGTGCCATGCCGAATAAGACGTCATCACTTCATAATTGAATGTCAGAACTGCATATTTGAATATCACAATACAACTATTGACTAGCAGAATTGAATATTCCAATATCAGAACTGCAAAAACGGGTCACTGAATGCCATGCCGAATAAGACGTCATCACTTCATACCCCGTTTCGCAGATACGGCAGCCATATTGATTTTACCCCCAGGGCATCCCATAATGAAAATTGAAAACAAAGGAATATATTAATTTAAATGCTCATTATGGGATGCCCTGGGGGCAAAATCCCGTATCTGCGAAACGGGCTATACTGAATTGAATGTCAGAACTGCATATTTGAATATCACGATACAACTATTGAATAGCAGAATTGAATATTCCAATATCAGAACTGCATATTTCAAAATCACAATACAACTTTGAATTTTGATGGTAATCACACTCCATATTGTTTGAACGAATGAGCCTCTTGACAGGCATTTTTTTCGTTTTCTGTTCGTTCGAAAAGACCAACGAAAGTAGTTATTGACCCTACCCCGATGGAAAATATTTTGTCACAGGGTGGCACGTGACCAGCCGCAACTAGGGTCTCTCCCGATGATGACGTAGCTGAAGAGAGAGAGGTCCTGGGAACGAGGTTGCGTTTGAGATCTTGGTGAGACTGCTCTTTTCCCGCCTCTTCCACAGTCCCTTCTCGTTTCTTATCACTTTCCGCTTCACTTCACTTTCGGTAACTTGATCGCCGATCGCGTTATGCTCGCCCGCTCGACTATCCAGAGAGAGATGAATGGGGTTAGTTTCTAGAGAAACTGTGGTGCTGCGTCGGTGGGGGGATGAAACACGAGAATTTAGTTTTATCGACTGAGTCGATAAGGTAAATTGACCACCGTAAAAAGATTCAAATAGCTGATGTTTCGAGCGCTAGCCCTTCGTCGGAGCGAATCAAGGAATTGTGGGTAGTGTGTGATTTTATATAGTAAGCGGTGGAGCTACGCTATTGGTGGAAATTTGGTGACGTGAAAAACAAATGTAAATTAGTTGAATGAAAAGCGTTCGTTGATTCCGTGGGGTTTGAGAGTGCCGATTTGAAAGATGATCTTTTGTTCTAAGTTTTTACGGCTTTCTGTGTTACCCTGGTCTAGGGAAACGCCGCAGATTGTCATGTGTTGTTTAGAATGGTTAGTAAGATTGAAATGGCGCGCGACTGGTTTGGATACGTCTTTGTCATTTTTTTCAACGTCTCGGAGATGTTCACGAAAACGGTCGCCCAGTCTCCTCCCTGTTTCGCCAATGTATATATTTTTGCAAAAAGTACATGTTATGCAGTAAATAACATTTACGGAGGTGCATGTGAAACGATCAGTGATTTTAATAGATCGTTTGGGTCCTGTTATTTTGTCCGCGTTGTGAATGAAAGGACAAGTGTTACATCGTGTGCGTGTGCATTTAAAAGTTCCCGGTTCCGATCGTCAGATTTCAGTGCGCTTGCGGCTAGAAAGTTGCCTATGTTTTTGTCACGTTTGAATGAAATTAGTGGGGGTTGTGTTGTTTTAAATTTTTTAAAATGATGCTTTTGACTGTGTTGTTGTGTGGGTGGAAAGTGAGGGTGAATGGAATTCTCTCGTTCTCTTCCTTCCGTGACGTTTGTAGTGCTGATTGTCTGTCGATCTGTTGTGCTCGTTGTTGGCCCGTATTAACAATTCAACAGAGTCAGGGTACCCACGATTCTTGAAAAACTGGCACATTTCTTCTGATTTGTTTGAAAAATCAGAGTCGTCACTACATAGACGTCGAAGTCTGAGAAATTGAGAATTTAATACGGAATGCGGTTTTTAACGTGCGATGGATGTGAGGATGAATGTAACAGATAACTGTGGGAATCTGTAGGTTTGTAGTGCACACTTGTGGATAAACTGTTACCGTTGATTGAAATATTGATGTCAAGAAAAGCGACTGAGGTTTCGGAAACTTCCCAGGTATATTTTAGGGCTGGATGAAAAGTATTGACAGAAGTTATGAATTGATTAAGTTCCTCTTTACTGGAAGAGGTAGCGCCAATGCAATCATCGATGTAGCGGCCGTAGAGTTCGGGTTTGGTTCCGTGGTACTGATTGAAAAATTTGTCTTCGACGTAGCCTACAAAAAGGTTAGCGTAGCTTGGTCCCATTTTAGTGCCCATGGCGACTCCATTTACTTGTTTGTAGTAGTTTTGGGAAAATGAAAAACAGTTAAGTGTCAAAACTAATTCGGCTAAGCGGAGCAGTGTTTCTGAGCTTGGGTTTTCAATGGAGCGCTGGTCGAAAAAATATTTTAGTGCTTGAAGTCCTTCGTCATTGGGGATGACGGTATATAAAGAGGTAATATCCATAGTGAAAATTAATTTGTTTTCGCTGGGAAAACTGAAATCCCCGAAACTTTCGAGTGCGTGATTGGTGTCCTTGATGTACGAGGGTAGTGATTTGATGGGGGCCATGATTTTGTCTAAATAGCTAGAAATTAGTTCGGTAGGGCAGCTACAAGCGGAAACAATTGGTCGGCCCGGATTGTTTGGTTTATGAATTTTTGGCTTGAAATAAACGCGCGAGGTTCTAGGAGTAGTGATGATGAGATTGTTGGCGGTAACTGGTAATTGCTGTTTAGTAATGAGGTCTTGGATAGTTTCTTTGGCAATTTTTTGGTTGGTAGAAGTGAAATCTTTATCAACTTTGGCATAGAAAGCGGTGTCAGAAAGCTGCCGAAAAGCCTCTTGTCGGTAAAGGTCGGTCCGCCAAACATCTACCGCGCCGCCTTTGTCGGCCGCTTTGATAACAATGTCGCGTCGTTTGTTAAGACTTTTGAGCGCTGTCCACTCTCCAGTTGAAAGGAGAGACCCCGACGGATTGTTTCAAACCAGAGTTTTGAGATGTGAATCTACATTGCTCGGGAGACAATTTTCACCAGCAAGAAACCATAGATCAGTAGAAGAAAATTGAAATACAGCAGAACATATTGGCCCATACGTTCCACTGCTTTGGGCAATAATCAGGACTTCCGCTCTATCGCGCACTCCAAATAAGGATTTTAGGGGTTTACCTCGGTGCAAGAACCTGTGACTTTTTCCTTTGTTTTTTAGCTTTGTAGTATTATATTCCCAGTTGACTCTATTGTTTTATGCCTTTTGTCTTCTTTGTTTTACGTCACTCGTGAGTTTCACAGGTTCTTACACCGAGGATGAGCCGATTTTAGAGTCAAGACAAACATTTTGGAATTCAGATTTTGCAACTTGTCAGAAGTGTTTGGTTTAATTTTATTTGCTAGCAGGTATCTATTTTCCTGGCAGTACAACGAAGAATTTCCGAATAATCTCCTGGAAAAATACTTTGAAATAACAGGTTAGTGTACTCAGCTCGTTTGACGTTTTAGCTTGGAAACTGTATTGAAATGTATCTTGACTTTGACGGACTTTGGGGGACGAATGATCTCTCATACCCAGCGTTTTCGCACATTTCGTCGTCTTTATTTTTGCTTTCCTACTTCAGCATTCAGTCTTAGAAGCCTGTTGAGTTGTATAACATGCTCGTTTATAAAATAGTCCGCTATATGAACGAGTTTTGCGTTGTTGCGTCGCGTCGCAAACGACTATTGTGAAGAATAACATCTAATAACAACAACCGATGAGCCGATTACTACGTTTGTATCACTATGTAGTTCTTTCGCGGTTGATTTTGTTTCAGTTGCAAACCCGTTGACCGGTAAATGTTTCTATTTAAGCTGTACGGTGTGACATTTTTATTGCAAATATTGGAAATCAAAAACTAAATGACATGTCTGGCGAGCAGACGCGTTCACGGCGACTCTATTCAGATTCTGTCCAAAACGGCATTTACCTAGCAGCCCATAGATATTTACCCCATTAAGAATTCCCAAGAAAAAGAGGAATCAAAACGTTGAAAATAGAGACGTACATGTAGATCTGAAGGAGGTGAGTGAAATCTCACCAAGAGACATTTACGACATTAATGCCCTGTAAGCTGATATCCAAAAAAATAATGCTATCGTTTGAGAAGCAAATAACCGAAAAAAAGTCACAAATATGAATACACACGAAAGAAAAATGTATGCTTAGCTTGCTTGGTGTCAAAGAATCTGATCACGAGGGACTGCCAGAATCCAAGGCAATATAAATATTAAAAGAGAAGGTCAACCTCAAGAAAGAGGAAATTGAAATTGTTAATCGAGATAGGAAATTTACAGTGCGACCACGAAAAGCGTGAACGCCGAAAATATGTCTGGAATGTTTATTGTGTTACAGCCAATCAGATCCAAGAACCAGCAGACGAGTCACGAAACGGTATTATTTCAGTTTTATGACTTTTTCTTTCAAAACACGTCTCATTTTTTCCATACAGGAGTTTGTTTGTTATTTATTTGATTTTTTAGTTAGGAACTGTGAAGATAAGCAAACTGTAAGCGTTTCCAGAAATAGCCGTGCAGACATCCGGGGCAACATTCAGCTGAACATTTGCATTCGCTTGTTTACGTGGTCGCAGTCGTCAAATGTGCTCAGATATACCTTTCCTAGAAAAACAATTCTTCCTTTTCAATTACAAGTTACAGAAAGTTAAGTTCAAGAAATATATTGCCGTATTTGAAGGCAAAATAGTTTAAATTCAGTCTTCGCAAGTTCAACGTTACCGATCTTGTTGTCGACTTGCGGTCAACAAAACTTTGATGACGTGATTAACGTTTTTCAAACCGCGGAGTGAAACCAACGGTGTGTGAAGCGGGCTGATTTTCAAGGCATTTGAAAGAACGTGCGGGATCAATAGTAGATGTTCATGCATGCTGCTTGCTCAAGAAAAAATGCACTGATATTTTACATATACTTGGAAATTTAAAATCAGGTGGAAATTATTGAGTTGTTTTTGTGGACTTTCTCGTGTCAGGTGAAAAACTATTTTTTCAAGTTGCGCGCCGATCCCTGAGCTGGCTCGAACAAAGCACCGATGTGGATATTATCCAGTTATTTTGGTTGTATACGGTAAGTCGTAAATAAACAATTTTACTATATCATTTTGTATTTATCTTTCTTGCTAAAGTATCCTTACTTCGACAAAAACAGAAAATATTGGAAGGCTGCAAGATGTAACAGCGTAAACAAGCGAATGCAAATGTTGCCCGCGATGTCTGCACGGCTATTTCTAAAAACGCTTACAGTTTGCTTATCTTCACAGTTCCTAACTAAAAAATCAAATAAATAACAAACAAACTCCTGTGTGGAAAAAATGAGACGTGTTTTGAAAGAAAAAGTCATAAAACTGAAATAATACCGTTTCGTGACTCGGCCAAACAGCTTTCAATTTGTCGGCTTTTCGTCTGCTGGTTCTTGAATCTGATTGGTTGTAACACAATAAACATTCCAGACATATTTTCGGCGTTCACGCTTTTCGTGGTCGCACTGTAATCCTGACGGAAAACCGTAAATGCGAAGAAAGCCAGGCCAGTGCTGATTAATATATAAGTTCCTTTCGCACACAAGACGAAGACGAAGGTAATGCGCGTAAAGAAATAATTTAAAGATACAGACAACTAGCTGACGGAAGATGTAACCCATGAAAATGCTGAAAGAGTGAAAATCCTAAATGAATTGAGAAACATCGCCCCATATCAACAACGTCTGGACAATCGAAGGCAAGATCAAAGTACGTAAACTTGAACTGAGTCAGTATAAATTCGAGAGATGAAATTCCGTCACCGATTATAAACTAACTATGAATTAACTATGAATCTAACTATGAATTAATCTAACTATGAACCCACATTAGAATTGATTTGCGAGATTTTTTTGAAAGAAATTGGGGAAAATAGCTCAAATTCAACTATACAATGCTGCATTTGCAGACAGATGTACCATTTAATACGCTGTGCAAACAAGCAAAACAATGACATCGAATCGGATGATTTCTGGCTCTGACGATTTCTGGTTTTGTGAGATTGTCTATCTTTGCCATTCAGCCAACTAAATACCTTACCAAAGAAAAAGTATGGAAATGATATGGTAACACATGGGCCATATTGGCCCTTATGTGGAAATGGTAATGGGAAGGTTGGGTGATGATATGGCACTGATATGGGGCCGAATTTTACCACATTTTAAGGTATGGAAAATGTATGAGAAGAAAAGCTGATGCTATCCATCCATTGTATGGGAAAGCTATAGTAACACAAAGTCCATAGATATCCCATAGCAACGACACATTTGTTTGCTCTGTGTCTTCTATGGGAATGATATGAGATATCCACAGTTCAATATTCCATAGATTTCCCATACCAGCTGATATTATTTTTTCAAGTCCCATTGACTCCCATATGATTATTTTATATAGGAATTCTATGGCCGGTTCAAAAGCTCTAAGAGAAATTGTCTCCCATAGAGTTTCCATATGATTATTTTATATGGGAATTCTATAGGGCCAAAAGCTCTCAGTGAAATTCAGTCCAAAACAAAACGTTTGTAGAGACAGGTATTAACAAGCCACCGGTTGGACTGAAGAGGCCTACATCATACTATTGGATGAAAACCTGCGAAAAACCTGTGAATTTACCTGTGACTGGAAAATACGGCCCTGTGAAGAAACCTGTGAATTTTGCAAGACCTAAATTTTGCAAACAAATGAGAAAACCTGTGAACAAAATTTGTAGTCAAAGACCTGTGAAAAACCCTATGAAAAAACCTGTAAGCAAAATTTAGTAGGAAATCCGTTTCAAAACCTGTGGAAAACCCTGTAAAAAAATTGAATAAAACTAGCCTATGACAAAACCTGTGAAAAAAAAGGTTAAATTCCCTGAAACCAAACATGTGAGAAAACGTGTGAATCAACCTGTGACCACATGATTTTTACATGAATTGATAAACAAATGACTAAAAACATACATATTACATTTGGCTGGGAATATTCCACTGTCTGTAAATATACACTTTGGTTTCAATAAAACCTTGATTGTGTACTTGTATAATTGCATTGAACTTATAGATATTTAGTCATGTATTTCAGAAAATATAGCATTATTAAAAAAGTACATGTATTTTATTCTTGTTTTACTTGTTTCATTAATACGTATAAAGAGGTAAACAGATCTAGTAAATAAAAATTACCATAAAAGCTTGAGTGAAAATTAAGTTATGCAAGCTCATCAAATTAATTATAGCCACAAGCTTACTATAAAAAAAAATATGTGATGAGCTGGCTACCTTGAAGTTATATGTCAGCCCGTATCATATTGGCCCACAGAATAGCTGTGGAAACATATCCAGCTTCATTCTTGACAAAATGTTCTTTTTCAAAATTAATGAAACTCTTCATTTCATGTTTCTTGAAAATGATGTATTAAGTCACAGCAACATTATTATAATCCAGAAAAATCCTGGCAAGTGAAATTCAAAATGGCAGCCAAGCAATTGTGCCTACAGGTTTGTGGTCAGCTGACTTGTACTTCCAAAAAGCCTGGACCCCAGTAGAGAAATGGCGGGAAGATTGGCCAATAGTAGAGCAGCATTTGCGTGGCTGACAGATGAAAGAGCGGTATTTGTGTAGCTGACAAGAACAAAGGAGACGTTGGTCTAATTAGTCGGTTCTGCAATCATATTACGCTTGCTCAAAGCTGTTATTATTCCTAATTAAACATGGCTTCCGTTACACGAAGCATGGAATCCAACACGATAAAGCAAAACAATCACCATTCACCACTTGAACTGGCGAAGATTTCGACGCTAAAAACTTAGAACTTATCCACTCTAGCACCAAAGTGCATTTGGCCCGATACACGTTTGTTATAAAGTCCTTGAAACCGTCGATATGCCAGACTCTTCGAGACTCGAGCTGTTCAGTAAGCTCAATCGAGATCAACAACAGGAGAACAGTACAAGGTAACCAGCAGAAAATCACGGATGATTAATACGATTCTACTTTCTGTGGAAACAACAAGACTTCTTTTGTTTGCCACAACTGTGAATTGATTTCTACTACCTTACACATTAAACTTGGCCTTTGCACAGCAAAAGCGCGTCATTGGTTCAGCATAAATATACTTCTGATTGCTGTTCGCTCATTAATTATTTATATAATCAAAGGTAAATGGTTGGTTATAGCATAAGCCCATCTGATCTCGCCATCCTTTTGAAATCTTTTTAGGGCTCGTTCTTTTTGTCCCGAATTTATATAACCGTTATTGAGTATGGCGTTTGCAAACTGACGAATATTTTACATCATTTATTAAACAATTTGCTGGAGACTCTCAATTAATTTTAAGTGAAAAGGTGTTCTATTACATCTCCTATTGGTAGAAATATTGGACAAAAGAAAAACACTGTTTGCTGTTTGCTGTGCATTGTCACAAAATAAAGAAGTAAATGAGAAGGAAGTTGTTATTCTGGGTGTTTCTGCAGTGAACCAGCTAGCGCTAACTACCTAAATTAATCGCTTCTCTTACTTCTATCTTATTCCCCACCCCTCTCATTAAAAAACACACAACCCTAAATAACTGCTGCTATTAAAGTGGATTGTACTGTCATTTCATTCAAAAGCAGCTGGTTGTGAAACTAGGAGTGACAAGCATACCACATTTATTTGTGTTTGACCTAAACAGTGAAAACATTCTGGTTGGAAAAATGTTTTTGTGTTCTATTTTTTGTCTAAAATGGAAGAATTAGTTTTACAAATTGGTTGTTGTTAAAAAAGGAAATCATTTTTCCAATGAATAGACCCCTCTCTAGCAAGTAAAATGTTAATGTTGACAAATGGCTACCTTCTACAAGTAAAAAAATAGATTTACTCATTAAAAAAGGTTGTTATAAGTAGTAAGTACGGTACCCGCACGGGAACATCATAAAAAAGGGGTAACTCACCCGAACGGAAGCTTCCTGGAATAATTGCCGACCCCTCCACGGAGCCATCCCCACGGGCTGACTAAAGGAGGTCCGTGGGGAAGGCTCCGTAGAGGGGTCGGCAATCATTCCAGGAAGCTTCCGTTGGGGTGAGTTACCCCTTATTTATGATGTTCCCGTGGCGGGTACCGTACTTACTACTAGCTGATTGATTAGTTTTTAACGGGGAATTACACCCCTCGGAGCCTTCCTTGAGACTTTGGGGATGGGGCATCGCCAATTGAAGAAATGTATATCCCTTGTATATACACAACTATGGCTAACCTCGCTCTTATACAGCAGGATCGCGGGTTTCGAAACTGGCTACACAGCTAGAAGATAAGCCCTCCAGCAAACCTCCACGAGAGAGACTTACTTATATTTTACAATCTGATTGAGCCTGAGCTTCTTAGAGTAATTAGATTAGAAGTTGATCGTTTAGGCCCAATAAAGCTTAGTTATACAATAATGGTTAAGCTTAGAAAAGAAACTAACAATGGCGTAGGACATACTGAAACCTTTTTAAAATAGGACGTGCCAATACTCATTAACTTCTTTGATCAAGCATCAATTATAGTAAGACTTAATGACGAAATAAATAGAAAAAGAGAGTTACCCGCTCTTTGGGTAGAAAGTGGCTCAGGATGGGTTGTTGATGGGGTTTCGGCCGTTTATCTTGACTTTTCGAGAAATGTGCCAATAAGGGGCGGATCGCATATCCCTCTTCCTCCAAAGCTTAAAGCCAAACAAGCTATTATAAACATAAGAAATAGAGATAATGCTTGTTTACGGTGGGCTATGAAAGCTGCACGTTTTCCCGCTGTGGTAAACCCGCAAAGACCAAGTAAATATCCAACAGACGATGGCTTTGACTTTACAGGTATTTCCTTCCCAACGCCCTTGCATGAAATACCGAAGGTCGAGAAACTGAACAACATTGCAATCAATGTTCTCGGTTGAAAAGACGGAAAAGTAGTGATTTATCATGTTAGTGATATGGAAGGTCAGGAAATCCCATGTATGAATGTAATGCTCATTTCCAAGATAAACCCACATACCTACGAATGCAGTAACCATTACTGCTACATCAAGAGTTTAAGAAGACTTCTTCGCGAACAACACGCCACAGACAATCAGGTTCACTTCTGTGTGAGATGTTTGCAAGGCTTCTCATCAGACAGAGTTCTTAAAGACCATCAAGGCTATTGCAGAGGAGCTGCAGGCCATCCAGTCAGAGTCGTGATGCCAAAGAAAGGCGAACACATCCTTCGCTTTAAGAACTTTCAAAAACAGATGAAGGCACCATTTGTTATATATGCCGATTGCGAGACCCTTATTCACAAGATAGACATCTGTGAGCCATCTCCAGATAAAAGCAGCACCACTAAGACTGAGCTCCACAAGCCTTGCGGCTTCAGCTTCAATGTTGTCAGATCGGATAGCGTGTCAAGCAAGCTATATCTCTATAGAGGCGAGAACTCTGTACGAGAGTTTTTGACTGCTCTTCTTAGAGTAGAAAAAGAAATAAGGGAAGCCCTCATGCAAAAGATTCCCCTACAAATGACAGAGGAAGACTGGAGGGATTTCCACACAGCTATCGAATGTAACATTTGCCTCAAAGACTTGATCCGTTACAATGTACGAGACGAGATGGATTTCTTCCATCCAGCAACAGGAGTGTATTGCGGCAAGGTACACAGGAGTACAAAGGCACCTGGTAGTAGAAATAGTTGTTACTCCGAAGTCCTTAAACTACTACGAAGGCAACTATATCATCGACAAGTGGCACCCAAGATTGCCGAAGCCAGACGACGGTATTATCGAAGATGACTGTTTCTACTGCGGCGAGCCTCTATTACGCGAAAGTTATAGAGACGCAGTAAGAGATCACTGCCATATGACAGGTAAATTCCGCGGCGCGGCTCACAACGTTTGCAACAGAAGCTGCTTCCGAATCAACCCCAAGAAAACCATCATCCCAGTTGTCTTTCACAATCTAAAAGGCTACGACGCTCATCATCTGATGCAGCAAATCGCAGAGGTTGGTTTTGATTTGAAATGCATCCCCAACAACATGGAGAAATACATCTCTTTCTCCATGGGCAAGCTGAGATTCATAGACAGTTGTCAGTTTATGCAACAAAGCCTGGACAGCCTTGTTGCATCAAACAAGCCAGAGGACTTCAAGATCACAAGGCAACACGAAACGGATCCAGCAAAAAAGTCTTCTTATTGCCGGCACCAGAGCGAATCTTGCACAAATCCACACTCTGGATGCCCTCTGGCAGCATGTTGTCGCGCTCATCAATAGAAAGGAAGAGATCCTCAAATATTTTGTAAATGTCATAACCATTGGTTTCCTGGACAGTGAAGACACCAAATGTCACAACGAGTCTGTCAACCAGCGCCCGGGAAACATTCTGGACGAGATAGTTGTTTACATCGCCGCCGGTAAGCTCGATGTTAAGAATCAAGGCAAGCGAGCCTGGCACAATAACACATACACAATATGTTCCGTCAGCTTGGGCACCGTAATGTATAGGAAATCGCCGGGCATTGCCTCAGAGCGGTAAAATGTGATGCGCTTTACGGTGCGCTCTGCTTTCATTGCACCAAGAGTCTCCTCGTTGTGCGTGGGCAGGAGGTTTGGTTGAACAGCCATAGCCAGAATATATATATATATATATTTTTTTTTTTAAATAAATATATACTTTGTTACAACATGGCAGAAGGCGGGTTTGATAATGAGAATACAGGGCTTGACTGGGACATAGACCACGATGGCGATGATGACGATTACGAACAAGAAGTTGACACAACAACCCCCTTCCAACCAGGCGGCTCGTCCACCTCATATCCTCCTGGTGGTGAACAGATTGAAATGCATACATTGCCTCGCGAACAAAGTGGGCTAGATCCTATTGACATCCCTCTTCTTAGTGACTTCATACATGAAGAAGACGGAGAAACAATTCTTAATAGAGCTAGGGACTACATCAAAAGACTATTTCCAAAAGTGGCTTACGACAGATTAGGCTCAATTGGTCCCGGTACGTAAAAAAGTAGGAAATGAAGGCAGAATAGTTTCCTTTGGACCAAAGGGAGGTGAGACTCCCATCTTTAGGCAGGATAATTCAGGCCTTCTTAAATCGTTCACAGACAAGCACAAAGCAGCTCTTGGCCCAAGAGCTGAAGAGGTTATCTCTGAAGACAGTACAGTAAAAACCCGCAAGTAAGAACCTGCATTTTCCCAAGTTAGCCTAAACAGGTTCTTACATAAATGGTAATTAACACAAATTTAGGCTATTAGGTTCTTAAATATGTTCTTATTTTCTGAAGAAAAAAATTACATTGTAGCTAATAGAATTTAGTGGTATTCAGCCGATATGTATCAATAACAATTTTATTTGATTTTCAACATTGGCATTTGCAATTTGAGTAATAACTAAGGCACCTGTGTCTCCAAAGAGGATCCAAAATGTTGACCTACTCTTATTTGCCCGTGTACTGTACACAATTTTTATATAGATTTTAGAAAATAAGAACCTGTTTCAAATTTTAGGCTAAACAGGTTCTTGTATAGAGGGGGTCTAACTGGCAAATTCTAGCCTAACAGGTTCTTAAAAACTAGGTTCTTACTTGCGGGTTTTTACTGTACATCAATAAGGGAAGAAAGACAAAGGCTAAATGAAGCAGAGAAACAACTGAAGGAGGCGGAAAGGCTTGCTGTTGAACAACAAAAAGCAGCAAATGATGTGCAAAACCTCAGGGACAGAATCGAACGAGCTCAAGCGAGGATTGACGCTCTGGAACAGGAGCACGGTTCAAGTGTTGAGAGTCAAACAGAGATAAATAGATTAAAACTGCTGAAAAAGAATCTTCAAGGCGATCTTGAAAACCAGAAAAAAGAATTAGGCGCCCTTCAAAAAATACAAAAACAAACAGACAAAGAGCGGGCAAAGGTTAACAAACTCAGAACACAACTTTCAGGTAAGGTGAAGGAAAGAAATGCTGTCGAAGCAAGACTAAATTCCATTATATACCCCCTGATGAGTTAAACGAAAGAGTAGCCGAGCTTGAACGCCAAATCGAGGAAGACAGGAGAGTGATAGAGGATGAGGCCACTTCTTCCTCTGACAGAGAAGCCGTGGAGGTCCGAGTTGCAGAGCGAGAAGAAGAACTGGCAAGGCTAAGAACACAGGTTCAAGAAAGGGAAGAAGCCCTGCCTTTGAAAGATGGGATCAAAAATATCTTCAAATAATATGGGTGGACCTTGCAAGCGGTTGTTCTGGCTGCTGGTTTAGTCATAGGGGCTGTGACGCTTTCTGCAATAAATGCCTTGAAAGCGGGGACTAAGGCTGTTGGAAATGGGCTCAAAGAACTGGGGAAGAAGATTGTCTCCATCCTCCCCGGCCTCATCGGCTCGATCTTGAGCTGCATCTTCTAAGCGACCGGACAGGTTTTATCCTTTCTTGGAGAGCATGCCTGGCTGTTAATCCTTGCCGTGGTAGCCTTCTTTGTTGAAAAGACCATCAAGCGTTAACGCATCCAGGCAACAAAACCTGCCAAAGCAAGCGCGCCTACACCAACGATTGCCTTGTTTACGTGATGCGGCTCGATTTTAGTTTTTTTTTAAGTCTCTGGTGTGGGGCCTGGTGTGGGGCCTCGTGTGGGGCCTGGTGTGGGATCTGGCGTGGGGATTGGTTTTGCAGGCTTTTCACCCAGACCCTGTGCCTGTGTTGCCTGTTTGTGAATGGGGTTCGATGAGTGGCTGTTTGGTGGATTGATTTTTGTTGGGCCGCCGTCCATGGGGCGCAGTGAGGCCTTTTTTGTGCCCAGATTAACATTATTATTAACGCTAAGCTTCATCCCTTGCGTTGCCTCCTTAAGATTGTTGTTATACCCGATCACGCTCTCTGTGTTAATAACCATGCGTGATGGCATGAGCCAGCTTCCTGGAGCTGTCGCAAAGTCTAGGCGCACTTTCGTATCTTGGATGGCAAGCTGATAACGCTGTACGCTCGTTGCTATGTCGTTCAGTCTGATGGCATCCTCTAGATGGGCGAGGAATACTCTCTGCGTTTCGAATGCCCGGTCCCCTTTTCCAAGAATGCTGCTGCGGGTGTTGGCTTGTGCACCAATAATGCAGTACACAAATGCCTCGATTGACTGATTCATACGCGCGAGCCCTGACTGTGTTAGCCCCTGTGCATAATCTGGCACAAAGTGCTCGAATTGACGAACAGAACCTTGATCATTTCGAACGAAAGCTATTCCATTAGCACGATAGTTAGGGTCGTTTCTGTCAGTCACGCGCTCATCATTGAACTGAGGTAGATCGAAATCTGGATAGTCGTAATCGGTAGAGATGTTGCCCTCACTATAAGCGCCAATGTACACATTTCCAAGTCCGTGGTTTTTCCGTTTGTGAAACGGAAGTCAGAACTGGGGTCGACACCGAACTCTATGCAAATCTTCTTGTACGCGTCGATGTTGTACTTGTTGTCTTTCTGGTTGAATGCGGGGTCATCTGGCAAAGCACTGATGCTTTGTTCCCCACCCATCTTGTAGAGTATTCGTCTTGTTGTGAAATAAACGTGAAACCTGTAAAACGAACGGAGCTGTGAGGTTAGGGAGAGACTGGAGTTCATGGGAAATAGAATGTCACGCGAGATTCCACATCCGGTTGTTGCACACCACAGTGCGAAGTTTAGCTGTTGTGGCCAAAAACTCATATGCGGCCCGCCGAGCCACTTTCTTCCATATTTCGCTGTTGTGAACGAAATCTGTGCGTCTCTGAAGATATTTCTGTATCTCGTTGTGAAATAACCAGTTGACGTGACGCAAATCCTTTGCTCTTCGTCATTCAAGATTGCGCCAATCATCATGTCTTTGGAGATTGTGTCGGAGAAAGCAACAGCTGGGATTGGCTTTTGTGTATTACGATTCAACGTTAACTGATATGGGAAACCACCGTCTTGATGAAAGCCCAATGCGTCTTTCATGGCTTGAGTCCAATCGTTATGATCTATTTCTGAAACTAGCGCCCATGAGCCAGGGCCTTGCTCAGCGCCGCCCAAGCCATACTGTCCATCTTTATTTCACAAGCTCTACAGTGACTGCCATATTCTCCAATTCTTACTTACAACAAACCTCAACTCCATAAATCAAATACCCCCAACCCTTACAATCTCCCAAACCTACCCCAAACTATATAAAAAGCGAATAGGTTGCATCCGTGGCTACTGAAACTTGAATATGACGTTCATCACGCCACGGTATTGGGTTATCCCAATGTTCAAGAAACAACCAGTAGGAGATCGCTTCTCGCAGGGCGACACGCAACAGAATCGACTTCTGAGAACGTAAGCGTTTCGAGATGGCTGCATTCATTTCTCCCGTAAATAACTTTGCCACTGATACCGCTCTAGAGAAGGAGAAACATTTCCCTGCAAGGCAAGGCATTGTAAGTTTTTAACGAAGACAGTAGGACTCAAGTGTCTCTCGGACAAGTCCAATGAATTTTCACCTCGTCTCTGGAATTAAATGAAAAACTTCTCTTGATGAGTCAAGGTCAAGGTTTGAAACAAATTTTCACTGGGATCAAAACAGATCTGACAAACCAAGAGAATAGCCCAGTCTCACCAAGTAGTAGGTTCCCAAGAAAAAATTGCAGATTTGGCGGCTGCAAAATTGCGTTCATCTACCGTGCTTAAGGTACCATATTCCCCTTCATCCAACGAGACCTGAAGCTGGCCATTGTGTCGATCGTCAATATAAAGGAGACATGGGATACCAATTGGACGGGGAAAAAACCAGTCGTCAGACGGCCTGTCGTATGATAAATAAATAGGGAGATCTTCCAAACAAAGGGCAAAGTATTATACGTAAAAAACCAGCCACCCCATTGGATTCCAAAGAAATTTCGGCTACTCTCCGTTAGAAGAATGTGATTGTACCCGGACTTATCATATAACACGGTCTGAAATGAGTCCTTCGTAACATAACGGGGAAAATCATTAAGAGTATCCAGGAAGAAAGGTTTATCTTTCATCCAGAGATTCAAATAACGTGCACCATGTCAGAGGCGATGCTTTGATGGCTCTACGGTCAATGGTAATACAATATGAGGCGGTTCCACCTCCCCAACTCTCCCTAACAAGGAAATTGCCCCAGTCACCAGATGATCAATCAGTGTTTCTTGTACAAAACTGACAAAAGGCTTGCATGACATGTTATTCTGAACATTCTTTTGGGTGGGCGGTCAGAATCGTAGCGCTCGCCTTTGAAGGAACCGGTAAAAATTTTGGAAATATGGAAAAATGGAAACTTTATCCCTGATCCAACCCAAACATCAGCATCAGTCGCCACAGGGCACCGTTCCGCTCAGCTCAGCTCTAACATGATTGGGATCTCGAAAGACTAACTCTTGGATGTCTCCAATTATCTCGCCCCGCTCCACCCGTGCAACCTTATGTTCCAACCCACGTGCTGTCATCTCGTTGCCGACTGTTATGGGGTTCCCCATGGAATCCACCCATTGTATAGCATTCGTACAAATTGTCCACGAGTAATAGCTTTATCGAACTCTTTATCAAGCTCCCAAGCCCATGATATAATTCCCAAAAGAAGTCATCAAAATACAAAAGGTATTACTCACAAGGGAGAAGCCCCAAAATAGTCAGCAGAGAGACGACAGCTCCGACCCAGTAATCCTGGGAGGGTAACTAGAGACCCTGTTTTCAAAGCCATCAAAACTCTGAGACCATCGAGCTAATTATTAAAGGAAAAGAACATCACTCGCACAAAACACATTTAATTCAAGATGCGTTTATTAACCAAATCAGACAGCATACAGAAAACTATTTCAGTAATACTTCGACTATGGCAAAGTCCACTTGTTACTTTTTGGTTGGCTGAGATGCCCCATTTTTTTTCCCTCCATAGCCAGATCTCTTTTCCTGATATTACAATTTATTTTAAAGTGGCCTTGTTTACCACAATAAAAACAACCTGCGATCCGCCCCGGATTTCTCGGGAAATCCCGGGAATTACCCCCCTTATTTCCCCCATAATAAGGAGACATAGCAGCTCCGTCACGGCTCTTCTGGCGATAATGCTTTTTCACTTTTGCTACACAATCAAAAAAATTTCCCGTGATCCTTCTCGCCCAAAAGGCGAAGGACGAGGCCTTTAAACTGGTCGTGGGGCATATCCATCTTGCCACGCACGTCTGATAAACCAGGCGGTAGAAATTCTGCCTCTCGTGCTTCGTATCCTGGGCAGTGTGTTGCAAAGACGCGAGTATATCCAACGCCTCATATTTATTAATGTCGGACAAAGGACGTGATGCATAACTCATAATGCTTTTCATGGAGCTCGCTACAGATGACTTAGTCAAGGTTTCCGTCGTCTAGTTAAGTTTCGTAATTTCACCTTTCAATCTCTGGAGCAGGAGAAAAAAGAGGCGGTTGGAGTCAACGCACACGCCTTGACTCAACACAATTCATAATATATCACAAATTCATAACTTGGTGAAAGTTCATTCCCCATGACTATACACGTCCTATAAGTTCATGTTCTGCTATTAATTGCACAGAAAACCCAGTGAAACTCACTGTCGTGACTACTGTATACACAGCGTATAGAAATATTCTGTTACCAATCCAGTTCAGAAGAGACTCGGTAAAACTCATCCCCCGTGACTACACACGTCATAAACATATCCTGCCACGTACAGAATATACCTGGTGAGAAATTCACCCCTATGACTACACACGGCATATACATATTCCATAACATGGAATCGATACCTGATGAAAACTCACCCACGTGACTACACAGGGCAGATACATATTCCGTAACATGGAATATACCTGGTGAAACTCACCCCGTGACTACACACGGCAGATACATATTCCGTTACATAGAATATGCCAGGCGGAAAACTCACCCCGTGACTACACACGTCGTATACATATTCCGTAACAAAGAACATATCTGGTGAGACACTCACCCCCGCGACTACACACGGCGTATACATATTCCGTAAAGGAATATACCTGGTGGAAAACTCAACCCCGTGACTACACACGGCGTATACATATCCCGTAAAGGAATATAATTAACTGGTGAAAAACTCACCCCCGTGACTACACACGGCGTATACATATTCCGTAATGGAATATGATTAACTGGTGAAAAACTCACCCCCGTGACTACACACGGCGTATACATATCCCGTAATGGAATATAATTAACTGGTGAAAAACTCACCCCCGTGACTACACACGGCGTATACATATTCCGTAAAGGAATATACCTGGTGAAAAACTCACCCCCGTGACTATACACGGCGTATACATATTCCGTAATGGAATATAATTAACTGGTGAAAAACTCACCCCCGTGACTACACACGGCGTATACATATTCCATAAAGGAATATACCTGGTGAAAAACTCACCCCCGTGACTACACACGGCGTATACATATTCCATAAAAGAATATACCTGGTGAAAAACCCACCCCCGTGACTGGCAAACGGCGAATACATACAAAATTACAGAACTAAACGAGCTTAAAAGGACACTGTCACCTATTTTTAGTATCACTTTGAAAAGCCAAAAAACATTTTTTTTTTCAATGGAAACCTTAAAATAACGGTCCAGTTTTGTTAACAAATACTCTACCAGTGCACAGAAACTAGTATTCGTTATCTTTGGCAGCGGATGGCCAGGATGGAAATGGATTGCAACTTGAAAAAATTGGCCAATTTTTTCAAGTTCCTCCCAAGAGTCGTGGAAAAATCGCTGAAAAACTTATCATGGTTTGTTCTTCCTTGAAGAAAGCATTTTGATATTATCTTCTTGGTGTTCTAAAAGCAATTTTATGTTTGAGCAAATGTAGTTTGTCATATATTTAGTGTATTTTGTCCAAAACACAGCAAAATCTGCGTGACAATGCCCCTTTAACAGCTGTTGACAGTCGTTTGCATTTGGGTGTAAGGCCCGGTTCAAACGTCGAATCCCACATGCGCCGAATCAAATGCAAATGAACAAAATCTGTTGTTCCCGCTCATCTGCACCATACCCGGCACATGTGAAGCTCGACGCCCGAATCGTGCCTAAGATACAGCCGCAAAACCACACACGGCGTAAAATTGAAAAACAACAGGAAACTACAACAGACCATCCGTAGGCACACACCCACGTGAGACCCAAATACCGACACAATGACAAAAATATGTAAGCTAGGTGTTAACGAATAAACAGCGGCCAAAACCCTACCACGTGTTCGCAAAAGGATAACGGCCAAAGCCCCAATAAAAGTGAAAACGAAAGAAAACGAAATTCCACCCTAACAAACAAATATTCGGAGTGAAAGGAAAAAATGCAAATCCGCTACAAAAGGGCAAAAATACTATTTCCATGCACCTGATAAACAAGAATGCCGCTGTAACAGCGAAGCAGAAACCCATGGGAAAAGACAACATAACACGCCCACGAAATATTCTGAAAATTCCGGCTACGGAAAATAAAACCTACCACCACACCGAAGAAAATAACCTGACCTTAAAACAAGCGCCCAAAGCAGTGAAATACAATAACCCAAGAACTAAGAAAAACACCGAAGTTTACCACGAGTTCATTCTGTGCTTCGTTCGCGTTGTTCTGAGCGGGCTGTTAGGCTGGCGCCGCTTCCCTTGCTGCTTGTACTGGAGGGTTTCCAACTGGTGGAGCTCGGTCCAGGTTCTCAGGGTTCGCCAAAGGTTGTGGAAATTGTACTTCAGGCGCTTCAGCCATGAGGTAGAAAGAAAATTCGCGTGGGTCAAAAAAACGTAAAGAGAGTCTTTCTTCACTGCTCCGCTGGCTGACAACTAAGCACGAAAGGAGTGTTGTTCTGCTTGAACTCAGTATTTATAGTCTTACAACACCCTTGTGCACATGCCTGCATGTACTGAGTCGCTAGGAATGTGTTATTTTCACGAGTTTCGTTTTCGCATATCATTACAAGTGTTATGAATAGAATTAAGATTGACGACCGCGCTATTTTTCAATTTTAGAAATTCTCAAAAACAGTATTACGCGGCCGTCTGTACAGTACATTTAGACTGCACAAAAGTAGATAGGTTATCACGGCTGACAGTGCATCCGAAGGCCCCCCTGCTAATTCCTAACATAAAACTTAATTCGTTAACTTTTAGCACATAGTAAAAATATGACTCGATTGACTCGTTATGTTGAAACCACCACAACTCAATAAAAATATTCCAGAATCTCGTTTCTCATCTTCTCCCAAAATTTCGCAGCATCTCTAAATGCCAACTTTCTGTTTAATTTACCAGAGACATATTTTCATTGATTGTAAAAGTGCCACTTCATATTCCTGTCAAATAAAGCATATTCTATCTATCTCTTCAAGACTCATTTTAAATTTAGAAACGCTCAAATTAAGGGGGGCCTTCGAGATCCACTGTCAGCCGTGATAACCTATCTACTGTCTCCAGAAATTCTCCAGTTGAAATCTGGAGAGAAAAACTTTCTCCAGAAAAACTTTCTCCAGAAATTCAGTTGAAAAAAAACTTTCTCCAGAAAAAAAAAATCTGGAGAGAAAAACTTTCTCCAGAAATTCAGTTGACAAAAAGTTTCTCCAGAAATTCAGAAAAGATTTTCTGGAGAAATATTCTGCTGAAATTTTTAGCTGAAACAATATATTCTGCTGAAATTTCAGCAGAATATGGATTATTTTTGATCTCATTTTTTTCTCTCTCAAAATCTTTTTTTCAAAATTATTTTTTTATTTTTTGTTTTCTATTTTTTATTTACCCAGAAGGAACCTGGCTGTTAAATTTTGGAGAAATATTCTGCTGAAAATTGAATATTCTGCTGAAATTTGAATATCCTGAAGAAATATTCTGGAGAAATATTCTGCTGAAATTTTTAGCTGAAACAATATATTCTGCTGAAATTTCAGCAGAATATGGATTATTTTTGATCTCATTTTTTTCTCTCTCAAAATCTTTTTTTCAAAATTATTTTTTTATTTTTTGTTTTCTATTTTTATTTACCCAGAAGGAACCTGGCTGTTAAATTCTGGAGAAAATCATCTCAATCTCCAATGTCCTTTTGCAAATACTTTGGGAAAAGAAAAGAAAATGTTTGATTCCGAAGATGAAGATGAAGATGAGGAAATAGATGATACTCCTGAAATTATTCAAGAAACATATACAACAACATGGCATTCTCATAAAAATCTCAGACTGGAACATTTTAAAGATGTCATCCGTAAAAATCAGGGGAAGAATCAAATTCCACTCAAAGATCTCGAGTTTTATCAAGAGCAAATTCTCTCCCAAATTCCTCGCGATGAAATTACAAGAAAAAAAGTCAGGGAGTTTGTCAAAGCTTCCAAATGGAAAAAAGTCAATGGCAACGATCATGAAATTTTCAATCACATAACAAATCACGATGGAAATGACTATGAGCATCTGGAAAAGTTCCTCATTGACGATTTTAAATATTTCTTACTGACATATGATGATCTTCATCTCAAGCGAAAAAAGTTTCTCAATTTCAATCAAGTTCTTTTCACCCTGTTGAAAAAGAATGGTTTCAATCCAAATGAAGATGATTTCAAACTGCTTATTCTTCCATCAAGAAGGGTAGAACAGGAAAAAATAATCCAAACAATCTTCAAAAAAAAACAAATGGAAAGAAAATGGAAGCCAGTGATCATGAAAATTGTTCTACTTGCTCAGAGGAGGAAGAAAGAAGTTCTGATGAAACTCCCACAACATCTGACGAAGAATTTATTGTTTCCGATTCGGAGATGGAAGAAGCAGAGCAAAATGAAGAAGAGGAAGATACAGTAGAACTCCTCTTTGAATCATTTGTCAACCTCCAAGAGGAACACAAGATTCTCAAAAATAATCTCCAAAAACAAAGTTGTCTCCTCTGGGAAATCCACCAGGGATTGAAAGACAACGGTGTTGTCAAATCATAATTGAATGAATATGAATGTTCAACATTCATATTCTAACGCGTCTTATTTTTTGAGATAAGTTCTGAAATGCATCACATCTTCACATGTTTGTTTATATTTTTTGATTGTGAGAAGATTTTCGCATGTTCTTTTGATTTCTTCCAAATAAGATGCCACTGGTTGTCTTTGGAGAATTGAGTTGAAATAATTCATCATTGCTGTTTCAATCTCTTTCACTTTTTCGTAATTCTCAGAAAGTTGTTCTTCATTCCAGCTATCAATAGGAGAAAACATGCTAAGACCTAAATTTCTTAAAAAATAGTGTTCATTACCATCAAATCGGTGTTCAACATTCATTTTAGAGGAAAACATAACATAATTTAAATGATTGATTTAGCCAAGCTTTTCCACATCACTCAGCGGAACCCAGGAATTGAATTTATCGGCATATCCTTTCCATTTAACCAAGGCTTTCTTTTTCTTCTGATCGCGGCGAATAATCTTTTCAATGCGAAACACGCTTTGTGTTGTCCTTTGGAGTTCCGCTTCGTAAAATGATCCAGTTATTTTTTCTCCCAACAGATCGACTAACCTATACGTTACAGGATTTGTGTTCAAAACCTCATCGACGACAAATATCTCCTCTGTCCAGTTCGGGGTGAAACCTTTGTCGAATATCTTTCGTTTGTATTTTGAAATTCGGACTTTGTCGTCGACTTTGAATTTTGCTGGGTTGTGTTTAGCATAAATCATGTCTCCAAAAAGATTAGCAAAAACCTGTCTCTCATTTTTCTGTTTGCTCGCCTCTGCGGGTGACATCTTAATGCTTGAATGATAAGCGTTATTATATTGATCCACTAACCTGTCCAGTTTGTCCCAGTATATTGTATTATTGTTAGCAGAAAACATCCGGAAGAGTTTCTCCTTCATCGTCTTGTTCCAACGTTCAACCACAGATGATTTTTCTTCATTTTCTGTGGTATACAATTTTATCCCATTCAAGTCAAGGAGATCCTTCATAGTTCCATTGAAAAATTCACTTCCTTTGTCTGTCCAAAGCATCTTCGGTTTTCGTGCCGAGGCTCGCTTCGCTCGCTTCGCAAATATAGATTGGAAAGCATCTGCAACTGTTTGTCCTCGCTTGTTTTTCAGGGGACGAATCCAACCGAACTTTGAGAAAACATCGATCACCATCAGGAGATATCTTATTCCCTTGTTCCACTTTGAAAATTTCCCCATCTCAACCAGATCAGCTGCCCAGATGTTGTCAACACCATATGCAATAACTCTTCTCTTTGGAAATCTTCTCCTTATTGGCTGGTGAAGTTCATTTGCCAGATTTTGAGTCCAGCCTTCACTCAAAATCTTTTCCCGTTTTTTGGGAGACCCAAACCGAATTTTTGTTTTGCGTTGATTGTGTTTCTTGCTAAAGCATGTCCCCATTGTCTTTCTGCCCAGGGAATAGCATCCAATGCGGCAACCATCTTTCTGTCTGCTTTGTTTTTACATTTGCGTGGATCTGCTCGTTTTGCACAGATTGTATAATCCACATCATGTTGCATAGAAACTGCATCTGTTTTTCCAGTTGGTTGTTGCCAGATTTCCAGAATCTTTCCAGTGTCGTCAAATCTTACTTGCTTTTCCAATGGGTTCCAAGGGCCTGTGAAGTTATGTCCGGGGAGAGTGAATCCTCCTTTTGGTCTGGGAAGTTTTCCTATCAAGCTATGAACATCTAAAGCACCGCCATCCAAATCTGCTCGATCTGTTTTATATTTTCTATTTGGTCTTATCGCTGTTGACAGTTGATCCAGCGCATTGGAAGAGGTTTTAGCAATAAATGGTTTCATCTTGTCCAAAGCAAAATCCAATGCTTTTTTCTGAGTGTTTTTGTTTCGCAACAATTCACTTGCCCCATATCTCCCCATTTCAACTGTTTTTTTCCCCATCCATGGGAGTAAATGTGTAAAACCAGTCAGTGCAAGTTCACCAAAGCCCCCACCTTGTGAGGGCAGACTTAGTTTCCCGAACTTTTAACAAATCTAGTTTTTTTAATTCCGCATGAAGCGCAATGACAAAACCACATCTTTCTCCCATTTTTTGCAGTCATATATCCGGATGGTTCAACGCAACCAGTAACTCTTTTTTCTTTGACGCAATATGATTCCATTTTTAATTGAAATAATCTTTTATGAATTTCTCATTTTGCATTGTGTCAGTCAAACTGAAAGGTTGGAGAATATCATAGAAATCTTTCCCCTGCGACCATTGATGCAGGAAGAAGAGGCAATAATACCCGCAAAGAACACTGTTGATGTTTTGATACTGACTGCTGTTCCAAATTACAGGTTTGGAACTTTTGAATTCGAGAGGATAGCCCATGCCGAAACTATCAAAATACCACGTGAATTTCTGTCCCGGAGCGCAAGCAACCCAATGAGTTCCTGCATTTTTCAGCGAATCAAGGTTAATGATGCAGGGAGTGTGTTGTTTTGGCATAAATTCATCTCTTGCAAATATTCCTTTGAAATTAGGAATCCCCAGATGTTCAATCCAATTCAACAGATCAATATTTGACAGCGGTTTGTTTTTGAATCTCACAGAAGTGCCCCGAGAATTGGGATGCTGTTGAATGGACTTTTCGATCCCAGCAGAAGTCCTTTGCCCTTTTTTGATTTTTTTTTTCCCATTCCAACAGAGTTTCTCCAACTTCCAATGAATGGAGGAGGTCTTGCCCAAGGAGTCCCCAGTCTGGGAGCTCCTTTTCCTCCTTTTGGTCTGCCAACTCTGGGAGCACCTTTTCCTCCTTTTGGTCTGCCAACTCTGGGAGCTCCCTTTCCTTTTGGTCTGCCAACTCTGGGGGCACCTTTTCCAAATAAATTCTTTACCATGTCAAGAGCAAGTGGAATTCCAATGGATGCCAGAATAGTGCCAAGTGCTCCTCCAGATTGTTTTACGGTTGGTTTTACCACAACTTTTCCTCCTGATTTCAAGGCAACCAAAATATCTTGTTTCTGTTTATTTGTCAACAAATTTTTATTGTCAATCAGTTTCTGAATTTTATCTTGGGGGATGAGAAATCCACCTGTTTGCCCCGCTCCCTGCGGTCGCGGTCGCTTCGCTCCTTTTCCGCTTATCTTTTTAACTATTTGACTCGCTCCTTCACTCGCCAAACCAGCCAATGCTGACAACCCAAGTGTTTTTCCTAGGGTTGGTGCTAATGTTTTAACCAAAGGAACAACAGCAGAAAGAAGACTTCCGCCTTGTTTCATCACTTTTCTGATTTGTGTTTTTGTTATCTTAATCTCAACTCCTTTTCCCAGAGATTTTGCTTTTGCGATTCTTTTAATTTGATTGGCTGTCAGCATCAGCTCATCGCTTCCACTTGTTTGATTTCGTCCCAATCTCAGGGTAACTGGATTGTTTGTTTTGTATGCTCTTCCAAGTTTTTGTTTTTGCCCTTTAGACAAATTCACTTTATATGGGCGATATGTTGTCATTTTTAATGATAACATATGTTTTTCACTTCGCTCAGCTTCGCTTTTCTAAGCTATAACTAATTCATTTCCAACTTTATCAATCTTAGCTGTTTCCTCATAAAGAACGACTGCATGTACATGGAAGGCTGCAGCTGCATTGGCATTCAGCGTATATCGAAATATCAACTGCTTGGGATCTCTTGTTGGTTTTTCAGCTTGGTAAGACAAGTCGAAATAAATGAGGCTGAAGAGAGATTGATAGTTAGCCAAATTCAACTGAGTCCCAGTGTTGAAGTCATTTTTCCTCATTGCATAAGCCATGATATCATTAAATATTCTGACTTTTGATTCCGTGTCATAGTCAGTTTCAGGGTAAAATACTCCATTTCCATACTCCAATCTGCAAGTTGACAGGGATGAGTTTGCATTTGCCGCATTCAGCTTGAAAGTGTCAAAGAGATATGGGTTATCTTCTGCATGGTCATCATTGGGTGGAGCTGCTCTTTTCAGCCAGACAAAAATATGCTTTACATTGTCAATGCTCGCTGAAATCTGGAAGAATCCTGATGATTGTGTAGGAGCTGATTGTTCATATGTTTCTCTCAGATACTTCCATTGCGATTCTTTCAGGAATGAACTGATAAATTTATCATAAAGAGAATCTTTTGGTGTCAATCTCGGCACCCAAAGCAAAAATCTGTTGATAACAACTCTTCCAGGATCTGTACCATTTGCCATATGAATTAATTCAGAATCCTGTTGAAGATTAATTTCGAATTGCAGCTGCATTGGGACCAACATCCTGTCTTCCAGTTCCTCGAAAAAGGAGAAACGATTTAGGGGGATAATGCAATTAACATCTTTAGCACCTCCAGTCCCATCGTTTCGAAGAGCTTGAGTTTGGATTCTTCTCGCTTCAAATCCTGTGTTATTAGCAGCAGTTGTCGCATTTACATCCAAATACCAGAAACTGTTCTTTGCTACTGATCTGCTGAAGTCATCTGAGTATTCCAACAGATTTTTAACAAAAGTAACTTTATGCAGATTATCAGGTTCATAAACAATCTTCCCTGCAGATCGGATTGTCATGTGTTTTATCAGGGAATGTGAGCCATTCAACACTGTTATCCTATCAGCAGCAGCATATCCAGCACCGTCTGCTATTTTCTGGAGTTGAAATTGCACTTCAAAATAAGCGTTATGCCAGTCATAAAACGCTGATCTGTCATTGATGGTGAATTTATAACCATTTTTTGTTTGTGCTTGCCCATTTGCTGGGGCTCTGATAACATCATCCAACTGGAATCTTACTAATTCATTTCTTTGGAGATATTCATTCGATCGAAAAGCCATTTTGATAGATTATTTTAAATTCCTTGACCACTGATTAGTCTATTCAATATATCATTAGCACTTTCTTTTTGTGGTTGTTTTACAGGATGAGAAGCAGGGCGTGATTGTGGTTTTCGACTTGCAGATGGTTTTTTTCCAATCTTCATGTTTCCCAGTTTTTTCATGATCAAATCACCTGATTTTTCAACTGCTGCTTTACCTAGTTTTTCTCCAGCGTGAGAAATTCCTGCGTCCAAAGCTTTTTTCGCAAATGGTTTCGCAACTTTCTTAAGAATTCCTTTCATGGCTGGTCCTGCCATCTTTTTCAGTGGCTTGAAGATGGAATCAAAAATGATACCTGTTCCTTTGTGCTTATAAACAAACTTCCCCAGTTTGGGGTTCCAGACTCGAGAAAATTCATATGCTTTCATTTTATAGTCTTTTTTTTAATATCAGCGAGAAAGCTGTGTCTGCTCCATTTAGGTTGACAATTCTTCTTTTCCCGTCTGTGATATACATCCGAATTGAGCTGATCGTGTTTTTGTTTACAGGGCAGAATGCTATTTTTATGGGTTCACGCTCAAAACTCCATGATGCCTGCAAAACAGATGTGGAAAAAGAATAGATGATATCAGTCTCTTCCCCATCTACAAGTGAATCATTTGTTAAATCGCAATGAATGTTCAACATATCAGTATCTTGACTAAGATTTGGAACTTTTGGGCCAACATTAACTTTCTCTTTCAGAATCTTTTTATCAAACCCCACAAGATCATGGAAATTTGATTGGGTAAAATCCAGTTGATAATTTTCAGCCAATGTTATTGTTACTCTGAAAGTTTCATTGCTGAAAGCTAGATTGATGGGGAAAACATCTTCTTTTCCATCGGATTTTACCACTGTTGCTTCCTGAATAAAATCATTCATTCCAGTATACCCCCAAACTCCAGCAGGAAAAGCAATATCGGAAAATGTTTTCCCACCATCGGAAGAAAACTTGATCAGTTGATTTTTATATTGAGGATTGATGTTATACCACGTAAAACTCATGTTGATGATTCGTTTCAGCCCAACAACATAATGTTCATTCGGATCAAGAATAATTTGACGATTAAATTTTGTTGTGAAATCTGCAGGTTTGTTTAGTCTGTTCTTAACAGCGTAAGATGACAAGACAATTTCTCTTTCCATTTTATGGTTTAAAATAATTTTTGAACAGCTTTTCATGCTGGGATTTGTTGATAACTGACTCTTTCAGGAGAAGATCAAGAATGCCCACTCCAGTGTTTCTAATGTCCAAATTTGTGTTTCCAGCAAGAATAGAGCCAATGATTACCTCAAGTTTCTTGAGAAGTTCTTTGGGATTGGAGAAAAAACGAACAGCTCCACCTTTTTTTCTTTTTTTCAACCCAGAGCCTGAAAATGTTTTTGTTTTCTTTGTGTAATATTTGATGAAGTCATTTATTGCTTGGAATGAACGATCTATCCCTTGATGCTGTATATGCCTCTGCTCTGCAGTTATTTCTCCCCTGTTAAACTTTTTAGTCCAAGACGCTTTATACCCTTTCAGTTGATTTTTCCGATGATTCGCAATCTTAAGAATGTTGTTGAGATATTTTTTTAACCGCTGCGCTGAGAAGTTCGTCTGGTTGAGAACTTCTTCCACTGTATCATAATTAGCAAGATTCAAATTTGTCAAAATCTCATTTGCTTCTTCCTCAAGGACTTTTTCATATTTAGGAGGATCATCTTCTTCTTCTTCTTGAAGCGAGGGATCGGGATCTTCTGCCATTATTTCTTCATATGTTGGTGGATTTACTGGGATTTGTTTAGCTGCTTGCGGCGAAACAATCTCATCGTCAAACAAACCTCCAACATCCATCTCTTCAAATGGATCGACTTCTGGATAATAATCTATGCCTGGATCGACTTTTGGTTTTCTCTTCCGAATTGGCAAAGTTGGCTGTCTCAAATTCGACGCAACAACCTCATCTAGTTTTGCGGTCACAGGACGGAACATTTTTGCCAGTCCAGTTTGGCTTGTCTCTTCACCCAACTTTTTCTGGGTGATGACATCGTGCACAAAGTTGATTTTTTTCCCCAAAGCAGATTTGCTTTTGGCCATTTTATTCCATTTTAATAAACTCATTTTAAGTCCACAAACATGAATTTGGATGAAGAACATGATGTTGAACAAGATGTTCATCTGAATTTGTCTTCTGGGAAATAAAATGAAGATTGTCAATTATGATTGTCAGGACCCAATCACAAACTTTCGACAGTTGCAGCCTTTTATGCCGGATCGAACTTTCAGAATGTTGATCTGTGGTCCTTCAGGATCTGGAAAAACAAACGTTCTCCTGGATATGATTTTGAGATTGCTTTTCTACGATAAGATCTTCCTCTATGCGAAAAATCTGGATCAAGCTAAATATCAACACCTGATGAAAACATTTCGCCCAATCAGCAAAGAAGCTGGATATGATATCATTGAAGCATCCCAGGATGAAATTATCCCAGTTTCTGAATTATCTGGAGAGAATCAAAAACTGGTTGTTTTTGACGATTTTGTTTGCGAGAAAAACCAAAAGCCATTGATTGATTATTTCATCCAAGGACGGCATAAGAATTGTTCTGTGATTTATCTGTCACAAAGTTATTTCCAAACACCAAAAGATATCCGCTTGAATTGTTCTCATCTTTGCATCTTTGAATTCCCAAGCAACAAAGAAATTACTGCGATCTGCAGGGAGAATAACATCAAGAAAGAAGATTATTTGAAAGCCACGCGTGATCCGTTTTCTTTCCTCTATATGGATAAACCAAGGAAATTCATGGCTAAAAACTTTGATGAAAGACTTTAAAATGAGCTACTCAAATGGATTGTTATCTGACACAACAAGCACCTCACATGGAGGACGAGATGGAAGAGATGGATTGCCAGGAGTTGGTTTTAAACTGACATCCACAGGGGATTATGATATATCAAACAGAAAACTGGTTAATGTCGCTGAAGGAACAGAAAACAGTGATGCAGTTACAAAACATCAAGTTGACTCGTTGAAAAGCAGTGTAGAAACTAAACTAATTCAACTGAGAGCAGATTCTTTGCAGGTTGATGGTTCTTCCCATATGACTGGAGATCTGGACCTCAGGGGAAAGAAACTGATTCTTCCTGGAGAAATCGACATGGATCGAAAGTTGGAGAAATCGACATGGATCGAAAGTTGATCACAAATCTAAATACAGATGAATCCAATGATTTATCAGCAGTCAACATGGTGATGCTGAAAAAGTTTCACCCAGCTGCACCTGCTCACACGCATGAAGTAACCAAAGACATTGATTTAAAAGGACTTTTTCATGTCACACAATCAAAACAGCAGACTTATGATGACCTCTCAGCGAACTATAACAATCTGATCTCCTATGATGACGGAAAGAATATCTTTCTCAGTCGGAAAGAAACATTTCCAATGGAAACAAGCTTGGATATGGGAAACCAGTTCATTTATAACGTGAAAGATCCTGTCAACATTGACCAAGCAGCCAACAAAAAATATGTTGATCAACAACATGATTTGGTGACGTCATCGATTAAGTTTGTGGCTGACACTGCTCTTTTCCAGGCTGGAGGAACAATGACAGGCCCAATAGATATGGGGACACATCAAATAACAAATCTGGGAGCGCCAATAAACAATGGTGATGCAACTTCGAAAACTTATGTGGATCAAAGTGTTAACCTACTTGACTCAGAACTGCAGTCTGCGGTTACCGTTTCTCTTACCAAGTCTGGAGGAACAATGACTGGCCAAATCGATATGGGGAACAAAAAAATAACAAATCTGGGAACACCAACAGAGGATAATGATGCAGTTCCAAAAAAATTCGTGACTGAAACAGCAATTTCTCCTGCTGGAAATTTGCAAGACAGCTTTCGTTTTCTCATGGATGATGCGGGAGAATCTTTCAATGGGCATGATCTGCAAGTTGTGGGCGTTGTAGATTTCCCATTTTCTCCGCATCATTTCAATAAGAAGGCGTTTCAGCTGAACATTGGGAAAGATTCTTCAAATTTATTTTCTGGAAGAATGGGATTTAATATGCGAAATCTGCCTCAAGGAGAATTTACTTTGGTTGTTGAGTTTTTTCCCCTTTCCATGAGGAGTGTTTCAGTGGACGCTGTTTCCACGAGCTTGAATATAAATCAGCAGTCAACAAAGATGTTTTCCAACTGTTCTCGATCAATCATCCACATGCATAAATGGCAGATTTCTCCCCCTGAATTTGTCTTTCTGGATTTGAAATCGCAGGGAACAGCGGCATATCCTTCAATCGGAATAACTCATTTGATCGTTTATGGAATTGCTGGATCCCACGCAGATGTGCCAAGTTCTGTTTATGATTCTCCCTTTATCTTTGACTCAGGAAAGATGGTTATGCAGAGAGACTTGGATTTAAATGGACAAAAGTTGCTGAATTTTCCCCGTCGTCCTACAAAGAGTTTTGTTTTGGCAAGATGGGAAAAAGGAACAAACAGTGAATGCATCATCTTCTCAAATCATAAAGATGAAACTTTTTGGGAGCATTGGGGAGTTGACTTTCAACTCAAACGAGTTGTTCTTTTCGTGACTGACTCAAAAGGAAATCCTGTTGTGCCAGCAAATCTTCAAATGGCTCTTGCCTTGCAACACACAACTATTTCCAGGACATATGCCACTCCTTCTGTCAACTCTCCTCCTGGATTGTATGAATTCATCTTCAACGTTCCCATTGGAAACGATGAATCTTTCTTTCTTGCACTCTATCGAGCAGACACAATTATGAAAGCAAAAGCAACAATCGTGATACAAATATGATTTCTCCAGAGAAAATGAAAGAGAAGATAGATATTTTTGCGTTCAACCACATCAGCAAAAAAATGTCTCATGAAACACTGGACGAGGTCAAGGCATTATTTTGCGCTTATCATAAAAGATGTTGGTGTTTCAAACAAGCAAACAAACATTTCAAACGATTGAATTTGGTTCAAAATTTAGTTTCTGTTGGACTTGTTGCTGCAGGAGTGATTACTGGAGGAGTTACAATGAACCCTGTTATTCTTGGAGTTCTTTCAGGATTGGGGATGCTAATGAAAACAACAAGCGAACTGAAAAAATATCCCAACAAAATCGAGATGACAAAGTTTGCTTTTACCACATACGCAAACATCTTGGAAGATTTGAAAAAATCTCTCCGTTCTGGCGAGTTCAATCCAGAATCATTTTATTCTAGCATTCATGCTGTTGATGGAATAATCAATGATCTTGGTTTTAATCTTGCTAAATATGAAAAAAATTATCCTAAAGTTTTCCTGACATAATTTCTTTAAAGATCTTCACATTTCAAGTTGAAAAACTGGCTTTGAAACTTGAAAAATTCAGTAATCTTTGATAAATGTAGTTCGTGTCCATAATTCAGGCGGTGATGAGGACGATTTTTGCGGATGAAAAGTCCATTGCCCTCTTAAGAGATTCTCTCGATATTCTTCTGGATCAGGATAAGATTCATAGCCATGTTTATCAAACCATTTTTGAACATCCCAGTAATCTTTTGCGCGAAACCACACACCAGAGCGCATATTAGTGATCACATTTTTGTCATATCTTCCTGCTGGTGCTTCTTTAAATTCCTCAGCTGAAGAAAATCCCTTGAAGTTTTCTTTCACTTGATCCCAAATAGAATCAGAAAAAACAAAACTTCCATCAAGTGGTTGGAGAGCAGGTTTGGGAGGAAGAGATGCCAGCTTTGACTCCTCCTCAAGTTTTTTCACCTGGAATTTCTCTCCGTCACTTCTTCTTGAAAAACTGTTTCTCCCGCTTTTCAACGCATTACGGATGGTTCCTGGATCAACCTCTAATTCTTTTGCAGCTTCTGCAACACTTGGGAAAGACAATGTTGCTGATGATGATGAAACGCAGATGGGGATAGACTGATTCTTCTTTGGAGTTGGCGCTTTATCTTCCTCCCATGGTTCTGTCAGCGGTCCTTTTTCAAAAGTTCTGGACAAGAATAATTTCTTTCCATCTTTTCTGACAAAACGTTTATCATCATAACGTTTGTATGCAGCATAGATTGCCTGACGAGACACGCCAATCCACTGAGCCATCTCAGCCATTGTTTCAAAAGTTTTTAAAGGTGGTTCTTTGGGAGAATTATGAACTGAGACTCGATCTTGAGCTTGATTTGCGACCAGGACTTTTTTATCTTTGAAAGTGAAAACATTCCTTCCTTCATTGATTGCTCTGTTAAAAGTTCTTGGAGCGATCTTGATAAATCTAGCCAGAGCTGTCTGTGTATCAAATCTTTGGCTGACACGTTGTTTTGTCACTGCATCGATTAAAACCCATATTTTAATAGGGGGAAAAAAATAAAAAAACCACAAGAATTTTGGAGAAGATTTCTGCTGAAAATGAAATATTCTGCTGAAATCTGAAAAAATATTCTGCTAAAATTTTAGCAGAATATTGATTTTTGATCTCATTTTTTTTCCTGAAAATAATCTTTTTTTTTTATTTTATTTTTTTATTTTTTGTTTTCTATTTTTATTTACCCAGAAGGTACCTGGCTATTAAATTCTGGAGAAATATTCTGCTGAAAATTGAATATTCTGCTGAAAAATAAATATTTTGAAGAAATATTCTGGAGAAATATTCTGCTGAAAAATATTTTGGAGAAATATTCTGCTGAAAATTAAATATTCTGCTGAAATCTGAAAAAATATTCTGCTAAAATTTTAGCAGAATATTGATTTTTGATCTCATTTTTTTTCCTGAAAATAATCTTTTTTTTTATTTTATTTTTTTATTTTTTGTTTTCTATTTTTATTTACCCAGAAGGTACCTGGCTATTAAATTCTGGAGAAATATTCTGCTGAAAATTGAATACTCTGCTGAAAATCAAAAAAACATTATATTCTGCTAAAATCTGGAGAAATATTCTGCTGAAAATTCAACAGGAACACTCTCTCCAGATTTTTAGCAGAACAACTTGATTATATCCTGGATATAATCAATCACACATCCCCTCATTGAGGAATATCATCTTCATCTTTATCCTCGTATTCATCAAAAGCTGAGGCTGTTTGAACCATCTCCTCCACAAGAACTTCATCAACAATCGCTGTGATAGATTTTACATTTCCGCAGAAAAGATGTTTGACAGAAAAGACAACTTGTCCAAAAAGTGGCATAGAGATGAGTTCTTTCTGCCTCAAGATGGGCTTCTTCTTCCCGTTGGACAACTCCCAAAAACGACAAGAGAAATCTGTTTTGGGGATCTTGGAAGAATAAATCTTTGCAAAAATCTTTTCCTGCTCAGATTTATCCGTTTTCACGAGAGAAAAATCTTCAGCATGAAACTTAGCAAAAGACGGAGAAAGTTTTTTCACTTCCGGTTGTTTTTTCATTGCAGCTGAACGAAGATGAGCTTCCAGATCACGAAAAAAAGAGATGTTTTCTTCAGGGAGATTGATCCCCAGTGAAAAAGAATCTCCCTCATGAGCAAAGATTTTAAACTTAGTTTTGAGTTTCAGTTGAAGTTTTTTGCCATCAAGAGAGCAGGGGAGCAGACAATATGAGATCTTTCCAGAGGTTCGTTTTTGAGGTTCTTCAAGAATGATCTTGGAAACAGAGACTTTTTCAGGATTCATTTTCTTAGTGAAAATAAAAAATCATTTTATTTCCAAATCCATTTCTCCATAAACTGCCTATCTTTTTCAGTTTTTACTGGAAGAAAACCAGTAGCCATATCAACAGCTTTCTGAAAATTTGTTTCATGTTCTACTCCTTCCATCCATCTAATTTCTTCATCTATTTTGCAAAACTTTCTATCTTCTTCAGTTTGCGTGAGCTTTTTTCTTTTCATTTTTCTATGAAAAATTCAAAACAGGGCTTGAACATTTTCAACGTAGCCATTCATTTCAGCTAACCTAGTTGAAGATATTTTTGGGAGTCCTTTCTTTGTGCAAGTCTGAACAACTTTTTCAACCATCGCTTGTTTTTTTACCATATCAAGAAATTCTTCCAGTCTGGGAGATTTCCAAGTAATTTCATGAGATTTCTCAGCTGAATCCAGAAAATGCGTTCTTTTCTTGCTGAGTTGATTGAAAAAAACTGTTCTGGACAAGTCAAATCTTCCCTGAATTTCTTCTGCGGTAAAAAAATCTTCTCCGTCAATCTGGATAAATGGTGAGTCTTCTTCCGCCTGAATCCAAAAAGTTTTTTTATCTGCTCTTCTAAAATACTTTGTGTTGTTTGATTTCAGAACTCTCACAATCGTTTTTGATGGAAGACCAGTTTGTTCCTGAGCTTCTTTGAATGTAAAAAAGATTTGCTTATCTTTTCCTTCCTCTTGGATTGAAAACTTCATTTTAAATGGAAAAAAAATCTTTCTCCCCATTTAAAATGTCAACGTTGACTGCATGGAAATCATTTGCGCGATCATCCGGATTACGAGGATGGTCTCGACTGAAAAAAGATGATCTGATCAACTTTCTTTTTGAAAATCTATGGACTGGAGGTGGGAAAACTAGGCGGCGTAGAAAAAATCCTTTGGATGAAGAAAATGAACAACTTGATGTTCCAGTGCTGATTCCACAGAGAAGAAGAATTCCTCCCAGAAGAATTGCACCAACCATCCAAAGACAAACAGAAAATATTTCAGACTGGGCAACTTGGCTGGAAAATATGAATGATGCAGAAATCAGGAGAAGAACAACTCCTGCAGTTGAACAACTGAAAAGACAGATTGCTGCATTGTGGAGACAAAGATTGGTCGTGGAAGAAGGAAGATCTGCTCTAAGAGGATTTGCCAGACAGCTAATTATTCAAGGAGATGACTCTCCAACTCCAAAAGATTTTCTCCGGAGAGCTAGAAATGAAGTTATTGAGCTGATAAGACAAAATCGGCAGACAAAAGTAAAGTGCGTGTTGGTCTCTCTGCTGGTAAAACCCGACTTGAGTGACGACAGCATGATTGAAGAAACACCTTTCTCTCACTCCCGCATGAAAAGAAATTTAGAAGGAAATGACGCAGGAGAGTTGTTTGATCAAATGAGTGCAGAAATGCTGATAAACCTGGAAAACTTTAACCAAAGAGGATCAAACTGGGTGTTTGAGCGAGTTGTCAGATTAGAGCTGCATTTCATTCGCTGGAGGCCACTGAGAGGATCTTCATGGATTCCGCTTCCAAAAGAGGTGGCAAACAAAAACGCTGTGATTAACATGAAAAACAAAGACGAAATGTGTTTTAAATGGTGCATGACAAGAGCAATGAACTGGGTGACGCAAAACCCAGAAAGAATCACACCTTTGCTGAGAAAACAAGCTGAAGAGTTTGATTGGAGCGGAATTTCTTTTCCAACAACTCTGGAAGATATTAGAAAGTTTGAGAGAAGAAACAACATTTCAATCAATGTATTTGGATGGGATAGAAATCTTTTTCCCCTAAAAGCAACGGAAGCAGAAAAAGAAAAACACGTGGATCTGCTGCTGCTCAAAAAAGATTTTAAAACTCATTTCTGCATCATTAAAAACTTTTCTCGATTGGCTGGATCACAAAATTCTAGAACAAAACGAAAAAGATTCTTCTGCAAAAGATGTCTCAATTCATTCCCCAGAGAAGAAAGTCTGGCAAAACACAAGATCAACTGCAGGGAATTTGAAGCAACAAATGTTGTCATGCCTGAAGGACAAACATGTTCATTCCGTGGCTTCTCAAAGATGATTCATGTTCCAGTCGTCGGTTACGCTGATTTTGAATCGATTTTAAAGCCCGTGGAAGATCCAGGAAAGATGAAACAAACGCAGAAAATTCAAGAGCATCTTCCATGTGGTTTCGCTTTTCATCTCGTCTCTCCTTTTCTGAAGATGGAACCTGTACTGCAAAGAGCAGAAAATGAAAAAGAATCAGCTGAGCTTCCAAAAGAATTTGTGAGAAAACTTATTGAGGAAGTAAAAACTGCTCAACTGAAACTAAAACCAAAGCCTATGGATCCGCTAACTCCAGAAGAATGGAGAAGTTTCAATCAAACATCATGGTGCTGGCTGTGCCGAAGTGAATTTGAGAAAGAAGGAGAAAAGATGAAAGTGCGAGATCACTGCCATTTCACTGGAAAATTCAGAGGAGCTGCACATCGCTCTTGCAACAGAATGTTTCAGAGACCAAAATTCACTCCCGTGTTTTTCCACAACTTGGCAAACTATGACTCACATCTTTTTGTGCGAGCTCTGGGTTTGCTGGATGAAATTCTGGAGATTCAATGCATCCCCAACAACGAAGAAAAATATATTTCTTTCTCCCTGAAGTTTGAGCTAAAAAGAGAAAAGATCTGTGAGGGAGAAGAAAGAATTGTGAAACATGAAATTCGGTTTTTAGATTCTTTTAAATTCATGGCGTCTTCTCTGGGAAATCTAGCTGGTAATCTCCCCAAGACAGATTTGCTGGAAACTGCCAGATTTTTCCAAGGAGAAAAGTTTGATTTGATGACGCGAAAAGGAGTTTATCCCTATGAGTTCATGGATTCATTTGAAAAGTTTGCAGAGCCACTTCCAAAGAGAGAATCATTTTTCTCCAGCTTGAATGATGCAGGGATTGGAGAAAAAGATTTTGAGCACGCAAAATATGTCTGGCAGAAATGGCAGATGAAAAACATGGGAGAATTCCACGATCTCTATCTGAAAACAGATGTGTTGTTGCTGGCTGATGTTGTTGAAAACTTCAGAAAACTTTGCGAAGAAAACTATGGATTGGATCCTGCTCAGTTTTTCACGACCCCAGGGATGGCATGGAACGCAATGCTGAAAATGACAGGAGTTTCTTTGCAGCTTCTGAATGACGTGGATATGTTGCTGATGGTTGAACGAGGGATGAGAGGAGGCAACGCAAATGCATTCAAGCGACATGCAAAGGCGAATAATCGGTTTATGAAAGATTTTGACGAAACACAGCCTGCAAAGTTTCTGGTTTATCTGGACGCAAATAACCTTTATGGCTGGGCAATGTCAAAGCCTCTTCCAGTTGGAAAGTTTGCCTGGATGGATGATCCGTCAAAATGGAAGGCATTTGTAGATGGAGAAGGCGTTGGATGCATCTTGGAAGTAGATCTGGAATATCCAGATCACTTGCATGATGCACATAATGATTTTCCGCTTGCCCCAGAAAGTCTCAAACTAGATGGAGTGTGGAAGTTGACTCAAAATCTAGAAGATAAAGAAAAAATAGTTCTACATGGAGAAAATTTAAAACTCTTTCTTTCCCTGGGGATGAAACTAAAAAAGATTTGGAGAGGAATCTCATTTAAAGAAGCTCCCTTCATGAAAACATATATTGAGACAAACACAAAACTAAGAATGAACGCAAAAAATGCATTTGAAAAAGATTTCTTCAAGCTGATGAACAACTCAGTGTTTGGGAAGACAATGGAGAACGTGAGAAAAAGAGTTTCCATTGAACTGGTTAAAGATGTTGAACGAGCAGAAAAACTGATCAACAAGCCAAACTTTGCTGATCTACAGATTTTCGATGAGTTTCTGATTGGGATAAAGATGAGAAAGACACAGGTCTGCATGAACAAACCAGTTTATGTTGGGATGTCAATCTTGGATCTCTCCAAAACTCCGATGTATGTCTTCCATTATGACTATGCAAAAGAAAAGTGGAAAGATCTGCAGGTTCTTTATACAGACACAGATTCACTTGTCTATGAGATTGGGACAGAAGATTTCTATGCAGATATTGCAGACGATGTTGTTGAATGGTTTGACACAAACGACTTTTCCAAAGATCATCCTGCAGTGTTAAATGGACTGCCTATCGTGAAAGAAAACAAGAAAAAGATTGGGCTGATGAAAGATGAATGTGCCGGAAAAATCTTAACAGAATTTGTGGCACTGAGACCAAAACTTTATGCTTTCCTGCTGGATGAAGGAAAAGAAGAAAAGAAAGCAAAAGGCGTAAAGAAATGTGTGAGAAACCAGCTGCGATTTGACAATTTTATGAGATGCTTGAAAGGAGAGGGAAAAATACTCAGGAAACAAAACGTTATTCGCAGCAGAGAACATCATCTTTTCACAGAAAGAATGGAGAAGATTGCACTGTCTGCCAATGACGACAAGAGAGTGATTTTGAAAAACGGCATAGATACATTTGCAAAAGGACATTGGAGACTGAGATGAAATTTCAGCAGAATTTATTTTCATTTAACAGCCAGGTTCCTTCTGGGTAAATAAAAATAGAAAACAAAAAATAAAAAAATAATTTTGAAAAAAAGATTTTGAGAGAGAAAAAAATGAGATCAAAAATAATCCATATTCTGCTGAGATTTCAGCAGAATTTATTTTCATTTAACAGCCAGGTTCCTTCTGGGTAAATAAAAATAGAAAACAAAAAATAAAAAAATAATTTTGAAAAAAAGATTTTGAGAGAGAAAAAAATGAGATCAAAAATAATCCATATTCTGCTGAAATTTCAGCAGAATATATTGTTTCAGCTAAAAATTTCAGCAGAATATTTCTCCAGAATATTTCTTCAGGATATTCAAATTTCAGCAGAATATTCAATTTTCAGCAGAATATTTCTCCAAAATTTAACAGCCAGGTTCCTTCTGGGTAAATAAAAATAGAAAACAAAAAATAAAAAAATAATTTTGAAAAAAAGATTTTGAGAGAGAAAAAAATGAGATCAAAAATAATCCATATTCTGCTGAAATTTCAGCAGAATATATTGTTTCAGCTAAAAATTTCAGCAGAATATTTCTCCAGAATATTTCTTCAGGATATTCAAATTTCAGCAGAATATTCAATTTTCAGCAGAATATTTCTCCAAAATTTAACAGCCAGGTTCCTTCTGGGTAAATAAAAAATAGAAAACAAAAAATAAAAAAATAATTTTGAAAAAAAGATTTTGAGAGAGAAAAAAATGAGATCAAAAATAATCCATATTCTGCTGAAATTTCAGCAGAATATATTGTTTCAGCTAAAAATTTCAGCAGAATATTTCTCCAGAAAATCTTTTCTGAATTTCTGGAGAAACTTTTTGTCAACTGAATTTCTGGAGAAAGTTTTTCTCTCCAGATTTTTTTTTTCTGGAGAAAGTTTTTTTTTCAACTGAATTTCTGGAGAAAGTTTTTCTGGAGAAAGTTTTTCTCTCCAGATTTCAACTGGAGAATTTCTGGAGACAGTAGATAGGTTATCACGGCTGACAGTGGATCTCGAAGGCCCCCCTTAATTTGAGCGTTTCTAAATTTAAAATGAGTCTTGAAGAGATAGATAGAATATGCTTTATTTGACAGGAATATGAAGTGGCACTTTTACAATCAATGAAAATATGTCTCTGGTAAATTAAACAGAAAGTTGGCATTTAGAGATGCTGCGAAATTTTGGGAGAAGATGAGAAACGAGATTCTGGAATATTTTTATTGAGTTGTGGTGGTTTCAACATAACGAGTCAATCGAGTCATATTTTTACTATGTGCTAAAAGTTAACGAATAAAGTTTTATGTTAGGAATTAGCAGGGGGGCCTTCGGATGCACTGTCAGCCGTGATAACCTATCTACTCACAAAAGCTCAAAAAAACAACTTCTTCTCGGTATAGAATAACTAGTGTGACTATAACTAATTTCTAAATAAAATACATCTGTTGCATATCGAAAATTGCCCGAAAAACTGATTTGGAAATCAAAATCGCAAAAAATACACGGACATCTATGCGCAAGGCGACGCGAGTGAAGTTAAAACTATAAAATCCAAGTCTAGTTTTGTTTACGTAAAATCACTTTTCAACCTAGGTAATGAAAGAACAAACACATAGAAATGGACAACAAAATCTTCTTTTGAAAAATTTTATTTAACTATCCGTTAGCTTATGTTTAAAAGCAAAAAGCGTACCACTAGCGCATCGAGGAGCTGTATGGCTGAGCACATGGAGAAATTTAAGATGTCAATCCGACTGCATTTGAGCACGTTTTATAAACATTTCTCCAAAACCAACGAGAAAGCAAAGAAAAAGTCAATCGCAAATTGTTATCAACATAAATTACAATAGAAAATGTAATTTTTTACCGTTAAGTCCCTCGGCTGCTTGAATATTCTTTAAAACTCCGCTTCTTCGCGGGTATAAAGTTCCTCGAAGCAAGATTTCATCGCATAAAGCTCTTCTTTTTCTGAGTGTTCTTTAAAGCTTTCTCTTTATATTTTAAATATTTTAAATGTGTGTTATTGTAAAATCACGGCCGGTTTTGGCCGGCACGGCCGTCAATGGGTTAAAGGAGTTCCCGCCGGAGTAGCTCTGAACAAATGCTTCGATAATCTACCACAATCTTGGTCAGAAGTTTTGGGACACTTAACCTTTTCCCCACAAATTGTCTTTGTCGTTACCTCCCCCTTCCCGGCCACCCCCAATACAATGTTGAGTTTTACGCATATAACCAAGCCACAATGTCTCAACTTTTTGTATGTATGTGTGTGTGTGTGCGTGTGTGTGTGTGTGGGGGGGGGGGGGGGGGGGGAGATGGGACCAGCAAATGGAACGATAGTTTCTCTTTTTTTTCAAAAAACAATTGTCATTATGTAGTATTTTCTTAAGTGTCCCAAGCTATTTTGTCCACGGTTGTCCGAAAGAGAATTGTGAAAGAGACAGGTCCGTCGCTCGAAAGAAAACCTTTAGCAGCATAAATAGAGAGCCGGTGGTAGCAGTAGCTGCCGCAACTGGTGATCATGAACGTAAGTACTATAGTTTTGGGTCACATAAAGCAAAGTTTTTGGTGCTTTTTTTAATTCAAATTTCAAGTATCGCATTCCGTGAACTTTTGTATAGTTTCTTTTTGAGTCATAAGAAGCACAGATATGGAACTGTTCCTATTACTGATAAAAAGCACATTGTCTATATGATGAAAGAAGTGTCTTTTTCCACTAGCAGTGCGATTTAAAAGAAAGAAGACGCCTAAATGTGAAAAAAATACACATTTGCGTTAGCACCGGAAATGCCGTGTGAACAGTTCTCGGCTAAATTCGACAGTCTCACACGAATTTTCGAGCCTAACAACGGAAAATGCGCACTACGAACGTTTTCTATTGTAATATATGAAAAAATGTCTATTGAATGTAATTACGTTCAAAACTCCCGAACAGTTGTTGAATTTGCAATTTTATCAACAGTTCTCACCAAAATGAGAAATTCTTCTCACCAAGATGAGAAATATTTGATTTCTTGTTTATTTTAACGCTAATATGCTGAGTACTGTTGAAAATCGAATAAAACTTGCAGTTCTGATACAGACTACCTCCGAAATACAAAACAAGGTTGAAACATTATAACTGCTTTCGTGGCTAGCTTATTGTCGTTGCTCGAGCAGGAAAAAAGAGAAAATGCTGGTGAGTACTGTTGCCGGGTACTGTTGTCGTTACTCATTATAATGACACATGATGTGCGTGACTTTAACTCCGGTTTCAAATTGTCGTTAAGCTAGCATGTTAAATTTTGTTTCAAAGAAAACGAAACTCTTTCAATTGAAGCGTGAATTTTGGGCTCATAGAAAAAAAATAGTGAGTCGTTTTCTTTTTTTTTTAATTTTGGGAGTTCTTGCAATAAAAATCCATTTACAAGTTTACCCATTTAAAGTGTTTGCTTGGTGAAATAGGCATAACATTCATTGCAAATACATCACTTCTTTTCTTAGAGTGATATGGTCATCATTGGCCATAAGGTCGACTTTCAAAAATAAAAGATCGATTGCATTATATCAAACCAAGACCTGTTTTCGTTACAATGTGACTTACATATAACTTACCCACCCTCCCCCCATTTTTTGTTATGTCACGTTTATTTTTCTAATGCTTAACACCCTAATGCACAGTTAAACCATTAGATCTGCACTTCAGGCACGATATTCGTTATTTTCTAGCGAAAATGAGCAATTTAAACAGCAACACATTCCGACAATCTTGGTTAGACGTTTTGGGACGCTTAACCTTTTGCCCCACAGATTGTCTTTGTCGTTACCTCCCCCTTCCCACCCCCAATAAAATGTTGAATTTTATGCATATAATCAAGCCACAATGTCTCAACTTTGTATGTGGCGGGGGAAAGGGGACCAGGAAATGGAACGATAGTTTCTCTCTTCGAAAAAAATTGTCATTGTGTAGTATTTTCTTAAGTGCCCCAAGGTATATTGTCCACGGTTGTAGCTTCAATTGCCCTAAGACGAAATCAGGGGTCAATTTAATAAAACTTTTACACTTGTAATTTACAAGTGCAGCTATTGTTTTCAACCTCTGAAACAATGGCTACGCTTGTAAATTACACTTGTAAAAGTTTTTTAAATTGACCCCAGGTTTAAAGATAAGCACTTAGCTCTATATTCCTCCAAAAACGCTTGACTTGCAGAGTTACGCAGCCTCAAATGCGGTCTTGACCACTGTTTGAGAAATGTGAAACCTGTAACAAACCGCGAAAAAATGCAGGGAAAAACGTAACATCGGCCGTGTAGCCGTGCGAAAAACAAAGCCTCGCTTTGGTTTCAAAACTGCTAAGATCACGGATGTTGCGGATGTGCCAGTGCTTTACATTATTTTATTTCTGCTGCACTGCATCTGCAAGAGACAGCACAAGTGCACATGTAGTTTTTATCAATAGGAAACCAACAAAACCAATATAAGTCTACAAGCATAAACAACTACAAAGCCTGAAACAAAAAAATTTTGAAAACTAATTTAGTTGATATTGGCCTTACAGAAAACAAGAATATGATTGCTCATTTAAACCATTTAAACCACTATCCTGTACTGTCAATTACCTCATCAGCCAGGGAAAAAAAAACAGTACAACTGAATATTAACCAACTTGCAGATAATATTCCATCGTAAACGTTTTGTGACAAGCCGATGATATATACACAAGTGTCACGCCATCAAAGAAACAGCAACATTAGCTCAGGGAAGAATAACCTTTGAGCTTTATTTTGACCAACCACCAGTACAGCATTTAAATCCATTTTATTTTCCGCGACAAAGTATTATGGTGGTGTTGTTGGATCTCTCTACAAAGGCAGTCCCCACATCACGAATTGGTTATTTTGTTATGTAAAGCAGAAATGCAGAGGCTCTCAAATTGAAACGAGCAACTAAATACCGGAATAACATACCAATACATTTTTCTAAAGGGGTCCATGGAATTGAAATTTGGCATGAAGTTATCTTGAGTTATATTCAACTGAACTACTAGTTTACTTTTGCGGTAGATAATAATTTAACAAATTTAGAAGGTTGAGGTTGTAAGAGCAATATTTTCAAAAGTAAACTCGACCAACAGAGCATTGTTCGACTTGAGTTTATACGGAGATCAGCATATAAATGAACCAAATTTTGCCAGCATATGGTATATTAATAGAGTCAAATCCCCTATTAATGGGAATTCCCATATCACGAAGGGAAGCAAAAGTCTGGGAGGTATGATGACAAATTTTAATTTGAAGTAAAACAACAACTAAATTTAGCGATCAACACATTCACTTTGCCTGATAATAAAAGCCATTAAAGTGATAAAAGGCTCCTAAGAGCCAACTCGTGAATAACAAATTAAATGCTAACACGCAACGCAATATTTCGGTAAGCTTATGTTTTCACACTGACACGGTTCCATATATATATATTTTTAATTAACCGTAAGGATTTTTGACGAACGCAAAAAAAAATCACTTTCATAATGTCCAGTTCGAGGGAAAAACGAAGTAGAGTCACGGCGAGAATTGAACCAGGGCCTCCCCAGTGCAAATCCAGCTCCTTAGCCCACGAGGCCATCGAGGAACACATGCTCAATAGCCCAATTTCGATATATTAAAATTCAACTTCAAACAAAAGACATCACTACGAGGCTTAGGGGAATAAACCATATAAATACCTACTATCATTCCCCTAAGCCTCTTTTGTTTCAAGTTGAATTTTAATATATCGAAATTGGGCTATTAAGACTAAATTTTGTTATTTAAAGGTAGATACGCATCAAAACGCGTGTCTCGATTAGAAAATCCTTTTAGATCGATTTTATGTCGCATTAAAGACTCCAAATACGAAACATCTTTAAGCTTATTGTTGTTTATATTCGTTTACAACAAATTAGTTATTGTTATCGCTGGATTCACGCTGTTCTTGTTACGAAACGCATTCGTAACAAAGCATTACGTTACAGCTGAAGGAAGGAGTGAGCGAGTGAGTGAGCGAGTGACTCATTTGCACATCTGTCTCCGTTACCGATAACCCGTTCATTACGCATGCGCGTATTCAGAACAGAACAATACTGTATTTGATTTTTTTAAAGAAATGTTGAAAATAAAATGTGAGATGGCCTTGTTGAACGACAGCGTGAAATTGAGAATGCAGCAACATGGTTTGTTCATAACCGCAACTTAAAGCCAACAAAATCGTAAATTTTGGAATCAAAGACGTGCTGTACTTACCACAACAGACATAATCTATATCTTGCCGTTTATTTAAGACTAAAGTAGTTCCTCGAAAGACAGAGAAAAGAATTGGCACTGCATGGCCTCGCCAAATTTTGTTGCAGATATTAGCCTCCCCGAGAAGTACGGCTGGACGCGTGGTGACGTAAATTCAAAATGTAATTTATGCATCGCTACTGGTCACCGGATATGTCAAACACACGTGATTTCGCGCTAGATCAATGTGAAATACAGCGAGCTTCATCCACAGCAATGGGGCACAATCTTTCTTCATAGACTTCACTCGACGACATCTTCCTCCATCGATTTGTATTTTATTGTTATTTAATATTATTAGTAAGGCCGCTGACCACTTGCTAGGAATCATCTCATCGATAGAGAACAAGTATTTGGAAAATAAAAAAAATCAACCAGAACACAAAAATGACTCCGGTGATCCAAAGACGATCTCGCAGTCGCCCCTTTCAACGGCTTTTTTCGCCTCCTCGTCCTTTTGATCTTCGCCAATAAACTCGGCAGCAATGCCTATTGATTTTAGGAATTTTACTCGATCTTCTATCTTCTGATTAGAGGAAATTAACAATAACAAGTTTACGCGTCCAGCCGTCTTTTCGGGGACAGTTTGTCCTGATGACAGCACTTCGTCGCGTTACATTATACCCGGTATTTATTCTGTTCAATTTGTCATATTATTACATGTAACTTCACTTTGTGTCCACTTCTTTCTACTTTGAGCTTGTTTATATTTCAGTAGCCTCGTTATTTTTAAAAAGCTTAGTCTGATAAATTATTATGAATCTAACTAGTCTTTTAATGTATGATATATTCTTAGATATATTTTTTTAACTGGTTCGAAATAAAGTTTTATTTTTGACTTAAGTATCAATGTAATGATTGTCAATTGTACATGCACGATTCTCGATAACGTTTATCGCTGTTGGTTTGCTAAGAGATTTTTTGTTTTGCGCTATGATATTTTAGTAAGCCAAACCAAAAGCCGCCTCAAAGATCACACACACACACACACACACACACACACACACAAAAAAAAAAAAAAACAGCTATTGTTTTCAAGCGAGTGGACAAAAACTTGGAAAGGAGAAAATACTGTTTGGTCGCAAATTGATTTTGGATTATTTCTATTTTTTTTCCTTGAGTTCCGCGCGTGTTTAGAACCCAATCGGTGCGCGCCGAAAAAAGGTACCAGCCACCTTAATTTATTTTTAAAGTTTTAAACAAGGCAGCTGTCAGAGCTCATATCTTGTCATAATTTATATATGACTGATATACATGCATTTCAGTTAATTGTAATTATTGTTAGCTTCTGCATTGCAATCATACATGTATGGCAGCAGGATAACCGTGTTGCATGCCAAAACAATATGATATTTCTAAAAATCAGAATATTTTTCAGGAATAATATTATTCATCACCGGTAATTTAGTATAATTTTTAGGTGCAATGCACGTAAAGTCCAACATAATTCATTCAAAGTCCAACATAATTCATTCCAATTAATCTTTTGTTAGATCCTTGAAAGCCCATAATAGTAATTCTTAGCTTTTTGCATTTTCCAGCCTTTCAGGGCGTTTCAGGGTGGTACTGTAGTTTCAGGTAATTTCAGGTACTGTATATGTGTTAGGGGGCTAGGATTCCAGGCTTACCAAGAAACTTCGGAATCCTGGAAAGCCCGGAAAAGTGGGAATCATTCTATGCTTTCCTGTCTTTTTTGCGAAATAATAACCAGGAAAGGGCAGAATATTTATTGCTAGCTTTCCAGGCTTTTTGGTGCTTTCCTGGAAAGCCTGGAAAGCTGGGTGTCATTTCACACTTTCCTAGCGTTTTTGCACATACCAAAATGCCAGGAAAGCGCGGAATTTTTCCGCAGTGAAATCCGTGCTTTTTTGCATTGTTTAGCAAGTTGAAAATATTAGATTTCATGAATGGAAAATCTCACGCTTAGTTGCATAGTCCTAAAGGATTTAAAATTGCTGCCCCAATCTTGGCCGGATGTAGCCTGATTTTTAGACAGTCCGAGGTTGCACGCTCTAACTCTTCCTCTCCCCATCTGATGTCCTTTGATTGAGGGCTTGTTCTTGACGTCATCTGACAACACAATATTTCCACCAATCGGAGTACATTCAGTCCCATTCTTGGAATTTCTGTTTGAGTAAAAAGACTAACAAAAACTCTGATTGATGGAAATATTGACGTCAGATGATGTCAAGAACAAGCCCTCAAACAAAGGACATCAGACGGGGAGAGGAGGGAGTGAGTGCGAGCAACATTTGGACCGTATGAGAATCAGGCTTGTCTGAATGGTGGGTGGTACAATATTGTGTATCCCTTCTTCCTTGAGATTAAGTCACCTCAAAACCATGCCGATGGCCAGCTATTTCAAGCCTTCTCGCTCTAATATATTATCATTGACAGTTTAGAACATCTGTTATAAGTCCCCCTCCCTCCATCAAACTAAGCCTCCTCTTAAAATTTCAGTCTGTTCACAATCCCATGGGCAAACTGTAATATTTGTTCAGTTAATACATGTCTGCCTCATTGAACAATTTGTAATTTAAACATTTTTATATTTTGTGAGAGTCGAAATTCATAAAATGCGTAAGTTTGCTGAGATATGCAGACAGCTGTGATTGTGTCTAAATGTTATAATCTGTGTTTTGCAGATGCAAAAGAATTGAAGCAGTTCCTAGACATAGTAGCTGCAGCTGCTAAAGACATGGAAAAAACAGCAGAGCAAAGACGCCAAGAAAGCTTAACGCGCATTTTAAAAATATTAACTGAGTTTGAAGAACTGGGACAGCAGCTGAAACAACTTGAGCTGGATTGCAGTGATGCCGAAACTAATTGTGCTGGGATTAGTGACCCTAAAGAGAATACACAACGATCAAAGGAGCTATTTAATGATTCGAAGTGGTCACCACAAGATACAACACAGCTGTTACATTTATGCGAGGACCAACGTATTATTTGTCAAGCAATATACAACGCTCTTATCAAGCTAATTGGAGAGGTTGGTCAGCCGAGAGATGACAACATCATGTACATTAAACAGCTATGTGACTTTACAAAGCAATTGAAAGACCAGGAGAAGATATTCTTCCCAAAAATTGAGCTGCTGCAAAAATTGACGCAAAACTTAGATCGACTACAAGTTGATCAAGTGAATGAATTAGAAAAATGGAGTAGAATACAAATAGAGCAAGTTGAAGGAGTTGAAAGGCAACTGTCGACCTTGCTTTCTCAAGAGAAAAATCAAGTAAGTTTACAATCAAAACCAGCTGACATGCCAACAGTAAATAAATGAGTCCATTATTTAAAAGTTCTAAAAGAAGCCTCATAAATGTAAAACTCAAATATTGTTAGATTAATTTGTGGTTTCATATATACATGTACTGTACTTGGTGACGTAAGAATTTGTCAGGTTTCCAAAACTTGCATATATCAACCCAATGGTCCTCGCATATTTTCTTGTTTCGTTATAATTAAATAATACATTAAAAATATAAAAACCTTCCCAGAATACTTTGCACCAGAAAAATTTTCGATGCCAAATAACTCTGTCCATTTTGAGTGAATGAGTATGCCACACCACATGTTATTTACACTCACCATAAAATGCCTATTTTAATTGACTAAGTGCGATGACCTCATTAGTCACGTGACTATGTCGCCAAGTGCTTTTTAACGTATTTGAGGAACAGGCTTTAATGAATGCAAATACAGTGAACGTGGAAAGGAAGGCATTCGTATGCAACATTTCGACATGCCCATCATTACTCTGCATTTTTAAAATTAAGGGGGCTATACACATGAGCAATTAGGGGGTCTGGGGACTAGCTCGTGTATCTTTGTAAGGGTGAAATGCAGTTATAGTATGTTGGTAGATTTAAGTATAAAAATAAGTTCTATATCAACGTTATTAGTATGACGTCATCAATCACGTGACCAGAACGCAAAGAAGTTGGCTGATTTTTGGAACCTCTTCTCAATTTTATTAAGTTAAATAAATCCCCATTTTTCCACATTTTATCATTTTGTCATTTTTTTGTGCATAAAAAAGGCCATTATTACTCCTCCAGTAAAAAGGAAGGTGACGAAAAAAGTTTTACAAGTTGGGAATCCATCCTTTCCTGATCCTGTTCAGCGACTTTTCAATTTAAAACTATAAACAAATCTGCATAAGAGGTTTTTATTGCTTCTCTTTCTTATGGCGTTGGCAGTTTTTCTGTAGCATTTTTCTTTCATACCGATCAAGGGGTTAGATTTTTTTGTTTGTTCCCCTACCCCCTCCCACTTCGGTCCCCTCCCCTTCCCTGCTCCGTTTTGCAGGACATGGTCAGCGAAAAGACTGGTTCGAGTTTTCACGACAACCAGGCTTCGTTTGCCGCCATTTTGCTCGTAGCGTCAGCACAGAAAATTTATTTTATTTCGTCGATTCAGAGTCGTGTTTAGCGAAAAAAGGTTGGCGAAATTGCTTTGCAAACTGTTCTTTTCGTGGCTAACTTACGGAATAGCGCAAAGAAGACTGCTTAGAGTGTACATGTAGTCCGCAACTGCCTGTCGCGAGGATAGCCGAGAATTAACGACAAGAAAAGGTAAGCGACTTGAACTTTAAATTAGTAAGTTTAACTTTCAACCTTATGTCCGACTGGATTGAGGGTTCAGGGTTATTTTAGACCTTTTGGGGCGATTGATTATTAGTTTTTATTTGATATTGTGCAGTAGTGCACACATCGAACTAGTTTACATTTATTAAGCGTATTTGTTTACAAACAGATTGTCAAAATTCTGCGACTCTGAGCGCTGAAAAAATATCAGCTCGATAGTCGCTTTCGTGGTAATTTTCGAAGTTAATAATATGCTATATGGTAAGGTTTTAAGCTTGCTCTCGACATGTTTTGTCCATATTTTAACTTATAAGAAGTTTTAAATATGACGTGTAGCTAGAAAGACGTTTCGTTGCCTTTCGTTTCATCTGTTTCACTGTATTTCAAGCGCGAAGATGTAGATCTTTGACAGTGGAAATTAGAGGTGCAAGTGAAACAAAAACCTGAGGGTCAATCTTGCATCATGCTCTTGAATTATATTTGTGATCACTACAGATAGATGTATTGCTATTTTGCATTTTTTTATTTTTGTTCTGCTAAGGTAAAGACTACAGTCACATGTACATGTGGTTTATATTTCAAAGAAGGAACAAGTCGGATAAAGGTAATCTGTTCTTCAATTTATTTTTTATTTAATAATGCCCAATCTTGCAGCATGTGTTATAACTCAGGGTTCTTTCTACAATATTGTTCGAAGCAGCCGGTAAAATTTGTTAAATTTCTAAAGAGACACAATGTAATGGGAAAGTTTACTGATATAACAAATTGATGTTCTACGCTATAATTAGAAAATTAAACGAGACTTACCTGTAAGTTGAAATTTGATTGAGATTCTACCGAGTTACATAATGCTGAGGTATTACATGAGATAGCAAGCGCATGCGCCAATCAGTATTAGAAGGCTGAATGTGTGTGTTGATAAAATGAGCCCAAAGTGAACCCCTAAAGGGTGGGTGGGTATATGGGCATGTAATACCTCAGCATTATGTAACTCGGTAGAATCTCAATCAAACTTCAACTTACAGGTAAGTCTCGTTTAATTTTCTAATTCTACCTCGTTACCATGCTGAGGTATTCCATGAGATTTCGAAGCAAACACACACATGAAGAAACCCACATATCAGAAAAGCTGTTTAATCTCAAATCCCACAAGTTATGTGGCAGATAACACAAAGTGTGCATAAAGAGAGCCTCGTACTATGGGCTTATTGTAATATCGTGCAAAACAACACTCTGAAGACCACCCTGCTGTATCCAGGATTACATCAAGATTAACAGACGCTCTGGATGCTGCTGAAACTGAGGCAGCTCGGGTGCTATGAGGGGAGAACTTGGACACATCTCTTCCGGCCAGGCCCATAGTCTGCCGCACCCATCGGCTAAGGGTGTCTCTGCTAATGCCATTGTATGGTCTAATGTAGCTGATAAGCAGCTGTGATTGGTTGCTTCTGAGGCTAGAAGTCCTCTTAAGGTACTCTCTAAGAGTAGTGACAACACAAATGGAAGCATCTTCATAAGAAAAAAGATTAACTACGGGATTAGGAGTCCGGGGCTTACTCTGTTTAACATCGGTCTGCAATGACGAAGGTATAACTATCTTTCCCAGAAGTCATGCAACTAAGGTTTAACATATGAACAGTTTGGCCCCTTTGACCAGTGACTAACAATAAAAGCATCACAAGTTTGAACGAAAGTTCCTTGAGAGTCAAAGTCTCAACAGGGTATAAGTTCTTAAGGTAGTTTAACACAAGTTGAACATCCCATACTTCAGTATACTTAGGCTTTGGAGCCCTGGATTGAAACACTCCTTTCAATAACCTGGAGATTAGAGCATTCTGGCCCACTGAAGAGCCATCGTCTAATATAACATAAGTAGACAGGGCACTACGAGCAGTATTAATCCCACTGTATGAAAATCCCTGCTCATACAGATCTGTCAGGAAGTCAATCACATCTATCACAAATGGGTGACAGTGATCAATTTCTCTTTCAGAACAAAACTTAGTCCATTTCTTGATGTAGACGGCATATTGTTTTGGGGTTACAAATATACTCAACGCTTGGTCGTGATCTAGTTTCTGTAGGCATCTAGAAATCAAACAAAAAAGGTGGAAATATGTAAGAGTAGATTCTATTCCAAGCAAACGAAAAAGCATCAACATGAGATGCCCCTGGGTCTGGTTTCCAAGAAACAAATTTGGGCAACTGCTTATTAAGCCCTGAGGAAAATATATCAATCTCTGGAACTCCCCATAGCTTTGTAATTTTGTTGAAGACATCTGGTCTAAGATGCCGTTCAGTTCGTTCATTAAATTGTCTTGACTGCTGGTCAGCCTCTATATTGAGAGAACCAGCCAAGTGACTAGCAGTGAACCAAATATTGTTTTGCATACACCATTTCCCTATGTCATGAGTAAGCTTGTTACTGTACATGTCGGGGATTTAGTACCGCCCATAGCATTAAGGTAACAAACTGTTGTGGAATTGTCACTTTGAACCTTGACATGCTTCCCTTTAAGTATGGGCAAGAATGACTTCAAGCCAAAATCTACTGCCAGTATTTTTAGTTCATTTATGTGTCTCTGCTGCTCTGGCTGTGACCACAAACCCTGTGTTGCCTCACCGTTGCATCCGGCCCCCCAGCCTGTCTTTGAGGCATCCGTGGTTAATACTATGTCAGGGTTGTTAACACCAATTGGTTTGTATGCATGGAGCAAAGTGGCCACCCACCAACTCAACTCATTTCTAGACTCTTCAGATAAGGTCATTGTGCCCTCATAGTTGCCTCTACTATGTTGCAAAGCTCTGTTTTTATCTATCTCTATGGTTCTGTAAAACAGAGGGCCATATTGAACAGCTGGAAGGCAAGAAACAAGAAACCCAATGGTTTGGGCAACATCTCGTATAGACACACTACTTTTCTTCAATAGGTTCTGGCAGGCTGAAACTACTTTGTCAACCCTTTCTTCAGTGAGATGCACTCTCATCAATACAGAGTCCAAGATAAAAACCAAGGAAAACCAGTTTTTGACATGGGTGCAACACAGATTGTTCCCTGTTAAGCACAAAACCAAGGTTTTCAAACAGACATTTGGTGGCTAAGATATTTTGTTGGCATTCCGATACTGATTTACCTTGTAGATACGAGTCATCAATATAGCCAACATTTAGATGGCCTTGGCTTCTTAAAGTGCCATAGATTGGTTTTAACAGCTTTGTAAAATATCTGGGCGCTGAGGCCAACCCATTGGGTAAGCAAGTATACTGATACAGCTTGCCTCTCCAAACAAACCGTAAATATTTTCTATGCTCAGAGGCCACTGGTCCTGTATAGTAAGCATCCTTTAGGTCAATGGATGCCATAAAACAATTTTTCTCCATAAGTTGTAGTGCACATGTAAGGCTCTTCATTTTAACCCTATTCGGCCTGGGAGGGGCACAAAGTGCCCGCGCTAACTTTCAACATTCATAACTTCTTTAATATGTATTCAAACGCCATCAAACTTTGTGACTTTTCCTAAAAGTTATCTGGCAACAATTTCATATGACAATTTTTTGATCACGTGACTTGACGTTTCCATGGCAACAAGATTTTGACAGCCATGTTTTTGGAAATTTGCATATTTATACCTTTGACTGAAGAAAAACAATGTTTATTGGTATAACTTTAGTATTTTTACCTCATTTAGCGTTTATTTATTGGTTTTGATTAATTTTGCGTCAATTTCGACGGTTTTTAAGAGGTTTTACAAAAATTCAGAAATCCAAGATGGCGGATCCAAGATGGCGGCCGTATAACTAATTACCTAATAACTACGTCATATGACGTCATCGTTCCATTGTGCGGACCGCCAAGGGGACAGTTTTGGACGTACTATGTACCCTCTGGGTTTCATTGTCATAGCCTTAATGTTCTTGAAGTTACGAAGGGGGGGCACAATGTGCCCCCCCCCCCCCCCCCCGCAGGCTCAGGAACTCAAAAAAAGCCCAGGCCGAATAGGGTTAAAGTGTCTATATTCAATAGACTCATTTAATTTTTTTTAGGTTCAGAATCATTCTGTATGAACCATTTTTCTTTTTCCGAATAAATATATTTGAAACCACTTGGCCTTCACTAAAAGCAGTTTCTTCAAACACCCCTTTTGACAAGAGGTTCTCGATCTCAACATCAATAATCTCCGCCTCTGTGGGATTTACCCTGGTTGGTGGTCTAAAATGTTGGCACAGGTTGTCAATAAATTCAAGATGACAGTGTTGCACCATGTCAAGTATGTATCTATCCCTGGTTATATTTTCCCGGGCTGATAAAAAATGTTTAAGTCTGCCAGCAACCCTGAAGGTATGGTTTGTACTCATCTCAGAGTGCATCAGGCTTGTTGTGTTCGGGGCTGATTCCGCCCCATTTTCTTCTTCCCCTCCCCTTTGTAAGGGAAGATGCGATAGTAGTTTTTTGCGCCATTGTAAGGTTTGTTCCTTTGAAATCTGTCAGGTCTTACACCTGATCTGCCTCTCCTGTAACTGTCACTTCTTTGCTTATAGAGCTTAGAAGTGATTCTGTTTGTATCAGTGATGTCTTTGACAGCTTTAGGTAGATCATCACCAAACAACTCTGTAGAGATTGGGTTTGAGGGGGCACAAAGGTACCTGTAGCTCACATGAAGCTCAGGTTTTAAAGCCTCTCTGCGGCGAATGTTGAGCTCCATGTTAGCATTAGCTAGTAAAAGTACTCCATCCATAAGAGTGTTGACAACCGTTTACTTAGGAGGCATGTCCGGCTCGGTGATTAAAGTATTCACCATTGAGACTACAGTAGATGCACCTTTAACCAGAGACTTTTGCACTTTTTGCAACTTGATATCTGCAGTGCGTGCTCGCTCTGAGAGATTATTCCATATGGGTAAATTGACTCTAATCTCAGCCAATGCATCACAATTCTTAGGCATCAAGTGTCGTTTCTTAATCTCTTGAAGCTTGTCTTCTTCAGTTTTTTCCCTGAAAAGTTTTGAAACAAGAGTAGCTAAATTGGCGTTAAATTCCGTACCAGCTTGATCTGTTAGATTAAGATATTTTTCTAGCTGGCCAATTATGACGTCGCTCTCGGTTCTTTGCCCGGTTTCACCGGATTTTTGTTTCTTCCGTGGTGGCTGTTCTTCAGCCGACTCTTCAGAGTCAGAATTGCTCACTGGGTCTATAGGCCGAGTTTCAGCCAGTCCGGCATTGGTATTAGCCTGAAACATTTGGCCCAATTCTTTGAAGCCCTTGCTCATACTTTGGGCCAAGTTTGCAAAGGAGTCTTTCAAAAGGTCTGCCATTTCTCCTGGCAAGTGACCTTTGCTCCCGGCATTGCCCCGAGTGGTGGCGTCAGCGCTCGCATGTGTGCGTGACGAGCGCTCTTTAGGCGCGGTTTTCTTCTTCTTCTCTTTAGAGCCTTTTTGTTTAGTGCTGGTATTTTCAGCACGGCTTCCCGGTTTTTCATTGTCCCTTAACAGGGAATTTAGGGGATCTTTAGTCCCCGAAACCGCCTAAGGAGTTGCGCGAGCTTTCTTCGCCACTGGTAGTATGGCGGTCGAAGCTAATTCAAGTTCGGTGTTCCAGTCCGTTGACGCTTCACCGGAGTCCTCTCGACGCTCCGTTCCGTCCGGTTCTTGAAGTAAAAGGTGTTCTTCAATGTCGGCCATTGAACCTTTCCGGAATTTTCACGGTAAACGTAAGAAAATAAGCAAGAAAAGCGCTGTGTGAAATAAACGATCAGCACTGATCGGCGACAAACGTTGCACTGATTGGCGCATGCGCTTGCTATCTCATGAAATGCCTCAGCATGGTAACGAGATAGAATCAATGGTGTAAGAGACAGTAAAATTTTACTGCTTATGTGCCAATCAATTTGAACCTTCAACATCCCTTTCCCTTCCCCCCTCTCCCTGAGCGTTTTTGTGCCTGGGGAGTAGGGAAGTTGACACGAAAGGCCCTCGTGGGAGTCCAGCAGAATAGATGTGGTCACCATAGTTGATGGATGAGTGTTTTGTGCATGAATGGCTTAACATGAAGGGTTCTCTAAAGTTCATTATAATTATTTTTTGAAAGTAAAGATATGCAAAAACTAAGTATAATTGATAAAATAATAGTTTGCAGATTTTGTCGCTTGAAATAGTGAACAGGAATTGAAATAGTGAATTGCCAGTCAATGTGTTGAAAGTGAAGGTCACAGAGCTCGCTTGTTTCATGAAATGCTTACTGTCCGCAGAGCAAGAACAACCATTGAATGGCCAATGAGAAAACACTGTAAATTGAACAACAACCTTGATCAAAACATGCTACTTTGCATTCAGTTGCTAAACATGTTTAGTATATTAAGTAAAATTAATTTCCACATCATGGATAGAAGCTTGCAAGGGCTTTTTTCCAAGCCCCAATAGCATCGCTGGGCGGGGGAGGGGAGGGGGGGGGGGGCATTTGAATGTCGAATTCGGTAATAGAGTAGGGCAGTTAAATGCAACTTTGGCCGGGGGAGCAGGAATTTGATTCAATCATCAAGAGTTCAAATGCCTGGAGGGCAGACGGAGTTGAAGTTTTGAATTGTTGTCACATTACTGCCTGATAATAGGAACCAGCTGACAACTTAGTATACATTGTAATTTAATTTTGCGATGCACTATTTAAACTCTAGGGCCGGGTTGTTCAAAGCACGATTAAGCTAACCCAGGATTAGCGTCAATTTTTAATCCAGTTAAATAACTAATCAATGAAAATGTTTCTAAAGACTTTTTGGCCTTCAGTTTCGACTTTGACTTGTCTTCACCTCTCGCGTAAAATGAGCTTTTGGGAACATTTTTAAACAAAACAAATAAAATCCTCGGTTAACTATTAATCCTGGATTAGCGCTAATAATCGTCTTTCGAATAACTGGGCCCATAGGATTATTTTCTAATAATGAGCTTTATTCCTTTTATCTCCCAAGACATGTCCAAAAAAGACTTCAACGACAAATCAAATTGGATATTAAAGGTACATGTGCATGTCAAGTCTGCTTTTCTTGTTTTTTTTTTGGACACGTGAAAAAACTGATACCCAGTCCAATATGGACCACGTTGTGAACCCTGGTCAGTGGACACATTGTTTGTCAATAATCGAACAGCACCTCTTAGCAGATGCAATAATCAAATATCACACAGGTAAGGTCTGTTGTAATTGTTTGCCAGTACTCTAATATACATTATAGAAAGTGCAATTTTTGTAAAGATTCAATGACAGTTATTCAGTCCTTCTGGCAGACTGGTGGTAAAAAGTATCTTGCTCTCTTGAAGTGTCTTCATTGACTGAAATTTGTTATAACATCATGAAGCCTTTGGAGAATGAGCCAACAAATTAATAATGAAGAAGGTAAATAACTTACATACACAATGTATATGTTTTTCAAGATAGTTTATCGTTCATTTTTTGAAAACAAGTCATAGCTGATCGATTTCCTACACCTGAAAACCCATCAGCTCAATTTCGAAATACATGTATCATGCACTCGCAACAGTTCCAATTTGTACTGCTTGATTACCGCATAGGGAACCCACGCGTTTATTTAGAATGATCATAGAATAAAGTTACAAATGGACTTACGTGATGTTGTGTTTCAATCCAAATGTGCTGTTGCTTTTGTGCTGTTGCATTGAATGACCGGTGTAGAATAACTGAAATCAGCTTATGCCGGGATTTATAGCAGCCACAACGGTCCGATCAAATCCGTTGATACGATTTCGAAACGATCGTGTCCGTTATTTTTGAAATGGTCTCGCATTTCGCCGTCTGTTATTAAATTTTAACTTGTCAGCATCTCGCATTTCGCCGTCATGCCACGCCATTACCACAGTGATGCTGCTAAATTACAAAACATCAAGAACAACTAAAGTTACCCTAACGTTGTTCCGTATTCATGAGACGCATGGCTCTTAGAGCCCTTTCATTAGACTGTGTATTAGGGGATTCCCTTTGCCCTTCCATGTAATATCAATAGCATTAAAGCTGTGATAATGAAACTTGGATGATATAATTAAACAAGAAGCTGTACACAGCTTGAACTTGTGGCGTCTTTAACCCATTGCAGTATTTGATTCCCGAGTGTTTTGGTGCTTTTCCAAAGAAACATAAAATTGTGTCTGGAAAGTAAGACTACATTCAGTAGCTGACACTTGAAACCACCATCGCTAACTGGAATGCAAAGTTATGTAAAACACAAAACTTAATTGCTGGAACAAAAATCCCACAGCAATTAAAGCGGTGAACACAATATCAAACGGTCCTATCCATCCATGAATGCCTTGCATTGTCTTGAAAACTTGTATGCTGTAATTCTTCCTTCTGTTTCTCAAGTCAACACACAGAGATTTTGCTGCAATCTTGAAACCAAGAGCGAGATCACGAGGTCTCGCATCAACCAATCGGGCCAGTGAGAAAAATATGCATGCATAAATTTACATACACTAATAGGACACAAAAAATAATGAAAAGAAAAACAAAACCAAATTTATAACTTCTTCCTCGGCTATGCCACGAGTAACAAAGATTTAATATATACTTTAAGATAGGTCACATGATTGTGATGGTATCAAATCAGCTAAGAGTCCACAATCTTGGATCTCCATACAGTATTAACCGAATTTAACTCAAAATTAATTTAAACTAGGAATACGTATCACGCTGCATGCACCGCGGGTCGAAACTTTGGTGGAGTCTCGATTTGCGTATGAGGCTTTTCGCCATTCACTTCGTCTTCTTTGAAACCAAAAACGTCGGTAAAAGGTCCTTTCGATGGTTCGCGTACCGTTTACCGTCCGCCATCTTTGTTTACCATGCTCCTCTATAGGTGGTTTTCATGTTACGTCATCGCCGCCATGCTGGTGGACATAAACAATAGTTCTCTCATTTGCTCCTTTTGTTCGTCCACCAGCATTTGTTCGTTTCACTGTTGTTATCTATGTCTCTAGAGATTGGTTGCAAACCACCTATAGGCTTACATGAAATAGTACCACAGGCGTTTCCATCATCTTCTTTCGTTTCTCTGACGTCATTCAAGCTTTGTTGCGCTGTTGCCAGGCAACTGCACGACATTTTCAAGTATATATGTTTAATAAATAGATTCCATTTGGCCGTGTGTCTGTTCAGTTATAGATCACATATGACGTCAAAATGTGGTAAAAACAAAAAAGTGCAGTTCGTGTGTCACTGATGTTCCTACCACATTTTGACGTCTTCTGTGATCTATAACTCAACAGACACACGGCAAAATGGAATCTATTTGTTTTTTTATACAATGAACAGAAGAGTAAAACTAGTAAAATTACGAACTGGCCTTGTAGCGCTCGACTGTTCGAAGCTTCGTTCCAGTAAAAGTATTTTTCAAGTCGCCAAAAACACTTTTGGTCTTGGTTTCTTCTTTTTCTTGCTCGTAAACAGCTCCTGCTAAACACTTTTCGAGGCTTTCATTTGCTCAATCGTCCAGAATAATCTCGCAAACATTTTCAAAACTGTGCGCCATGTTGGACAAAACAAAGCAAACAATTTTTCTGTGACGTCATCCGTGCGTCTGTACTCTGATAGATCATAGACAACGACCAATCACAGAGCGCGCAGTATTCAGTCCATTGTATAAATATGTATATATATATATATATAAATATATTTTTTGCTCGAATTCGCGCGGCTTAGTTCCCGAGGCACGACAAATTTATTAACCTCGCTTCCCCAGGAACCAATACAAGGATGCTACATGTAGAAAGATCTAAAATTGTAACTGGTACTTTGTAAAAAAGAGAACCACAGTTTTAATTCTGCAAGACATGTTTCAACAGCCTTGCTCTTCTGTCATTGTCAGTTACATGTACAATTAGGAATCTACAGACGCTCTAGTTTTCTCACCTCCTTAAATGCACACAAACTTGTGTACCTGTAGAACGGCAATCAAATTGCAAACTGTTTTTACAAGCTCCAGTGCCTTGCTTAAAGTGAAAGAGTAATTTAATGTTACCATAATAATTATAATATTCAGCTAGGTACATGTATACCGGTAGTTAATCCTTTTTTATGGCTGAAAAATTTATAAATCAATTCAAGATGCACACTTCCTATATTAATCAAATTGTTTCTCCCAGGAAACATCACATACTCTACACGTACTGTTATGGATTATGGACATAAAAGTCCACACCACATTGTAAACCTATTGTAAATGTGATTTTTCTAAGGTATGTTAATTTAAAATTGGTAATATACTAGTTGCCATGCATGTAAATAAGAATTGGTTGTGGGTTTATACTACACTGTACATGCATGTTTATATTATGTTTTCATTGTAAACACTGAACATTTACATGTATATTTTGAGCCTCTTCATGCATACTGTATATGTGCTCCAGCACAGTGTTAAGAATTACTTTGTTTAGTTATACTATGCCTACACATGGTCAGAACATAACTTGCAAGAAATTGTCTTTTTCATTGCATAGCGATAGTAATCGCATTGCCAATTTCATTCAGCAAAAACATTTTGATTCATGAGTTCTTAGGAAGATGGTTCTTAATAATGGTATCAAACAAATGCCCAGTCATTGTTAAATAAGTTATGGTCATCGTCGTGACGTAACTTGTTACCATAATAACAGTATAACCGTAATTTTAGCTTTAAGGTGGATCCGTTGTTATTTCGGGCGCACTTGTCCATAATAAACTTTGAGTCATCGCTTTTTCGACCCAAAAGCGATGGCTAAAAAACTTTGCGAAAAGTGATGAAAAGTAAGAAAACTGAATATTTATGGCCTTTGGGGAGGTTTGCACAAAATTTTCTAACATTGGTTTCTTTATAATACTTTTGCTACAGCTTGGTAATAAGTTACTCATGTCAGGACCAGGGAAGTGTTTAAACTAGCCACAGTGTGTATATATGCTAATCAGATGTCCCCGGATAAATAAATGAATTAAAAAAATTAATGCAAAAAACTGGCGGTGACACCAACTTAATGCAATGGCTATCAGCCCTTCATGTGCTTAGGTTTCTTCCTCTGTGCACGGGCTGAATTGCATGATGTAGCATGACATTGCGACATGAATTGTATGTGCAGTAAGGATGCACATAAACAATAAGCGCGAACATGCTTAAATTAAAAGGTTTCTCTTTTCTATTTCAACAGACTGTTGAAGAGGCATCTTGGTATATTCAGTATAAACATAAGGCGGATTTTCTACAACGACTGAAACAGTGAATGGAATTTTTTACAATTACTAAAACATTTTCAAATAATGATACTGTATGTCTGTAGAAAACGTTGTAGTGTAATTATCTGAGTTTCCCTTTAAATCATTAAAGGGTCATTCTCAACCAGTGTACATTGCTTTCTGAGGTTTTGTTTGTGGCCATTTTTGGGTGCTGCGAAAATGGCCACCCAGTGATTATTGCAAAAATTAAGGGTTGTTTTTGGCTGATTCTTGCAATATCTCTAAGTTTTGAAGGATTGAAAACTCAAAAGTGTTGTATTAGGGTACATGTACATTGAAACATTGGCAAACCGGATAAGATTCTTTCTTTAAAACATAAAAACAAATAGTAAATTAAAGTAATAAACAAAAAAAATTGAAGAGCTGTCAAAGTGATATAGATCACTTGATGGATAGGATTCGTCGTAGTGAATTGGTTTTATACATGTACATGTACGGTTTCATCATCTCCAGATCATACAGAGTTTGAGCATCATGTTCTACTTTCTTTTCTAAAGCTTTGTCATCTTCCAAGTGAATGTAATCTGGTTGATATAGGGAAGATATGGAACGTGACAAGAGTTTACTAATGATGACCAGTACATTTTGTCAAATCATTACCTTTTCTGAGTGTCAGAAAATCTTTTTGATGTATTATCATTTAAACACGAAGGCGCGCTATATAAGGTGGGCTTCCCTGGGAAGCCCACCAATCATTTGTCAATCAACTTCGACGAGTGTACATCAGATCATGGCGGACGATTCGAACACAAGAAAGGTGTGTCTCGTCATGCGATGCGTGTTTACTTTTCTTTTCCCTTTTCCAAAAATGTTTAAAATATAATTATGATGGAAAGACCTCTTCTGTAGATTACTATCCTGCTCGATGAATGTTTTATTGAGCCCGAGGAATTGAGAGGCTGGCCGGACGGTCAATAACGGCGAGATCGTCAAGATCGCAAAGCCAAGGAAGAAAAATACATCTACGCCAGGTAAAACTGTTATGTTTACGCTTAAATCCCCCTTATTAAATGGACTACTCTTTTAAAATAAGCTCAAGGGTTTTGTTTTGTTACCTTCGCGCCGTTTCCTTTTCATAACCGCCAGAGCGTAAATTATAAATATTCATCACCACATTTTTAGCTACTATTAAATATTGTTCAACTTCAACTTCAACTTTCAACTTTATTACTTCCATCACTTATTAATACAATGTATATTATAAATATTCTCAGTAACAAGCTTAAAATCAAAAGTGATGAGGAGTCTATAGAAAAGCAGAAATGCTTGAAGTAATAGACCCCCTTCAACGGCCATAAATACCTTGTTATTCACCTAACTTTGACCCTGACAAAGAAAGACGTATTGAAATAAAATTGTGCAATTCCATGAGATAAAATTCTCCCCCTTTTTCTGGTGACATTCGATCAATTTATGTAGATGTTTGACTAATTAGATGTGTAGCTCAATAAATTATTTTTGCGCCATTTTCAACGACCTGGAATGCGACCGTACCCGTTTCAATGACAGCATTTGTGAGATACATTGTAGCGTTTTTCGAAAGCTACTGCGAACGTCATTATTTTCTTACAATTTTATTTTATCTTCCCTAGAACAACAAGAAAACGAAATCGTCGTCGAGCATCAGGATCCGACGAATTTCGAAAGCCTTCAGCGGGAAGTCATAGCCACCGAAAGTGCTCCTCGCATAGGTGAAATTTCGTCGGATCATACTCCATTTTGTATGTTTTGCAGAAATTCGCCCTGCATCATTTTATCAAGCGAAAAACCTGCCGGCCAGACTGCGAGCCTCCGGTCAACCAAGATTGATTACAGGGCCTTTTACACTATCCTCAAACGGCAAGGGTTATGGCGTGACCCTGTTTACTTACAGCGGAAGGAGTCCCTCGGTTGCTACATTAAGGATGTACGTGAAGTTTTGCCAGTCTGTGCTGTAGAGGACGTGAGGAAACGCTAACCCAATCCTGATGGCGTGCCGTATTGTGGCCACCGCAGGTCATAAAATCCACCAAAAATATAGTGCATAATTTTGACAACATTAATAAAATGCTTAGGCAGTTCTCCAGTGTAGTACTGGAGCAATGTGAGATGGTAAGGGGGTGGTGAGTTAGATACACACATGACAAGTACAAGTAGAAAAAAGTTTTTTTTTTATTTCTTACTATTTTTCCTAAAACACGATCACAGATACGGTGGTCAAATTAAAAAACCTGTATTCTCTCACAGATAGCGTCTGCTCATCTGCAGCTTCTGTCATATCTGAGCTGAGTATGATGGCCTGTATTGGTTCACTAAAAACCCAAAAAGATATCATGCAATTTTGTTGCAATATTATTGTTACTCCCTATCTCATACACAACAGAAGATACAAGTACAAGAAAGGCTGCCCAATTTTGAAGGGGTATATCAAAATTAGCACCGACTTACCACAACCAACCAACCCCTCCCCCGCCCCCCCTCCCCCTCAACCCACACCTCATAAAATTTATTTTGAAATGTCCATATTATTTCATTTAGTTTAAGTACGTTATTGCACTATTTGTTATCAGGCCGATGACAATTTTTTACACCAACAAGGAAGCCAAACATCTATGCACTAAAATTAATATCAAAGAACTTGCCTCATACAGCTGTTTCTTTCTTGCCAGCATTTGCAGCCATGTCCTGTAATGAACATTTTTCTCACTTCTTACTGGTTCAAAGAAGACCAGAACACATAAATCAGTGGTGAACCTAGGGGAAGGGCTTTGGGACCCCCCCCCCCCCCCCCCCCCCCTTAACACCTTCTAAAAATAGGGCAATAATTATTTTATGTCAATACCAATACTGCTCAGATCAGTGCTTAGAAACAACGCATATATTGCATTTGAAACTGCTTGCCAATATTTATTGGAACTGTAGGCTCAAAAGAAAGCAAAATAACCCTTCCAGTGACCAGTTGGGAGTACTTTAGTCAACGAGTATCCAACCAAAATGGCGCGGGATTCCAATTCTAGCTGGTATCGTTCGTAAACCACTTTTTTTCGTCCACAATGTTTAACTTTCTCCACTCTACAAACATTTTCAACTCAAAACGTAACATTTATTACTTATTTTTGTTATTTGCCAGACATTTTTCCTCGTAAATATCAGGACAACTCCCCTAGTCGACCTTTAGAGAGTTTCCCATTCTTCTCCACATTTGGTCCGCCATTTTAAATTTCTTGTGAATTCGAAATTTTGTGGGAGGTGCCAATGCCCTTTTATAGCGCGCCTTCGTGTTTAAATTTAAATAAATATGTATTTCAAATACTGCTGTATCATAAATCAATGTAAATGGTGTTATTATGCAACATAGCATTTGATATTGCAAATATGCACCAAAACAAGTGCAAATATGATACATTACTATTAAGGGGCAGCGCATGTTTTGGAGGGGAGGGGGGTTGCAGTGGAACTTATAGATTTTCTACAGAAAAAAACGATGACACCCTTACCATAATTTTTTGTTTACTTGCTGCCCTCTCAAACTCTATATATTTAGCATGAACCCTCCCAACACCACAATTAGCACCTTTGACAAGCAGGCCATGTGCTGTACCCGTATGTTTATTAACAGGATTTACTTGAACGGCGCGGATTTTTCTTCAACGTTGTTCTAGTTCTATTTTGGACTGTTATTAAGTCTACGGAATACGTTAAATTAAGTAAAATATATTATTTCCGGTTTCAATTGTAATTTTTTTATTAATATTTTTTTAATATAACTTTTTAGACAATTGCATTACTTAATTAATTCTCTAGATATATTTATGATGTAATAATAGGTGGCTTATTTTTAAGGAGTCTTGTACTCTGTTTTTAAAAGCCTACCTCAAATTTTTTGTAATTGTAAATCTGAAATTTGATTAAATAAATAAAATATAAATTTACAGCATTTTACAAAGTCTCAATGCTCTTACAGTAACCTAACATAAAACGTACAAATCCTAGAAGGAGAAAACTATAGACTATAGACTTAACGCTACTATAATACTGTATAATACTGCTATGATACAACAATAATATGCAAGAGTAATAATATGCTGAGTTTGACGCCTTAACTTTCCCTGAGTGCCGACAGAGCACTTGCACAAGCCCTGATTTCACTTTCCTTGCCCCCGTCCGTTATTATCCTGTCTCCTAATAGGTCGCCTGTCTGTGTCCTTTGCCATTCTGGTGGTTTCCTCGTACATTTACTATGTAGGTCAACTTATGAGCCAATAGTCCGAAGTACCAGATTCTCCTGGCCTTGGCAGCTTTAGCTTTCCGGGGGTTTATTCTAGCATTGTATTGCTTGACAGTTTTATCTGACTTCTAAAAGAACAATAACGATGAAGCTTATTAGCATTCCTATTAGTATTTTGTATTAGTGATACAGTATAGCTATTCTGTATGTATCAGGATTTTTCTTATGAATTATTAAGTGTCAGTCCCGCTAAAAGCGGTCCGCTCGATTTCGCGATCAAAAAATAGTTTACCTTTATTTTTTGTTCGTGAAAAGGCTTTGGTACACATGCCTATTTATTCAGTGTCTGAATACAGGTTTCAGATTTTTTTTTAAAGTTGTCCTAGCTTGATTAAAACGTTATTGAAATCTTTCACACTTGGTCTGTGCACTTCTCAAGTTTATCTAAGAAACCTGATTTAAACAAACTTTCTTCAGCTGTATTTGTTTCTACATGTACGTAGCGCGCCTCTCAAAAACCATCAATTTTAGTCTTCCGATCACCGTCGGAAAGGCCGAGGCGGCCTGAATTTGTTTTTTGCTGGTAGCAGGGCGAAAGTAAAGAATTTGAAAAAATGGGTATTTGATACATGTGTTTTCACCAGCAAAAGATAAAGGTAAACTATTTTTGGTCGCGAAATCGAGTGGACCAGTTTTAGCGGGACTGACATTTAATCAACTTAAGAATACATGTAGATGTTACATGAATACAATAACAAATATACAGCAAGATACAGCTTTTTTGCCTGGTGTAATGTGTTCATACAATTTATTTTTTCAGCGAATTAAAAGTCTCAGTGAGTTAGCTAAATGCAGTGTGAATAAGAAGTTCAACGTATATCAGATACCAGGTGGATCATTGTTGAACACAGACAAGAAACTTACGGATGAAAAGGTTTGTATGTTAGTTAAACCGTTTTTGAGTGCCATGTCATGGCACAGGTTTCCGTAATGTTAGTATAAATGTAGTTATTATGTTGGAATCGTTTTTGCTGGTAACCATTTTATGTTCCTACAATCTTGAACAAAACTGATGAGATATGTGAGGAAGTTCTTTGTGTGAAAATTTTTAACTAATACACAAACCAGTAGCTGACTTTGCGAGCCCCATCTTCATCTCTAAAACTTGCAGCCATCACAAACAACATTGCACGGGAAAAGCTAACTGTGAAAAGTGTGATTTCTGTGTGCTTTTCCTTAGTTTTGTTCAAGATTGTAGGTGAAAATTAAGTAAGGAAAATAAGGAAATAACACACCACAAGCGACCAGGGGGCCGTTTCTCGAATGACCCGGTAATTACCGGGCCCGGAAAGCTGTTTTATTTTCATTGAAGATTGAGGTTTCAAAAGTTTTGCAGATAATACGATAAAACTATCAGTTAGCAAAACAAAATGAACTGGTTTGTTCGCTAGGACCTGCACTTTTATTCTTTAGATTTTGATTTCAATATTTGGCTTCGGGCCCGAAAAGTTACCGGGAGTTTCGAGAAACGGGCCCCAGGCTCGATGGAACCAGCAGGCATGGCCTTTATATCAAGTGTTTCATGTTACCACTAGACCTCTATGTTTTCACTAATGTCAAACTTGATTATGTGCTCAAATTCAGCAATAAAAACGGGTGTAAGTAAAAAAAAGACAAGTCTTGGTTTGTATTCAATCGCATAGCACTGATAATTAAATGCAGCTGCTGCTAATAAATTGACTGTGCGCTATTTTTAATTAATGCAAAGCATCAATCAACAAAATTCTGCGAGACATTTTGGATATTTTGATAGATATCCTTGTGTAAAGAGACTTGCTAAAATTAAGCATGTTGTGTTGGTAGCTGGAACAAATCTTTTGAGAGGGCTTAGTATAAGTAATGAATTGCTTACATATTTAACCTAGCTTCAGAGAGCATATAACAATTTATAAATATTTTATTTAATTTTCTTTCAAATAGACTATGCAGCATTCTCAGGAGCCTATATGTGAAGGCCACCACAGTGGTAAGTCCATTAAGGCTAGTACAGTCGAACCTCCCGTAAGCGCCGGACACCATCGGGACCAAGGGTAAGTGTCCGCTTACGGGAGGTGTCCGCTTAGTGCACTAAAGGGCGTATAATGCACCAGGACATGTCTTTTGAATCTTTTAAGACACTTGTAGCTGTATTATCCATCATAGGGTTGTTGGATGTTGCTTTTTATATTACACATAAATTGAACACTAATTTAAAAACTACGGTTCAATATTAAAAGACTTGCCGCTAAATAAATGCACATATCTGTGAAGCTCTCGCATTGCCGTCACAACTGATGTAAGCCATTTAAAAATCGTAACATACTAAATCCGCCATGTTTCGGAGGTAAACAGAACAGATTGAAGAAGTACATATTTTATGTACATTGCAGGTAGTTATGTTTTTTTAAAACGCAACGTTTCCTTGGGTAAAAAGAAACTATCGATGAGTGTCTGCTTTCGCGGTTCCCAGATCGTAAGGTCCGTTTAAGATATCCGACATCTTGGAATCGAAATGACTAGTTACCTACATGTAACTGTACTGTTCAGACTCACACTTTAGGTCAAGCACAATTAAAACCATTAAAACTGAACCTATTTTGTTAGAAATTTTCTTTATATTTTTTACTGTCCGCTTACGGGAGGTTATTTTTCTGTGGACCCCGAATAGGTGTCCATGTCCGCGTACGGGAGGTTAAAAATATAGTGTTGGAGAAGATAAATCGCCAGGACCGCGGTTTGGTGTCCGCTTACGGGAGGTGTCCGTTAGTGGAGGTTTGACTGTATAACAAAACAAGAGGCTACACGTAGCCTATACTCATGCACATGAGACTCTAAGACACGTTGATTGAAGCTACCAATTTTTCTGTACTAGCTTTTAATATTTAATTTATTGATTCCCGATCAAATCCACACTCCTCTATTACTTTCCAAGCCGTGAATTATTTCTGTTACATTTGAAAAGACTACTTAAATCAAAGGCTCCTAAGAGCCAACCCGTGAATAAGAAATGCTAACGCGTAACGCAATATTGCGGTAAGCTTATGTTTTCACACTGACACGGTTCAATATTTTTAAAATTAAACGTAAGGAGTTTTGACAAACGCAAAAAGAAAAATACAGTACATCACTTTCATAATTAATGTCCAGTCCGAAGAAAAAAGAAAAAAAGAAAAAAAAGGAGGTCCTGAGCGAGACTTGAACCTCGGAATAAATAACCGAAGATCTTCGATTCATTTTTTGTCAGAACTTCTACTAAGCATAAAGTTAACACTCGCTTTGCGACTAGGTCTACCTTCTATCTTCCAAAAATCCGAACAAACTATGGTAAATTTAACAGTCGATTTAATGGACCTAAATTGTGGAATGAAATTGATGAAAGATTCAAGATTCTAACCTGTTACTCATTTAAAAGAGATCTAACTTCTCACTTTATTAATTTCTACTAATTTATACTATCAATTGATATTTTGTGCTACATTGTATTTTTCGCTATTTCCATACAGTTTTTTATTTATTTATTTATTTATTTTATTCTATTTTATACGTGTATATTTGTTCTGTAATCCCTACTTCTATTTAAGGTGTGTACATTAAAATTTAGTTAATCTAAGTAAAGCCACTTTTCTGACTCGCGAGTATATTATTTTTAATTAATAAATGATGGTTACCCAACTAGTTTAGCTTTTTAGTTATTTTGGGTAACCAGCTACTGTATCTATTTTTAATTTATATATTATGTATACATCTTTGTAATTTTACAGTACGAATAAACGTTGTTGTTGTTGTTGTTGTTGTTGGGCCTTCCGACTGTCAATCCGCGCGCTAAACCAGTCGGTCATCATGATCACTGACTTAGAAAAAAGTAAATTTAGTTACTTCAAGGTAGATTCGCATCAAAACGCGTGTCTCGGCTGAAAAATCCTTTTAGATCGATTTTAATGTTGCATTAAAGACTCCAAATGCGAAACATCTTTAAGCTTATTGTTGTTTATATTCGTTTACAACAAATTAGTTATTGTTATCGCTGGATTCACGCTGTTCTTGTTACGAAACGCATTCGTAACAAAGCATTACGTCACTAAGTTTACAGCTGATGGAAGGAGTGAGCAAGTGAGTGAGTGAGTGAATTAGCCACCGTTACCGATAACCCGTTGCGCGTATTCACGGGTTAAAAAGCAATGAAGTCAGTAAAAATCGACATTAATATTATACGCATTCCACAGTCCATATTCTACAGAAGTCCAGTCCCGAAGTCTACTTTTTTCTTAAATCCGATGGGTGTAGTAACAACACCGTTTTGCCGTGTGTTTCTATTGTTCTTTCTTTAAAAAAGTCTTGAAATTACTCACCACAGGCAGCGAGGACTGCCCCGACACAGGCATTGTAAAGAATCGGCAGTAAAACGGGGAATAAATTGACAATATGCTTCTTTGCCTCGGAAGAACTCTGATTAAAAAAATAGCTCTTAGTTTTTCAGAATCGCGACAAATTCGGCCTCAAGTTGTATGCTGTGTATAAAAGCAACGTTCACCCCGATAGAAGAAATACAGGACTGACACCAATAAGACCAAATGTTTGTCATGCGCATGCGTAAGAAACATTTGTCTTATATTTCAATGTACCATAAGAAAAGAAGCAATTTTTCTAAAGCAACAAGACGATAAGGACCCGCATGTTCCCAATAATTATCTCTTACGCTTTATACCTATCTGTGTAAAGCGCGTTTCTATTTTTAATTGCTTTTATGAAGAAGGCTACCACAAGGAAGTCAGCGATTCGTCGGAACCTAATATATACAGTGTACGTACTGAAATATAACACTTACCTAATATATACGTACTAACATACACCTAATTCAATAAAGGTTGCTTTGGTCATTGGTAATTGGGCATTGGGAAGCTATTGTTTGGTGTTCACTCAAGCAAAGCATTGCATTGTGTTCCGTATACCCAAATGCCAATGCCCAATTACCAATGACCAATTGTCAAGCAACCTTTATTGATACTGTGCTGACCGAGAGAAAAGCGGAAGCCATGGGAATAATAAATGAAAATATGGGTGCATAAATTTGCATGCAAAATCGTGACACCAAAAAATAATAATAGGCGCGGTTATACGATACAACTTTTACCTAGGTAAATTCGAAATAACAATAGCCGCGGCACGTTGAAATTTGAATTTACCTAGGTAAAGTTTTTTCTCCGTGTAACCGATTTTACCTAGGTAAAATTTACCAAGGTAAATTTTATTTGCACGCCCTGGAAAACAATAGCGTCTTTGTTACACGGCACGCTTAAATTTGAATTTTCCTAGGTAAATGGTTTTCTACGTGTAACCGATGTTACCTAGGTAAAATGTACCTAGGTAAATTTCAATGGTCACGCCATGGAAAACAATAGAATTTTTCCTAGGTAAAAGCCTACCTAGATACTTAGTAGGGTCGATTGGTTTTCGCAGGTAAACCAACCAATGAAATGTCGAGTTTTGACAGCGAGTTTTTTACTGCACGCTCTACCCACTCTCGCTGTCGTTTTCATGCCAATGAAAATGCAGATTCTCAAATTGTTTTGTGCAATCAAGGTTTAAATAATTCAAAAGAAACTTTTAAAGCAACCAAGATGGCAGCAACAGGGAAAACATTACTAAAAAAATGTTAAACTACCTCGCAATTATTCCAAATTGTTTCAGGACTTTCAGTAATTTGTCTAATGTTTGGGAGTTGAATTCGCAAGTTCATATTCAGACAGAGAAAGGAAACCTCGAATTTGGTCATTTGACGTTGTTGTTTTGCAGAGAACGGCAACGAAATTTACCAAAGTGTGTAACGCACGTGCAGAGCCGTTGTTTTGCTAATTAAACCTATTGTTTTTTCCACGTTCTCGTTGCCATCGCCGAAAAGCCTAGATGAATTGATTTTACGTAGGTAAATCAAATTTACCTAGGTAAAAGTGCTTCGCCGTAACCGCGGCTAATAAAAAGAAAAAAAAAAACGATGGCATTTTATAACTCATTGCGCTTTGCGCATGAGTAATTATAAGGAAAAATTTAAATTGAATCCAGGCTCACAGTCTCACAAGCGTAAACTTCAAGTAAATAATCGTGTCCTCCATTAAAACATAATAGGCCGGTTCACACTAGCGCCAAAGTGCACTTGAAGTGCACTTGATAATCAAGTAGACTTGAGGTACACTTAGGAAAGACGAGACAATAGATTTTCAGGCATGACTACGCACAGCGTGCGTATTTAGATGCAAATTACTTGCGATCGCAAGTTGGAATGCAGTTGATTAGCCGTGATAAACAAAGTTGAAGTACTAAAGTACGATATGCATAAAACGCTAAGTCGTTAGTAAAATATTTTTTCTTATCATGTCAAGTTTTATTTGAACTTAATTCAGCAAAACATCGTTATTTTTTGGGAACTTTTTCGTGCTCGTCATAAAAACAAGTTTTTGTATCTTATGAGTATTGAATGCGCGCATGGCTGTAGTGTTTTTGATTGGCTAAACCTGAGAATTAGACTACAACCTTTTTTTCTCAATGCAGAATTTTTTACCCTAAGTCGGCTTGAAATACGCCTTCCAATACAACAGCTAAAGTAAAACTTGAGATCCTGCTTGAGAGTCTTTTAGAAGTCGTCCGTGACTGCGAATCGTAAACCAAAACGCAGAGATCAGAGCTCGTTCCCTGTGGAATTCAAAGTTGCACGCACACGTGCTTTTAGCTGCACGGCTGCACGGCTTTACTCTCATTGGTCAAGTGCGCTCCCAAGTAAGGGGTAGACCTTTCTTTGAAGTGCACTTGGATTCTTTTGTTTTACGCATATCGCCAGGGCAACAAAGAATCCAATAAGTGCGGTCATTAAAACGTTCACACTCCAAGTACGCGAGCTACACTTGGGTGATTTCGCACAAACCAACAGCACGTGCCATTCAAAAAGACGTTTTTGATAAAAAAGAAGGGAAATATGGAGCTTTCGAAAACGAACTACTGGAAATTATTTAACTTTCTAATTACATACCTCTGATACATTTTACAATGAGATTGAAACGTGTAAATAAATCAGATGACTGCTTCTATTGAAACGTAAGTCAGACTTAGAAAACGCCCTCAGAAAGGAGTTCACACTACAAGTACGTACCAAGTGCACTTCAAGTGTACTTAAGAGCTCTAGTGAGAACCGGCCTATTATGTTTTTACAGACTTAATAATATACATGAAGAAAATGACTCAATTCTGATTGGCTAAGAGCAATGCAGTTTAAGTGAAACACCGGTGCAAAAAGTGTAACACCAGTGCAAATTACAAATCAAAATTCTGGATTCTAAATGGTTGAAAGATGATAGAAAATGATATAAACCAATCATATCATGTAAAATGATGGAGAAAGATAGAAAAAATTTCAACCTCGAGTGAGAAAATATGGCTGTCATTACAAATCAACAAAGGTTTGCTTTTCCTACAGAACTCCAAAATAGGTTGAAAAATACAAACACCAGCAAGAGAACGTCATTTTGCCGGTTAAGTGAGTGGAAGACATGCAGTGTGAAGAAAAAAACATTGTTTTAGAAAACGAGGAACACGAGCCGGCCGACCTGAACATAAACGGGGACGACTACGAGCCGAACAGCTTGAGAGTTATGATTGCTGACCTCGACAGGCATTTGCAAGACAAACACTACCTATTATCAATCGTGAAAGACCGAGAATTTTACTCGTCTTAGCAGGTTTTAGAGGGAAAAGCAAAATTACTACGATAGGCCGGTTGTGGTTCTACATCGCTCAATCCAACGATGATGAGAGCCCAAGAGTAAAATCTGTTGAACACTTTCAACTACTGCCAGGTTTGAACAGGCCGGCAAATGATCCTGGCCGGCAAGTGATCCCCAAAATGGCCGGCAAATGATCCCGGACCGGAAATGATCCCCTCACCAAAAAGTAAGGAATGGCGTGGAATCCACACTTTAGATAATAAATTAAAAACAATTCTCATTAATATAGCAGGTTTTTTTTTCAAAAGTAAGCAAAATGTAACTCTTTTAAATTGTTATAACACAAGTATTGTACAAGGCAAAGTTTACAGTTCAGCACAACGATAACTTCAACTTCAATATATTTTTTAACTTTAAAAGGCATAACATGTGCATCAGTTGGAGGCAAATTTCTTAGTTTTACAAAAACTTACAAAGCAAAATCAAGTAACAGTTTAACCCAACAAAACTGGAACATGTCTTTGTTATTAATCCGCGACTTGCACAGGCGATGCAATTAAAAAAAGCCGTGAAAATTGCACGTGTATCTCACGACTTTTTCTGCGATTTTTTCAGCTATTGAACCGCCTATGCGAGGGTGGCCACACGTGCGATGGCGACGCGGTATTTTCCAAACATTCCATCGCCCCTGTCTGCAAGAAAACACAATCGTACGTGTATCCGCAGCTTAAAAATTTCCTGACAATAAACAAAAGGTCCATAACGGACTTTTTTATACATCCTGTAACCAATAGCAGAACTTTAACTTGTTAACCCCACGGATCATATAAGAACTCTTCTTGTAAGCAACTTTCGCAAACGACACAGTCGTCAGAATAGACCTGCAAAAGGCCATAATTCCTTCCCTCAAATACACCCTTGGAGTAGCATCCAACTTCTTCCCGCACTTTAGGCAGATTTCATCTTGAACTTGCCCTTCTCCATACTGTGTGTGACGATCTGTTGCGTCCATTGGTTCAAGGCTATGGTAATGAATTTCGCCTCGTGACCAATCAAAGCAATGCTCCGGAAATCATTTTTTTCTCCTTTGTAGTTAGCTGGATTGATTATATTTAAGCCTTCTTCTCCCAAGCTTGACACCACAGCAACGGGAACATTAAGGAAGTTGATCAGGCCTAACAAGGTAATATAATCGCCCCTCTCGCCGTCCATGGACATCCGTCGTAGGCACACCTCCCATCCATCATGATTCACGAATTCTTTAAAGTGACTACCGTCTGGTATGGTCGGGTTACTTTGTAGAAAGCTTACTGCGGCAGCGCGATGTTGAGATGCTGTCTGTAAAGGCTTTCCTATACGAGCAAGGCAAGGTGGTCGCTGATTGCATGAAATAAGCAATTGCCGTCTTTCGGTGTTGGGGGCTGGCGATAGGTAAGACCTGCACTGGCAACCCCTCTGTCAAGTTTTAATTTTGCTAACTCGTTTGGGTTCGAATGCTTTCCACTAATCCAATGCAAGTCAGGCAGATGATGAATTCGGTTGGTCTCAGTTGTCGCAAGGTTCAGCAAATCGCTTGCCATTTCATTGCGCGAGTGATCCAACTTAATGTCGGCAGAGTTACATTGCTCACCGGATATAAACACCACAGTAGTAAGTATTGTTAGTTTGCTTGGGTCAATTAGGGGTGTCTTCCTTCCAGTTGCTTTCCAATAAAAAGTTTGCTTTCAATCTCGCGCGCTTTGCCAATGAATTTCGTTTAATTTGAATCGTGTCAAAGACAGAAAAACAGCAAAACTTCAAAAACTTACAGTTTTATCCAAAATTTTTAGCATCATTCGTTTTTATACACCATTTGAAAAAAGCGTAAGCATGCATTTTCCCTAAGGATAAAAAATAAAAAAAATATGAGGAAAAATGTGTTCTCAAAATCACATTTTTGCGTCTTAATTTTTTATATATTTTTTTTATTTTTCGCAAAAAGCATGCTGACGTTTCACGAAAAATCTTTGATTTTTCGATTGAATTTTTTAAAAAGAAATTAGCTTCTATAGATCGTTTTCACTCACGTGACAAAAATCTTGACAATCGTTGCTACGCCACCATATTGGTGTACCAAAGTGTAAACAAACCCGAATCGCGTCCTCTTAGTTATACAGGTGCTGTGATTAATTGTTCGACGTGGAAGCAAAAGCGGTCGAGACAGGGGTATTTATTTCGCTTCATTACGTTCTTCAGTTATGAATCAAAGTAAAGAAACCGACAAATTGCCGAAAGAGAGGCGATCGCGATGGATTTCTGCTATTAGTCGGACGGAATTCTTACGAACGAGTTTTGAACGATAGTGTGTAAGCCATGCCAGATATTTTGTTTCTGGATAAGCGGCTATAACAGGGATAGATAATGTTAAGTGGGTTTCATTAATATTCGGGAACGACAGAAAAAAGAACAAGATGAAAGAAACGTCGAACAAGCGTCACAGCGAGAACAGAGGGAGGAATCAAAAGGAACAAAAAAAGCCAAAGCGATCGTAGCCGAAAAAATCGCAGCAAAGAAATGCGAACTAAATGAACCCGGAGGGCAAATGTCTGATATGTTAGACAACGAATCTCCAAAAGCTAAAACCGAAACCCCCAAGAATATTTCATGTCTTGCCCTACTGAAATATTTCATAGTTCGCCTTTTCTTTTACGCAAATTCAACCATAACATTCTCGGCTGTTGTTAATTGCGCTGGTGCGATTTCCGTTTTCATGGCTTCGATACAGCCGGACCTAAAACTCTCTGATGAAGTCTACGATAGTTAAACAAAACATGTAGGAGAAATAAAGAACTTTTGCAGCTTATAGTTCGCAAGTGCTGCCCAGTAGTCTATCTTTCAAACTAATCTTTAAAAATTCTCCACTCGCATGTACACAACTTGTGTACATGACTGAGTTTATCATTTAGTTTTGTCTATGCTTCTTGGTCAGTTCCAAACGAACACTAGCCATATAATTTGAACAGGATTCTGCTTGCCCAGCCTTACAGCCTAGGCAATGAGCAGACGAAACTGTTCCTTCTCTTTCCGTGTTGATTAAAATCGAGTTTTGAGTCATTTATATGCTAGGCTGTTAATGTCTCACCTTCGCTAAACAAACTTGTTTGTAGCAATGATTTGGCTTTGTAGTACGGTAACTATAAATACGGACACTGTTTTATTACAAACTCCTAGTTTAGGCTTCGGAAAGCCTTAAACTGCGGGTGGGTGTAAAAGCTGTTGATTCAACTGTTTGAATAGGAGACAACCAGTCCGGCTCAGTCAAAGAAATTTCAACAATTGGGATAGATTCTAATTGCCGAGATTTTCTGCAAATAACGCTGCTTAACTGGCGATTCCAACTTCTTAGCATATTCCGAAATGGGAAAAGAACAAGTCAAATTAAGATTTTCCCCAGACTTTGCTTAACATCCCGAAGTATTTATTTCTAAAATGCGACAACTGTAGATATAACTTGCATTTGCACGCTATTACTGCTATTACGCAATCGAAAGTGGTACACCAATATGGCGGCGGATCTGTCGTGACGTCACGTGAAAACGATCTATTTGCGCCGAGTTAGGTTCGCCTTTGTCTTCTCCGGAAGTAGGGTGACATGTTATCAGCCTGGGATTCCTATGCTATAAATTCGAATCTGCCGATCTCTTGAAGTAATACATGAATGGGGTTAGTTTCTAGAGAAACTGTGGTGCTGCGTCGGTGGGGGGATGAAACACGAGAATTTAGTTTTATCGACTGAGTCGATAAGGTAAATTGACCACCGTAAAAAGATTCAAATAGCTGACGTTTCGAGCGCTAGCCCTTCGTCGGAGCGAATCAAGGAATTGTGGGTAGTGTGTGGTTTTATATAGTAAGCGGTGGAGCTACGCTATTGGTGGAAATTTGGTGACGTGAAAAACAAATGTAGATTAGTTGAATGAAAAGCGTTCGTTGATTCCGTGGGGTTTGAGAGTGCCGATTTGAAAGATGATTTTTTGTTCTAGGTTTTTACGGCTTTCTGTGTTACCCTGGTGTAGGGAAAGGCCGCAGATTGTCATGTGTTGTTTAGAATGGTTAGTAAGATTAAAATGGCGCGCGACTGGTTTGGATGCGTCTTTGTCATTTTTTTCAACGTCTCGGAGATGTTCACGAAAACGGTCGCCCAGTCTCCTCCCTGTTTCGCCAATGTATATCTTTTTGCAAAAAGTACATGTTATGCAGTAGATAACATTTACGGAGGTGCATGTAAAACGATCAGTGATTTTAATAGATCGTTTGGGTCCTGTTATTTTGTCCGCGTTGTGAATGAAAGGACAAGTGTTACATCGTGTGCGTGTGCATTTGAAAGTTCCCGGTACATCGTCAGATTTCAGTGCGCTCGTAACTAGAAAGTTGCCTATGTTTTTGTCACGTTTGAATGAAATTAGTGGGGGTTGTGAAAAAATTCTGCCAGTTTCGGGGTCGTTTTGGAGTAATTTGAAATTTTTTAAAATGATGCTTTTGACTGTGTTGTTGTGTGGGTGGAAAGTGAGGGTGAATGGAATTCTCTCGTTCTCTTCCATCTGTGGCATTTGTAGTGCTGATTGTCTGTCGATCTGTTGTGCACGTTGTTGGCCCGTATTAATAACAGAGTCAGGGTACCCACGTTTCTTGAAAAACTGGCACATTTCTTCTGATTTGTTGGAAAAATCAGAGTCATCACTACATAGACGTCGAAGTCTGAGAAATTGAGAATACGGAATGGCGTTTTTAACGTGCGATGGATGTGAGGATGAATGTAACAGATAACTGTGGGAATCTGTAGGTTTGTAGTGCACACTTGTGGATAAACTGTTACCGTTGATTGAAATATTAATGTCAAGAAAAGCGACTGAGGTTTCGGAAATTTCCCAGGTATATTTTAGAGCTGGATGAAAAGTATTGACAGAAGTTATGAATTGATTAAGTTCCTCTTTACTGGAAGAGGTAGCGCCAATGCAATCATCGATGTAGCGGCCGTAGAGTTCGGGTTTGGTTCCGTGGTACTGATTAAAAAATTTGTCTTCGATGTGGCCTACAAAAAGGTTAGCGTAGCTTGGTCCCATTTTGGTGCCCATGGCGACGCCATTAACTTGTTTGTAGTAGTTTTGGGAAAATGAAAAACAGTTAAGTGTCAAAACTAATTCGGCCAAGCGGAGCAGTGTTTCTGAGCTTGGGTTTTGAATGGAGCGCTGGTCGAAAAAATATTTTAGTGCTTGAAGTCCTTCGTCATTGGGGATGATGGTATATAAAGAGGTAATGTCCATAGTGAAAATTAATTTGTTTTCGCTGGGAAAACTGAAATCCCGGAAAATTTCGAGTGCGTGATTGGTGTCCTTAATGTACGAGGGTAGTGATTTGACAATGGGGGCCATGATTTTGTCTAAATAGCTAGAAATTAGTTCGGTAGGACAGCTACAAGCGGAAACAATTGGTCGGCCCGGATTGTTTGGTTTATGAATTTTAGGTTTGAAATAAACGCGTGAGGTTCTAGGAGTAGTGATGATGAGATTGTTGGCGGTAACTGGTAATTGTTGTTTAGTAATGAGGTCTTGGATAGTTTCTTTGACAATTTTTTGGTTGGTAGAAGTGAGATCTTTATCAACTTTGGCATAGAAAGCGGTGTCAGAAAGTTGCCGAAAAGCCTCTTGTCGGTAAAGGTTGGTCCGCCAAACAACTACCGCCCCGCCTTTGTCGGCCGCTTTGATAACAATGTCGCGTCGTTTGCTAAGACTTTTGAGCGCTGCCCATTCTCCTGTTGAAAGGTTGGAAATTTTGGTGTGGCGGTTAAATTTAAGTTTTTGGACATCGTGACGACATTTTTTGATGAAAAAATCTAGAGAAGAAAACTGGCCCTCTGGGGGAGTCCATTTTGATTTGCGAACGTTGAGTGTTTTTTTTTATACACGTTTGTGTCAATCGTGGCCCTATGATTACAACAATTGGTAACTCCCTGAAAATAAGAAATTTAACCGCATCACATGGTACCTTAGATTTTACCACTTCACTGGTACATCTATGGAAATTTCTAAATACCAACCCTGGATAACAAAATGTGTATCACTTAGATTTAACAACTACACTGGTAGATCTATGGAAATTTCTATAAACAGGCCTGTACAAAAATGTAGGATCCCTTAAATTTTACCACTTCACTGGTAAATCTATGGAAATTTCTATAGACAAGCTTGGATAAAAAAATGTATCCCTTAGATTTTACCACTTCACTGGTAGATCTATGAAAATTTCTATAAACAGGCCTGGACAAAAATGTAGGATTCCTTAAATTTTACCACTTCACTGGCTGATCTATAGAAATTTCTATAAACAAGCCTGTACAAAAATGTAGGCTCCCTTGAATTTTACCACTTCACTGTCTGATCTATGAGAATTTCCAATGACAGACCGGGATAAAAAATGGTATATTCCTTAGATTTTACCACTACACTGGTAGATCTATGGAAATTTCCATAGACAAGCTTGGATAAAAAATGTATCTCTTAGATTTTACCACTTCACAGGTAGATCTATGGAAATTTCCATAGACAAGCTTGGATAAAAATAAGTGTCTCTTAGATTTTACCAGTTCACTGGTAGATCTATGGAAATTTCTATAAACAGGCCTGTACAAGAGTGTAGGATCCCTTAAATTTTACTACTTCACTGGCAAATCTATGGAAATTTCTATAGACAAGCTTGGATACAAAAATGTAGTATCCCATAAATTTTGCCACTTCACTGGTAGATCTATGGAAATTTCTATAAACAGGCCTGGACAAAAATGTAGGATCCCTTAAATTTCACCACTTCACTGATAGATCTATGGAAATTTCTATAAACAGGCCTGGACAAAAATGTAGGATCCCTTAAATTTCACTGGTAGATCTATGGAAATTTCTATAAACAAGCTCGGATACAAAAATGTAGTATCCCTTAAATTTTACCACTTCACTGGTAGATCTATGGAAATTTCCATAGACAAGCTTGGATAAAAATAATAGTGTCTCTTAGATTTTACCACTTCACTGGTAGATCTATGGACATTTCTATAAACAGGCCTGGACAAAAATGTAGGATCCCTTAAATTTCACCACTTCACTGGTAGATCTATGGAAATTTCTATAAACAGGCCTGGACAAAAATGTAGGATTCCTTAAATTGTACCACTTCACTGGTTAGTGGTACATGTAGATCTATGGAAATTTCTATAAACAGGCCTGTACAAAAGTGTAGGATCCCTTAAATTTTACTACTTTACTGGTAAATCTATGGAAATTTCTATAGACAAACTTGGATACAAAAATGTAGTATCCCATAAATTTTACCACTTCACTGGTAGATCTATGGAAATTTCCATAGACAAGCCTGGATAAAAATAATAGTGTCTCTTAGATTTTACCACTTCACTGGTAGATCTATGGAAATTTCTATAAACAAGCCTGGACAAAAATGTAGGATTCCTTAAATTTCACCACTTCACTGGTAGATCTATGGAAATTTCTATAAACAGGCCTGGACAAAAATGTAGGATTCCTTAAATTGTACCACTTCACTGGTAGATCTATGGAAATTTCCATAGACAAGCTTGGATAAAAATAATAGTGTCTCTTAGATTTTACCACTTCACTGGTAGATCTATGGAAATTTCTATAAACAAGCCTGGACAAAAATGTAGGATCCCTTAAATTACACCACTTCACTGGTAGATCTATGGAAATTTCTATAAACAGGCCTGGACAAAAATGTAGGATTCCTTAAATTGTACCACTTCACTGGTTAGTGGTACATGTAGATCTATGGAAATTTCTATAAACAGGCCTGTACAAAAGTGTAGGATCCCTTAAATTTTACTACTTTACTGGTAAATCTATGGAAATTTCTATAGTAGGTTTCTATAGTATAGTTTCCTAATGTAGGATCCCTTAAATTTTACCACTTCACTGGTAAATCTATGGAAATTTCTATAAACAAGCTTGGATACAAAAATGTAGTATCCCTTAAATTTTACCACTTCACTGGTAGATCTATGGAAATTTCCATACACAAGCTTGGATGAAAATAATGGTGTCTCTTAGATTTTACCAGTTCACATGTAGATCTATGGAAATTTCTAAAGACAGGCTCTTGATAAAGAAATGTAGTATCTTCCTATATACAATTGCATTAATTATTGAACTATAGGTATATAATCTGATATGCATCTTATTTCTTTGTTAACTCCTTGTACCTTCTTCTCAAATACTGTGCTGCCTCCTTTTTAAGTTTACAATTTTCATCCAATTGAATGTCAAAATAGATGACACTTTCCTTTGGAATCTGGGTGGATGTCCAGCCTCGCCAAGGTTCCTATTTTGATTTGTAGCCACCCTTCAGCCACTGCACAATAAAGGAGTCAGCAGTGACCTCTTTCACCTCTGCTAGATGAGGTGGCTTGTAGTTTCCAGCTAGGTTGACAGCTACAATGCTGCCTGACAACACTCCTTCGTAGTTTTCCACCACCGTTACATCTGGAGTTGGTCTTCTGTAAGTGCCACCATACACCTACATGCAAACAAGGAAAACCATGATAACAATTAATTATCATGCAACTATTTTTGATTGTCATGAAGATTGTGCCAATGATGAAGGCCATTCATTTTTTTTCCTATTATTTTTTATTTCATCACCCACGTTACAATAACAAAATACAAGCGGAAGAAAACAATTTACAGAGGGCTTATAGAATAAGGATTCCTTATTTCTGTGCTGTTACATTTAAGTTTTAGAGACTGAGACGGTCGAGACAATTACAGATGAAAATGATCAATATACATTTGAAAAAAAATAACAAGGTTAAAAATGGTAATAACAGATTTAGAAATTGCTATAGATATACAGTTTTTTAAGGCTAGATTTAATGGGAACCTCCATTGTCATAACAAATTGACATTAAAATGTTGGAAATAAAGTTGAAATTTCGATTACTTTAATAAGAAATGAAAATATTTTTTCAGTGGACATATAAAATGGATATGAATATCACCTATTTTTGCTTTCAAATTTCCAGCGCGCCGCCATTTTGAATATTTATGACGTGTTACAGTGCCACTATTGTTAAGAATTGAAGTTCTTTTGTATGTAACAATAAGACAACCGTAACACGTAACCGTAACACAACCATAAATATTCAAAATGGCAGCACGCGGGAAATTTAAAAGCTAAAATAGGTGATATTCATATCCATTTTTTTGTACATTAAAATTATATTTGCACTTTTTAAAAAAAAAAATTAAATTATGACTTTATTTCTAACAATTTAGCATCAATTTCTTGGAAAGAGATACAGAGTTACAAAAATAAAAGAAGATTATGATAACATGCATCTTTTTACACCTTACCTCTCGTACTGGGGCAACTTGATTTCTAACCATGTCATATACATCTGCAGGAACTCCCTCTGGTTTTTGTCCTAGAAAGCCTAGCTGACCATTGCCATCTGACTCTGGTAGAGTTTGCTTTTCCCTTACTTTTGCCTTATTGGCAATTATATTCTGCAATGGCCAAGTGGCTGCCCTCTCCTTTGGATTCCACATTGCATTTTCATCTGATAGGAGTGTAGTCCACTCCATTTTATGCTGTTCTGAGAAAAGCCTGGACTTATAAAATTTCTCAATGTCTGTCCTCAGCTTCCCAAGTTCCAGCCTCTCTGTATTTGGGATCACATAACCAGGGACATCATTTGGGTTTATAGGTGTATCTGCCTAGAAAATTAGTGAATAAACTGGAACTAAATATTCTAGCTTGCTAACAAAATTGTAAAATGGGGGTGGTAGGCCTGCACGACTCTTACCTCATGTTTTTAATGCCATTTGCTCCTTCTATATGTTTTGAACAGGTGACTGAGATTTCACTTGTATTAGTATGATTTGGCCGCGCTCGAGGCGCAATAATCTCTTGTTTTCAAAAGTGAGTTATTTTTTTTAACGGCTTGCGTTTCTAACGCGTACAACTCAGAACGAAGTAGTTCTCTGACATTCCTGAATTTTGTCAAACTTGTCCTAATGAAAGCCACAACCATTATTGTCATGTCTATAAATAATCCAATATATGGCCTGGTTACATTTTGTGTCTCAGAATCAAGACATTTTCAGCCTTATACCACCTAATATCCAAAAATGTGCTTTTATTGCAATTTTAGGCAAGTTTAAAATTCTACGCTTTGTCAAAGTTTTGTGTTTTAACCGGAAACTGGCTCCATCGACCGAGAAAAGGACTGGGTCGAGTACCCGTTTAATGTTCTGCGGTGGTTTTGAACAGCGGAGGATAAAACAATATGGCGCCCAAGCGATGGTTTGGCTTCATTTGACGTACGGATTTTCAGTTTTTTACTTCAGAACTGGTAGGAGCAGTGGGGAAAATGGAAAATCTCGGAAACTATTGATAATTATCCTACAAAACTTGGTGGGACGAACAATTGCACGTAAATACACAAACGTAGTTTCAATTTCGGCCAGAGATCTAAGTGAACTATTGTTTAAAAAATAATTAAACTTAAGCTTATAATAGCGAGTGTTCTGTTAGAAATTGAAAAATATTCATTTTCGCTGAAAATATTTCAATTCAAAGTGGTATTAAAATTACGTCAGTGCAAAATGTGCTATTGAAGCAGATTCAACGCAGTTTTTGTTATACCAGAGAAGAAAAACCGAAAGTTCATGATTTTGCTTCCATTACTAATTAAACCAGTAAGATGCACAGGGAGCCTATGTAGAAAATCGCTTGACATATCTGTGTTCTCTTTTAATCATTATGCCATCCAAAAGGAATGAGAATAACTCAGCCACTGTATAAGTATTTTATTTTAGATTTCAAAATTCACCATTTTACCCACACAGGGCAGTACCTTAATGACGGTTGTTAATTTTTTGTTATGTTTATTTCTTTTTTTTAAAGGTGAAATACTCTTCTGATAAAAGTCTTCTTCTCGACCTTAAGTTCTTTAATCCAGCAGATGATCTGAATAAACAGCTGTTTTTAGTGATTTCTGATGTATCCAGATTTGGAGAGCTATTGTCAGAATTATTGAATGTTGAGTTTTGCGAATCAAGGTCTGGCAAAAGGAAAAGTGCTGGAAATGACATAGGAAAAGCCAAAAGGCCTCGCTCTGAGACAAACTGTTCTGTCAACGGCCCTGTTAGTACTCCAGCAAGTCAACCATCTTCTGAATTGGCCTCGCCCGTCCCAGCATCTGCATCAACAAATGTCATTGCTGGTATCTCCACAGCATCTACGAGTTCCAGTGCACCTGCAGCGTCAACCAACCAATACTCTTCCGATGAGTATGAAGATGATGTGGTGGATTCTTCGCAACAACGTTATGCTATATCACTGCGTGAGTACACAAGGCATCAGACCCCCACCAAATTCCGTAATTCCAGTCTGTCATCTTATATTGTGATGAGTCCATGAATGTTAAAAACAAATTCAAGCAATAGATTGTGTCTTTATTCTCTAAGCTATATCTTTGTCAATGTTACTTATTTAAGATGTTTATTTTTTATACATAGGGCCAAAAAAGGTTCTGGTTTCCAGTTTATTGGCGCCGAGGAAAGCCTACATGCTTCGGGACATAGACAGCCTGTTCGTTAAATCTCTTGTTAGGGAATTCAAAGAGAACGAAGTACTCTTCGGACTAAAGCCTTTGCTGGTCATCGTGAAGGGTCTTACAACACCTCAAGACTTCAAGGAAGAAATGATAGATTGTTACGAGCTGGAAGTAATTGGTGGCAACCATCGTAGAGCTGCAATGCAATCTCTCCAGCTGAAAAATCCGGACAGTTCCAAGTACAAATATACTGAAGTCATACTGTTTTCTGGTGAGTTAAAAGCAAAACAGTAATATCTACATTCATTTCTTGCAGTTTAGGCAGTGTACAGGTGTCTTGCTGATGTTTTGCTTAAATTAGCTATGTCATGGTGAGATGGCGATTTTGAGGTTTTGGGTAAAAAATGCCTCAAATTAAACTATTAAGTACCTTTGACATGCATGAAATGCTTAAAGAACACTAAGAGGAAGACATCAAGTGAATTTTCGAAGAGAAAATAGACCATAATTAGAGTTTTAGCAAGTTTTCAAGATAGAAGCGATAAACTTGAAAAAATTAGCCCAATTTTTTCAAGATGCAATCCATTTCCATCCATCATCTGCAACCCAAGACACTTGTTTTCACTCTTAGAGCACAAGTAGAATATTTTTAAACAAAACTGAACCATTATTTTTTGGTTTCCATTGATATAAGTATGTTCTTTTGGGTTTTTAAAGTAACACTAAATATGGTGACATAGCTCCTTTAACAGATACTGTAAGTAAGAACCATTAATTTTTCTGTGCCTAATATAATTTTCATTTATATCTAAGCTTAGTTGCTTTCATATCTTTCAAGCCTACATATATGAAAGTAAGCTTATATCCATGCCTCCTCCTTGGAACTTTTTAAGTATTTACAATGCAGTCATTACAATGTATGCATCTACCACTCATAGTAATAAGCTTATTTCTTTTTTAAAGAAATGCCAAAAAAGAGGTCCTAAAAATGGCATACAAGCACAACAGGATGGACCGATTTCATCATGAAATGACAGTTCAAGAAAAGGTACTATATTATTTTGGTTTAATGTTTCATTTGTCTCATTTTGTAAGAGTCTTGTTCATTTTGGGCCATGTCAACATTTGTTACACTAAGATGTTATTACATGTATACTGAACGAATATTTGCAAAACCAGAAAAATAGTTTAACTAATTAAAATGAGATATCAAGAACTAATAGTGCTTTATTACTAAAAACAGATAGACCCCCTACATGACTCGGACAAAATTTAATGTTAGCTCAAAGGCTTTGTATAAACGTGATGTGTCTTGGATATAAAAAATCGGTGAAATCAGTGGTAAACGTGATTTGAACATTTTTGGGGCTTCAAATATAATAAATACAAGGCAATGTTACATTAGGGAGTGAAAAACTGATTCAAGAAATGTATATTTTGGCTTAAAATTCAACAAATTATTTGACGAGAATGCACGGTGAAATCCGATCATCGAACTTCCAATAAATTAGCTTTCGTGCGATAAGAAAACATTTCACGACTTGCCCAAAATTGAGGCAAAGACAAAAGTAAATTTTGGCATTCTTCATGTATGACTAAGATGTGTGCATCACTAGCTTGCAAAAAGATGCAAAAATAGGTTCCAAAAGATGCAGAATATGTATTTGATACAAATACTGTACAGTTCATAACAAAAACAATGATTTATTTTTCAAATAATGAAACAAAATATAGTAGCAACCCGCAAATAACTAGAGTTAATCATGGTGGGTTGCTACGCACTAAACAGTTACAGAAGCTCACTATAAAATAGATGACTGATAACAATTGATAAGAAAATAAGGAATGGATAATTTATGAATAGTTACAACAACAAATAAATTAATTATAGAAATAAATATATAAATTAATGAGAAGGGGTAATAAAATGCAGATTAAAGTCAATTAAGTGTTTTAAAATCACGAAGACTGGTACAAAGAAATTCGACATCAACATAGATATCCTCACTCTCCAAGACCTCCAATAGTAATCTGTGTAACTTGGACTTGAAGCATGTTTTGCTTTGGTTACATAAATTTATAGGTATATTATTCCAAATTCTAGTTTCAATTCTAGAAACGGAGTGTAAATTATTGTTGGTTAATTCTAGAATTCATCGACCCGTGTTCATACAAGCAAAGCCGAAAAAAGGTGCTAATAACACATGGGAGGATAACGCATGGAGGAGTTTGTTTGTCTGAGTCAAAACGGGGGTCAAAAGTATGTCACGTCATTAGTGCAAAGCGCTATTGAGTGAGTAAAATCCACCTTATCCTAAAAATATCTAAATATTACTGATGACGTCCAATGACAGACAAGTAACCATTTGAAACATAGCAAGTTGCCCTTGACATATATATTTGTATATATATATATATGTTGTGGTTCAAATTTTTCTTTGGTTTAAAATTTTTTAAACCAGTTCAATTTTTGTTTTCGTTTGTGTCACATTATGATAATGAATATGAGACAAAGGAAAATCAAAATCAAACTGGTTTGAAAATTTTTAAACCAAAGAAAAATTTAAACCACAACATATACATGTATTTTTTCAGGTCAAGTTGTGCCATTCCCTTCTACATGATGAATTTGGAGGGCAAAAGAAATCAGAATGGAAAACTTATTGTTCTGGTGTTATTAATTCTAAGGTAAACTAAAATTACTTAACTTAGTCGCAATGCAATATTACCTTTTTAAGTTAACTGTACTTTTAATCAGTCAGGTGAAAGCCAAAGGTCTCCCTTTTTTCATCAGCTGGGCTTTGAAATGTTGCTCGACCCTCCCTTTTTTCATCAGCTGGGCTTTGAAATGTTGAAGAAATGTTGCTTGACCCTCCCTTTTTTCATCAGCCGGGCTTTGAAATGTTGAAGAAATGTTGCTCGACCCTTTAAGTAAATTTTGCCAAATATTATAACCATCATTTCGTGAAGTGATTGTAGAAGTGGAGAATTGCAAGTTTAGAAATGGATAAGTAAACTTGTGGAATTTGTTTCTTTTGTCTTTCAGGAATCTCTAGAATTCATATTTCTTTTAAGTGGATTAGAAAAGGAAGCATTCATCATTTTGGAAAGGGTTTTTAAAGCCTTTGAAGAATTTAAGATCAAAGACCAAACAAGCAGTGTTAACCAGGCAAAAAAGCTGCTGTCTGGAGCAATTCATCAACCAAACCTGGTTGCTTCAAAGTTCAAGTGTATCCGTGGGTTAGACACAAACCACCTGAAGGGTCTTTTGCAACAGCTTGCAGATGGTGAACTGTCATTTTCAGAATTGAAGCTGAGGGCAATGGAAATCAAGAACACGACAGCTCTGAAAACAGAGTTTGTCAAGAAAGCAGGCTGTGAATCCTGGGAGGAAGCATTAGAAAGGTAATTAAACATGACAACTAGGACATCACTATGACACAAAAATTCTCTTGTCCTACATGTAAGTAAATTAGGGTACATGCATAATTGAAGGCTTTCCTACAAAACGGGCCTACATGTATATCGCTTTTGGGCCGATTTTCATTTTTTGCATGATCGAGCTAATTTTTGCCAGAATGACTTGTTTTGACATGACAAACATCGTTCCGTATTTTTTTTGCTGATTTACGCCTTTTTTTCGAGAAATAAATTTATTTTGTTTCTGGTTAAACAATACCTTTGCAAGGCTTTCCAAAGACGCCGCCGGATTTTTTTTGCAAAAACGAGGCGCAAATCAGCAAAAAAAAAAAATGAAACGATGTTTGTCATGTCAAAACATTTATACTTAGACATTTTCTTTCATGATTGTAAGGTTTCCAGATTTTACATCAGAAGACCTCCTCCACCAGTTTATTGGTTCGGTACACAAAGGAAAGGCAGGCGGGGATTTCATGGCACTTGTTGAGAGAGCCTTACAAGCAGAAGCCTCAGCAAAAGACAATGGTAAAAGTTTAATATGTTGATGTGCAAGTTAATTAGCCTACATGTGTACATGTATAGAACTATAACAATTAGCTGTGAAAGGCAGCTAGTTGTTAAACACTCATACAACATTATGCATTGTACATGTAACTGATGATTATGATTCAATGGGACTCACTCCACTTTAAGTCATCAATACTCATTTTCATGACTAGAATGGACTAATGTGACTAACATTTTTCACTTTAAAGGTCACTCCACACTTTGCAGAATTGATGGAAGGTGGTACTGTGCTCTGAAATCAGAGGGACATAAAGTCACCACAGAACTTTTGAAGGATGTCCCATTCACTGGTGCAGATCTCACCGTGATACAAGAGCAACAAGTAAGTTCAGCAATATGCATTATATACTGGTTTTCAAATGTGAGCACTCAGTCACTGAAAAAAGATGTTGTTTACAAGAGGTGTGAATCTGATACATTTGATAGTCATCAATATTTTCACTGCATTTCATGGCAAGAGTACTTACTAGTATAAATTTAAGTCCTATTGTTAAGTGAATCATTGCTGCTAGATCAGAGTGTAAAACATCTTAAGTACTAGATAAAAATATGAGCGGGAGATCTGTATGGGCGTTTACAAAGGCCTGATTTCCAGCTCATATTTTATCGTACTTATGAAATGAAACAATGAGTAGAGATGTGTATGAAAAGTTAATGCATACTAATTAGCAAAGCAGGTGTCTGTATCAAAAGTTAATTCTACTGTTTAATAATTCATCAACTCAGTTGATTTGTATTGGGGTTTACAAACCTTCATTAAATTTTTACTTTCCTTATGAATTATTAACGAATTTTATAACTTATATAATTTACATGTACCAGTTATTGATATAAGTATTTATTTATATATGTTAACTTCTAGAACTGGTGTGAGGAGACAGTCAAATCTGCGATAAGGCTGATTTGTGGTCTTAACACAAGATCAAAACTGTCAAAATTCATCATTGTGGTTAGAAAGAGAGTAAATGAAACTCTATTTGAAGAATGTACCCCAGGTGGCAAGGGACACGTTATGTATGTGGCCTGGAGTGGAATATCTGCTAAAGGTATCACTGTATTAATTATACTTAGTATGACCGATGTCACCCATACATATTTTCAATAGGCCATTTCCGAGTTGCCTTTAGCCTCTCTATGAAAGCGAGGCTAGGTGCGAAACCTTTCATATGAAAATGAGTTTTCATTCACATGCAAATAAAACTTATTTGCATGTGAACGAAAACTCATTTTCATATTAAAGGTTTCACACCTAGCCTCGCTTTGATAGAGAGGATAAAGGCAACTTGGAAATGGCCTATTACAGTTTTGGCAAGTTGTTTGCAGTATTGCTAAAACAAAGAATAACTACAATTTTTGTGTGCATGTAGTGTATTGACAAGAACCTCATAGTGATGTGTTTTCTTTGAGGCTGAAATTAGGCTAATTAGCAATATGTTTAAGTATGCCATTTGCTGACAATATCAACAATAAAACATTCTTGCAAATTATCTGTTTGTTTAGCTACAGTACTGGCAAAATTTGTTTCTGTACATTAACAGAAAAAAGATCTAATGGCTAAAAAATCCAGAAAAAAAGTAATACATGTACATTGTAATCCCTCTTTAGCAAATAACCTGATTGTGATGATGAGAATTAAAGGCTGGTTTTCACTAGCGCATAAGCATAAGCACAAGCCAACATACGCAGACTCAGTAACGTGTTGATCATTAGTGCCTATTGTTCTGTTTTGTTCAAACAATCGGAACTAATGATCAACATGTTACTGAGTCTGCGTATGTTGGCTTGTGCTTATGCTTATGCGCTAGTGAAAACCAGCCTTAAGCCAACATGATGACCAATACATAACCATCTGCAATACAGTACCAGCTACAACTGTAGTCTAAATTAAAGGAATGGCTCGTAAGACTTGTCAAGGTAATACTGCTTCCTTAATCTTTTGTAAACAGCTGGCACTGGACTGACAGATGTTGTTGAGAAGACTACAGTACTTTTTGTGGGCACAGCCTCAAGGAGTACCACAAATTGGTTTGTGGCAAAGAAAGAAGAGGATTTGATGCGGCATTTGATAGAGCTCTTCGTGCCAACCAGAGGGATGTTGCTGGAGTTAGGGAGTGCACAGGCTCAAGGTACAGGGATAATTTCTTGCTTAGTGTTTCTCTTAAATTGTAGTGTTAACAAGACTGTTCACTGTTCCTTAAACTGACTTTTAAAGAATATTGTTAAGTAATTGTGATAATTAACCAAGATGTGTTTGTTTGTTATCTCTGTTTGCAGTGGCTTCCTCCTTAAAACCATCAATAGAATGCAAGATAAATCTATTGAGCATTTACGACATGCAGGAGCCAGTCAATACATTCAACAAGGAAGTGACAAAACTGAGCCATGAGAACAGATTGTCAGCATCAGGCACAGATGAAGACTCATGAATTCAAAACACTGCAAAGAAGTTATTTCTTAATATTACCACATAGACATTTCCATAGAACCCTTGTGGCAAAGAAAAGTAGAGAATATTTGAATCTGTATCGTCCAAATAATTGGGCTGTGCATGGAAATTTCTATACTCTTTTTAGCAGAGGATATCTGAATCTATATTGTCCACGCAACTCGGCTGTGCATGGAAATTTCTATAGACTTTTTTAGCAGAGAATGTCTGAATCTTTATTGTCCACGCAACTCGGCTGTGCATGGAAATTTCTATAGACTTTTTTTAACAGAGAATATCTGAATCTTTATTGTCCACGCAACTCGGCTGTGCATGGAAATTTCTATAGACTCTTTTTAGCAGACAATATCTGAATCTTTATTGTCCACGCAACTCGGCTGTGCATGGAAATTTCTATAGACTCTTTTTAGCAGAGAATATCTGAATCTTTATTGTCCACGCAACTCGGCTGTGCATGGAAATTTCTATAGACTTTTTAGCAGACAATATCTGAATCTTTATTGTCCACGCAACTCGGCTGTGCATGGAAATTTCTATAGACTTTTTTAGCAGAGAATATCTTAATCTTTATTGTCCACGCAACTCGGCTGTGCATGGAAATTTCTATAGACTCTTTTTAGCAGAGAATATCTTAATCTTTATTGTCCACGCAACTCGGCTGTGCGTGGAAATTTCTATAGACTCTTTTTAGCAGAGAATATCTGAATCTTTATTGTCCACGCAACTCGGCTGTGCATGGAAATTTCTATAGACTTTTTAGCAGACAATATCTGAATCTTTATTGTCCACGCAACTCGGCTGTGCATGGAAATTTCTATAGACGTTTTTAGCAGAGAATATCTTAATCTTTATTGTCCACGCAACTCGGCTGTGCATGGAAATTTCTATAGACTCTTAGCATGGAATATCTGTATTTATATAGAACAAGCCATTTTTGTGTTAGATCGAACGTTTCTAAGCATAACAAACTATTCCTATGTTACAGTTGGAATGTTTTTTTTTTCGTGTTATGCAGCTGTTTACCACAAACAGTTGGAAACATGCACGCTGTCGTGCTAACAAAGTAGCTGTTAAACGATACTTAGATTAATTATGTACAAAAGCATTTGAAATAAACTCAGTCAAACAAACACCGTGGTGGTAAATTGTAACAGAGTAACGGCTGATGGGGTTTTGCGACTCAGTTCGATGGACAACAAGTAGTAGCTGTGATATGTTCCTTTCCACCTTGTTGGAAAACGTGCTGCCACAACGGTTGACTTTTTTCCAAATTAGTTACTTCAGAAAGTGCGCACTTAAAAAATTATGTGTTTTGTCCTTTCATTCACAACGCGGACAAAATAACAGGACCCAAACGATCTATTAAAATCACTGATCGTTTTACATGCACCTCCGTAAATGTTATCTACTGCATAACATGTACTTTTTGCAAAAAGATATACATTGGCGAAACAGGGAGGAGACTGGGCGACCGTTTTCGTGAACATCTCCGAGACGTTGAAAAAAATGACAAAGACGCATCCAAACCAGTCGCGCGCCATTTTAATCTTACTAACCATTCTAAACAACACATGACAATCTGCGGCCTTTCCCTACACCAGGGTAACACAGAAAGCCGTAAAAACCTAGAACAAAAAATCATCTTTCAAATCGGCACTCTCAAACCCCACGGAATCAACGAACGCTTTTCATTCAACTAATCTACATTTGTTTTTCACGTCACCAAATTTCCACCAATAGCGTAGCTCCACCGCTTACTATATAAAACCACACACTACCCACAATTCCTTGATTCGCTCCGACGAAGGGCTAGCGCTCGAAACGTCAGCTATTTGAATCTTTTTACGGTGGTCAATTTACCTTATCGACTCAGTCGATAAAACTAAATTCTCGTCTTGAAGTAATACCTTCATTTTGTTAGGATTTGTTGAGTATGGTTATCGTTTGTGAAGTACGTTTTAACCTTCACTCGAAAAAGTTGCCCTTTTTTGCAGACAGGGAGAAACAAGCCATGCCTGTGTCTGTCAGTGTTATGATAAGTTGGTTATCCTGTGGAGTTGTTGTTATCACGTGATCTGTTTGATCACATGTCTTGTAAAAGTACTGGAAGAATAAACTCTTAGTAAATACACGCGTGTATTTCTTTACTCATAACATGATACCAGGATCTCTTAAAAAATCAGCTTAGTGACTCAGAACCACGGCATGGAACGTATTAAACCTCCCTCGGAATTAGATATTGATAGTCTCAACCTCCCAGACGTGTGGAAAGAATGGAAGGAAGCGTGGGAATTGTATCGGATATCGAGTGGCCTTCACGGAAAGGACGATGCCATACAGATAGCAACTATCCAAAGTATTCTCGGTACCAAAGCAAGACGAGTGCTGAAAACCATACCAGATATTCCCGAAGATATCACAGCAAGAACTGTTGAAGGCATTTTAACAGCGTTAGAAACGTATTGCGTACCTCGGAAAAATACCACCTACTAGCGATATGTCTTCAGAATGACGACACAAGAAGATCGTACGTTCGACATATTTGTCACGGATCTTAGAAGAAGGGCTGAATACTGCGATTTTGGAGCAATTAAAGATTCTCTGATAAGAGATCAGATTGTGGTGGGCATAAACGATCCAAAGCTACGAGAGCGACTGCTGCGAGAGACGGATTTAACACTCGAGAAAGCAATTAAACTTTGCGGAATCACGGAACAATCTAGGGAGCAATCAAAAATCTTCAGCTCACCAACTGCTCAAGCGAGTAACATTGACATTGTAAAGAAGACACAGGCGCCGGTGGAAACGGAAAAATCCAAGTTTGAAAACCCGCAGAGAATAATCAAATGCAAATTCTGCGCATCGTCTCACGACAGAGGGAATTGTCCGGCCTATGGTGCAACGTGTCATAAATGCAATGGGCGAAACCACTATGCTCGCTGCTGCCTCAAACCGAAGAGTGGCACGGAAGAAAGAAGAGTTCATCACGTAGAAATAGAAGTGAATGAGGAAGATGAACCATTGGAGGGACTGTACATCGAAGAAATTCAAGATAGCACTAGAAGGAACATTCAGTCAGATTTGTTAGTCAATAACATTCCCGTAACTTTCAAACTCGATACAGGTGCAGAGCTTAACATAATGTCTATGCGTTTGGCAAATGAGTTGAATGCTCGGGTAGAGCCAACAAGCATGTTACTATAATCATTTGGGGGGCACCAGTTAGATACTGTGGGCAAATGTTTTCTTGACACGAAGGTAAACGGGATTAAGAGTTCAACACCTCTCGAGTATTATGTCATCCGGGGTAATGTGAGACCTCTCCTGGGTTTAGAATCATGCTTAGAGCTAGAGCTTATCACCTTGAATGACAAAGTAGAAGAAATAGGTCTCAATGTTGATGAAGTTCATCAAACACCTAACCTTTTGGATTAATTTCAGGATGTTTTTGAAGGTTTAGGATGTGTTGAGGGCGAATATAATATTAAGTTGAAGGCTAATAGTCATCCTACCATTCAACCACAAAGGAATGTTCCCCTAAGATTAATCGATAAGCTCCAAGGAACTCTTAATGATCTTGAAAAAAAGGATATTATTGCCAAGGTAGAAGAACCGGTTAACTGGGTCAACAATTTAGTGATTGTTGAAAAAACAAACAATACTCTGAGATTGTGCCTAGACCCGCCAGATCTTAATAAAGCCATTGAAAGGGAGGATTTAAAACCTCCAAGCTTTGAAACAATTTCGAACACGCTAAACGGTTGTAAGGTTTTCTCAGTCGTTGACATGTCAAATTGTTACTGGCACCAAAAGCTCACAGAAGAATCATCATTTCTATGCACGTTTAATTCGCCTTTTGGTCGGTTTCGATTTAAGAGAATGTCATTTGGTATTTCATGTGCAAGCGAAGTGACCCAAAAAATGGTTGAGAAACATTTTGGTGATATCACAGGTGCATTACCAGTTTTCGATGATATTATCATTGGAGGTAAAAATGAACAAGAACATGATTTGCTCCTTCGCAAGGTTTTGACTAGAGCACGAGAGCGCAATATCAAGTTTAATCGTGACAAAATCCAATTTCGTGTTAGCCAAGTCAATTACATGGGTGAAGTGGTTAGTGAATTGGGATTTTCACCTGACCCAGAAAAAATGTCTGCTACTCACAATATGCCCACCCCGGCAAGCAAACAAGACCTCCAAAGGTTATTGGGCATGATCAATTATCTTAGTAAGTATATCCCAAACATGTCTGAGTTAACTGCCCCGTTACGACCCCTGCTTAAGTGTGATGTACCTTGGGCTTGGTTTCCAGAGCATGATACTGCACTTACAAAACTCAAATCAGTTCTGAGTGGTGCACCAGTTCTAAGATTCTATGACACAAGCCTACCAACCACGCTTCAAGTTGATGCCAGTAAAAGTGGCTTAGGAGCATGTTTGATGCAATAGGGCCAACCAGTTGCATATGCCTCACGTGCTATGACAAATTCAGAGATCAACTACGCCCAAATTGAAAAAAGAACTATTAGCGATTGTTTTTGGGTGTGAGAGATTTATACATATGTACACATATGGGGCAGAAAATGAAGTACTTTCGGATCATAAGCCCTTAGAAAGTATTTTCAAAAAACCTCTTTTCAAAGTACCTCCTCGCTTGCAAAGAATGAGACTCCGTTTCCAAAAATATCATGTCAAAGTCAGATATGTTCCAGGGAAGTTTCTTTACATTGCTGATACCCTCTCCAGAGCATTCAATCAGTCTAGTGTTTCTAATGACAGTGATTATCATGCATCAAGACATGGAGCATTTCAGTCATAGTGTAATTACCAATCTCCCTATTTCTGATATTAAGTTAATGGAATTACGAGAACTTAATTGCAATGATTCTACTATGCAAATGTTACACAGATATGCCATGGAGGGTTGGCCTGAACATAAACGTGATGTAGCTCCTCCTTTAAAATCATTCTGGAATGTGAGGAATGACATTCATGTTGCAGATGGAATCGTACTCAGGGATAACAGGCTAATCATTCCATCTGCATGGAGAAATATACTCCAGAAATTGCATATTAGCCACTGTAGCATTGAAAAAAGCAAAGCTAATGCCCGTATGACAGTATTTTGGCCTGGCATGACTAAGGATATTGAAGATATGGTATCCAGTTGTGAAAAATGCATGAAATATCAGAGTAAGCAACTCAAAGAACCCATGCAAACTCGAGATATTCCACTATTGCCATGGCAAGTAGTTGCATCAGATGTGTTGGCGCCAGTATTTATGTATGCTTTACATAGGTCAGCGGTTAGGCCGCTTTCGTGGCTCATGCGCGTTTTCGCCTCTCCTCGTGCTCTCGTCCTGTTTTGGTTGAAGTTTACCTTTCCTGATTAAAAAGCCTTTTGTTGTGCTGTGTTGATAAGCTCCGTTGACTGGCGTGGTGGCAGCGGCGATCGAATTCCTCGCCGAAGAGCGGACAAAGTCGTTCTTAAACTCTCTCAAACGAGCCAACAGAAGTCTACATCACTACGAGCTTACAACGCAAGCCATGGCTAGTATCCAACGAGCGCCGAAACAGTGGTGCCTATCCAAAACCAAAACCGTGAATTCCTTTGAAAATTGGAGGCAAAATCTCCTCTATACACTCTCGCTCGATCCCAACTTCGCACCGTTTCTAGTGGATGGCGCAACATGGGCCAAAAAGTCCAAAACCGACCCACTTCGAGGCTTCGAAGACGATGGCGAGCCCGTTCCAACCACTAGACGTCGTACTGCCCAACAGAAGGTCAGTATGCTAGAGCTCATGCTTAGTCAAATTGCAAATTACTGCCCGATTATATCCAGGAGTACCTTGGTCAAAAACTCCACCTCAATAGAATCCATATGGCACGCCATTCGACTCCATTTTGGATTCCAGGTCACAGGAGCTCATTTTATTGACTTTGTTGACATCCGATTAGAGCCTAATGAACGCCCTGAAGACGTCTACCAGAGATTAATGGCATTTGTGGAGGATAGTCTGCTACATAGCAACAACATCTCTCATCACGGTAAAAACTTGACCGAGGACGAAGAGTTAACTCCTACACTAGAGAACTTTGTTGTCCTTACATGGCTTAAGTTAATCCATCCAGAGCTACCAAGGCTAGTTAAGCAAAGGTACGGCACTGAACTGCGATCTCGTACTCTAGCTTCCATCAAGCCTGAAATTTCCCAGGCTCTACAGTCCTTACTGGATGAAATACGTTCCTCAGGTGACGCTAAGGTCATGCGTACTGCAGCTTCTAACTTCCACAGACCTACTCGTTCCAGTCGACCCGTCAACAAGGTCCCTATTAGAGCCAACTACCGTGCTAAAACCTGCCCCCTGTGCAAACAGTCAGGTCGTGCTGATCACACTCATTTTCTAAGTGAATGCCCCAACCTGCCAGAAGATGACCGCCGTTACATTGCCAAGGCCCGGCAAGTGGCTGATATTCTGGACAACGACCCATTGCTCGACACAAGCGATAACCATATTAGTACTCGTGAGAGCGAAGTGTGTGAGAATTTTGATCCTGACCCTCCAACTGCTGCCCTCCGGATACAGGTTAGACTGTCCCCTTACATGGACATGTTCTACCGCCACTATCCCGTCCGACTTCATCGACAGCGGCGCTACAGGCAATATGATCCGCCTCTCTGCTGTTCAACGACTTGGTGCTGAGGTCTACCAGAGCGCTCAATCCGCCCATCAGGCCGACGGATCCTCTCCTTTAAAAGTTATTGGGGAAACCCACCTGTCCCTTACTCGTGGGAACCACCAGTTCCAATTTGAAGGCCTGGTTGTTGAAAACCTGGACGTTGACATACTTGCCGGTACCCCTTTCATGGAGCTAAATGACATCGCTGTGCGCCCCGCTAGGCGTCAGGTCATCTTAGGCGACAACACCACCTATTCCTACGGTTCAGCCTCCCCTAAAGCCAATGATCAATCTGTCCGTCGTGCAGTCGTCCTTCGTGCTCCTCCTACTGCGACCACTGTATGGCCAGGAGAATTCCTGGAGGTAAGCCTACCTCCCGACACTCCAATGGATGCCAAGTACGCCCTCAAACCACGCAGTGACCTCCCTCGTGTACAAACGTCCTCGGCATCTCAACCTTGGCCACCTCCCAGTATCGTGTCCAGTGTCGCAGGCAGGATCCGCATTCCCAACCACTCTAGTGAACCACACGTTTTCAAACGCAATCAGCATTTTTGTCAAGTTAGCCCCGTCTTTGTACCTTCAAGCCCCACCGATGGTGATAACTCAGTCAAACCCATCCCGCCGAAGACCTCCTCACCTCCCACTTCATTCCACTCCTCCCAGGTCAGCCTCGACCCAGACAACCTACTTTCTCCTACAGTGTCGGCTGAATTCCATTCACTACTGCGTGAGTTTGATAGCGTCTTCGATCCTAACTTTCCAGGGTACAATGGAGCGGTTGGTCCCTTTCAAGCCAAGGTAAACATGGGCCCCGTAGAGCCCCCTCAGCGCAAAGGCCGTCTACCTCAATATGCCCCCAACAAGCTTGTAGAACTGCAACAGAAGTTTGATGAGCTTGAACAACTCGGTGTGTTCAAACGCCCCGAGGACGCCGGAATCTCAGTCGAGTACCTCAACCCATCTTTCCTTGTAAAAAAAGCAATGGTGGCCATCGCCTCGTTACCACGTTCGCAGACGTGGGCCGATACAGCATGCCCCAGCCATCCCTCATGCCCAATGTGGATTCTACTCTGCGCCTCATTGCTCAGTGGAAGCATATCGCTGCAACAGATCTCACAAGCGCATTCTATCAGATCCCACTTGCAAGCGAATCTATGAGATATTGTGGTGTGGCGACTCCATTCCGTGGTGTTCGTGTTTACGCGCGCTCCGCAATGGGCATGCCCGGATCAGAAACAGCCTTAGAGGAGCTCATGTGCCGGGTTCTAGGAGATCTACTTCAGGAAGGCATTGTTGCGAAAATTGCGGATGACTTGTACTGTGGTGGTGACACCCCTACTGACTTACTACACAATTGGAAACGAGTCTTATCTGCCTTAGCCAACTGCGATCTGCGTCTGTCTGCATCAAAGACAGTAATCAACCCTAAATCGACCATGATCTTAGGATGGATCTGGTCCTCTGGCAGCCTCCGTGCTTGCCCTCACCGAATCGCAACTCTTGCCTCATGCTCCGCTCCCGACACTGTGGGTCGCATGAAGTCGTTTATTGGCGCGTACAAAGTGTTAGCCAGAGTCCTTCCAGGGTGCTCTAAGCTACTGGCTCCCCTTGATGATGTGGTCGCAGGCCGCTTGTCAAAAGAAGAAATCCTGTAGACTGATGACCTCCGCTCTGCATTCTCTACTGCTCAAGCCTCGCTCTCCTCACACCGCACAATCACATTGCCACGGCCTAATGACCAGCTCTGGATCGTAACCGATGGCGCCTCCAAGAATCCTGGAATTGGTACCACTCTTTACGTAACACGTTCTGGCAGCCTTCATCTTGCGGGATTTTTCAGCGCTAAACTGAGAAGTCATCAGCTATCGTGGCTCCCCTGTGAGATAGAGGCCTTAGCCATTGCTACAGCCACAAGGCACTTCAGTCCATATCTCGTACAGTCTAATCACAAGGCATGTATTCTCTCAGATAGCCAACCATGCGTTCAGGCTTATGAGAAACTATGCAGAGGAGAGTTATCTGCCAGTCCACGTGTTTCCACCTTTCTTTCCACCGTCAGTCGTTATCAAGCAACCGTCCGCCACGTGTCCGGGTCTGCCATTTTGCCCTCAGACTTTGCCAGTCGGAACGCCCCCGATTGCAACGACCCAAAGTGCCAAGTGTGCAGCTTCATCTCCCGCACAGAAGACTCAGTAGTACGTCATACATCCATTCAAGATGTGCTGACGGGGACTGCTAGGCTCCCGTTCACTAACAGACCAGCCTGGCTAGCCATACAATCTGATTGTCCAGACCTTCGACGCACTCATGCCCACCTGAAACAGGGCACCCGGCCATCCAAAAAAGTAACTAATGTTAAGGATGTGAAAAGGTACTTAAATTTGGCTACGATCTCCAAAGATGGCCTTCTTGTCGTCAAATGCACAGAACCTTTAACTACAACACGCGAGCGAATTATAGTTCCACGACAAGTCCTCGATGGTCTTTTAGTGTCACTACACATCCAATTCTGCCACCCGTCAGCCCACCAACTGAAGATGGCAGTCAACCGCTACCTTTTCGCCCTCGATATGGACAAAGCCGTCAACCGTGTCACCAGCAGTTGTTACAGTTGCGCTGCCCTCCTCAAGACACCTCATGCCACCATTGAGCAGGCCTCTTGAGCTCCACCAGAAGCTGTTGGAGTGTCTTTCGCTGCCGATGTTGTCAAACGTGCACGTCAACTCATACTCGTCGTGCGTGAATGCGTCACATCTTACACTTCCACTCTACTTCTGGAGGACGAACGACGCCCTACCCTTCGTGACGCACTGATCCTCCTGTGCATACCATTACGTCCACTAGACGGTCCACCTGCTGTCATCCGTGCAGATCCTGCCCCTGGATTTAGAGCCAATGTTGGTGACGAGTTACTAAACCAACACAGACTAACTGTGGAGCTTGGTCGTGTAAAGAATCACAACAAAAACCCCGTAGCGGAAAAAGCCATTCAAGAACTTTAACAGGAAATTCTTCGACGTGATCCTTTGGGTGGAGCTGTATCTCCTCTAGACCTGTCCATAGCCACCGAGACTTTGAACTCACGCATTCGCTCCCGAGGATTATCCGCTCGAGAAATGTGGACGCAACGGGATCAATTCTCCAACAGTCAAGTACCACTAGTTGACCAAGAGTTAATCTCTAAACAACACGAGCTGCGTGACAAGAATCATCCCCACAGTGAAACGTCTAAGAGCCCGCTTAAACGATACCTTCCTACCCAACACCTATCAGTGGGAGACTTGATCTACATCCACTCAGACCGCAACAAATCCTGCTCCAGAGATCGATACTTGGTCGTCTCTGTCGAAGGTTCCTGGTGCAATGTCCAAAAGTTTGTCGGGTCTCAATTAAGAAGCTTATCCTACCGCGTTAAGAAGTCTGAATGCTACAAGGTTCCCGCTGATGTTAGCAGTACCAGCAACCATGCGAACTCAAGTGACGATACCTCTGAGGACGAAGATGTGCCAGTAGCACCAACACCTCCTCCCCCTCAACCACCAGACATACCGTGTGAGATTTCCACTCCAGCTGCCCAAGTCAATCCAACTCATCAGGACCTACCTGTCACATGCGACACTCCCCTGTTAGAGCCTATAGCAAGTGATGATCCAGCTCATGAAACCACACCTCCTAGACGGTCATCTCGACAACGCCGGCCTCCAGTGCACTTTGCAGACTATGTCACTAACTTTTAGTCAATAAGAACACTGCTAGAAATATGCACTCTCGTTCAGTCTTATACTGTACATTTACCGTGTTCTGGTTTATAAGAGACTTGCTATGATTGTTTTTGCCTTTATTGCTCCAAAAAAAAAAAAAAAAAAAGGCGATCACGCCAGTATTTATGTATGCTTTACATAGGTCAGCGGTTAGGCCGCTTTCGTGGCTCATGCGTGTTTTCGCCTCTCCTCGTGCTCTCGTCCTGTTTTGGTTGAAGTTTACCTTTCCTGATTAAAAAGCCTTTTGTTGTGCTGTGCCTTGTGGTAATCGATTATTATTCAAAGTATATTGAAGCTATCAGGCTAAATAACAAAAAAAAGTAACGATGGTATCCGGTGTTTGAATGAAATCTTCTCAAGACATGAATATCCACAAACTCTTATTGCGGATAACATGCCTTACAAGTCCAGAGAAATGAGGCAATATGCTACAAAATGTGTTATAAACATCACAACAACCAGCCCTACATATAGTCAGTCAAATGGTCTTGCAGAAAAGGCAGTCCATATTGTTAAAAACTTATTAAGAAAGGAGTGCGATTTGAATAAAGGTCTTATGGAATATCGTAACACACCAATAAGTAATTTTCCTTATTCACCTAACCAAATGTTGTTCAGTCGGCAAATTCGGACAAGGGTTCCTGTTCATCCTGTGGCGTTAGTGCCACAAATTTGTCATGACGTTCCTGTATTACTAGAAAAACGTCAAGCTAAATACAAAGAATTCTATGATCGACAAGGGGCCAAACAGTTGCCACAACTCAGGGAAGGGGATAGTGTAAAGTTCAGGAAACCAGGTGACAAACATTTATCGCCTGCTGTAATCATGGTTAAACATGAGACTCCCAGATCTTATATGATAACTGATGAAGCTGGTAGAGAATACCGTAGAAATAGACGGCATATTCATCTTACTCAGGAACCACCTATTAGTATAAGTGATGATCTTAGCGATGAGTCGGAACCTGTGACTATGCAATCCAATGTAAACTTACCCAGTGTTACTACAGAATCTAATGCTAACTCAGAACCTAACCTACCCGATAACGATATGTTACCAGGTCTGCGTCGCTCTACACGGGTTAGATCTGTTCCGAGTTGGCACAAGGATTGTGTTATGTAAGATAATTGTTATCGTAGGTTTATCTACAGTTGAGTTATTTACCTCTTGTTTCTATTTTCACTATTTGTATTTTTGTATTTTATTTTATTTGCACAAAAACCAACTTAGCTGTGTTTAGACATCTAGCTAGCTTGAGAAAGGGGATGTTATGATAAGTTGGTTATCCTGTGGAGTTGTTGTTATCACGTGATCTGTTTGATCACATGTCTTGTAAAAGTACTGGAAGAATAAACTCTTGGTAAATACACGCGTGTATTTCTTTACTCATAACAGTCAGTTCACATGCCTTCGATCACTTCAGCCGGCATGGGGGAGCAGGAAAATGCCTTCAAGTCTAAAACGTCCAAAGCATTGTTCTGGGAACTCACGCATCTGCGAGACGGTTTCTCTTGAAGAGCAGTATGGTACTTACGTGGAAAAAAAGAAACTTCTCTCTCTCTTTCTTTTTCAAACAACAGTCGAGAATCTTAGGAGCAGAAAAATATAATTACTATATATCCTCCATCGGCAATTTTTCTTCAATTTAGTTCTTATTATTTTCCCCCTCTAAAAGAACACCAAAGCCATGAAAGCAGCCCTACTTGTTTTATCAGAAGCTTATCAGTTATGTACTTCTGATTTTATCACATACAATGTTTTTAAGTCCTAGATCGAAGCGGAAAAGATATAATGTTATTTTGTTTTGTTTGCCCAAAATTATGTACCGTTTAATTTGTTTACGTGCAAACGGTTATCTCAGTTAAGTGGTTAAGAAGTACTCGATTATCATTAAAGTGGAAGGCAGAATAGGCGAAGTCAAAAGACAAATGTCCGAGGTTGAAGTCCGTGTTTTGAATACTAATTAAGGGATACTCAGAAGCCGCTTTAGTGGAACAAGAAGAGCTTTCAGGGATAAAATCTTGCTTCGAGGAACTTCATACGTTTTTATCAATGCGGGAGCAATGCGGGGATATGTTTGTTTTACGGATTTCGGAACCAACGAAGCGGCGATTTAAAGAATTTCCAAGCAGTCGAGGGACTTAAAGGTGAGACAGATTATATTTTTCGATGGGAATTTATGTTGATATCAATCTGTGATTGACTTTTTCTTTGTGTTCTCGTTAGTTTTGGAGAATTGTTTATAAAACATGCTTAAATTCAATTGTATTGATTTCTTGAATTTCATCGAAGACAACTCGGCCTCGATGCGCTATAAATGGTACGCGTTTTGCTTTTAAACATAAACTTATGGAGATTTGAATACAATTTTTCGAAAGAAGATTGTGTTGTCTATTTTTATGTGTTTATTTATTCATTACATAGATTAAAAAGCGATTTTATGTAATCAAAACAAGACTTGAATTTTATAGTTCTATCTTCACTCAGGTCGCCTTATGCAAACATGTTTGTGTATTTTTTGCAATTTTGATTTCCAAATCAGTTTCTCGGGCAATTTTTGATACGCAACAGGTGTATTTTATTCTGAAATTAGTCAAACTAAGTTTATACTAGAAATCGGCCCTGAGAAATACTTAAAAACTGTAGCTACACGAAAAACAAACGCACTACGCTTCCCGTTAAAATTGTAAAAACTCGAGCACTTTTCCGCAAATGTTAACATCTTACTCACATGTTGGCTCCAGATATCCTCTAACTTCTCAGTCCAGAATTCCTCGCCAGTTGACCTGGTCAGCATTGACAAAAAGAAACGAAAAACGGTACGAAGACTGAAGCAGTAGGAATAAACTTTCAGCAAATATACCGATATCTGTGAACTGATCAGTTGAGCGTTCTTACTCCTTCAGTTAAGACTTATTTCTTCGTTTTGAAACAGCTTGAAAATTGTCCAAGACAAATCTTTCCAGAGAAAAAATATCCAGCTTCAAATAAGTTTAAGTACTAACCAAAAATTCAGGAGTTGAACGAGACGAACTTCAAATTTTATTTGTTTAGCACAGTTTTGAATTTGTACGGACTCCAGGGAGAAAAATCGTGCGAAGCTGCCCGTCACTTTTACCGTAAGTAAAATTGAACTTGATTTAGCTCCGCATAGCAACCGCATTACTTAGCAGCGGAATAGTGTAATGTATCTTAAAACCAAGCTGTTTTCTTCTTAAATGTGACTGGATCATGAAATGCAACGTTATATTTATAGACATCGTGATCTACGTCAGTGATAAGCCCTTCGCAGCTGTTTTTAGAGGTTTTCTTTCCTTTGACATATTTCTTTGATCTAGGGATCCGGACCAAGACGGACTCTCCTTTATAATACAGTGAAGGAGGCTGACGCTTCAGTTCTCTTTTTACCATTTTCTTCGCGGCATGATTAGAAGCCTTTAAAACTTTCTACCGTAGAGCCACTCGTTCACTTGCTAAGTCTCTAAAACTCTTTCTCTGTAGGATCATCATTGTTAGCTTCGCAAACATTCTCCTCTGGAACCCCTTGTCTCTCTTTTAGGGAGGAAGAAACAGTGGAACTAAACCTCGCTGGAATCGCTTCGAATCGACCCAGAAACCACTCAAGATACAAGTAAGCACACAAAGAAGTTCTGGTGAGCCAGTTTTATTCAAATATCGTTCCGAATTTTACGCTCAAATTCGAAGTGAATTTTTCCCATACAAATCCTTATAATTTCGCTATTTAATACTCATTTCAAATTACAACATGTAAACATTACTTGAGCTTGGGCTATCTGTGATTATTTTAGCCTGTTAGCGGGTCGACCAAAATACACTTCAAATGGCGTCAAGTAACCAAGTGAGCTGTATGGCGATTCATTGTATAGTTTTTGGTACTCGGAGGGATATCCAACCCAGTTAAGATCGTGTTCAAAGTTAACAATGCCAAGCTTCATTTTCTCCTTCCATGATCTGTGGGAGCCTTCGTCCTTCCCTTGAGTTTGTGGACTATATGCCGCACTGTTAATGACCTTCACTACACCCTTCACTACACCCTTGAACTCTGTTCCTTGATCACTCTGAAGAATCTCGAGGGGTCCATATTCATAGTAAATATCCAGTAAATGTTCCGCTACTTCACTTGACTCTTTTAATTGTTTACAATGGACGTAGAATTACAAATCTGCTAAAAATGTCAATAACAGACATTATGCACTTGTACGTGTCATCATCTATGGTTGATGGCATGCTCTCCATGCTTACAAGGTCAATCTGGTGCCTCTTTTGTACTCTGAAAAAGGGGTCTGCGTTTCTGGGGTTGCTGCATGGCATTCAATCAGTTTATTTTCAATAACGTCACGGGATAAACCACAGTAATTATGCGAAGTATGCAACTTTAATTTTCTGGCACCATCACCTTTTGATTCCTGGTTAGCGCAATCAATGATTGTTGTGAGTTGTGACTTTCGTACAACCATAAAATCCGTAAATCCGTTGTCTTGTTAGTGATACGTTTTGTAAAGCAGCCAACATTAGGATCATGTGGATTTCTTTTATTTCATACATGTCGCTTTTCCATTTTCGGTACACTTTTTCACTTCTTTTATGAATTCTTTGGCCAGTCCTTGAAGGATCTTGTTCCACTTAAAACACTAAAACATGCATCATAAACGTCATCATCTAACGGGACATTTTTTTCGCTGGGGCTACGGAGACAATTAATTATTTACTGTAACTACTGATGAGCAATCGACCGTCCGGAAAGTCATCAAAATTGTCCTTGTACGCACGTAGCGCAGACGTCTCTTTTGCCTTGACAACTTGACACGTCCCCAGTCATTTTTAACCCGTGAATACGCGCAAGCGTAATGAACGGGTTATCGGTAACGGTGGCTAATTCACTCACTCACTCGCTCACTCGCACGCTCACTCCTTCCATCAGCTGTAAACTTGTAACGTAATGCTTTGTTACGAATGCGACGGGAATCCAGCGATAACAATAACAAATTTGTTGTAAACGAATATAAACAGCAGTAAGCTAAAAGATGTTTCGCATTTGGAGTCTTTAATACAATATTAAAATCGCCAGTAAAAGGATTTTTCAACCGAGACACGCGTTTTGATCTGTATCTACCTTGAAATAATAAAATTTAACAATTACAATGACGTAGTCCGATATGTCTCAGTTGTGTAACAATTTCTCTTCCAGCCGGGTCGATGCTGGTTCGAATCCTGGCTGAGACTCCTTCTTTTTTCTCTTTTCTCTTTTTTTGTTTCTTCTTCGGACTAGACATTATGAAAGTGATGTAGTTTTTTTTTTTTGCGTTCGTCAAAAATCCTTACATTTAATTTTAAAAAATTATCGAACCGTGTCAGTGTCAAAACATAAGCTTACCACAATATTGCGTTACGTTTTAGCTTTTTATATTCACGGGTTGGCTCTTAGGAGCCTTTGATTCTTGTTAGAAACCGGCGTAACAAGGAGCGCATCACCACTCGTGATCCTTTGTCACGCGCGTCTCCTAACAAGAGAGACGACTGCTGGGGACGAGTCAGCCTTTTCCCCAGGATCAGTATTTTGACACATCCAGGCAATGAAAGATGTTATAGCGCGTCTGCCGGAAATTTCCCAAACATAACATCAAAATGTTTTTCTTTTTCAATAACGGCCTACGGTCTTGAGTACGGCCTTCGCTCAAGGGCTCGGGCATCTAAAATCATGAATGAAGATGTACGGATTATTGATAAAAGAAGGGAAAAACTGACAAACGAGTGTCAAAATGCGGTAGATCGCGTGTTCAACTGACCTAACAAAAACAACAACTTGAATCAACAGCAAAGCAATCTTTAACTTAAAACATACCTCGCATTTCTTTCCAGCCTTGTCTTATTTTTTTATTATCCCCTACACCGTAAATAACGCGGGGAAACAAAACGAAAGCAAGCACAAGGGCAAACAGCAAAGGCAATTGCGCCATGTTCCGGCAAAACCTCTGGGATCATTTGCCGGCCTGTACAAATTTCATTTAACTTTAAGACCTCGAAGTCTTCAAGTCCAAGTATGAAGCTTATCAAGCGTCTTCAATGCCACATTATCGAGAGCGATTCAGACTCCGATTAAACCATGACTTTTATAATACTTTTTGTTAGTTTGGCTTGGAATTCATTATAAAAGTCTTGTTGAAAATGTTCTTTCATGATTACATGTGCAAACGAACCGTTGAGTGTATGGACTGATCTTCATCAGCCAATCAGTAAATAAACTGTTAAATAGGGTGTCTGTAAAATCAGGAAGGGACCTGGAACACCCCGGAACCTATCTGGAACTTCCCGGAAATCCCCCGGAACACCCCGGAACACCACCGGAACACCACGTACCGGAACATCACCGGAACATCCCAGAACACCCTCGGAACACCCTTGGAACCTAACCGGAACACCCTGGAACACACAAAACATAAAATCAAAATCAAAGGCAACTTTGAAAAACATTCTGCACAACATCAGACCCTCTCCTCTCAAAGGCATTTTGCTCCATGAACCCCCAAACCCACTGCGTCCAACTCCCCGCCCCAATAAATTACTTTTACTCGGGATTCACATCACCTCACGTTTAAAGAAACCATGTAAAATTGGCCGGTAAAACTTATGCAACAAAAGTTTCTTTTCGCAAATCGTAGTCTCCTATGCAGCTGTTATTTGTGTCGTCACGCAACGCTTCTGATCCTGCACAAATACGATGCGTAAAAAGACACTGTTTTTTTTCTAGACTTTTTTACAGTGCGGCGCCCAAAAGTGTGACCACTTTTAATTAATTCGCATACTTTCGTGCAATTATCCAATCAAATGAGAGCACTACTAATTAATGCGCATTCTTTCGTGTAATAGCCAATAAAAATTCAGAAGCCGAAGAAGACTGAACAAAAACAACAAACGAACAAGCAACGTTACGGGGAACGTAAAAAAAAACATGTTTCAAGAATGCTTCAGGGCCTTTACCTTCAACGATCTTTCAAGTCAAGTTTTCCCTTTCTAACTTTGAAATTCTACGCTAGACTAAATTTTTAACTCCAAAATGGGAATTATTGCGGGAAAATCGTGCGATTCGACCTCCGCTCACCGCGATTTTGTTATGAAGAATTTCATGTCACTGCCCAGTCAATCAGATGGTCGACGATAAAGCTGAATAAAGTAAGTCCTACAGCCGATATAACGATGTCTTTGACCCATAACCCATTAACGCTTTCGCGACTCCTTTTTTTCCATTTTTTGGGTGAAAAGTGATCGAAGTGCCGGCTGCTATTTTAAACCCTGTTTATAGTTTTCCCCTGTTTGATCAACAGCGATGAACCGGGCAAGATAAATATCTCGCTGTAATCTAGCAATCTTGTTATTTCAGTTGCCAATAAACAGGAAGTGCATTCTGTCGACGACTAAATTACAGTTCAATTGTTCTGGCAGCATATTGAATCAAAGTGAATCTGCACTCGTGGGGTGATTGCGTGACAACAAAACATTTTACGCGAGGTGACAAGAATTGATCATGAGTGAAGTTTATTTATTTTGTAATTTCAAGGGGTCTGAGTTTTCCGGGTCTGAGTTTTCCAGGTCTGAGTTTTTCGCTGGGTTATGGGTCTGCGGAGTTTTCCGCCGGGTCTAAGATCTGAGGTCTGAGGTCTGAGGTCTGAGTTTTCCGGGTCTGAGTTTTCCTCACACCCGGATGCCAAGGTCCCTTTCCAAATACTTAAAAAATGATAGAAGGTCTTTTATTTAGCTAAACCAATTTGTTTACGAGTTCTATAATGGAAAAGAGTCGTAGAAACAAATATTGATAAAATTGACGCTATGGTAAGCTTATGTGAATTAACACGATAACAACTATTTACCTCTAGCCTTGTTTTGGTCCATCTCGTCCATAATGGCGGACTCCGACTCTGAGAATCCGTCCCAGTCTTCCGCTGCAGGACAAAAAAGTTGGGGGAGGGGGGGAGGGGAGGGTGGTCAAAGTGGAAAGTGAGAGGTGAGTATTCGTAAGTGAGAAGTGAGTATTCGTAAGTGAAAAGCTGTAAATTAGACTTCACTTTTCACTTTGCTAAATCGACTTTCGATTTTGACTTTTTGACTTTCGATTTAAACATTTGCTAAATCGACTTTTGATTTCAACTTTTCACTTTAACATTCGCTAAGTCGACTTTTGATTTCGAATTTTCACTTTAACATTTGCTAAATCGACTTTTGATTTCGACTTTTCACTTTTGCTGGCCACTCTCGGCCACCGTATTATGGGGCTTTTGTGTGTGACAGAAGTGACAGAAGTGACAGAAGTGACAGAATTGAGCGTACTGACAGATGCGGGTCACCGCAGCGACTACAAATTGTCGCTCAAAATTTAAAAGCTTTCTCCCTGAACAAAATCCGGAAACGAAATACAAACCTCACCTCAATGTACCCAGGCTAGTCGATATTCGGTGAATCTCAGTGGTGCATAATTGTTACGTACAGACCTATTCCAACTCAACTGGGCGACCGTTTTCGTGAACATCTCCGAGACGTTGAAAAAAATGACAAAGACGCATCCAAACCAGTCGCGCGTCATTTCAATCTCACTAACCATTCTAAACAACACATGACAATCTGCGGCCTTTCCCTACACCATGGTAACACAGAAAGCCGTAAAAACTTAGAACAAAAAATCATCTTTCAAATCGGCACTCTCAAACCCCACGGAATCAACGAACGCTTTTCATTCAACTAATTTACATTTGTTTTTCACGTCACCAAATTTCCACCAATAGCGTAGCTTCACCTACTATATTAAACCACACACTACCCACAATCCCTTGATTCGTTCCGACGAAGGGCTAGCGCTCGAAACGTCAGCTTTCTCGAATCTTTTTACGGTGGCTAATTTACCTTATCGACTCAGTCGATAAAACCAAATTCTTGTATTCCAACTCAGCACGAGCTAAACAAGTTCAGGGCATTTCCCGAGAATCTGGTTTTGCTGATTTTACTAATTTGGCAATAGCTATTTAAATCATCAAGTTCGCAGTTTTCAGAGGGCTTCAGTATAAATTTTGTTTTTAGTCGTGACAGATAGCATTTGTAAACGTCCGAACATGAAAAGATACATGATCCATGCCCGTCTGTGAAACCTAGCGAAGTATCAGGTGTGCATGGAGTTGAGTTTGTGGATGGCTTTTAAAAGATGTAAGATCTGGTCGCAAATGGGCATTTGCAAAAACTTCCTAGCTTGCTGCAACAGCATGGTCCTCAATGAAAGATGAAAAAAGTTTCTTATTTGACGCAGGATTTGAAGAATATTAATGTTTTCGAATAGCGAAACACCGAGTATTATGAATAATCAGCTACAATTCAGTAGTTGTATAAACTCCGCCGAGATCGCGCGGCGGTTTCGCTTTACTATACAGAAAAATAGCTAAACATACGGAACATAAATAGAACATAAATACACAATTACCTCAGGATATTTTTTAATTATTACACCAATGACACATGTAGAAGAAATAATTATTAGCAATTATGTTCTTCTGGCCGTGGAACAGGCGTTCTAATTCAGCTCTTAAGTTGATACGTCACCCGGCCGAACGTTTACCGTTTACTACAGCAGGTAAGCCGATGTTTGAACTTGAACATTTTGCATTTCGGTGTTATTTTCAAGGTCAAAAACGCCCAAGTTTAGCTGGAATGAAGCGTCCAAAAATAGCATTCATGAAAGAGCAATTTTGCCTTCGTAACATTACTTGTTGCCTTGATTTTGTTCTTGCGGTTGGCTGGAACTATCTTTACCTTCTGATTGGATAATATGAACGAAATAATGCGTATTAATTAAAAGTGCTCTCACATGATTGGATAATCGGCACGAAAGAATGCAAATTAATTAAAAGTGGTCACACTTTTGGGCGCCGGATTGTAATGATTTAGGTTTTCGAAAAAATGCAAATTCCAAAAAGGACCGCTGGCGAGAGGTTACGCCTTAAAAGTAAGCACAGCTACTTCTTCGACTTGAAGCGGTGCAGTAGCTTTATCTCGGCAGGAGGTAGTTTTTATCTCGTTAATGCGCATGCGCATAAACGAGATTTAGGAATCAATACAAAAAAGGGACAAAAGTTGTTAACAAAGGTCCATTGTTAACTTTGTTAACTTTTGTCCAAGGGGGGGGGGGGGGGGGGGGGGGGGGGTTAGTTGTTTCTTCTTTTTAGAAGCTATATAAAGGGCATTGAGGATATGGTTGGTTAAACCGGTTAGGATTTCAAGAAGGTCGTCACATACCGCCACTAAAATTTTTTGGGAGCACCCCCGGACCTATTGTTAATTTCCCTAGGGTATTGGGATGTCATGAACTTGTCATAATTATCGCACGCTACGTCACCACAAAGGTATTAAAGTTCTTATTTAGTTTCGATATCTCACGTTACCTACGGTATCAATCTTTCAAATTTGTTTTTAAGTGGATGTGTCCGAGACGTTCTACGCTCTTTGCGTCTTATGCTTATGTCGAGTTGCACTTGGGCCTCTTTTATTGTTTCTGTCTTATTCATCATGACTGTTGTAGTATCTTTGTCCGCTTTTTTGAGGTTTATAGCAGAGTTGTTTTTCAACTCTTTTAGAGCTATGACCTCATCGCCTGACAGATTGTTTCTTATCTAGGATTTATTGTTCTACACATGTTAAATAAGAAAACACGCAACTTCATTCGTAACGGACAATACACTCCTAAAACCAAAAAATATCAACAGTTTTTCTAAGAATTAACTTCAAATAGCAATCAAATACAAACCACTTGATTTCTTAAACTCAAAAACATCCATTTAATCCCTGATAGTTACCAAACACATGATACCGGAAATAGAAAACTCTCGACTTTCAAATAAAAAAAGTCAGAACTACTATATATTTGCAAATAACCCATTTATAACATTAACTTATGCAGCCATTTCTTTTTCAACTCTCCACATAAGAAAAATCAATGTCCGCTTCACTTTCCAAAAAAAATCACATCGTTATCGATAACAAGATACAACTGCGTTAAATCTTTCCTTTAACAAGAATTGACAACTACTTAATTAGCCCATTTAACACGTACCGACGTACCGCTAATCGAAAACCAGAAAACATAGATATTTCAGCCCACTCACAACTGAAAAAGTTACAAGAAAATATTAAACATCAAACAACATTTAACATAAACAATTTTTCAATGTCGCCAACCCTTACATTTAAACGCTGAGTTTCCGACAACCAATCTCTTTAAATTCTAATTCATCTTCATTTTGTTTCAACATACCAATTTAAAGTTATCCTTATAAAAACACAGACCTAGGGATTGTCTTATCAAACACGTCAATCAAAACATAAAAGTATCTCAGCAAAAAAATAAAAAAAGCTATCAGTCGCCAGCAAAACACAATGATTTCCCTCAACACAAAATAGCCCATAAGAGTACAATGTTCTTACTTAAAACGATTTACACCTTTTCAGTTGAAAAACAAAAGAGAGTAATCACTTCTTTTTCGGTGCAAGCTGTAAATCTAATTATTAAACAAATTCATCGACAATCGCACGAAAAAGGCAGTATGGACTTTGCCTTTTGTTCTATTTTGGAATAGTGAATCACTGCCATTATTAGATTTAGGTACGTACATGGTAGAATGTATTGACGGTGATAAAAATTGCGCTTTGATTATGCAATAGTATGCAAGGGACCTCGTGATTTTGCAGATTTAGTCAAACTATATTATTTTGTGCAAATTTAGAAGTTTTTGTTTGCTGTAGTTCTCTCAACAGTTCTATTCGTGTACAAGTAACATTTTGTTGTTCTGACTAGTTGAATGACAAAGCAAGCATTTTAACAACCATTTTATAAGCGATTTGAGCGTTTCGATTCAAGACAGACATTGGAACTCGATTACGGACTTAATTGAGAAGATATTATTTGAGTGCCAATACGATAAAAATGTGTTTAGCGCAGAAAAACAAGATGAATATCAAGAAGTGAGTGTGTCGTACTCACGACATTGGGATTCTGACGTGGAGAAGACAGCTATGCTAGAGTGTCCAACGTAGCTTCATTGCATTAGTGTTTAACGTACCTTCATCGCATTCAAATTGTGCCGTGGACATGAGGGTTACCTTAGAGTGCTTTTTTATCTTTTGTTGAAGTGCTGACTCTCTAAAGTATGCCGGAGAAACATTGTAAAGAAAAACAGTGTAAACGTAGCCGCCCAGGGGGTGAGGGGGCGAGGGTACTCCCGCCAATTAAGGATAGGTGTGTACCGCCAAGGTTCTCAAACCCTGACCCTATTTAAGGGCAGAAAATCGAGATTTGATACCCTTTTTAAGGCCCAATTCAGGCGTGTAGTACAGTTTTAACAGACCATATCTTTTTCGTTTTGCGCGTTGGGGTGGCTACTGCAATTTAGTGACCCTATCTAAGGAATATCTAAGGATCACAATACCAAAAAGGATACCCTATTTAAGGACTGAGCACCTCAAAAACCCTACCCTATCGGGCGGCACATACCTATATAGCGTATATGAGGAAGTACGGAAGTACCCCCCTCCCCTCCCCCCCCCCCCCCCCCCCCCCGCCCCCTCCGGGCGTAGCCAATCTGCAGAAACACTGAGATTTCAGACTTTAAGGAAATCGTACGTACACATGTAGGTATGTAGTTTATATAAAGTTTGTTTGTTTTGTTGATAGTTTTGTCGCGGTTTTTATCTCGTTAATGCGCTTGCGCGTAAACGAGATGTACGATTCACTACGAAAAAAAGGGGCAAAAGTTGTTAACAAAGGTTCTTTGTTTAGTTTTGTTAACATTTGTCCGGGGGGGTTACTTATTTCTTTTTTATAGAAGCTATATTAGGGCACCGAGGATATGGTTGGTTAAACAGGTTAGGATTTCAAGAAGTGCGTCACATAACGCCACTAAAATTTTTGAGGGGCACCCCCGGACCTATTGTTAATTTCCCTAGGGTATTGAATTGTCATGAACTTGTTATGTCTTACGTTACGTTACCATAAAGGTATTACAGTTCTTAGAGCTATGACCTCACCACAAGGGTATTACAGTGATTTGCGTGAGTTGCGCTTTGACATTTTTCGCGTACAGTTCTTATTTACAGTGATTTGGATGAGTTGCGCTTTGACATTTTCCGCGCTCGACGAAGCTAAGAAATTTCACCTTGTATCTGTGTTTGCTTTTTGAGGTTTATAGCTGACATTTTCCGCGCTCGACGAAGCTAAGAAATTTCACCTTGTATGTTTGTCCGCTTTCTGAGGTTTATACGCGGGTTTATAGCAGAGTTGTTTTACAAATGTTTTAGAGCTATGACCTCATCGCCTGACAGATTGTTTCTTATCTTGGATTTATTGTTTTTGTGGTTTTAAGCACTTAAATAGAAAATTGGTAGAAAATTCTAAAAATTGGCAGGAATGTTCTGCGAACCTTGTCTACTCGGGAAGATTAACCGCGAGGAGCGATTTTTTGAAGTCGCTTAGCGAGTGACAAGTGGAAATGTCGTGAAAAGAAAAATTGTCAGGAATGTTCTGCGATACGTTGTGTACCCGGGATGACTAACCCTGAAGAGCGATTTTTCAAGTCGTTAGCTAGTTACAACCGGAAAGGGATGACTAACCCTGAAGAGCGATTTTTCAAGTCGCTTAGCGAGTGACAACCGGAAATGTTCGTGAAAAGAAAAATTGTGAGGAATGTTCTGCGATACGTTGTGTACTCGGGATGACTAACCGTGAAGAGCAAAAGAGTTGGTTTTCCAATTTGCTTAAAGTTAAGCGAGTCAGCGTAATTGAGTTAAACTCTAGTTAAATTTAAGCCACCAAAGCAGGTAGCTTAAGCGAGTCGGCAATTAATTTTAGACAATAAGAAGCAACTTGTGATCATTTATCTGACAAGGCTGCCAAATCGGAAATAAAACACGCGTTCTATTTTCATGCGCCGCTCGTGAAGGGGCCTAATTTGATTGTATTATACAATGGATTTGCTTTTCTGCAAAATTAACGTTAATGTCCCTTTTCAGTAGTCATTGGAATACTGAATCATTCCTATTACGGTTTGATTATTAAAGAGAAATTTCAATTTTGAATGGTTATTAAATGTTGAGGTGTCATGATTATGCAATAGTATGCAAGAGAGGTGAGATTTTGCGTATTCAGCTAACTAAAAATGTTCCCGTTTGATTGTGCAAGAGTATGGATTTGGCTTTTGTAAAATGGGGGTGGCAGGCCTACACGGACTCTTACCTCATGTTTTTAATGCCATTTGCTGCTTCTATATGTTTTGAACGGGTATTCTACATTTAGTTTGTAAAAGAGGATTTTAGTTTAGACTGAGTTTTCAAACCTTTATAAGAAGCCGCGTGCGACGGACCGGAGGTCAAATCTGTCGGTTGTGGTTTCCCGTGGCGTGTTGCGCTTGTAGATTTTGACCTCATTTTAGCGTCCGGTTTTTTGCCTGGCAGTTGTTGTGTTGATTTCGCCATTAATATTGGCATGTAGATTTTTATGTAGGAAAGGTTTGAATTTCTCTAACTTTAACATCTCTCTGAAATACCGGACATGACAGGATCTGAAAATATCTGTTGGCCGTTTATGTCTTTTCCGTTATTAATGTCACGCTGGTCCCAGCTATTTTTGTTTCGTCCTTGCAGGATTTGAATTTTCAGGATCCAAGCTTTATAGCAGAGAGAGTTGTAGCTTAATAAGCTATTCAACTTGTAGAGAATTGAAGTTTGTCTCAGTCAAGGCTGTAATTTTAGCTTCCATTCGCTACGCTGTATAGCTGCAGCGTGGAGCTAATTCTCCTCCGTTGTCAATTTTCACAGTCTAGCGACTGCTTCGTTTATATTTCATTCAGGCAAGACCATGGTTTCGGTTCTCCTCTTGAACCTCATCAGTTGCCGGGTTTGTATTTTGAGAACGGTTAAATCGTTCTGCTCGGCATAATTTTCAAACATGTATTTATACCCTTTGTGTGGATCGAGTTTCCTCGTTTTCTATTGGCTCTTTAATGGAAATTTCGATCCTCTCCGCTTGAAGCTAAGCGTGTGTTTCTTTGGAAGGCATTATTTGAAAATTTTAGCACTTTCTTCTCTTGGCTGAATTGAGGATATTTCTAGATGTGAGCGCATACGTTTCCAGCACATTCCTTCTTATGTTCGGAATAGATGCTAATAGATCAGAAACATAACATAACCGGAATGAAAGCACGCCTTTTAAGACTTCGAAATGGAAAGAAAAAGTCCTTTAGAAGATTTTTATACCTTTGTAGTGGTGGTTTGAGAGCTGAAAGCGATGAAATTTGTCACAAGTGAGGACATGTCTTCTTTCAGAATTTATACTCGAAGCGGCAGACTTTACTAAGAATTTTCAAGCATTCCTGGAAAACTACGGTAAAGAAAGTCACATTTTTTAATGTCCATTTACTTTGTAAGAAACATTTCATAGACTGTTTCTTTGTCTTATTAGTAGCTTTTGACAAATATTTAAAAAACTTGACCACAATCGGTCGAGCGAGAAATTCGCCAGATGCTGAACAAATTTGCGTGGCCGACAGTTTCCTTGATGCGATAATTTGACGCGTTTTCCTCTTGAGACTAAACTAAATTGGATAAGAATGGCATTCTATATACACATGAAAAGTCGGAAATTTAAGAAAACACTAGATATAATAAAGTAGGTTGCTGAATTTAAATATTATTTTGTTATGTTTATAATATAATTCGCAGACGCTAGCGCTGCAATTAGGATAAACAAATCGCTAAGCCTTCCGGAAGCAGAAAATCACTGAATTCTGATAAGCGTTTAACTCTTTTATTCAAGGGAAAGACATTTTCATTCAAGGAAATATTGTGTATTTGCGACAACACTTTGAATAAACTATGAAGCCAGGAAAAACTAATACATGGCAAAATCAAAGCAGTTAGCACTCGTCACTACGGTTTTGAAAATTATAAAAACAAAATCTTCTGAATGCGATTACATGTATTTTTTTTCTCATTACCTGTAAATTTAGGGCTTCCAAAACTTTATTGCAAATCCAGGCAGGAGAGGGGGGTCTCTCGGCTTGGAAATCCAGGGGGCACGGGGGGGGGGGGGGGGGGGGGGGGAGGAAATCCTACGATAATCTAAGTAATAACAGGCGCAGTAAGCTACATGCAGTCATAGACTGCCTATTTTTTTATTAACCTCACCTTCTAATGCATTAACGAGATGGCTTGAAGAGCCCTTTGATTGAGAAAAGGAGTAATTATTAAATGAATGGCTTTGAACTGTCATGTCATGTTATCATTCCGGATGAATTTCTGATTTTTTCTTAGCGATCACGCGAACGTCTATTAAAGTTATCTAAAGTTTCTTTGTTTTTGTTGATGATTTTGTCGCGATTCTTTAGGGAAGCAGTAATTAGTAAGTTCAATTTATGAAATCAATGGCTTCGAGTTCTCGTGGCATGTTATGAGGAAAGCAGGAATTAGTAAGTTCAACTTATGAAATGAATAGGTGGGTTCATACTAGCGAAGTAAGTGGCTTTGAGTTTCCATGGTATGTTATCATTTGATAAACTTTTGATCTTAAATTACCGATCACGCGAACGAAAAGGCAGTATGGACTTTGCCTTTTGTTCTATTTTGTTCTATTTTTGTGTTGCCATTATTAGATTTAGGTACATGGTAGAATGCCGTTGTGCAGGAAAGACAGAAACATATCCGGTGAAGATTACAAGAAAAGACAGAAAAATATAACACTGCGACAGCTTGAGACTTAGTAGACTACGAGTAGTCCCTCCTTTTTCCTTAGGGATAGTAGAGCGAGCGAAACGCGAGCACGCACGTGAAAATCACCTCACGCGAGAAAGGCGAGACGCGCGGCGGGGAGAGAGAAAAAGGAGACGTCTCGCCTTTCTCGCGTGGGGTGATTTTCACGCGCGCTCGCGTTTCACTCGCACTTCTATCCCTTAGGAAAAAGGAGGGACTACTCGTAGTCTACAGACTTAGTTGAGGCAAAAGATAGCGAGAATTGCTTTACAGTGTTTGCTTGGCTTTGACAGCGATCTGATGTCTTTCGTGATAAAGTTTCCTTTTTATCTTTGTGGAATGTCCGGTTTCTGGAAGATTATAAAGAACGGGAAAGAGCGAATCTCAAAACTGTCTTAAAAATGAAATTAAAGTTGGAAAAATATATATTGCTCAATTCTTTCTTTGAAGAACAAAGGAATTCTAAGGATATGCACTTTTTTGTCCTGACCTCCTGACTGAATTTAAGTCTTAAAATAGCATTGAACAATGATAAACGATTATGCGTGAACGGACTCTGATCGATCAATGAGAGACATTGTAGCGACGATGAATGGCAACACGTGCGTTTAGACCATAGACCACTTTCATAATGGTGGCCGATTTATTTATTCTTTTATATGTATGTTAATTAGCCTTACTGGCCTCATTTTAGAGTAAAAATTCTTTTGAATTTTGCACATGTTACCGAGGCCAGTGAGGCTAATTAACATACATATAAAAGAATAAATAAATCGGCCGCCATTATGAAAGTGGTCTATAGGTCAGTCATAGGGCATGGTTAGTAATCAGTTCTTTTCTTCAAAATCTCTGTAAAATTCTAAGATGTTTATATCTTATATATAAAGATCTACAAACGCGGATAAACGTAAACATTTTTCCGATGCGTTGTGGCACACATCAAAGATTTAAATTGGATGATCCTAGCTTGTTTTGAACCGGTTCTGCTCGACAGTTCTGGTCAGAATTAATTCTGTATCGCGATGATTCGCAATTTGAACTCCCCGTAATTTCGAACTCAAATCCATTTCCCCTCGGTGACCTTCGATTTGCTTTTTCAGTCATTTACTATATGAGTCTAATGAGAGTGCGAGATGTTGGAAATAGCGGGGTTCAACTGTATTTTCGAAAGTCTTCAATGCATGTATTTCAGAGTAATTTTCTCTACTTACAATCATGGGTGGCCAGCGACCACTGATGTATGAAATCTTCAACGGTTACCTTCATCAAGTTCCTTCCCAAAAAGTCATGAGATCACCAGAGATCACCAGAATTCAGAACACAACGGATGACTTTGAAATAAATGAGCGCCAAAAATCAAAGGTCACCGATATGTATGTGTATACCGGGAGTCTAGGGTCTACTCTAACTGCACGTCCGATCCAAGAGAGAGGAAGAGAGGGGCCTTGGGAACGAGGTTGGTAGCCGTTTCAATAACAAATAGATCATTTTAATGATCTATTTGTTAAAAAACAGACCGTTGGCCGTCGCGTGTTGATATGAACGATATGGTCAATAATGTTTAACTTTTATTGGTAAATTGCACAACTTTCTAAAGTCGCTGTCTATTCTCACTGTTTATTGTGTCGCTGTCGTAATTTGTCGTATTTTTGAAGCGGAATCGAGTCGCTTGTCACTGTTCAGAACGTCTCGTGTCGGCAATTTTTGGGGCCACGTCGCTTGTCGCTTTTACCAAGGCCTCTTTAAGCCAAGATGTTTTGAAAACAGCTTCGCATTTTTAATTGGCTATAAAAGGAAACGAAACCTAATCAATAGCTCTATTCCTACAAGAGATACCATTCTGCCCGAAGGTACACAATTTTTGAGTTAACGGAAAAAGCGACAAGTAAAATATTTTCATTTGCCTTTTTTACAATGGTCTACTGTAGTGAAGTATTTAGAGAAAACATTCCTTTCTTAAGTCTATTTACTAAACTTATTCACATGCACAAAGTTCTTGTTTTGTCTCATACATCCACATATACACTGCACATATAAATTGGCTGTTTAAAAACATTGCCAGTAAATCAATTTTAATCCCAAATGAAAATCGTTGCAATATATTTTAGTTCTGTTTAAATATCAATAAATAAAGATAGTACTGAAATATTTTTTAACCTTTGTACATCTTTCCCAAATTTCGATTGATAAGAAAATCGCCATTGTAATGCCATACAAGTCATTGCTACTAAAATACTGTGAACACAAAAAATAGAAAAATTAACTAAGTAAAAGGACTCTCTAGTCAAGATAGATTGAATATAAGTCGTTTTGCCACTCCCATCCCTCCTCACAAATTTCCCGCGTAGCAACCAAATTCGCCTCCTCATTCGCTTAATATAATCAAGTTGAAGTTTCCCCTCAGTAAAATGAAGACTATTTTGAACAAATACGCAAGATTTACATGAAAATTATTTGCATTCAAACTCGTGATTCTTTTGTTGCTCATGACTTTTATTGATTTGGTGGCTCCTAAAAGAGCCCTTAAGTCCTCTATGACTGTAATGTCTAACTCTACGATTAGACCTACAGGTATTTTCAATCTTTCAACTTCAACAGACCATTTAGCAGCTTTACACATATTACCTATCACGTCTTTACTACATTTACCTATCAAAGGCACCCAACTATTCCAATTCTTGTTGTTGTTTATTCTCTTGCATTAACGAGATGGCTTTAAGAGCCCTTTGATTACGCCTGAGTGTGCATCTCTTTCAGAGCACTTTGTTGGCTTTTTTGACGAGTAAGGGATGGTCTAGTATATTTTTTAGGGGGGTGGGCAATTACCAAAAATAAATTACTGTACAGTAGTCGACTTATAAGTCGCCATAGACGAGTTATAAGTCGACTTATAAGTCGCCTAGGCCTAGTTAGAAGTCGAATTAGAAGTCGCCATAGACGCGTTAAAGTCGCCATAGACATATTATAAGTCGACTTAGAAGTCGCCATAGACGAGTTCTAAGTCGACTTATAAGTCGTCTTAGACGAGTAAAAAAGTCTACGGACTTATATTATAAGTCGTCTTGGACGAGTTATAAGTCGTCTAATAAGTCGTTCTTTTCCATCTCAAAATTTGTTGCTTAATGTCCTATTGGGGGCTCCGTACTTCAAGTCGCAGAAGTAGCTATGCGTACTTTTAAGAGCGCCTGTCCGTAAAAATCAGACAAATTTGAAATTTTTTGGCAAGTAATAAAAATTCGATTTCTTTCATATTTTAAAGTTAGATAGATTAAGGTATAACAAAAATCACTTGATACTTTTTTCGGCCAAATATCTTTTTATTTAAAAGAAAAATTCAAAAAACGAAAGTCCGTTAAAATCGCCATTTGAGGTGGAAAATTATTGCACAACTTTGACAGTCTCGCTTGCAAAAACAAGTAACACTACAGCATTTAAAACATGAAAATCATATTTTGCAATCTTTAATTATCTAGTAGAGTGATTTAGGGAATTATTTTGTTGTTCTTTGCGTGCAAAATAATTTTATTTCGAAGACATATATTTTACTTCTTTAAAAGTACCTCGTAAACAAAACAACTTTTCACCATGTGCTAAACCTTCAAACGGATTAAGTTTCTGTTGGTTAATTTGTATAAAGATGATCTCAAGATTGCCGTAAAAAATTCTTTGGGCAAATGATTCAGAGCGACGCGAGAGCATTTCAAAGTTCGTTAAAATTAGAGTTATTTGACCTTACGAGGTCAACATCAGTTTGCAGGTCACACAAACATTTCACTTTCCACCACATGTCTTAACACAAATAAGGTTAAAGTAGCCACAGAAAAAATGTTTTGAAATTTTCTTACCTTATTTGTTGTAGAAGACTTATCCAGAGATCATTTTCTTGCATTTTTTTTTCACCGTTCATCGTATGTCCTTTAGTCTTGTTTGCAACGTCCGATAAACGTCGGACGACAACAATCATCAACATTGTTAACTTCGTTAACTTCATTGGGTTGTTCAGATACATCTTCTGGCACCTCGTCTCCAGAGTACTGAGCGAAAGACAAAAGATTGTCATTCATAACATTCAAATTGTCTCCTAGCCTTTCAAAACTAGTAGTCATGCTTTGAGTGAGAGCCTTAAAGTTAGACGAAAGCGCATCTGTTAACGACTTGACAACGTCAAGCGACTGGTTTTCTTCGACAGAAATTATTTGGACTGGATCTTTCCGCTTTATTTCCTGGCCAGGCACTTTAGACTTCGGCAACTTCGACTTTGCTCTGTCAGTCAGAGCATGTGGCGGCTCTCCGAGCTCACACGCAGCATGTTGTTTGTGCTCTACGAGCACGTGTGAACTTGAACTTCCCTCGTTCATTTAGAACAGAATTCCAGCGAAATGTCGGCTCCCCTAGCATAGACACGAAACACAACACAGTGTCAGTTTGGAAAAACACAAACTAAATTCAAACTAAATTCAAAAGCATGAAAAAAGAACGAGGAAAGCAGACACTTACGAAAGGCGACCGGCGACCATGAATTCAACGCATCAAGTGATCGGCACATGCGCAGCGCATATCTCCTGGAATCTCTGGTCACGTGACAATGAGGTAGAACCGTGGTTCAAAAAGTCAGCAGTAGGTGTAAACAAGTTAGCACATTAATGAAGAAGATGTCAGAAAAGGCTGGACTTGGACCGAAGCTCAAAAACCACAGCGGTCGAAAAACAATGATTCAGACTTTGGTAAACTAAGAGATACCTCCAACCGACATAATACAGCTTTCAGGGCACAAGAACTTACAGAGCATTACGAACTACTCTACAATCTCTGAAAGGCAGCAAATGAACATGTCACGTACACTGAGTGAACTTACTACAGGAACGCTAGTGCATGGAACAATCGATCAGCCGAGTTGACATCCTATCTTCGACAACAACCGACTGCTACACAAAAAAGTCGAGAGTTCTCTAGCTCAGCTTCATGAAAACAAACAAGCGGGCCAGCAACCACTGTCATTATTCACGGGTGCCGTTATCAGCGGAGGACAAATCACTGTTTCAGTGAACACTTTGAATCAATCTCCAACTCTAACAGTTCGAGAAAGCTCCTCTACAAAAAGATACAAACGAATTAGACCATTGGATTCCGATTCAGAGTAAGTAAGTAAGCTTACATGGATTTCGTAAACTATAAATTGTTTACTTTTAGCAGGGCCTGCTTTTAGATAAAAAAATAAGTGTTTCTCGAACTTCGACTCATTGTTCAATCATGTTAGAATTTTCAGTCATGTATCTTTGAAGTTGTGACTTATTATTTTTAGTCTTGTTATAGTTTTGGAAAAAATTATTGTCGTAGTTATTTTTGTTAGATGTGTGAATTCGGTGAATTTTTCCACTTGAAAGTTGAGTCTGACAATAAACCAAGAACCCTTCTACTAAAGTGTTGATAATTTAATCGTTTCGTCTTGTTTTTCTGTTGTGTAAATCTCAGTATAATATAATATAATAATATTTTAAATTTTTAAATAGCGCGAACTTTTATATAATATAATCAGTTGCGCTTTACATTTTACAAGAATGAGATCGGACGTCAGCTCATGAGGGCGCCTACGGCAGCCGCTATCAGTCCATTATTGATCTCATCTCCCCACCCCACCCATGAAGGAAGATATGACACTGAGGGTGGTCACAGCCAGGGTTTTTGTTACGTCCTCAGTGGTTCTTTAACGTCCCCTACTATAAGTGTGATAAGATGCAGGAGACAAGGCCAACGGCTTAACGGCCCAATGACGCGATCATCTGAACTGAGGCAGATGTTGAGCATACAGCTAGCATGATCTTACCAGTTATTTTAAGACCCTGGTTTTTGGTCCGGCCGGGGTTCGAACCCGCGACCTCCCGCACGGTAGTGCGGCGCTCTACCAACTGAGCTAACCGATCGGCGTATGCATATAATAAACAAATTAGCATGATCCAAGAAATCGAGGGACATCTCGCGGAAGCGGACGAGATGACGAGAATGGTACAAAAGGCAATCAAAGCTATTGACATCGAGGAGGAGGAGGAGGAGGAACAAGCGATGGAGAAGCACAAACAGAAAATGGAATTTGAGAGGGAGCTATTAGAGCAGAAAGAAAAGTTCGAGAGGAACCGTGAAGAACAACAGGCCGCCGCTCAAACGGCCGAACAACTCAAATTATCTTCAGCAGCCAAACTTCCCAAATTGACAATAACGAAGTTCAACGGAAAGATAGAAGAGTGGCTTCCCTTCTTGGGGAAATTTACTTCCTAAATAGATTCCACTAACTTGGCATCCCTAACTAAATTTGGATATTTGAAGGAGTTGTTGGAAAAGCACGTGAGAACTGATATTGACGGGCTGCCATTCACTGAGTAGGGATACCAAAACGCGAAAGCTATTCTCGAAGCGGAATATAGACCGCCAACAGAAATCGTAAACACCTATGTCAAGAATATCATGGAACTGCCGGTTATTACCGAAACAAATCCAAGAAAGGTCAAAGAGTTCTATAAGCAACTACGATTCAATGTGCAAAGTTTGGATACGCTTGAACAACTCGCGGATGTCAAAGGAAACGTAAGATCTACTTTGGATAAGCTCAAAGGAATCAAAGCCGATCTGTTGCGTGGAAATGAAGGCTAGAAGGACTGGAGGTTTAAAGCTCTACTAACAGAACTGAAGAAGTGGACCGACATCAATCCTGTGGAAGAGAATATTGCAGAAAAGAGTCCAGGACCAGGAAAAGGAGATTCGCTTCCATTTCCACCCTCGCGGGGCTCGCGTGTTTTCAAAACACAGTCAAAATATCCTCAGCAGAAACCGTGTGGCGCGATCCAGTGTGTTTAATGTGAAGATACCGAACACAGATCAATTGATTGCACGGAGGTCGCTGGAGTGGATGAGAGGCGTAAAATACTATATGAGAAAAGACTGTGCTTTAATTGCACCGGAGCAAGTCATCGCGCGGATCAGTGTAAGAGCAGATTAAGGTGTCAGATACGGGATCGAAAACATCATACGTCCCTTTGTCAAGAAATCAAAGCCGAAGCAAGCACTCCTTGTCGCCACAGGAATTCCAACGACTCATGTGACATATCCAGTTGTGATCGTCGAAGTGCAAGGAATTAAATGTCGAGTTTTGTTGGACACAGGCGCGGGAAGTTACTATGCATCTGCCGCGCTTTTAAACCGTATATCAAGTGGTAAGCGAAAGAAAGAAGTTCGGAAGATTGAGATGCTGCTGGACACGTCAACAAGAGAAGTAGAGCTGGTGATGATTGAGATTTCTGACCTAAATAGAAAGTTTTCAATGCCTGTGGAAGTCACTAGAGTGGACAAAGGGCAGCTGCTTTTCCTTGATAATCCAAAGTGTCGGGAAATGATTGCAAGGTATCCGCACTTGTCGGGAGTCGTAATGAACGATCTGGACACAAAGTGTCGCCTACCAGTGCACTTATACCAGAAGCCGGCGAATACGCCAAACTAAAAACGGAGAGCGCAGCGAAAATCGGCGAGCCTGGTCAGCCTGTTGCCGAGTTGACAAAATTCGGCTGGATCATCATGTCGCCAGGAAAGACGCCTCTAGACCTAGCAAACGTGTTGCTAACGCAAACATCACATGTCGACTACGAGGAACTTTGTCGCCTTGATGTACTTGGCTTGTCTGACACACCCCCGAACGACCAAAGTGACGTGTATGCTGAATTCAAAGAACAGCTTGTGCGAGATAAGGAGGGTTGGTATGCGACGGGTCTGCACTGGCGAGGAGATCATCCTGTGTTACCGAACAACAAAGTGGAAAGCCTGCGCCGACTTAAAAGTTTAAACAGAAGGCTTGAGCGCCAGAACCTGACAAGTGAATACGCGAATACGCGAGAGAGCAGAGGAGCCGCGTGTGGGTGGGCGAGAATTCTACATACCGCACAAACCGGTTGTGCGAGCCACCGCAGAATCGACAAAGCTACGAGTTGTGTATGGTACTTCTGCGAAAGCCATTGATGGCGCTCCGTCACTTAACGATTGTTTACATGCGGGTCTGCACCTGCAAAACTCTGGAACATACTGGTTAGAGGGAGGTTCAATCCTGTAGCCATCAATGGCGATTTGCAGAGGGCGTTTCTACAAGTGAGAGTAAGAGAAACCGACCGCGATTCAATGAGATCTCACTGTCGTCGAAACGAACACTCACCCTTAGAAGCTCTGAGATTCACCAGGGCCCTTTTCGGTATTGCGTCATTCCCCCTTTCTGCTAGGGGGAGTTATCGAAGCACATCTCAGCAACTGGGAGGAGAAAGAGCCGGAAGTAGTGGCAAAGATTCGCAGAGAGCTGTACGTCGATGACCTAATTTCGGGATCAACCACATCAAGCCTCAATGATCTTTCAAGATGCGTGCTTTAACCTTCATAAGTGGCATTCCAAGGTCCCCGAGCTCGAATCGGCTCCGCCTTCGAAGCCGGAAGGAGAACCAACCTACGCCAAGCAGCAGTTGGGTATCCCACAAGGAGAATTTTCTACTATGCTAACCAAGAGAGATAACTTAGCTAAGCTGGCTAAGATATACGATCTCCTAGGGCTTGTCTCACCAGAGACACTTAGCGGCAAGCTCATCTATCGGGCAGTTTGTGATACAAAGAAGGTCGGGGACGCAGAACTACCACGTGACTTAGCCAAGGCATGGATCAAGTGAGAGAACGGATTGCCTCAAAGTTTTGATGCGTCGAGATCACTGGTTCTTTACCGAGAGGACATAGAGCACATAGAGTTACATTCATTTGGAGACGCATGTGCGAATGGAGTTACCGCCTGCGTTTATGGAATCGTCCGACAAGCATCCAGGACCAACCACGGCCTAATCGCAGCCAGATCGAGGCTGTCTAAACAAGGACTGACCATCCGGCGGCTAGAACTAGTCGCCGGTCACATGGCCGTGAATCCTGTGGCCAATGTCAGAAATGCCTTGGACGGGCTTCTCATCAACAGCACACACTGTTGGTAGCTTTGTACTGGATCAGGGAACAAGGAGAGTACAAGCAGTTCATTGCTAACCGCGTGAAGACGATTAACAGTCACGAGGGTATGACCTGGCGCTATGTTCCCACAGTAGATAACCCTACCGACCTTGAAAGTCGCGGAGGGCGTGTAACTGGATCTCATCTGTGGTGGCATGGTTCCGAGTGGCTCACGACTCCGGAGCTTTGGCCAGCGGATGCACTCAACCAACCGACGGAAGAAAGCCAAGTCAAAGCTAAACTCGTGCAAAAGGTGCTAGCAGCCGCAGTTGACGACAAAAATGAGATTGAAGAAATACTACACAAATTCCAGTTCCAGAAAGCCATACGTGTCTGTACGTGGATGAGGAGATTTGCACACAACTCTCTCTGTAGCCGAGGAACATCTCGCATTGTGGGACCGCTGACCACCGAAGAAACAGACCGCCAGAGACTGTTTTGGGAGAGGCAGGCCCAGAAGAGTTGTGACATCGAACAAGATCGCGTGGCGCTGAAGTGCCGAGGCCGAGTACAAGGAGAGTACCCAATTTATTTGCCATCCAACAGCATTCCTAGTCTCCGACTTACAGAGGAAGCACACTGGCAAACGCTGCATGGAGGACTGGGGCTAACTATAGCCAAAACGCGCAGTCGGTACTGGATCCCAAGGTTGAGGCAACTGGCGAGGAAAGTATGGATGCAAACGATTTCAAGCATTGGCGTACGCACCTCCTCCCCCCGGAAATTTGCCGACCACGCGGACTCGTGGGACCAACTCATATCAAGTGATACGCTATCGGGTATCTAAGCAACAAGAAGGGAAAGCATACGTTCTTGCCTGCAGTCTCACCCGAGGGGTTCATTTAGATCGCCTTCCGAACCTGGAAATGGCAGAGTGCCTGAAAAGCTTGAAGAAGTTCATCGCGCGTCGGGGGAGACCAGAGCGGATCTACTCAGACAATGGCCGAACCTTTGTTGGTGCTGCAGAGTGGATGAAAGCTGTCATGAAGGACGAACGACTGCAGACCTTCCTCCACCAATCAGGTCAAATGGCAATTCAACCTAAGCCGTGCCCCGTGGTGGGGAGGACAATTTGAGAGAATGATCGGCCTTGTCAAGACAGCCCTAAAAAAGACAATTGGGAAGGGACTGTTATGCCGGGAAGAACTACAGGAAGTTCTTTTGGATGTCGAGATAAATCTTAATAACCAGCCATTGAGCTATGTAGAAGATGACGTGCAGTTGCCTCTCCTAACATCCAATTCTATGCTGTTCCTCAACAGTAACTTGCTCCCAGAGTTACAGTCGCATCATGTCGAGACCGCTGACCTGCGCAAGCGAGCCAAACACTTGCTAAAATGTAAGGTAGCAATGTGGAGCCGTTGGTTCCAGGAGTACTTGCGCAGCCTTCGCGAGAGACATCGCGCACAGGCGGGGACTGGGGGAGACAAGCCTTCTGTTGGTGACGTAGTAATCATCAAATCAGAGGAAAGGAACCGAGGGAAGTGGCCGCTGGGCATCGTCGAGAATTTAATCGTGGGAAACGATTGCGCGCGGGCAAGTCTCATGTCGAGCGAGCTGTTCAACACTTGTATACCCTGGAACTTTCGTGTGACAGGCAGTTACCTGCACCCGTAAGGATGAACCCAGAGGTTGCCCCATTCCGCCCAGCGCATCTGCGTTTACAGGAGATTTCCCGCGATGAAGAATGAACAGTCCAAATAGACATGGTCATAAGCGTACACTGACCCTAAGGATTAGAACTATAAACTGAGACATTTGTTTTGTTTGCTTCGAAGATGATTACCGTTGTGATTATATTTTGATATAGATCAAACTCATTTGAAAGACATATGTCTCCCATATGTCTCCTTCGGAGACATATGGGGGGAGTGTGTCGGAAATTGATGTTATGCAATAGGTGTGGCGTTAATTGGTGTTTATTTCTGGAGTTTGTGACGCTAAGGGATTATGACCTTTGGGAGATTTTTGTGAAGCAAGCTTTTTGAAGCGTGAGAGAAGATACGTGGAGCTTTTAGTCTTGAATGATGAATTGTTAGATCAATTTGGAATATCATTAAAGCAATTCACAACACTAGTTAATTAGCTCATAAATTATTTTGCTTTCCATTTAGTTCAAACGACATCAATACGAATCTATTAAAGAAGTCGAGAATGAAGACGAAACGTAAGTAGCTAAAATATAACTTGCATCCTATATTGCAACAATACTTTTAATTATTTTGAAACCATTACCTGTAAAATGAAATTTATAGATTTTATTTAATTGAAGATTTTACACCATGGATCCAGTTTCTTGCAATAAAATGTCACATCTATGCTTTTGTAATAAGCCCGCCCAAAAATGTGATCATGGAATGTGATTGTTACCAGTTGGCATTAAATGCAGGACTTCATAGTTGCTTGCCATTTTTCAATTTTACCATTTGTAATCTATCCGGACGAATATTAAATTTTGGTTTTGCATTCTTAAAAAGAAACATACGTATACAAATTGGTTCCGTATGGTGTTACAGTAGCAGGAGCAACATGTACTTTGCAATGAAGTTATAAATTATGCTTGTTATTATAGCTATAGGCTGTTGTTTTTTATACTTACAACGTTTTATTGAGTTTTTAAAATGTTCCTTTTTGTGATAATTCTTTAGAATACTGCATTTTAGTCGCGATGAAATATCGAGGCAGATAAGAAGATCAAAGGTAAGATGAAGTACATTTTGGCGCCGAGTTAGAATAAGGCGCCAAAACGTACACGAACGGATCGATGAACGTAAAAAGAACGAAACTTTTGATAATCTTATGTGCACCTTTCGATTCGCTGTTACAAAAAAATGCCAGCTGATTTGTTAATTTATGCTAGTTAAAGTAGTTGGAAGACGACTCAATGATTCGTTGATCATCTTCCGTACAGAATGAATACACAAATGTAACGGAAAAAACATTATTAAGCAAAATATCTTTATTTAGTTTTAACGAGAGCACAGTTTTCGTGAAGTCTGCTAAATTACCCCATTTCCAATAAAATTAATTTTTTTTCTGCACATTTCAGTAAAGAATAAATACGCCGCATCCCGTACAATTCTTACCCTACCAGTTCAGAAATAATTAATAGGGATGGCTTGTTGCCAAGCCAGCGCAATTTATAAAATGAGCTGTGTTTCATGGTCACAAATGGACATTGGAGATTTGAGAGTAGATAAATTAATCCCGGGGGAACTTCCATATAAAAATGAGGGGGGTGGTCGTCGGAAATTTTCGAAAAACACCCTAAAGGTACCAGAATCTCGTTTGATGGGTATGGCTCAAAAGAAGTTTTACCCCTAAGAGGTACCAATTCAAAACAACTCATGTCATATTTCTGTCATATTTTTTTTTGGCTCAATACACTAAAGGGTACCGCGATAATTCTAACGTTGGTCATTTTAGATTTTAGTATCCTAAGCGGTACCAATCTACAAATTTTGACCCCTAAAGGGTACGACGAGCACCCCCGTCATTTTTATATGGGAGTTCCCCATTTCCGCGGGAAATTAATAGGCGGTGTAGCAGACGTAAATGGGGGTGGTTGTAGTTGATTCTTGCTGCGTAGGCTAATAAATTGATTAAAAGGTTGTTTATGTAAACACGGAGGGCACAGAAGCATCAAAAAGTGGCAAGGGTAATAACTTTTTCCGTTTTGATGTTGTTAACGTGAAATTTCACAACAGCACAGAACTCATGTTCACAAATTGAATATTTTTTCCCATTAATTTTTTTGCAATTTTTGGCGGGAAAATGTCGTCATAAAGTTGGCGCCAAAAAAATAACTTAGTATTATGAGATATCTGATGACAATCTCTGAAAGTACTCGCTACAAGCATCTCAAAACTGAAAAAATCTCGCAAATATGTTGATCCGACCAAAAGATATGACATTTCAAAATTTGAATTTCCCGCCCATAATCTGCTGGGGTCAAGGTTCATTTTGAGTCAATTCAACTGAAAACTTGCGCTTCAATCTACTTTAACAGTTTTAAACCTGGGAAGCTGAAATTTTACAACAATATAGAAGTTATCATTGGCAAAAATCCTATGATTTTTGTTTTTCAAATTTAAGTATTTTGGCGGGAAAAAGACGTCACAAAAATGGCGCCAAAGTTTTAAATTTGTATTATGGGATATCTGAGGACAGTTTCTGAAAGTACACGCCATAACAATTTTAAAAGTGAAAAAAGTTCGTAAATATGTTGATGCGATCCAAAGATATGACATTTCGAAGTTAGAATTTCCGCCATTTTGTTACGACGGAAATATCTGCCACTTTTCGATGCTTCTGTGCCCAACGTGAAAGGGTATTTATTTATGCTGATCCTCGATGGTCAATTGGTGTATTGCACGGTGGCAGGTGGTGGTTTCGCGTTCGAACGGTACAGGTCGAATCAGCAAAAAGTGTTTTTTTTTTGTTAATATGTTCTTTTGCTTTCTCTGTTTCTTTTTTCTTCTGTATATGATTTCTACGTTATTCTAATACATTGATTCGTTTGTCACAAAAGGCGGCGTCACTTTAAAGTACCAGTTACGATGATTTGCTTCTTTGTTTAAAATTTTCTGTACCGGGCACAGTTACGTCTACCAATTACTATTAAAAGATCACTACAATTTGTGTCATGATGAAGTTTTATTGCTCTGAACTAAGAAAAAAGGATCAGAGAAATTATTATCAGAAAAAAATGTGACTGTAGGTTTTAACTCCGCGAGGATGGAGCTCTTAGCATACGTACCCTGCACTGGAAAAGTTGAAAATTTACATTGTATGTAAATAACATGTAAATAACATGTCAGACACTTTAAATGATAATTTACAAGCTAATTCCCCTTTTACATGTTATTGTCGAGCCTGTAAATAACATGTAAATATTTTGAGTGAAACATGTAAATACAAGAGAAGATCCTGTAAATAACATGTAAATCGAAAAAGAGAGCCTGTAAGGAACCCTGAAAATAACATGTAAATCGAAAAGGGGGGCTAACATGTAAATCGAAAAAGGGGAGCTATCCTGTAAATAACATGTAAATCGAAAAAGGAACCCTGTAAATAACATGTAAATCGAAAAAGGGGGCTATCAAGACCCTGTAAATAACCTGTAAATTGAAAAAGGGCTGTCTAGATCCCGTAAATAACATGTAAATCAAAAACGGGAGGCTATCTAGGCTATCTAACTCTCTTTTTTGATTAACATGTTATTTACAAGATAGCCTCCCTTTCTCGATTTACATGTTATTTACAGGGTTCCTTGTAAGCTCCGTTTTTCGATTTACATGTTATTTACAGGGTCTAGATACTGTAAATGTGTGTGAAATAATTTCCATGTTAATTACATGACCTTTTTTTCTCACTGTAGCAAGAACCATGTAAATAACTATTTACAGTAGATTTACATGTGTGCTCAAACGTGTAAATTTCATGTAAATTTTATTTACAAAACCCTAACATGTAAATCGCAGTTTACAAAGTATGTAAATCCATATTTACATGTTGTAAATTTATTTTTACATGTGCATGTAAATTTTCAACTTTTCCTGTGCTGGGTGCTCTTTTCTCGCGCTCTCATCTCTCTCATAAAATTATTACACGCCTCTCGTGTCTGTTATATTTTCGCTACGGAGAGTTCACCAGCGGCTTCGCTCGTTACCAGCCTCTGGTCAGTCGGTAGGTCTTCGCCCGTACATTTAGGTCACAAGAACATGAAACCAAAACATTTAAAAATGTTCATTGTTTGCAGGAGCTTATTACTGTGCCGGCGTCGTGACATATCTTACGTTTTACAGGGTTCTGCTACGGAGGTGCTTTATATCTGTCATCGGTGACCCACGTGATCGAGAATATTCCGGTTATTATTTTTTTTGACATTCCTCAAATCCTTTTACTACAAATGTATAAAATTTAGATAGCTGAGTTTTCAGACCTGTTCCAGTTCCAAGAAACAAAAAAATAACTCGACGTCCGTACGTCGAATCTTTCAGTGTGTTATTTTTTATCATGGCACATAAATTGGAACAAGAGTTGGCATTATAATCCACAAGACATCCACGCTCACAGGCGACTGCTGTGAATGTTCACTGAAACTGGTAACTGAAACTGGTATGGAGATAAAACAGAGCCCCTAAAGAGCGCAACCTCGTTATTAAAGCATTGTAAGTATTATCCTAAATATGTTTAATCAGCAACACAAAACATCAGCAGCACGAGAATCTGGTCGTATTAACGGGGTGATCATGAGTTAATGACGTTCGACTAATTCAATATATTACTGAAAAGAGGGGCCATCAGAGGGGCTCGCATTAAAAGTGATTGCGTGTTTTTATTTAATGTTCTGTACGGTTATAAAAAAAAATAAAACAACCCGTGCGGGTTCATGGTCACTTCCATATGTGAAGCTAATTAAAGTTTTCGATTTTGGTGATACTGTTAGTAAACCTGCATTTTCCGTAAAAAAACAATTGTGTCAAAGTAGGGAAAATGCGTTAGGAATGTCAGTTCGTGGTCTTTCAATCAGATAAAATTCTTTGCAATTAATTGTTGAACACAAGAAAAGATACCTTGCAAATGAAACATGATGGACACTAATGTTTGACATACAAAAGGCAATCTGAAGGTTTTAATCGCAAGGCCTCGTTCATGATAAAGTTCTTTTTTGAAAACCACGAAACTAGTGTTCGCCCCATGTAACAGAATCCACAGAGGTATTGGATTCCGGATTCCAGCCCCCTGGATTCCGGATTCCACCCTTCTGATTTCGGATTTCAACCATCAGGATTCCGGATTCCAACCATCTGGATTCCGGACTCCAACCATCAGGATTCCGGATTCCAACCATCTGGATTCCGGACTCCAACCATATGATTCCTTTTTCTAGCATTCTTTCGAATTTTTGTTTCTACTCATGTTCGCGGCTCTTCAACTTCTTACTTAACTCGTTTTCTGTTATTAAATAAAAGAGAACAAATTCCACTGCCTTGTACAGTAGCAGTGGAGCATCAAGCCACGACTCCTTTGTGGAAAGTCAGGAATAATCTCTCACGGTACAAGTTAAACTACTACAACCACGTTAGTTTCTAAAAGTTTTTGCGCACCTTTATCTGGGAAATTGTCGAAGTTGTACTCTCTTGTAAACAGTAACGCCAAAGTAGACAAAACGATTCATCTGGTATTGACACTCATTTCTTTATAAGAACGTCAAAAATTGGAGTTCAGGCTAAGTCGAAACTTAATGTTCTTAATATTTTGGCCATTTTTGCCTGAAAATGTTTAAATTTTAAGCTCTTCTCAAGCTACACCAGGACGTGACCAGAAGCATATATAGTATTAGCTTTGTGGTTACAGATTCCACAAGCAGTCAAGACAAATTACACAACGACATAAATGAAAAATATAACGTAATATATATAGATTGGCTTAGCCTAACAGCGGAGCTCTGAACAGTAACGATGACGATAAGCTTAACTTAGGTGAAAGGTTGGAAGCACAAGAAAAACTAAAATTAAGATTGACGACCGGGCTAGCTATTTATCAATTTTAGCAATTCTCAAAAACTGTATTACGCGACCGTCTGCACAGTACATTTAGACCACAAAGGCTCACAAAAACAACTTTTTGTCGGTCTAGAATAACTACTGTGACTAATTTCCGAATAAAATACACCTGTTGCGTATCGAAAATTGCCCGATAAACTGATTTGGAAATCAAAATTGCAAAAAAAAATGCACAGACATCTTTGCGCAAGGCGACGCGAGTGAAGTTAGAACTAATATATATATAGATAGGCTGAGCCTAACAGCGTCGCTCTCTGAATAGAAAGCCGATGATAAGTTTAACTAAGGTGAAAGGTCGGAAGCACAGGAATTAAGATTGACGACCGGTCTATTTTTCAATTTTAGCAATTCTTAAAAACAGTAAGCTTATTACGTGACCGTCTGCACAGTACATTTAGACCGCAGAAAAGTTCACAAAACAACTTTTTCTCGGTCTAGAATAACTAGTTTGACTAATTTCCGAATAAAATTCACCTGTTGCATATCAAAAAAAGCCCGAGAAACTGATTTGGAAATCAAAATGGCAAAAAATACACAAACATATTTGCATAAGGCGTCGCGAGTGAAGACAGAACTATAAAATCCAAGTCTTGTTTTGTTTACATAAAATCGCTTTTCAACCTATGTAATGAATGAACAAACACATAAAAATGGACAACACAGTCTTCTTTCGAAAAATTTTATTCAAATCTCCATTAATTTATGTTAATTTAAAAGCAAAACGCGGACCATTTAAAGGGCGTCGAGGCCGAGCCGTGTCTTCGGTGAAATTCAAGAAATTAATACAACTGAATTTAAGCTAAACAATTCTCCAAAACTAACGAGAACACAAACAATCAAAGGGCTCTTAAAGCCATCTCGTTAATGCGAGAGAACGTAAGGTTAACAAGAAGCTGTACACAGCTTGAACTCGTGGCGCCTTTAACTCGTTGCAGCATTGATTCCCGAGTGTTTTGAGTGCTTTTACGGAGAAACATAAGCTTAAAATTATGTCTAATCAAAGGCACAAACAATCAAAGGGCTCTTAAAGCCATCTCGTTAATGCGAGAGAACGTAAGGTTAACAAGAAGCTGTACACAGCTTGAACTCGTGGCGCCTTTAACTCATTGCAGCATTGATTCCCGAGTGTTTTGAGTGCTTTTACGGAGAAACATAAGCTTAAAATTATGTCTTATCAAAGGCTCCTAAGAGCCAACCCGTGAAGAAGAAATGCTAACGAACGTGTAACGCAATATTGCCGTAAGCTTACGTTTTCACACTGACACGGTTCGATATTTCTTTTTTAATTAAAGGTAAGGATTTTTGACTAACGAAAAAAAAAACAGTACATCACTTTCATAATGTCCAGTTCGAAGAAAGAAAAAAAAAAAAGGGAAAAAAAGAGGACTTTAGGGAGACTCGAACTCGGGCCTTCCGGTGGTAAACCACAACCTCAATCCACCACGCTATCGAGGAACACACGCTCAATAGGGATTAAATTTTATTATTTTAAGGTAGATACGCATCAAATTAAAACGCGTGTTTCGGTTGCAAAATCCTTTTAGATCGATTTTAATGTTGCACTAAAAACTCCAAATGCGAAACATATGTAAGCTTATTGTTGTCTATATTCGTTAATTTACATCAAATTAATTATTGTTATCGCTGGATTCACGTTGTTCTTGTTACGAAACGTATTCCTAACAAAGCATTCACCCACTAAGTTTAAAGCTGATGGAAGGAGCGAGCGAGTGAGTGAGTGAGTGAATGAGTGAGTGAGTGAATTTTATTTACCTTCATATAGGAAGTTAACGAAGCATGTTATTAACGCGAATTTTTAAAGCCCCTTAATTTATAGCATCGTTAATTAAAAAACCACTTATTTACAGCATCGTTATTTGAAGACACCTTTATTTCATGCGAAATTACATATTAGTCGGCTTCGTGGTTGGCGCGCTGCAGGTATAACAGACGCTATAGAAAGCGCTCGAGAGACGGGATGTTTCTCATCCCTGGACCCTTTTGAGCAATAACATTCGATTCGAAAGTACATAATCCGCTGTATTTTACATGCCTTAAACCATGCTTAAATGTACCTACATGTACTTGCTTAAGATACATATAAACAAATGTGATTGATATTAAACTTTGAGTTCTGTTGGAAGTTGTTGTTATTTCTTGTAAAATGCGCGGTTTGCTATAGCTTATTATACCCAAGACATCACATTCGCGTTAATTAAATGCACGTAAAAATATTTCGGACGGAAAATCGCGTTAATTTAATGCACGTAAATGTAACTTTTCAGAAATTCGCGTTAATTTTATGGCGTGTAAATTTTTGTCGCGTTAATATAGGGCTTCGTTAATTACCTATATTAAGGTAGCTACCGTTACCGATAACCCGTTCATTACGCTTTCACGTATACACGGGTTTAAAAGTAAGACTACACTACATTCACTACATTCAGTAGCCGACACTTAAGCTCGATCGCTAAGCAAATAGCAAGTTATATAAAAGACAAAACTTGCCGGAGCAAAAATCCCACAGGAATAAGCGGCGAACACAATATCAAACGGTCCTATCCATCCATGAACGCCTTGAATTGTCTTGAAAACGTGCAATCGTACGCTGTAGTTCTTTATTTTGCTTCTCAAGTCAACACACGGGGAGATTTTGTGGTATGTATTTCATGGCTGAAAGCCATATAGTTGTCGACATAAACTTAAATATGCTTGCATAAATTTGCATGCGCTAATGTGACACGAAAAAAAAAAAAGAAGAAAACTCAGAGCCGGGTTTACAACTCGTGTGCTCCGCCACGAGTAATAAAAAATAACAAGAAGAAGAATTAGAAAAGATTGGGTGCCTTTGATAGGTAAATATAGTAATGATGTTACAGGTAAAATGTGAAGGGTGTTTTGTTTCTGATAGTTGGGTCAAATATATAATATAATTTGTTTACAAATTGTGTGTTTTAGATTTATAGAAGGTATAGCATAGAGATGGAGTATACAATGGCTTTGTGGCTACATGGGGTGGGATAAGACGAGGCGACTTGCTGCGTGTGTTTATTATAGCATAAGGACAAAATGCGAGCCGCACTAGTCAACTGGATATGGTTCTTGGCAGGATAGAGAACATTGAGAGAAAGTTTGAAAATACGTGTAGGTCTAATGGTGGAGTTAGACATTGTAGTCATAGAGGACTTAAGGGCTCTTTTAGGAGCTCTAAAATCAATAAAAGTCATGAGCAACAAAAGAATCACGAGTGTGAATGTAAATAATTTTGATGTTATTCTAGTGTATTTGTTGAAAATAGTCTTCATTTTACTGAGGGAAAACTTCTAAGGTAGACTATTGTAAAAAAGGCAAATGAAAATCGTTTACTTGTCGGTTTTTCCGTTGACTCAACAATTGTGTATTTTCGGGCAGAATGGTGTCTTTTGTAGGAATAGAGCTGGTGATCGCCGGCTCCGTGAGGCCGTTGTTAATAAACGCCCCCAGCGTTTAATCGAGAAAATACGGTAATAAGAACAATACAAACAGTAATCACACATCCATATCAACGGCAGGCCAACCTGGTGTTTTCAAACTTGTACCTCGTTTGTCTCTTTTTAAATACCATAGTCTCAAGCATGTGTTTCAGTCGATTTCATAGTGGCCATTCAATTATAGTTATTCAGGTATTTTATTAGACTTTAAATGTATTTTTTTATATATATATTTATGCAAACCAAGTTTAGGTTGTTTTGTAATTTAGAAGTTTTTCAAGTTTGGAATTGTGAAATGTAATATCCTATTCAGCCTCAAGCTAATTTCTGGGGGGGGGGGGGGGGGGGGGGGGTTCATTTCGTCATTTTCACGAAAACAAAACGCGCGAAAATTAATCAACAAGAAGGAAAAAACAAAAAAGGTGCTAGTGCTTGTGTGGAGAAACGCTAGCCTCCAATAGCGGTCTTTCCCCACGAACTCACAAGAAAATTGAGGACTAAATATACTCACAAATCACCAGGCTTGATCCACAAAAATCTCTGAATTGGGTTTATTGGCGCAGTCACTTAGATTCACAACAAGTCCTCAGGCTCACGATCACTCTCAACTAACTCAGAAAACTCTTATATTCATACATTCCATGCAAACTAAATATTTAGGAATTTCCGGTATCTGTCACAGATGTCCTTAATTTCACAATCACTAATTGGTTTTTAACGGATTCGGTAATAATTTTGACACATCACGTGGGTGATCGAATGCCACTGAACATCACGCAATCACAAAGCCCCAGTCTTCGACACTTGCCACAAGAGAAATAAAGTGCACTTTCATGTACCCTACCCTATTTTCGGTCATTTTTTCATTTCATCTTATGAAATGTTATAATTTGTTTATCGTCCCAATAATATTCCCTTCCCACCCCCTTCCATTCTATAACAAACAATCCAAATTGCCACCCTTTGGAAATACATTTCGAAATATATTTACCTGAGTCGCTTTCTAGTCTACTCCAAATCTCATCGAAAGAAACATGCGGAGCAAAAGACGTTTTGTTGTCACGAATACAACGCTTTTGGTATCCAACACTATGTATGCCTATATGTAGTGAATGCCTCAAATGCGACAAGAACTACTGACGATTATCAGCTAACATATTGTAGAATTGCAAAATAAAATGGAACGAAAGAGAACGAACCCTGTTTTCTCGAAGTCAACTGCTAATGGATACTGTACTAAGATTTGCCATCAAACTTTTCATAAACACCTGTCAATCAAAGTACTCAAAAGACAAGTCTTTTTTCAGAACTTCAATTAATCAAATGAATGGCTTTGAAGCTGAAGTTTCATGGTATGTGATCATATCATAACTCTTTACACTCACATTATCAATCACGTGAAGAGTGACCCCAAATATTCTATATATGACCCGCGAACAGGTTCCTGGCTTGGAGGGGCGCTATTTTGCGGCGCGAACCGTCGACCCCGCCGTCCGACTCGAAGTGTGTCCGCAGGCTACTCTATATAACAGAACAATACCGACTAACGTTTTTATAAAAGCAAAACATCAAACCGTAATGGCAATGATTCAGTATTCGAAAACAGAACAAAACCCAAAATTCATGCTATCTTGCTCTTCCCACTGTTGAATAATCAAACCGAAAGATTTCTAGTTAGCTAAATCAGTAAAATCTGACCTGTCTTGCATACTATTGCATAATCATGAGAGCTCAACATTTATTATCGCTCATATGAAAACACAAACTTTCCCGTGGGAACATGTGACATAAAAAGAGGGAAAAAACTGATAACATCTAAGAATTTCGATTAGAAAACACGCACATACATTCAAAATATCTTGTTAGCTTCATAAATTAAATTGGTAACTAAAAAGAAAAATTCAACAATTCTATAATACAAACTAGTTAAATGCACGCATTTCATTGCCTCAACTGAAAAACATTCACTACAAGCACTATTCACTATTTTATATTCTGAAAATACTATTCACTTATATTTTAAAACATCGATCATTCATACATTCCTTAGGGCCCGGGACAAATAAAAAAAATGTCTTTAAGCACTATACATATGAAAATAATGGACCATTTAAAATATTTACTTATGTCGTCGTTTCTTTACGAACTCTCTGCATAACAATTCGATAGGAATACAACATAGATAAAAAATAAGGGTAGATTAAATATTTTCTTAAATAGCCATTGAAAGCCGCATTTATTATCTCATTATCACTAATACACAGAAATCGATGACCGGAAAGAGTGACGCGATTGCCATCGGAAATATTTTCTGACAATGGTGTCGGTGATTTTTCAGATGTGGGTTACTTTTCTTTTAACGCCCTTCTAAAGTTTGATGTTCCCAATGTTTACGTATTTTTCTACAAAAGAGACCATAACTTTGTAACAGAAACGAAATTAAAAAAAGCCCGACAACGTTTTTGAAAGGAGGTACATGTATCGCAGAACATTCCGGCCAATTTTCAGAATTTTCAGCCAATTCAGTTGCAATCCCTAGGTAAACGAACTTGAAATGTTCACACCTGTACGCACTTCTATTTTATGAGAGGGGTGAATCCGCCGATCCGTGCTATTTTTTGGCTCGATCCGTCGATCCGACGTTATTTTCGTTCAAATCCGGATCCGCATTACTTGAAAACTTTCCGCAGTATAAATGTACTGCACACGGGTATATGTATATGTTTTATTATTTGGAATTTTGTGGCAAAATACACATGTCGTGATACGTTAAACGTTCTAACACTATTTAATTCTTAAAACAACTTCAAACAACATTTAATAGAAGAACAATCTTAACAAATTTAAATGTCGCCAACCCTTACGTTTAAACGCTATTTAGCCTATTTACTGCAAACAATGTCCGGAACATCCAGTTCCCCTTAAACAACATCACGCGCCACAGACGCTACGCTAAAATAACCAATTAAATACAATTAAAACCCAAAATTCATGCTATCTTGCTCTTCCATACTATTGCATAATCATGAGAGCTTAACATTTAGCCATTCATTTAAGAAATTGAAATTACTAATTACTGCTTTCCTCAAATTCACGACAAACTGTCAACACAAACGAATGCAATACGTATATTTAACTAAACACAAAAACTCACTCTGCGCTTTGGGCGAGAATTGAAGGTGACATTAGCTATTTATACTTTACAATCTGTCCATTCTCTCAACAGTGTTCAAATATTACATTCTGTTTTTCTTTGTCTTGTCAATTAAGTCCCAAAAAGTGCCAATATCCCTCTTGAAAAAATCAGAACGTTGAAATCGCTTATAAAATGCTTCTTGAAATGCTTGCTTGATGAACTTTAGTTAGCTAAATCAGCAAAATTATGACGTCTTTTGCATACTATTGCATAATCAAACCGCAATGGTAATGATTCAGTATTCCAAAATAAAACAAAACCCAAAATTCATTCTATTTTGCTCTTCAGTCCAACTCTTGCATAATCAAACCGAAAGATTTCTACTTAGCTAAATCAGCAAAATCTGACCTCTCGCATACTATTGCATGAGAGCTCAACATTTAGCCATTCAAAATTGAAATTACTAATTACTGCTTTCCTCAAAAATCACGACAAACTGTCAACACACAAAAAAACAAAGTTCAGGACAACATTTTACTGGTAAACGAATGCAATACGTATATTTAACTAAACACAAAAATTCACTCTGCGCTCTGGGCGAGAATTGAATGTGACATAAGCTATTTATACTTTACAATCTGTCCAATCTCTCAACAGTGTTCAATAAATTTGATATTATATCTCGTTATTTCGCTGAATTGATTATAGCTCAATTTATTATATTATCGCTCATATCAAAACACAAACTTTCCCGTGCGATTTAACTTCCTCAAAACGTCTGCATTCATTTTAAAAATACACCGTGAAATTCTCAAACTGCGTTTCCCAACAACATACATTTGAGCCTTTTTACCCTACTAATGGAGCACTAATGGCTTTACGACAAATGATTGACAAGAAAAACACAAATTTCTTGAACCTTTGAAGATCAAAATGGGCTCAGTCGAAGCATACTGCACTGAAAAAATGGCAAAATGACGGGTTTTTTCGCTCCAACTAAATCACATTTCCCACCAAAGTGTTAACTAGATCCCAGTCTCTTCAAAACTGAGTGTGGATGTTGACATTACGCCTATTAAAATGAGTTATACCGCTAAAAGCGATGACCGCGCGGTTGAACTCCATACAATCCTTTACGTGTCATTGGTTACTTCAAAAGTTAATAATATCCATAAATTTGAAACCGAAATGGAAGTGACAAAAATGTGAAAACATTTTAGGGTCGCAAAAAATTCAATAAATATTCATTTGCATAACATCCCGCGTCGTCAGACTGTGTAGTAAACATGAACCCAAATCAGGCCTTTTGCTTTGAAAAAAGTACTGGTGGTCAGCGGGGGTTTAGCAGTTCATACGGTACACTCTATTTACCATATATGACATATCTTGGTGAGCAAAGCAGCTCCCGCGCCATTTTTGTCCCAAAGACCAAGAAAGGTAGGCATTTGTTTAGTTTTCTTTTAAAAGCAAATAGTTAAGAGCAAATAAAAACTTTCCTCGCCCTTTTGGCGTTTTTTAACACAACTTTTTTGCTTTTTAACAATATACGAGGTTGCGTACTGGTGACGTTTTTCTTTGTATTCTACCGTTGTTCGTGTTGTCTTGCACTCTATTACAAATTTTTTATACCTTTCGTTGCTTTGTTTTATGTCACCCATGAATTACTCAACAATAGTCAATCATACCCCGAGCTCTGCAAAATCTTCATAGCGTGACTTTATTGTTGTCACATGACACAAATCCTTTTCTGGATTTGGCGTTCCTTTGAAAACCGCAAATCCGAAGAATCCTTCCAAGCAAATCCGTTTTTGGATTCGACCAAAGGAACGCACCTGCGCATCGACAAACAACGGTTTAAAATGAACAAGCCCATTCCCGTCCCCAGAGTTGCGCAATACTGCACATTTGTGCACTATCTAACTGCATTTTTATACTTGGCCGCTACGCCCAAGTTATAACAAGAGGCTCCAAGCTGCCTACACTCATGCGCATGCGTAAGAAAGTTTTATGATATATTTCAAACATGATTAGAAGATGTCCGATATGGAGAAGAGTTACTCCTTTCATTCAGTCGTCGTTCCTGCAAACCACGTTGTTTACTATTGAATGTTTTGTAAATGGAGGCTGTACTACAATAAAGCCAGTGATTCTTCTGAGTGTTATATATACCTAACGTGAACATTAGTAATATAAGTAGGGTTGTAGGAGACGCTGTCGTGACACTTCAGTAACGCTGTTTTACCGGAAGTTAGAGTAGCCGGAAGTCACTAAATGGCAAAGCTATGAACCGAAAGTGCACAATTTAAAATACGCGTGCATACATTTGCATGCAAAATCGTGACAAAAAATAATAATAATAATAATAATAATAATAATAATAATAACAAGACGCTGTGGGAGCGTATACTTGGGCGTCGTTGTATTAGGCATATTGGAGAATAATTGTCTTGGGATATTTCACGGTTTGATGATTGAGAGTATACGGATAGTGTGAGTAGTCTAACAAAGAAGCGCGTTAACCGTCTAAAACAAGAAGACACAGTACACTTAGCGTGTGAGATCGCACGCAAATTATTAAAGTAGCGTGTCCACTGTGTCAAAAGACGAGTACATACTGAAAAATACAAATCGATGCCTACTTTGTACTTACCGTTGAAAAAAAGGCCGTATGTCAGAGTTTCCCGATGGTTGTTATTGGTTTTAGCTAAATTTTGTAACTAGCTGGTCTGTGTTTCCGACACTTTTGAAGTGAATGCAAATGTAGCCGCAAAGTGGCCTTTCGAAGCCATGATGTAATTGCCTGGTCCGGACCCGAGGTCAAAACAACTTTTCCAATTGAAAGTTTTGCTGGAAGTATTTCCGCCGTTATTATAGTAAAGTTTGAATGAAACTTATAAATTTAATCAAAGTTAACGACAGAAGTGATAACTTAGGAGGAGAGAAACAAATTTAGCCCTTTGAAACATATTTTTGCAGTTGAGGTAAAAATGTTGCAATTTGCATAATGTGAAAGTAATTTGAAACCTTTCCAGTAACGCATAACGCAGCTGTTTCGTAAAACATCTCGCAATCAGACACACGAAAATATATCCAGTTTTTATTCCTCTGTATCCGAAACACAGAAAAGAAAATTAAATGAAAAAGTGATCGCTTTAAGGTTATTTTCGCCCGAGAAACATTCACTAGCAGAAGCAAAACTCGGAAGAAACGTCTCGCAAGACACCGCGTGCATTGTTTACATCTTCTCTCGGCGGTGAATTTTTGCACCCAAAGTTTCAGTTGTCTGTTCTGTTCTTTCAACTTCACGAAATAAAAATTAATGAAAGGCAAACAACCGAAAAAGTGAAATTAATTGGGATTCCTACAACGCTTATATTTCTTCCTTCGCTGTCCACTGTTCACTTCTTATTAAATAAGCGCTATGTATGTATTCGTCTAAATTATCTTCTTCATGTTCGTTTTAACATGTTTTAGCGGGTTTCCGTCATGAAGGTATCATAGAATTAATCGCGAGTGTCAAATACTTTCGCAGTGTCTTCTTGAGTAATTTCCTTACGCATATTGAATATGAAACTGTTAGATGCAACAGAGAAAACACAACTCGCACTTTGTGACGTTCGCCTCGCATCAACAAACAACAGGTATACTCCACCGCGGTCAAACGAGAGAAATTTGCAAAAGTTAACCAAAGTACTTCAAAGTTAAGGTTGTCATTTTCTCTGTTTATTAAAAGTTTCATATATTGACAATACACTGTCAACTCACTAAACGTTTTGAAAGTTTACTAAAAAAAGTTCTAAGCGTTTGAAAACTACGAACCGCAGAACTGTCGGCGCCATTTGCCAACACAATTTTGCTCAGGCACGAAGCGTTTTGATCAGTTTTCAACGATCGAAAAGAAGCTCGTTATTTTGAGCCGGAAAGATGAAAAGATAGTTACATAAACTAATTATTTTATACATCTTGCCCACGTTTCCACTTAATTCTAAATGAATCCCACCAAATAAAACGAAAAACGCCTCGGACGTGTGACCGCGGTGAAGGTTTAAATAATCCCGCCGTCCCCAGAGTTGCGCAATACTGCACATTTGTGGACGACCAAACTGTATTTTAATACTTGGTCGCTACGCCCAAGTAATAATAAAAAGAAAAAAGGAAAAACGAAGGGCATTTTTTAACTCATTGCGCTTTGCGCATGAGTAATTAGCTTCTGTTTCTATTTGCACGACTTTTTTGTGGTGAATAAAAACAGTTGTTTAAATAACATCAGTTGCAATTTACTAGAAAACTATCAATATTCATTCTGCATGTGTTTAGTTTTTGTAAAAGATTTTTCTGGTTGACATTACAGAAACAGATGGTTCAAAATGTTAGTCTAAAGAATTTTCGTGTCAATAATTCAATTAGCTTGTGGTTTGGAGTTGAAAACAATTTAATTTAATTAGTTTGAGTCTTCCAGACCAAGGGAACCTTTTCCACGTTTCTTTTGTGAATAATAAAAGCAACTTTTAAAAATAAAAATTGCCAGGAAATAATAAACCTTCATTTTGGATGCATCAAATTTCTGTGCAGAACTTTTCTGGTTGACATAAAATGATTACTGCAACAAGTTGCTCATTTCACTGGGGCAGTAGTTTTGTCATTAACTCTGGAAATCCCGTAAAAAAGCTGGCATCACGAGTTTTTCGTATTTCAACTAACTCCTTTCCTAACTACTGTTAGAAACTTTATAAAAGAACTAAGCAAAACATAGACGTCGCCATGATTTTGCTGTTATCTGCAGGCTAATATGGTTTCGATGACGCTGTCGCCGTTTTGTTTATTTACGCCGAACAATGCTTTTGACGACTTTGAAAGCTAAACAACGAGGCGAAAGCTTCCAAACGGTTTTTTGTCAGCACAGGAGAATGTCTAATCACAGGTCTGAGTTCATTTGCTCCACAGCACATACATTAGATTTAGACGGTTTTATGGATTTTTGTGCTTTGTTGTTGTAACGAGTGGATATTTCTTTCAAGTTATAGGTCTTTTAACCACTTTGGCAGCTTCCTTTACTCCCGATACTTGAACAGTTTATTCTTTCTATATTAAATACAAACAGTTATTGTTTATTGTAATTCTATTGTTCAATTAGATTCTCAGGTTAGCATTTGGTTTAAACTTCAGCGTTAAATTCATCACGGGTTTTCGTAGGCGCCTGATTAATTCTCCGGTTCGTTTTCTTCTTTGTTGACTTGTACTCGTGTCCTTTTTTCCCAAATCTCGTAGTATTTCTCAGTAATTAGAACTTTTGTCTGTTTTCGTATTTTGAATTTTCTTTTAAGACTTTCTATTAAAATTCCGTTATACTGTTTGAATCTTGTTTCATTTGTGTCCGCCATTTTGTTTCTGCATTGCTCGAAATCCATTCAGTTATCCTAACTGTCAATCATTTTTAATTTCACCTTGTTGCACTGCAATTTCACCCTTATGCACTGCCAATTTCATTTTTTTGCACTGTTTGGGATTAATTAACATTCTCTCAGCCAATCAGAATGCAGACATTTTTGCATTTATATTATTAATACCGTGACACACTAAAGAACACGTCGAGACACGTTTTCTGTACTCGCCGTGAATATTTGATTTATTGATTCCCGATAAAATCCACACTCGTTTAATATTTCCCAAACAGTGACTTCTTTGCGTTGCATTTGAAAAGACTACTTTAAAAATCAATGAAATCAGTAAACGACCTGGCTATATTAGCGAATCTCAAAAACAAAATTTAATACGCGACCATCAATTAAAATAAACTGTGCAATGTGCACAAGAATTAGAGCGAACACAGACTTCAAAAAACAACATCACCTCAGTCAATCTAGAATAATTAGTGTGAACAATTTTCGAATAAGAAACATAGGTTGAGTATGAAAAATAGCTTGCAAAACTAACTTGGCAGTAAAAATATCAAAAATTACGGCTCATCCTCGGTGTAAGAACCTGTCAAATTCACGAGTGACGTAAAACAAAGAAAACAAAAGGCATAAAACAATAGAGTCAACTGGGAATGCAATACTACAAAGGTAAAAAACAAAGGAAAAAGTCACAGGTTCTTACACCGAGGTAAACCCAAAATTACGCAGTCATTTTGGATTTTGCGACGCGAGTGAAATTAACACCGCGAAATGCAAATCTGGTTTTCCTTAAAAAAAGATCGCTTTTCAGTAAAATAACAAACACAGGAAAAAGGACAACGAATTCTCTCAGTCGAAAGTTTTATTCAAATATATGTTAGTTTAGTCTCAAGAGCAAAATGCGTTAAATATCGCATCGAGGAAACTGTCAGGCACGCAAGCAAATTTCTAGCATATGTCGAAGAATTTCTCGCACAATTGCTCGACCGAATGTCAGTGGCCGAATTTTCTAAATATTTCTCAAAAACCACTGATAACACAAAGAAACAGTCTATGAAATGTTTCTTACAAAGTAAATGGGCATTCAAAAATGTTATTTTCTTTACCGTAGTTTTTCAGGAATGCTTGAAAATTCTTAGAAAAGTCTGCCTCGCTTCGCGCTTCGAGTAAGAATTCTGAAGAAAGACATGTCCTCACTTTGTGATAAATGGATGCTGATTCCGTCGCTTTCAGCTCTCTAACCGCCACTTCAAAGGCATACAAATTGTCTTTCCATCCGTGTTTACATTCTGCGATCAATGATTATGGAGTTTGGCGTGTCTGCACCATTGTTTCTTTAACCTGAGAGGCAGTGATGGTTTCATTTGATGGCTGGAGTTCCGAGTGCAATCGAAGGATCGAAGATGAGCGCGAGATTCGCAAAGAAACAATCGCAGTAAAAGAAAATTGGCGTCAAAAGAAAACGCTCAACCTTTTGAGAAAAAATATTGAATGAAGCTTGTGTATAGTTCCTGCTCCAGTCATAAATAAATTATATCTCTTGAGTAAACGCCATGGTTTATAAAATGCCACAATGCAACTTCAGCCTTCCAGAAATTTATTAAAATAAAAAACACAATGCGCATCACTGATCACCGATCGCTTGATCGATCATGGCCGGGCCCGGCTCAGGATACCAAAACGAAATAAAACCAGTCGATTTACACAACTCGCATGGCATGGAATTGTCTTACTGTTAAAGTCTTTCCGAATATATATCGCTTTGAAGTGGGAAACTTTCGTGCAAGGACGGCTCGCTTTCTACTTGTAAACAAAGAGCTCAAATTACGGCAAGAGCTTTAAATTTGCATAAAATCCTACACAAACGAGATGTGATCAGATCTCTCTGAAATGCGAAGATAACAACATCCACCTTTTGACCTCTGAATGAAAAGAATCGTATTCGTATTAAAAATATCGCAGTGGCTATTCGTACGGCACCCGTACGCGGACTTCGATATTCGTACGGGAGTTAATTCTTTGACGCGAAATATTTCTAAGTGTCACGATGAGTCGCTCTCGTGAGTATACAGAGACTCAGCAAATTAGTCTGAGCCAAATCAACGTCGCTTACCAGAAGCGCTTCGTAAAGCTAAACGAACATTAATATTGTGGACCAACAAAAGTGAAGAATAACATCGAAAATTGTCGAAAGTTTTGGACTCCCGTACGAATAGCAAATCGAAGTCCGCGTACGGGTGCCGTACGAATAGCCACTTCGTAAAAATATATGTCAGCTTCAGATTATCGAAACCTCAAGAAACCGGGTTTTCCTTTACGGCCAGCATTCGAGACTCTCAATTGGATGTGACGTAAAAAACGTCAACCGTTACTAGGAAACAAGGCTCATAAATATGTACGAACCCCACTCAAGTGGGGTTCGCATAATTACACACTTTGACCGTGTTGAAGTCGTCATGAATGGAAAATGAACGTCTGAAAAATTGAAATGTGGATTACAGAAGCGGTCATATTTGTTTGAAAATAGTGAGTGACAAACCGGTTCTATCTAGTCCCCCTAAAACCGAAACATGTGCACAGTAGACGGATTATGATTGGTTTAACCTTCTTGAAGCCTTTTATAACAATAGGGGACAGAAAAAACTTTCTAGGGGAGGCAGGGGCGAGTTCGCCTACACTAAAATATGCGTGCATAAATTTGCATGCAAAATCGTGACACAAAAACAAAATAAAAAGAAAAACGACGACCATTTTTTAACTCTTGCGCTTTGCGCATGAGTAATAAAATTTTGGGCCAATAATTGTCAGACTGCGTGTCACCAATCTGGCTATTAGGTATCTTCATCCCTTAGTCAAGATCAATGTTTTGTAGAAACAAACGCCTACGCCTACGACGCGATACGGGAATAAAAACAAATCGTTAGATGTAGATGAGGCACAGAGTACTGATTATAAGAGTGTTAAAAAAATCCCAAATAAAAGGTTGCAAGGGGATGTTCACATGACACCGGTACCACTTTCATACCGATACGAGTTCATCCCGGTTCCCTGTTTTGGCTGTGTATTCGCTTACAGAATACCATCACAAAAAGTCGTACAGGTATCCCTTCATCCCAGAGGTTTTTGTACTGCAAAAATATCTCGACTTGCATTGCACTGGTGTTATGTTAATGTGATAAAACCACTCGTTTAGAAACTTCTACCGGTATTATGACCCCCCCCCCCCCCCCCCCCCCCCTCTAACTGAGAACAGATCCCAATGACCCATGATAATTATTTGAAATCTATTTATTAGTTCAATTTCCGTCCATGTGGTGAAGATGATTTTGATTCTCGTTTTTAGACTGAACAGTCCATACATTGCATTTCCAGTACCACGGAGATCAGATCAACTGGTCAATCAGTATGTGACATGGGAACCAATGTTAGTTTCAAATAATTTTCATTGGAAGAGGCCGGTGTATGTAGGATCTGTTCTCTTGCATCAATTTCTCTTGCCAGAAATTGTATTCAGATTTCTTGTCTTCTTTTTGCCATTGGGTTGAAAGAAAAAAGAAATTATCAGGAAAACTAATTTTTTGGTTGATGTTGAATCCCTAATAAAAGGTTACATGTTTTAATATTAAAATATCCTTATCACTAGGAGAGAAGAGGATCAACAGGTTCAAAAGCTTCCACTTCAAGTAAGCAAATATAGGCTCTTTATGAGTTATTGCTACCTTTGAGGAGAAATAAATTCCTTTGGCTTTTTTTGAATCTGTGAGTGACAATCTGTGAACTTCTGATGGTCAATAGTTAATGCATGAATTTCATGAAATGAGATTATCATCCTTAGAAGGTGAATTTTGTTTTGAGTTAGGCCAGTTCAAAACGTATAAATTTTGCCATGTCGAATTTAATTAAAGTAAATAAGTTCGGCAGAAGTTCGACGTCTGAATAAGCTGTCGCATGTTCGACTTGTCTTTCCGCATTACACGGCAAAAAAGGCGGTATGGACTCAACCGTTGAAGATAATCAATTTTCTGGTTGAAACGGTGATGGGCAGTGAACTTTGTTTTAAGCCCTTTTTATGCACCAATTTAATAACCAGCAAATGTAAATTGATTGATAAAATGTACTAGTTAAATTAAAATCATCTAGCCCTGAGCCATCAGACAGCTCTATCAATTCTTTGCAGATTGGTACTTTTTGTGCAAATTAAAAAAAAATTCCTAAATATTGAACGGAATATAGTAGCAGTACGTGGCAGGACTAGCCATTGAAAATTCTTATGTAAGTATATTAAGTGTTCCTTTTTAAACAATTATACTTTCTGTTGTCTAGGTACAAGTAGTCCTGGCAGCAGTTACTACAGTAGTGGCAGCAGTGGAAAATTATTAAGTTCAGACCCTCAGGTATTTACATGTAATTAAACCTGTACACATAGCTTAGTCAGATAATAACAATAATGATGGGGGAATTCTTAAGTGTTGAGCTTAAAAAGCCATCTTAAAGAACCTTTTCACCAGCTTTTGAGCTGCATTTTATTGGCTGACAAACACGAGCAAAGAAAGACAGGGTAATGTTTAATGCTCACAGCCTTACACAGCCTAAAAAGTATATTCTGGATCACAATGCATGCCTTCACGCAGTGTTGCTTTAACATTTTACAAACAGACTTAAACAGTATCAGATGGCCAAAACATGGAAAATAATCACACTACCAGGAAAACCCAGAATGATGGTTTTTTTTGGAAAACCCAGAATAATAGTTTTTTTCTTTTTGTGTGTGTGTATGTATGTGATTGTGTGGCGTTTCTCATTTCATTTTACTTTGGTATGATGGAGCATAATATTTACACTACATGTATTCCGTGACATTGAGGCATTTCATATTTAACCCTTTCACTTGGAGTCAAATCTTATTGGTATGCGTAACAAGATAGTAACTGTTAAGTTTGTTCCTTTTGTGAAGTAGTTTCCAATGGTACTGATTTAGCAAAGTTAAATTTATGACCTTTTTTTGGATTTTGGCCTTGGTTGCCTTTGTTAGTGAAAGGTTATGTACTCAACAACTATAAGTGTTTTGTTTTTCCTTCAGGATGTACCCCCTCCTCCCCCTCCACGGGACTATCATGGACATTTGAAAACCGCAGGTCTATACAATATGCATGTCTACATCATAGTTTAAATGTAAACTAACTGGATAATACCGAGTGGGTGCTAGCCAGACAGAAAAATATTTTACACCATGACCAAAACCCATTATGTATTACTATGGCCTGCTGTAACTTATTCAAAATGATCTTTGCAGCCTTGTGAGCTCCTCTACTTTACAGAAATATTTGTAACAAAATCTTGTATGAAGGATGTATACATTATATACTGACAAATATCCCCATATACTTTCTATTAACTTCATTTGGTCCTGACAAAATCCCCAATCTTCGTATTAAAAAAACTCTGAAATACAGACCCCCCTTTGTCATGCGGACAATGGACACAAAATCTCGGCACCAGCAGGAAAGTTCATACAAACCTCTTAAACCATTTCATTATGAATACTACAATGCAGTTCGTAAGTGGGTAAAATACAGTTTCCAATGTCATTTATTTAACTCCATTAAATTGAATACATTTTTTTGACGAGAGACCTAAGTGAATTTCATAGATTTCTTTGATATTGAAATTCCAACGTTAAAACTATTTTAATGCCTTATTTCTTTGGAATTCCTGTGCCTTGGGTGTGGGGTGGGTGGCACATTGTGTCCTCCCGTCGTAGCCTCAAGAGCTTTGAAGTAATGACAATGAAACTTGGAGGTTAAATGGCTGGTCCAAAACTGTTTCCTATGTCGTCCACAAAACGGGACGATGACGCCATATGACGTGAGAATTGCGTAATACGTTTTGACAGCCGCCATCTTGGATTTCGATATTTCTTCTAACCCTCAAAACCGTTAAAATGAGTAATTAGTACAGTGCTAACCCGGGCTCACCACGACATATTAAAATAAGGGGTCCTCGCTGGCTCGGACCCCTTATTTTAATATGTCGTGGTTACCCCGGGTTAGCACTGTACTAACTACTGCAATCCGGTTATCCACGGGCCCCAACCCGGCAGTACAACCCAAACTGATCTGGTATAACCAATTGAAGAAACGTAAACACTGTATATACCCACCCACATGGCAATGGCAAACGTTGCACCCAACTTCAACAGAACACATGTTGGCTACCACGGATGGCTTGCCAGTTACCGAATGAATGTTCCACCTGATCTTGGTAGAAAGGATCTTCTTCTGTTTCACAATGAAGTCCTTGACAATATGCTCGACGTCATAGAAGAGCAATCCTACGAACTTGGACCTTTGAAGTTTCAATACACAGTCTTACTAGACATTAAGAAGCAGACAGACGAAGGTGAAGTGAAGGAACAATGTTACGTAGGAGGAGATGGCAATCCAACCATCCAAAACGTTTTCAATCGCAAAGAAGTAAAAAGAAAACTTAGGGCTAGAATAGACCAACTTAGAGAGAAAGTCGCTGGCTGGACAGAAAGAGGTTCAGGATGGGTCTTCGACGGTATCAGAACTGTCTTTCTCGACTTCTCCAGAAACAATCCAATAAGAGGCGGTTCATATATCCCTCTCCCACCAAAACTCAAGGCAAAGCAGGCAATCATAAACGTCAAAAACAGAGATGATGCTTGTATTAAGTGGGCCTTGAAAGCAGCATTCTTCCCTGCCATTGCAAACTCTGACAGGCCAAGCCAATATCCTCGAGAAGACGTCTTCAACTTAACAGACATCTCCTTTCCAACACCCTTGCATGAGATTCCAAAGATCGAGAAGCAGAACGACATTGCAATCAACGTTCTAGGCTGGGATGGCAGTAAGGTAGTGATCTATCATGTGAGTGAGATGGATGCCCCTGACATACCAAGTGTCAACCTCATGCTCATCACAAAGACTGATAACCACACTGGCAATACGAAGTTTCACTACTGCTACATAAAGAGCCTAAGCAGGCTTCTTTATAGCCAACAACAATGCATTGGCCACCGTTTGCACTTCTGCACTAGGTGCTTGCAGGGCTACACATCGGAAAGAGTCCTCGAGAAACACCGCACTCTATGCATAGGAGCTGCCTCTCGCCCAACAAGAATCGATATGCCTGAGAAAGGTAAAAACACTCTGCAGCTCACAAACTACCAGAGGCAGATGAAGGCGCCGTTTGTCATCTACGCTGACAGCGAGAGCATCATCGAGAAGGTTGACACATGCATACCAGCACCCGGCAAAAGCAGCACAACACAGACAGAGATCCACAAGCCCTGTGGCTTCTCCTTCATGGCCATGCGATCTGATGGAGAGGTGGTGAAAGACTTCCTTTACCGTGGTGAAGACTGTGTGCAAAGGTTTCTTGATGCTCTTGTTGAAACTGAACTCGAGTTAAGGGAATCACTCAAGCAGGAGGTGCCGCTGCAAATGACAGGACAAGACCGGCATGACTTCTACACCGCAACCATTTGTCACATCTGCAAGAAGGATCTTGTCAAGTACAACCAACGCGATGAGGCTGATTTCTTTCACCCAGACACGGGCGAATACATCGGTAAGGCTCACAGGCACACAAAATATCCTGGTAGCCGAATACCTTGCTTTTTCGAACTCTACAATCGCTACAAACCAGATGACGGTAAGTGGGCTAAGAGGCAGCCTAAGCCAGACGATGCTGAAGATAACAGTGACTGTATTGAATGTGGCCAGCCTCTTTTACACCCACAATTCAGAGACGCTGTCAGAGATCACTGCCACATAACTGGTAAGTATCGCGGCGCAGCCCACAATGTGTGTAACCGGAGTTACTTCCGCATCGACCCAAACAAAACAATCATTCCGGTTGTCTTTCATAATCTGAAAGGCTACGACGCTCACCATCTGATGCAGCACATCGCCGAGATCGAGGGCACACCCAATCTGAGATGTATCCCAAACAATATGGAGATATACATCTCATTCTCTCTCGGCAGACTCAGGTTCATTGACGGCTTGCAGTTCATGTGCTCTAGCCTAGACAACCTTGTAGGCTCCAACAAGCCAGAGGACTTCGAGATCACAAAGCGACTTATAACTAACCAAGCCAAAAGAGGCCTATTACTCCGCAAGGGCGTCTATCCCTATGAGTACATGGACTCCTTCGAGAGATTCAACGAGACATCTCTCCCGCCTAAAGAGGCTTTCTACAGCAAGCTCACAAAGTCTGGTATAGACGATAAAGACTACGAGCATGCCAGGCAAGTCTGGGAAGCATTCGAATGCGAGAATCTCGGGCAGTACCACGATCTCTATCTGGCAACAGACACAGTTCTCCTCGCGGATGTGTTTGAGAACTTCCGAAAGACATGTCTCAAGCACTACGGTCTTCACTCTGCGCACTACTACACAAGTCCTGGTCTGAGTTGGGACGCGCTACTCAAACACACGGGAATCCAGCTCGAACTCCTAACCGACTACAACATGTATCTCTTCATCGAGAAGGGAATGCGGGGCGGCATATCAACAGAGATGAAGCGCCACTGCAAGGCAAACAATCCATATCTGCAAGACTACAATCCAGAGGAAGAGACCACTTACATTCACTACCTCGACGCAAACAACCTCTATGGTTGGGCCATGAGCCAGCCTCTCCCAGTTGGCAATTTTTCATGGGCGCGCGTTATGCCCACTGAAAAACAAATTATGAGCTTGCAGCCAGACAGAAAGAGAGGATGCATTCTGGAGGTGGACCTGGAGTACCCAGAGGAGTTGCATGACGAGCACAACTCTTACCCTCTCGCCCCAGAGAGCACAGAGGTCCGAGAAGAGTGGATGTCGCCCTACCAACTAGCCCTTGCAAGAGAGCTGAATCTAGGGAAGGACAGAACTAAAAAGCTACTCCTCACCCTCAGGGGCAAAACGAATTATGTCCTCTACTACCGCAATCTCCAGCTCTATCTCGAGCTCGGTATGAAACTGAAGAGGGTGCATAACGTTCTCTCCTTCGACCAGAAGGATTGGATGGAGCCATACATCACCTTGAACACCGAGCTCAGGAAGCAGGCCAAGACACAGTTTGAGAAGGACATCTTCAAGCTGATGAACAACTCCGTCTTCGGTAAGACAATGGAGAACCTCAGAAACCGAACCGTTGTCAAGCTCGTACGAGCCAACGAGGAGATAAAACTACGGAAGCTCCTATCCAGCCCACTTTTCGCAAGAGCAACGGTCTTTAGTGACAGCCTGGCCGGCATCCAGATGCATAAAGACAGCATCCTGATGAACAGGCCAGTATACACGGGTATGTGCATCCTCGATCTCTCCAAAACCTTGATGTACAGGTTCTACTACCAGCACCTCAAGTACAAGTACGGTGCACGGTGTGAGCTACTCTACACCGACACAGACTCTCTCCTACTCGAGATTAAGACGGAGGACATCTACAAAGACATGAGGCGTAGTCTCTGGCGCTATGACACGAGCGACTATCCCAATGACCATCCCTTGCACAGTCAAGTAAACAAGAAGGTCATCGGCAAGATGAAGGATGAGTGTGAGGGTGTGCCCATCTCAGAGGTAATCTGCCTTCGCTAGAAAATGTACAGTATTTTGAAAGACGATAGCAGGTGTGTTAAGAAGAAGGACAAGGATGGCAAAGAAATCAAAGCTAAGCTGGACATCAAGAAAGCAAAGGGAACCGCCAAGGTTGTCACAAAGAAAGAGATCATCCACCAAAATTACAAGGATGCGCTCTTCAGCAGGCAATCCTTCAAGCACGGGATGGACAGGCTTCGAAGCAAAGACCATCAGATATTTGGCGAGCATCTCAATAAGACAACACTGTCACCCTTTGACTCCAAGCGCTGGATCAAGGATGATGGTGTCCACACGCTGGCATACGGACACAAAGACATACACTAACCCGCGCTACAGTCCAGCTGATGGTAACTGAGTGCCCGGGGGCACAACCATCAACTCCTCACGAACAAACCCTCTCTTGGGCCCATCGTAGAGATAATACACCGCTGGCTCATCTGGCTTGGTGACAACTCTCTCAACGTTGTAGACCTTCAAAGACCAGATCGGATCGGTCGCCCGCCTACCACCACCCTCAAGCTCACCGGGATAATAAAGATATCTCACACTCACCCGGGGAGGGAGCTTCTTCTCATAAACCCCAACAGGTCTAGCATACGGTGTCGCGGGTTTGGAAGATATTGCTTTCTCTTTGATCGCTTTCGCAGGCTTCTTGCCAGTGAGTCTTGTTACTTCATTGTTCAAGGCCGAGACAACATCTGGCAGTCTTTTAACCCAAGCAGTCGACCGGCCAGAGGGCATATTCATTTCAACGGCATACTGATAACCAAACAACCTTTCAGCCAGGGTTCGGTTGAATCTCTCCACAATTGCTTGGTCTCTGTAAATATCAACCCGCCCGCGACGAATGGTCGTTTTGTTGTTTTCCATGGCCTTAGTCACAGCCCCCATAAACTCTTTCCCAGGGTCAACTTGCAAGAGTTGAGGCCATTTCAAAGGCCCGCGTCTGTAAATCTTCTGAAATGCCCTTGAGACTTCTTCAGACTCTTTAGAAGTCAGGGGCTCTGCTGCTTTGAAACGGCTAGCCACATCAACAAGGGTTAATGCGTATTTGTAAACCTTTCTCCCATGAGGAAGTTTGTCGTGGGGCAGGAAGAGAAGATCCGCTTGATGCACTGCATTGGGTGATGAGACATCAAACTTGGGCCGAGGGATATGGCGTGGCGCTGGGAGGTAAACTTGCCAAAGGGCTTGTTTGACCAGCCATTTCTTTGCGACATCATCAGAGACCTTGGCTGCTGCAGCTAGCTTTTTTTACAGCGGGAAGACCTTTCCAATACCCTTTCGGACTGTAATAGATCTTTGAGAGTTTCGCCTCCAGAGAGGGTATATATGTTTGTTTATGAATCGGCGACCGGTCCATGGCCATACTGTGCAAGTAAAAGACGCAACTCTTACTTAACTCTGTTATCCAATTGCTTTACAAGGTCGATAGCAACGTTTCTAGCTAGTTCCGCCACTTTATGAGCTGCTCGTTTTATTTCCTCAGTTTCTTGAGACGTGAGGAATGTTATGAGTGTGCGGTTAAATTCATGATATTCTTCCGACATGAATGCGGGTTTTTCTTCAGCAAGTTTCCGAATTAATTTCGCTAGTTCCTCAGTTTGTTTATCCAAGGGGGATGATGGAAATAAGAGCAAGTGTTCCACAGCTGCGTCACGAGCTTCTTTAGAATAGGGTGTAGCCATGGTATATATATGGGTTTTAAATTTTTTCAATTCAAAGAAAGCGATAAGCCGCATACCCACCCGCAAGCAGGGTGCCTCCAATGAACACAAGTTCACCATTCTGCTGTTGTGGGCTGGGCTTGTAGAAGTCCGAGAACTGAGCCTCTTTGTAGTCTTTGATTTGTTTATCTGGTTGTGTTTGGTGCATCTGATTATACAAGACAAGGGCTTGGTCGGTGGTTTGGAAGTTTTTGCTAGCTTGGTGTTCAATCCGATCGTTGGCTGCAATCCAGTCGAGGAGCTTGGTGCGGTCCTTCTGGTATTTGGCGTAAGCCGCTTGGTATTGTTCAAGGGCTTTGTCATGTCGGATTTTCTCATCCATTGCTGCCTTTCCGTTATCACCAGACAGATATTTCGCGAGATAATTGCCGCCAGTGAAAGCTGCCGCATTAAGAACAGCGCCAAGGGCCATTATTGCAATCGAGGCCATTGTGGTCGTGTGTATACATATGTTTTTTACATGTTGTCTCGGAAGATTTTCTGATCCTCGAGATATTTCTTCAGCGCGATGCTGCCAGCCATGACGGTTGTGAACTTGACTAAGTTCATAAAGCTTGCACTGGGGTCGGCAGTGAAGTTTTCTTTGATGGTCTTTTTCCCAATCCAACCAATACCAGCGACAATGCCAGTGATTAATCCGGCTTCGAGGATAGACTTCACAAGCTTGTTGTCAGACATGGTTTGTGTGCAGTATACATATGATTTTTTATTTTTCTGACAGAACCTTTTGTGCCTTTGTCGTCTAGTTCAATCTCAATCCACGCCCTTTAGGCCCTCGTCATGGAGGACTCGGGCCTCGTCATAGAGGACTCTGGCCTTGTCATAGAGGACTCGGACCTCATCATAGTGGACTTGGGCCTCTTCATAGATGGTTAGAGCCTCGAACTCTCGGGCCTTGTCATAGAGGACTCGGGCCTCGGCCTCTCGGACTCGGGCCTCGGCTCATCATCAACCGGGATCACCAAACCAACGCCTTTGGACGCGAGCTTGATGGCGGAATCAACTAGGGATTCGGTTGTCTTGTTGCCGACGTAGTCCTCGTACCTTTTGCAGTACTTCTCAACGTCCTTGTCTGACAACCGCTTGACATGATCGTGTGTGAGCTGCACGCCGATAGCTTCTTTGGCCTTGCCAGTTGAAACAAGGATTGCCAGCGTCTCACGTTTGGTAGGAATGCCATTGTCACCAACTAGCCCTGTGGGAGGTGCGGTATCAGGGGTGGCCTCCAGCATCTGCATTACTTTGTTCAAGTCGACCTGGTCTTCAGCTGCCATCATCAGGGTATATATATGTGTTTTTATTTTTTAATAATTCTCTTGATGTCGGGCAAAAGTGTTTCAAGCTCTCGTAAAAGCCCCGCCATGGTGTCTGGCATAGTACTCAACTGCAATGGATATCTGTTGAGAAGCATGAGGCGCAGATCTTCCTCACCAGCGGCTTTGATAATTTTGTTTTGCGTATCAAGTGTGTGTTTGTGCAATTCATCCAAAAGCTGTGAAAGCACAGTGAGCTTGTGTAGACTGGTTGGCGCATTCATAGCCATGGTATATATGTGTGTTTAAACCTTGTACTCAATTCCATACGGGTGTCTCAGAGAGAAAACCAGGTGGGAGAACTTGCGGGATTTGAGCATTGCGATAAGCTCTTTGTACTCCTCATGGGAGAGCTCGCCGGCATAGTCTTCGAAGATGGCCTTGGTGGTCTTGCTGGATGGCGTGTAAAAGAGCACGATCGCTGCGACATTTTCACGATATGGCTTAGCTATGCTGGTGATCTGCTGGGTCAAGACCCACACGGATATGCCGTCATGCCTTGCGCTGAACCCCAGATTGACCAGCTGACTCGTGCGGCCTTTGACATCTTTGGAGGCGGCGCAGTCATCGAGAATGAATAAAGTGTTGGTGCATGTGAAAAAGAAGCTCGCCAACTTCAACCAGTCTTCGATCTCATGCTGTTGGCAGACAATCACGAAGATGTGCGGATCACGGTCCACGAAGCCATCGTATGTCTTGTTCTTGACAAATGTGGGGCAGAATAAAACGATGTAATCAAAAGAAGCCCTAAAGGGGCCTCGCTGTTGGTTTAGAAGATACTATGTCTTGCCAGAGTTAGTGGGGCCCACGATTAGTGCGTTGAATGGCAGCTTTCTTGGGTCCATAACCAACACCTATATTAGTTGGTTTGCAAACTGGTGGGGAGGGGGCCTTTGCCAGAAGTCTTTGTATTTTATTGTGTGATAATGGTCCGGTGGATGGCAGGGGAGCCGGCTTGGCATAGAAGTTGATCTTGTTTGTGGCCATGGGGCTGGTCATGGGGCTGGTGGGTATATAATATGTGTGTTGTGCGTATGCGTGTGTTGTGCGTGTGTTTACCTAGTACTGTACAGAATGCAGCTGCTTGTCCATGATGTTCATCTGTGAGTCTGTGATGGTGAAGATGTGGCAGTTTGCGTTTCCCGAGCCTGTGCCGTTTCGTTCGATCTCGAGTTGCACGCCATCCTGTGTGTTGACAAGCCGTTGGCCGTTGCCGTGCAGGGCTGTGTCAGCCATGGACCGCAGGTCAATCCAGAGCCCAAACTTGTTGCCTGCGAGATATTTGGTCAAGTTCATGTTAGGCCTGCCTCGCGCGTGTGGCTTGAAGTATCGGAAGATTTCATTCCACATGTCAGTACCACTGATGCCGTCGTTGTAGATCCTGTTTGGAACACCGTTGACTGTGACCTTCACTTTGGTGATGTCGGGGTTGAAATAGTTCTCAGACCCCCTGGCACCAGCCGTGTAGGGGTTGATGAACAGCAAGAGGATGCCCTTGAGAGATTTGCGCTGTGGGTTAACCCGAAGATTCAGCCGAGTGTCACCACCTTTTGAGAAGGGATGCACCCGATCTCGCATTACGAGGTCATAAGCGAACTCCTTACCGCTAGTGTAAGAGCTTGTTGCTTCGTCGGCCAGCTCCTTACTTCTGATCGTCTCATACTCCAGCTGGATGTTTTCCAACTTGTACACGAGCTTGCTTGTGTCTGAGTCCCGGACAACTTGGTTTGCGGGGGCGAGGGTTAGTTCGAAAACCAGATCGTTATATAACGCTTGAGGGTATATGATTCCGTGATCAGTTAAGATTTGGTGATCCAGTTTGATGCGATACTTATTCTTGTATATTGTTTCCAGCTTGGTTTCCGCATCCACGCCTGAGGTCTTCTTGTCGCCAGCACCAGAGCGAATCTTACACAAATCCACACTCTGGATGCCCTCCATAAGCATATTTTCCCGCTCATCGGTTGATTTGAATAGGTCTTCGAAGATCTTGTAGATGTCGTACCCAACCGTGTCCTGGACAATGGTGGCGGCAAACTTTACAACGAACCTGTCAACCAGGGCCCGAGAAACATTTTGCACGAGATAATTGTTAGCGTGGCCGCCGGAGAGATTGATGTTAAACACCAGTGCAAGTGAGCCGGACACAATAACATCGTGCTCGCCCAGCTTGGGCACCGAGACGTACAGTGTCTCGCCGGGGTTGGCCTCAGAAGGGTTGAATGTGATGCGCTTGACGGTTCGCTCTGCCTTCATGGCGCCCAGTGTCTTTTCACTGTGAGATGGAAGTAAATTCGGTTGCACAGCCATGGTATATATTTGTGTTTTTTAAATTTATATTTATATATCATCATGGAAGGCGAAGTCAATCCAGATGAGACAACTGAGGAAACCCCTCTCATCCCAGACACAGGGGATGACGATGATGATGATGCTGCTCTTGAGGCCAGGTGGAATCAAATAACAGATGAAGAACGGCAACAACTCAGTGAATGGCCCCAGACCTCCAAAGACCCCAACACCACGCAACCCTTTGAACCAGGTGCTGTTTCCACCCCGGCTGGCGAACAAGTGCCTTTGGCCACAAGAACAAGACTCCCCCAAGAGCAACAAGGCTTCCGCACTGAAGAAACCTCTTTCATTACAGGGTCTACTCAAGGCCGGCGATTGTTAACAGCGGATGATATGGCCTATTTCGAGGTTAAGGAAGAGTTTACCGGCGCAGACAGAAATCAACTTAATTTTCGGTACGAGCCGAAACCAAAATCAGGTGGGGCCATCATCGAGGTAAAATATCATACTAGAGACAAATGGTATCCTCTTTACACAAAAAGCCGTGGGGCTTTCGAAAAGACTCTCAACGCTTCTCTCCCCAAAGAGATCAAAGCTGCTCTAGGAAAGTCTTTGACTGAAGAGTTTAATGAGACAAATGCAGCATTTGAAGCAAATCAAAAAGAACTGGAAGCAAAACAAAAACAAAAACAACAAATAGAACAAACGCTTGCTGATACACAAAAACTTCGCCGCGACATGGATGCCCTCAGAAATAAAAGCAAAGAGGCTGATGACCAGATTCAAGAGATGGAAGATGCACATGGGCCACTGAATACGGAGGCAATACAAAGACTGAAAAATGAAAAGAGAGCTCTTGAAGCTGAGCATCAAGCCAAACGAAAAGAACTGGACAAGATGCAAAAAGCTGCTCAACAAGCAGACAAACTACAAAAAGACATCGACAAACTCAAGCTTGACGAAAGGGGCTTTGAAAGACGCTTAGAAGAACTTAGAGCAAAAATGGACGCTGTAAAACCACTGGACGAACTGAAACAGAACAAAGAAGAGCTTGAACGGCAGAACGCTGAAGACAGACTCGTCATAGAGGCTGAGGACACTTCCCCCTCTGAAAGAGAAGCCGCGGAAGCCCGGGTTGCTGAACGTGAAGAAGAGCTGGCAACGATCAATACAGAAATTGAGGTGCGGGAAAGGGGCATGTCTTTGAGAGAGAGGGTCAGAGAAATCTTCAAGAAATACAGATGGACCCTGCAAGCGTCTGTTCTGGCAGCTGGCATAACCATCAGCGCTGTTGTACTCGCCACCTTGAATGGCCTGGCAAAGGCCACCAAGGCTATTGGAAATGGGCTTAAAGAGCTTGGCAAAAAGGCAGCCAACGCCCTGCCTGGCCTCATTGGTTCAATTGTGAGCTTCATCTTCAAAGCGGCTGGGTCGGTCATCTCCTTTCTGGGTGAACACGCCTGGCTGCTCATCCTTGCTGTGGTGGCCTTCCTTGTTGAAAGACTCACCAAGCGTGCGAAGTCTTGAACACTTATCTCGACCAAACGAAAAGCCCTGCCAAAGCAAGCGCACCCACAGCAATGAGTGCCTTGTTTACGTGATGTGAGTCTGGCTGTGGTGTGGAGGTTGAGGCTGGTGGTGTGGGTGTTGGTGTGGGTGTGGGTTGTGGTGCACTGCTTGTGGCTGGGGCTGGGGCGATGCCCTGTGCCTGTGTGGCCTGTTTATGTATCGGGTTTGATGGGTGACTGTTTGGTGGATTAATCTTTGTCGGTCCACCGTCCATGTGGCGAAGTGAGGCTTTTTTTGTCCCCAGATTAACATCATTGTTTACGCCCAGCTTCATCCCTTGCGTTGCCTCCTGTAGATTGTTGTTATACCCGATCACGCTCTCTGTGTTGATAATCATGCGTGATGACATGAGCCAGCTTCCGGGTGCTGTCGCAAAGTCTAAGCGCACTTTCGTGGCTTGGATGGCAAGCTGGTAACGCTGTACGCTTGTTGCGATGTCGTTCAGTATTATGGCCTCCTCTAGATGGGTGAGGAATACTCTCTGCGTTTCGAACGCCCGGCCTCCTCTTCCAATGATGCTGCTGCGGGTTTTGGCTTGTGAACCAAGAATGCAGTACACAAAGGCCTCGATTGATTGGTTCATACGCGTGAGCCCTGGCTGTGTTAGCCCCTGTGCGTAATTTGGCACAAAGTGCTCGAACTGGGTGTCCGACCCTTGGTCGTTGCGGACGAAAGATATTCCATTGGCGCGAAAGTTGGGGTCTTTTCTGTCAGTCAAGCGCTCATCATTGAACAGAGCTAGATCGGGGTCTGGATAGGTGTAATCGGTAGAGATGTTGCCCTCTCCATAAGCCCAAATGTAGACATTCCCAAGACCGTGGTTCTTGCCGTATGTGAAACGGAAGTCAGAACTGGTGGTCGATACCGAACTCTATGCAAATCTTCTTGTACGCGTCGATGTTGTACTTGTTGTCTTTCTGGTTGAATGGTGGGTCGTCTGGCAAAGCACTCACGCTTTGTTCCCCACCCATCTTGTAAAGAATTCGCCTTGTTGTGAAATAAACGTGAAACCGGTAAAACGACCGGAGCTGGGGGGTTAGGGATAGACTGGAGTTCTTATCGAAGAGAATGTCACGCGAGATTCCGCAGCCGGTTGTTGCACACCACAGTGCGAAGGAGAGTTGTTGTGGCCAAAAACTCATATGCGGCCCGCCCATCCACTTTCGGCCGTATTTCGCGGTTGTGAATGAAATCTGTGTGTCCCTGAAGATATTTCTGTATTTCGTTGTGAAATAATCAGTTGGCGTGACGTAAATCTTTTGCGCTTCGTCGTTCAAGATTGCGCCAATCATCATATCCTTGTCTATTGTGGTGGAGAAAGCAACAGCTGGGATTGACTTTTCTGGTTGCCCCAACGATAACTGATAGGGAAAACCCTCGTCATAATGAAGGCCCAAAGCGTCTCTCATGGCTTGAGTCCAATCTTTGTGGGGCATTCTTGTAACGAGCGCTAATGAGCCTTGACCCTCTTTGTAAAGCACTTCCCCTGTGGCGGTTTTGCGGTCGTCGCCAAACTCTACTTGCACTTCAAAGTGTGACATATCAGCGCGCGGGAAACGCTTTTTGAAGTCTGATATCGCCTTGGCCTTGGCCGCGGCAGAGAGCTTCATTGCCTCCGGCGAACTCAACCAAGCAATTTTAGGATCTGGGAGTGGCTTTGGCTTTACATGGGTATAGGCGTTTGAGGTTGAATAAAAAGGGGGTGGGGGCTCGTAATTGCGGCCGCCAATTTTTATACCAAGATTTGAATTAGGAAAAATTCCACCTGGCCGTCTGCCAAACATGATTGTATATATAATTATAATTATAAAATGTTTATTATATATACCATCATGGTTGTGTTAACAATCGTCACACCTTCGAACCCTCACACGATCTACTTCGATCACCCACTGCCGAAACCGAGTTATATCCGTCTTGTCTCTTGCTCAATTTTCAACTCGTGGCATAATTTGAAAGAAGAAGCAAAGATTTCACCAACAGACCCTCCCCCTAACGGTTCATCACGTGGCGCAACCTTACTTCCAGGCCATCACACTATTGAGAGTTTAGCGAAAGACTTTGAAAGCCTAAAAGACTTTATCAGAAGTTTGAATCTAACAATTGAAACAAACAGGCCATACGGAGCCATGGTCATTCAGAATAACAGCAGCAGTGTGACGTTTAGTAACAATCTGGCAGAATTGCTTGGCATAAGACCTGTATTGATGCTAATAACCTTCGTCAAGCGTTAAAGGGCACCAAGCACTTACTTCATCCACTGTGATCTGGTTGATAAAGAACAAAACCTCCTCAATGGTAAGCCTTCGACAGTTTTGGCTCGGTTTGATATTCGTGGAAAAGCTTTTGAGAAGGTTTATTACGAGACAACACAACAGAACGTCTTGCGTGACGTCTCGTCTGGTGATTATGTAAACAGCATAACACTGTCAGTGAGGGATGAGAACAATGACCTCTTCAACTTCAATGACGCGCCTTTGGAATTTGAAGTTGAGATAAATTAAAAAAATCATATATATACCCACGCCATGAGTTCTGCCAATGTGCTTCCATCGGCTCCGGAATACAGCGAGACACAACCACTCTACCCTACGCGTGAGATCACTCAAATCAATGCAGAAGATTTCCGGCTCAAAAAGATCTCTGACTTGCTTAAGGAATTGTCTAACGAAGCCGAGCATTACCGTCAGGTCGCAAAGAAATATAAACGAACCCAATCATTGGTTCATTACTCGTCGGTTGGACTTGGGTCGCTTTCTGTTGGGCTGTTATCAGGGGCCCTTGCCACTGCATTGACTGGGTTCGGAATTGTTGCAAGTCCAGCACTTGCCGGCGTTGCCACGCTTTGTGGGCTGTCCTCAGTTGGTTTTACAGCTGCCAACAAGCGGCTAGAGAGGAAAGTGACCAAACACGAGAATATCTACACACTGGCCCTGGCTAAACGCAACTCTGTCAATGAACTGGTCTCAAAGGCTCTGGAAGACAAGAGGATCAGAATTCACAATTATTTCTGCAGAATTCACAATTATTTCTCGTGAGGTGGAAAGATATCACGAACTCAAAGCTGCAATCAGAGATGGTGTTAAGGCAAAAAAAGACGTTGGCACTCAAACACAAGCTCCAGACCTCGAGAAACTCAAAAACGAACTTCGCAAGGAAGTCAAACAGGAGTTTCAAAAAAAGATAAGTCTTATCACCGCAGCATCCAAGTCAGATTTGAGAAATTAAATTATAGCTTTAACCTACAAATCTTGAGGGATAAATCCTTTGCGTACAATTGAATACACAACACGGTGTTTATCCATGGAGAAGTTCGCTAAACAACTGGCTGATGTTCGGTCCTTGGACACTAAAGGCGAATACAAAGCCAAACTCGATGAGCTTGATAAAGAATACAAATTTATCCTCCTGCGCTCACTCGACAACTACACCAAGGAAATACGGCGTTCAAACCTACCAGAACGCCTTCATCTCATCAAGGAGTGTCTTTCTCCCGAGGCACAATACCACCCACACTTACCTTTCACCCTTTGAAATGAAAGGCTAAAAGCTTGCCAAAACTGCAAAGGCAAATTAAACCTCAGGATGTTTTCATCAGAATTTTGCTGTGAAGAATGCGAGCTCTTAGAGCCTCTGGATGGTGTGACATTCGATTATAACGAGCTCTATGGTGGTGATTACAAAATTACCAAAAAAAGAATGACCACCAAACACTACAACTTCAAAAGCTATCTCAACAAACATCTGAAAATTTGTGAACCCTACGTCTGCTTGTCCTCCGAAGAAATACAACATGCAAATGAGGCATTCAAATTCATTGAAGAATATCTAACGAAAAGAATCTCTATGCCATTTGTAGCCTATAAAATCTTTGACGCGATAATAGGGCCACAACGGCTTGTCAATTACTTCTGGCTACAAATTCCACAAAAATCAATGTGTAAGCACGAACAAAACTGGAAGATCATGCTTGAAAAGATGGGTCACGTTGAGTGAGCACTGCCATTGAAACTTTCGTGAGCACTTGGACCGTCATAATCTTCCTCGTCATCACTGCCGATATCTATATGCAGTAATGCCCACTGTATACATCTATAAGGCGGCATGCCAGGACAAATGGCTCGGTGTCTGCCCATGTCCACTTCTGGTGAGAAGAGTTCTTGACATTTATCACATGTTTGTGAAGTAAATATAGGGAAATAGCGATCGTTTTGCCAGTGATAATGATTTTTTATTGAACGGCATACAGATTTCATCCTGTCTTGATGAAGAATCCTTGCTGCCAAGTCACGCTGGATACTCCTTTCAACCAGTTTAAGGATGTAATCTTTGATAATGTCTGGTAAGTAGTCCCAATGGGATTCACCAAAAGACAGCAACCATTTGCCGAAGTAGTCTTGATTCCTTGGATTGAAGTCAAGACCTTGAACCGTCATTGCCATGTTGGTTTGGTATATACATGAGATGGGATTTCTCCAATTGACTTCACTTTTGAGAGTAAGAAGGCTTCTATAATGACACTGTCATCATCCAAATTATTTGGACAGTTTTTGACAGGGGTGGTTTGTTGGATGCTTTTGTCAATGTGTTTTTGTTTTGACAAATTTTCATGGAAGCTGTTGACTGATTCCTGAATGCCATCCAAGAAATTTGGTTGTTTTGTCTCCCAAATTTCTGTTATGTCCATCAGCTTCCATGTGAAGAAGGCTACTGCCTTCTTCACATAAAGGTTTGGGGGCCAATATTCACTGAATGTCCTTCTGCCTATGTCATTCAAAAACACTAAATCGTTTAGTTTCTGATCCTCATCATATGTCATATAAAACCAATTTCCGCTACACAAGATATCTCCCGATGAAATTCCTCTCATAATTTTTTCAAACATTGCTGTTGATTTTGTTGCGCCGAGGTTAAGTAATTTTGTTTGATCTGGAAATAATTTTTGCTTGCAAGCTAGAAGGTAAATACCACAGGCGAGTGCTGATGTTTTTTTTGTTTTGTGCATAACCCCTTTGTTTAGTAAAGAATTGTGTTCAAGGCTAAGGCTAAGCTGCTTCAAAGAACACATTCTGAAATAGGCATCAACAAACAAGCCTTTGTTAACTCTCTCCTCGCTGAGAGCAAGGCCGGTTTGTATTTGATCACGGTATTGTTTAAGAATTTTATTTCTTGTGATCTTTCTGGTGTAAGGACACTTGAACTCTAACAAGACTATTGCCTCGTCATTGTGTGAGGAGTATCCGTCTGGGCTGCAATTGACCTTCCCAAAAAGAGGGTGATCCTTTGCAAGATTTAGAGAGCCCTTATATCCGAAAACTTTGACAGAATGTTTCTTCTCAAAGTATTCACGGACTAGAGGTTCAAATAATGTACCCCAAGCGCAGGCCACATTGTTGCTCATATCAATAGGCTTTACTTTTTTGCGAATTAGGCTTGACTGACTCTCAAATGGCGAAGATCCTGTCAAGGCAGAGATCTCCAATGCACTGATTGTATTTTGCCTTGCATTGACCCATTCTTCACTCTTTTGGATCAGACCTGTTTCACGCGATTTCAGGAATCTCTTGAAAGCTTTCACGTTCGCCATGTGGGTTGGTATATACGGGGTTTACGTTTCTTCAATTGGTTATACCACATCGGTTTGGGTTGTGCTGCCGGGGTGGGGCCCGTGGATAACCGGATTGCAGTAGTTAGTACAGTGCTAACCCGGGGTAACCACGACATATTAAAATAAGGGGTCCGAGCCAGCGAGGACCCCTTATTTTAATATGTCGTGGTGAGCCCGGGTTAGCACTGTACTAACTACTAAATGGACTCATAAGAACTCAAAACCAATAAAGTGACTCTAAAAAGGCGTAATAATGTTAAAGTTACGACGACAAACTTAACTTTTTTCATTTAATCAAAGGGCTCTAAAAGTCAACTCGTGAATACCAAACAACGTTCGGTCACCCTCATCTCTGCTACGCGTTTTTCTGTACGGACGTCCAATTTGGAACGGGCAAAATATACCGTGTGGCATGAAATTTTCGCGGGATCTAATTTTCGCGAATTTCGCGGGTTATCCAACGTTCCGCAAAAATAAGATGCCACGAAAATTCACTCAATTTATTTACATCAATGAATTTCAATTAAACTGACTACAAACAATATCACGACTTTCTTCTTTACAACTGCAACACTGTGGTCTGTGGTCTGTGGTCTGTGGTCTCTGGGTAAACTTGAGGAGTTACATATGAACTGTTCGGTTTATAATAGCGGAGCTCTCGCGAGCCGAAGGCCCGCTGCGGAGCCCCATACTCATACAACCTATGCCCGTCATTTTTCATGGTCATGTCTAGCAGAAAGTTTCGCAGGCGCGCGTCCGTAACATGTGCGTCGGTGCGCGTGTCGGAGCGTCGTGCAAGACTGGATCGCGGGCGCGTATGACGTTGCAGAACGTGCGCATATGACGCCACACAACATCCGGGATCTTAGCAATTTCGAAACCAAAACAAGGCTTTGTTTTTCGCGCGGCTACACGCCCGAATGTCACGTCAGCTGGGAAAACACTTTTGATGTTTAGCTGTGTTTAGCGGAGAAAACCGATTCAAATTAAAATCGTTATTTCCCTGCATTTTTTTCGCGGTTTGCTACTCAAGACAGGGATACTAATTAAGGGATACTCAGAAACCGCTATAGTGGAAAAAGAAGAGCTTTGAGGGATAAAATCTTGCTTCGAGGAACTTCATACGTTTTAATCAATGCAGGAGCAATGTGGGGAGATGTTTCTCACTTCGGATTTTAGAACTGAAGAAGCGGAGATGTAAAACAAATTACATTTTTCGATGCGAATTTATGTTTATAAAACGTGCTCAAATTCAGTCGTTTCATGATTTCTTTCATCAAAGACAACTCGGCCTCGATGGTTCGCGTTTTGCTTTCAAACATAAACTTATGGAGATTTGAATAAAATGTTTCGAAAGAAGGTTGTGTTGTTCATTTTTATGCGTTTGTTCATTCATTACATAGGTTGAAAAGCGATTTTATATAAACAAAACAAGACTTGGATTTTATAGTTCTAACTTCACTCGCGTGGCCTTATGCAAATATATTTGTGTAATTTTTGCAAATTTGACTTCCAAATCAGTTTCTCGGGCAATTTTTCATAAGCAACAGGTGTATTTTATTCGGAAAGTAGTCGTACTAGTTATTCAAGACGGAGAAAAAGTTGTTTTTGTGAACTTTTGTACGGTCTAAACATACTGTGCATACGGTCGCGTAATACTGTAGAATTGCTAAAATTGAAAATAGCTCGGTCGTCAATCTCCTTGGAAATTCTTTAAAACTCCGCCTATTCGTTTCTGAAATCCGAATATTGCCCCGCATTGATAAAACCGTATGAAGTTCCTCGAAGCAAGATTTTATCCCTGAAAGCTCTTAGCGGCTTCTGAGTATTCCTTAATTAGTATCCCCGTCTTGAGTAGCAAACCGCGAAAAAATGCAGGAAAAATGGACTTTGCTAAACTCAGCAAGGGTTTTTACTGCAGCTAACGTGACATCGGCCGTGTAACCGCGCGAAAAAAGAACCTCGCTTTCAAAATTGCTAAGATCCCGGATGTTGCGTGACGTCATACGCGCCCGCGAGCTAGCCCTTCGCAACGCTCGCTCGGACACACGCACGGTAGCGCCCGCGAAACATTCCGCTAGCCATGACCATGAAAAATGACGGGAGTAGGTTCTATGAGTACGGAGCTCCGCGAACGGGCATTCGGTCCGCTAGAGCTCCGCTAAAAATGTGTCGTCCGAACGGACGCCATTCTCAAGGGCTTCTCTGATACCACATTTACGCACCCCATTTAAGACAATGGAAGGGTTGCTGTTTCTATAGCGTTAAAAACATGGAAAATTTAAAGTAAAATAAAGAAGACAACATTATATTTCCTTTTGTTATATACAAGAACCGTACGTGAAAAACGGAGATCCGCGGAAATGTTTTCCCAGCAGTAAAGTCTAAAATCCTAATTCGCGAAAATTAGTTCCCACAAAACGCAAAACATCGGCAATCCGCGAAAATTTCATGCCAAAATATATGCGCATGGACAGGAAAATAAAAGAGAATTCGTCAACGTTTCTATAGCTATTGATTAAAATAGTCTTCAAAGAAAGAACTCAGAAATACATGTATTGTCGATCCACTATAATGTCGATGTCAAATTTAACAATGACAAGCGGTTAACTCCCAGTTTAAATAATTGACTGCATGGAACAATGACTACTGAAGACACCTTTCCATAATTTTAGTGTTACCTAGATTTAATCATATAGTTAGGATTAGCTCCCAATACTCTTGGATTATATGGGAGTTTCCAAGATATGGAGTTAAAATTCTGGTCTCACAGATAGCATACTTCTTGATGTTTTCCAAATAACCGCTAACCAAACCGTCTAGTTATGTAACTGGAAAATATCCACTAGTTGAAGACTACATTGTAGACTCTTATTTCTTGAGCTGTCAGTTAGTCAGGGGAGCGCGTATAAAAATGGCCTGACACGAGCAGCCGTGTGAGGCACGCCCATAATCGCGTGTTTCAGTGGTTGGAAAATGCCTTAGACAAATGAGAGAGTATTCATAGCGTAAGCATTCCTAATTGTGAAAGTAAAATGTATTCTGTTTCACGCGAATGAGGATTAAAAAATGCAGGTCACCGTTCGCGTGACAAATATTTTGCACAAAATAAGAGAGCGTTTGTTTTTTTATGGTGAGAAGAAGCTTTTACGTTTATTGGGAACAATATAGTGCATTTTGGCGCATTGACAATGCTGGAAAGTCTGCATTTTGAGCGACAGGAAGCAGTAGCACCACTAGCCATTTTTTTAAGTAGATTAAGTGTGCCTTTTTAAACATTTATATTCTATTTTTTATCTAGTTACAAGTAGTACTGGCAGCAGTACCAGCGGTGGAATATCATTACGTTCAGACCCTCAGGTATTTACATGTAATTAAAGCTATAGACATAGCTTAGTCAAATAATAAAAATAATGATGGGCGAATTTTAAGTGTGGGTCACAATTCCGAGAATATATATCATGTTACTGGATACCCCTTAATAAAGAGCAGATACAATGTTAATAAAGAGAAATGTATTCAAAATACAGACATTCAGTTTAAAGTGCCCCAGTGATCAAATTTTTGATTTTCATTTTTTTACATTTTCGTGTACTATTAGTCTTTCTTATTCATTTTGCCAAATTTCAATCCATTACGAACATCAGAAGTCATTTTATTTTAACATTTATTTCCGAGAATTTACGGCCGCCATTAATCAACCTTGTTCCAAGGCTTGGTTGCGAATGGGAGAAAGTGACGTCAAAGACTCAAACATACCTCACGGGTTGAAATTATAATAACAATAAGCATCGAAAATTGCACGAAGAACAAGTTCAAAGTTTTTGCTGCTTTTCGCGTGATTTTCAATACTTATTGTTATTATAATTTCAACCCGTGAGGTATGTTTGAGTCTTTGACGTCACTTTCTCCCATTCGCAACCAAGGCTTGGAACAAGGTTAATTAATGGCAGCCGTAAATTCTCGGAAATAAAAGTTAAAATAAAATGACTTCTGATGTTCGTAATGAATTGAAATTTGGCAAGATGAGTAAGAAAGTCTAATTGTACACGAAAATGTAAAAAAATCAAAATCAAAAATTTGATCACAGGGGCACTTTAAACCTCTAATTTTGCTGATCACTCGACCACCCAGAGATGAAGCTCAAAGAGCCATCTTAAAGAAAATTTTTACCAGCTTTTAAGCTGCTTTTTATTGGCTGACAAACACGAGCAAAGAAACAGAGAGTAATTTTTAATGCTCACAACCTTACACAGCCTAAAAAGTATATTCTGCATCGCAATGCATGCCTTTACGCAGTGTTACTGTAGCATATGTATGTTACTGTGTGTCTGTCGTTTGTCATTTCAGTTTACTTTGGTATGATGGAGCATAATAATTATTTACACTACATGTATTCCGTGACATTGAGGCATTTCATATTTAACCCTTTCACTTGGAGTCAAATCTTATTAGTATGCGTAACAAGATAGTAACTGTTAAGTTTGTTCCTTTTGTGAAGTAGTTTCCAATGGTACTGATTTAGCAAAGTTAAATTTATGACCTTTTTTTGGATTTTGCCCTTGGTTGCCTTTGTTAGTGAAAGGTTATGTACTCAACAACTATAAGTGTTTTGTTTTTCCTTCAGGATGTACCCCCTCCTCCCCCTCCACGGGACTATCATGGACATTTGAAAACCGCAGGTCTATACAATATGCATATCTACATCATAGTTTAAATGTAAACTAACTGGATAATACCGAGTGGGTGCTAGCCAGACAGAAAAATATTTTACACCATGACCAAAACCCATTATGTATTACTATGGCCTGCTGTAACTTATTCAATATGATCTTTGCAGCCTTGTGAGCTCCTCTACTTTACAGAAATATTTGTAACAAAATCTTGTATGAATGATGTATACATTATATACTGACAAATATCCCCATATACTTTCTATTAACTTCGTTTGGTCCTGACAAAATCCCCATTCTTCGTATTAAAAAAACTCTGAAATACAGACCCCCCTTTGTCATGCGGACAATGGACACAAAATCTCGGCACCAGCAGGAAAGTTCATACAAACCTCTTAAACCATTTCATTATGAATACTACAATGCGGTTCGTAAGTGGGTAAAATACAGTTTCCAATGTCATTTATTTAACTCCATTAAATCGAATACATTTTTTGGACGAGAGACCTAAGTGAATTTCATAGATTTCTTTGATATTGAAATTCCAACGTTAAACCTATTTTTAATGCCTGATTTCTTTGGAATTCCTGTGCCTTGAGTGTGGGGTGGGTGGCACATTGTGTCCTCCCGTCGTAGCCTCAAGAGCATTAAAGTAATGACAATGAAACTTAGAGGTTAAATGGCTGGTCCAAAACTGTTTCCTATGTCGTCCACAAAACGGGACGATGACATCATATGACGTGAGAATTGCGTAATACGTTTTGACAGCCGCCATCTTGGATTTCGATATTTCTCCTAACCCTCAAAACAGTTAAAATGGACTCATAAGAACACAAAACCAATAAAGTGACTCTAAAAAGGCGTAATAATGTTAAAGTTACGACGACAAACTTAACGTTTTTCATTTAATCAAAGGGCTCTAAAAGTCAACTCGTGAATACCAAACAACGTTCGGTCACCCTCATCTCTGCTACGCGTTTTTCTGTACGGACGTCCTATTTGGAACGGGCAAAATATACCGTGTGGCATGAAATTTTCGCGGGATCTAATTTTCGCGAATTTCGCGGGTTTTCAAACGTTCCGCAAAAATAAGATGCCACGAAAATTTACTCAATTTATTTAGATCAATGAATTTCAATTAAACTGACTACAAACAATATCACGACTTTCTTCTTTACAACTGCAACACAGCGTAGAGTCTGTGGTCTCTGGGTAAACTTCAGGAGTTACATATGAACTGTTTGGTTTATAATAGCGGAGCTCTCGCGAGCCGAAGGCCCGCTGCGGGGCCCCATACTCATACAACCTTTGCCCGTCCGTAACATGTGCGTCGGTGCGCGCGTCGGAGCGTCGGGCAAGACTGGATCGCGGGCGCGTATGACGTTGCAAAACATGCGCATATGACACCACACAACATCCGGGATCTTAGCAATTTTGAAACCAAAACGAGGCTTTGTTTATCGCGCGGCTACACGGCCGAATGTCACGACAGCTGGGAAAACACTTTTAATTTGATGTTTTGCTGTGTTTAGCGGAGAAAACCGATTCAAATTAAAGTCGTTATTTTCCTTATTTTTTCGCGGTTTGCTACTCAAGACAGGGATACTAATTAAGGGATACTCAGAAACCGCTATAGTGGAAAAAGAAGAGCTTTCAGGGATAAAATCTTGCTTCGAGGAACTTCATACGATTTTTCATACGTTTTTCCCACTGTAAAATCAAAGAAACATTGTTTTTACAAGAACTGAAGTCAGCTTTTAATGCAAACGTCAGTGCGAGAAGCTGATGATTTATTAATTAGCTGTTTCTTTTTATAGATCAACTGTTAAGTTTTGTACTTAATCTCGGTCCCAGTCCCTTTTCAATACTATATAAGTATAGTTTTCAACACTGTAACGGTCACTTTTGAAAATGTATGTAGTAGTATACGAAACGTCAAGTTTTATCAAAAATGAATAAGTTCAATATGTTTATCACCGCGGTTTGTGTTCTATTTCTTATCAAGCTACCATGGCCCCAGAACAAAAGTTTTCATACGTTTTAATCAATGCGGGAGCAATGTGGGGAGATGTTTCTCACTTCGGATTTTAGAACTGAAGAAGCGGAGATGTAAATAATTTCTTAAAGGTAAAACAAATAACATTTTTCGATGCGAATTTTTGTTGATATCAATCTGTGATTGACTTTTTCTTTGTGTTCTTGTTAGTTTTGGAGAATTGTTTATAAAACGTGCTCAAATTCAGTCGTTTCATGATTTCTTTCATCAAAGACAACTCGGCCTCGATGGTTCGCATTTTGCTTTCAAACATAAACTTATGGAGATTTAAATAAAATGTTTCGAAAGAAGATTGTGTTGTTCATTTTTATACGTTTGTTCATTCATTACATAGGTTGAAAAGCGATTTTATATAAACAAAACAAGACTTGGATTTTATAGTTCTAACTTCACTCGCGTGGCCTTATGCAAATATATTTGTGTAATTTTTGCAAATTTGACTTCCAAATCAGTTTCTCGGGCAATTTTTCATAAGCAACAGGTGGATTTTATTCGGAAAGTAGTCGTACTAGTTATTGTTGATGAAGAAAAAGTTGTTTTTGTGAACTTTTGTGCGGTCTAAACGTACTGTGCAGACGGTCGCGTAATACTGTAGAATTGCTAAAATTGAAAATAGCTCGTTCGTCAATCTCCTTGGAAATTCTTTAAAACTCCGCTTCTTCGGTTCTGAAATCCGAATATTGCCCAGCATTGATAAAACCGTATGAAGTTCCTCGAAGCAAGATTTTATCCCTGAAAGCTCTTCATTTTCCACTATAGCGGCTTCTGAGTCTCCCTTAATTAGTATCCCCGTCTTGAGTAGCAAACCGCGAAAAAATGCAGGAAAAAAGGACTTTGCTAAACTCAGCAAGGGTTTTTACTGCAGCTAACGTGACATCGGCCGTGTAGCCGCGCGAAAAAAGAACCTCGCTTTCAAAATTGCTAAGATCCCGGATGTTGCGTGACGTCATACGAGCATGTTTGCGATGTCATACGCGCCCGCGAGCTAGCCCTTCGCAACGCTCGCTCGGACACACGCACGGCAGCGCCCGCGAAACATTCCGCTAGCCATGACCATGAAAAATGACGGGAGTAGGTTCTATGAGTATGGAGCTCCGCGAACGGGCATTCGGTCCGCTAGAGCTCCGCTAAAAATGTGTCGTCGGAAGGGACGCCATTCTCAAGGGCTTTTCCGATGCCACATTTACGCACCCCATTTAGGAAAATGGAAGGGTTGCTGTTTCTATAGCGGTAAAAACATGGAAAATTTAAAGTAAAATAAAGAAGACAACATTATATTTCCTTTTGTTATATACAAGAACCGTACGTGAAAAACGGAGATCCGCGGAAATGTTTTCCCAGCAGTAAAGTCTAAAATCCTAATTCGCGAAAATTAGTTCCCACAAAACGCAAAACATCGGCAATCCGCGAAAATTTCATGCCAAAATATATGCGCATGGACAGGAAAATAAAAGAGAATTCGTCAACGTTTCTATAGCTATTGATTAAAATAGTCCTCAAAGAAAGAACTCAGTAATACATGTATTGTCGATCCACTATAATGTCGATGTCAAATCTAACAATGACAATCGGGTTAACTCCCGGTTTAAATAATTGACTGCATGGAACAATGACTACTGAAGACACCTTTCCATAATTTTAGTGTTACCTAGATTTAATCATATAGTTACGATTAGCTGCCAACACTTTTGGATTATATGGGAGTTTCCGAGATATGGAGTTAAAATTCTGGTCTCACAGATAGCATACTTCTTGATGTTTTCCAAATAACCGCTAACCAAACCGTCTAGTTATGTAACTGGAAAATATCCACTAGTTTAAGACTACATTGTAGACTCTTATTTCTTGAGCTGTCAGTTAGTCGAAGCAGCGCGTATAAAAATGGCCTGACACGAGGAGCCGTGTGAGGCACGCCCATAATCGCGTGTTTCAGTCGTTAGAAAATGCCTTAGAGAAATGAGGGAGTATTCATAGCGTAAGCATTCCTAATTGTGAAAGTAAAACGTATACTGTTTCACGCGAATGAGGATTAAAAAATGCAGGTCACCGTTCGCGTGACAAATATCTTGTTATTTTGCACAAAATAAGAGAGCGTTTGTTTTTTATGGTGAGAAGAAGCTTTTACGTTTATTGGGAACAGTATAGTGCATTTTGGCGCATTGACAATGCTGGAAAGTCTGCATTTTGAGCGACAGGAAGCAGTAGCACCACTAGCCATTTTTTTAAGTAGATTAAGTGTGCCTTTTTAAACATTTATATTCTATTTTTTGTCTAGTTACAAGTAGTACTGGCAGCAGTACCAGCGGTGGAATATCATTACGTTCAGACCCTCAGGTATTTACATGTAATTAAAGCTATAGACGTAGCTTAGTCAAATAATAAAAATAATGATGGGCGAATTTTAAGTGTGGGTCACAATTCCGAGAATATATATCATGTTACTGGATACCCCTTAATAAAGAGCAGATACAATGTTAATAAAGAGAAATGTATTCAAAATACAGACATTCAGTTTAAAGTGCCCCAGTGATCAAATTTTTGATTTTGATTTTTTTACATTTTCGTGTACTATTAGTCTTTCTTACTCATTTTGCCAAATTTCAATCCATTACGAACATCAGAAGTCATTTTATTTTAACATTTATTTCCGAGAATTTACGGCCGCCATTAATCAACCTTGTTCCAAGGCTTGGTTGCGAATGGGAGAAAGTGACGTCAAAGACTCAAACATACCTCACGGGTTGAAATTATAATAACAATAAGCATCGAAAATTGCACGAAGAACAAGTCCAAAGTTTTTGTTGCTTTTCGCGTGATTTTCAATACTTATTGTTATTATAATTTTAACCCGTGAGGTATGTTTGAGTCTTTGACGTCACTTTCTCCCATTCGCAACCAAGGCTTGGAACAAGGTTAATTAATGGCAGCCGTAAATTCTCGGAAATAAATGTTAAAATAAATGACTTCTGATGTTCGTAATGAATTGAAATTTGGCAAGATGAGTAAGAAAGTCTAATTGTACACGAAAATGTAAAAAAATCAAAATCAAAAATTTGATCACAGGGGCACTTTAAACCTCTAATTTTGCTGATCACTCGACCACCCAGAGATGAAGCTTAAAGAGCCATCTTAAAGAAAATTTTTACCAGCTTTTAAGCTGCTTTTTATTGGCTGACAAACACAAGCAAAGAAACAGAGAGTAATTTTTAATGCTCACAACCTTACACAGCCTAAAAAGTATATTCTGGATCGCAATGCATGTCTTTACGCAGTGTTGCTGTAGCATATGTATGTTATTGTGTGTCTGTCGTTTGTCATTTCAGTTTACTTTGGTATGATGGAGCATAATAATTATTTACACTACATGTATTCCGTGACATTGAGGCATTTCATATTTAACCCTTTCACTTGGAGTCAAATCTTATTAGTATGCGTAACAAGATAGTAACTGTTAAGTTTGTTCCTTTTGTGAAGTAGTTTCCAATGGTACTGATTTAGCAAAGTTAAATTTATGACCTTTTTTTGGATTTTGGCCTTGGTTGCCTTTGTTAGTGAAAGGTTATGTACTCAACAACTATAAGTGTTTTGTTTTTCCTTCAGGATGTACCCCCTCCTCCCCCTCCACGGGACTATCATGGACATTTGAAAACCGCAGGTCTATACAATATGCATGTCTACATCATAGTTTAAATGTAAACTAACTGGATAATACCGAGTGGGTGCTAGCAAGACAGAAAAATATTTTACACCATGACCAAAACCCATTATGTATTACTATGGCCTGCTGTAACTTATTCAATATGATCTTTGCAGCCTTGTGAGCTCCTCTACCTTACAGAAATATTTGTAACAAAATCTTGTATGAAGGATGTATACATTATATACTGACAAATATCCCCATATACTTTCTATTAACTTCGTTTGGTCCTGATAAAATCCCCATTCTTCGTATTAAAAAAAACTCTGAAATACAGACCCCCCTTTGTCATGCGGACAATGGACACAAAATCTCGGCACCAGCAGGAAAGTTCATACAAACCTCTTAAACCATTTCATTATGAATACTACAATGCGGTTCGTAAGTGGGTAAAATACAGTTTCCAATGTCATTTATTTAACTCCATTAAATTAAATACATTTTTTGGACGAGAGACCTAAGTGAATTTCATAGATTTCTTTGATATTGAAATTCCAACGTTAAACCTATTTTTAATGCCTTATTTCTTTGGAATTCCTGTGCCTTGGGTGTGGGGTGGGTGGCACATTGTGTCCTCCCGTCGTAGCCTCAAGAGCTTTAAAGTAATGACAATGAAACTTGGAGGTTAAATGGCTGGTCCAAAACTGTTTCCTATGTCGTCCACAAAACGGGACGATGACATCATATGACGTGAGAATTGCGTAATACGTTTTGACAGCCGCCATCTTGGATTTCGATATTTCTCCTAACCCTCAAAACCGTTAAAATGGACTCATAAGAACACAAAACCAATAAAGTGACTCTAAAAAGGCGTAATAATGTTAAAGTTACGACGACAAACTTAACTTTTTTCATTTAATCAAAGGGCTCTAAAAGTCAACTCGTGAATACCAAACAACGTTCGGTCACCCTCATCTCTGCTACGCGTTTTTCTGTGCGGACGTCCTATTTGGAACGGGCAAAATATACCGTGTGGCATGAAATTTTCGCGGGATTTAATTTTCGCGAATTTCGCGGGTTTTCAAACGTTCCGCGAAAATAAGATGCCACAAAAATTTACTCAATTTATTTAGGTCAATGAATTTCAATAAAACTGACTACAAACAATATTACGACTTTCTTCTTTACAACTGCAACACAGCGTAGAGTCTGTGATCTCTGGGTAAACTTGAGGAGTTACATATGAACTGTTTGGTTTATAATAGCGGAGCTCTCGCGAGCCGAAGGCCCGCTGCGGAGCCCCATACTCATACAACCTTTGCCCGTCCGTAACATGTGCGTCGGTGCGCGCGTCGTAGCGTCGGGCAAGACTGGATCGCGGGCGCGTATGACGTTGCAAAACATGCGCATATGACACCACACAACATCCGCAATCTTAGCAATTTTGAAACCAAAACGAGGCTTTGTTTATCGCGCGGCTACACGGCCGAATGTCACGTCAGCTGGGAAAACACTTTTAATTTGATGTTTTGCTGTGTTTAGCGGAGAACACCGATTCAAATTAAAGTCGTTATTTTCCTGCATTTTTTCGCGGTTTGCTACTCAAGACAGGGATACTAATTAAGGGATACTCAGAAAACGCTATAGTGGAAAAAGAAGAGCTTTCAGGGATAAAATCTTGCTTCGAGGAACTTCATACGATTTTTCATACGTTTTTCCCACTGTAAAATCAAAGAAACATTGTTTATACAAGAACTGAAGTCAGCTTTTAATGCAAACGTCAGTAGCGAGAAGCTGATGATTTATTAATTAGCTGTTTCTTTTTATAGATCAACTGTTAAGTTTTGTACTTAATCTCGGTCCCAGTCCCTTTTCAATACTATATAAGTATAGTTTTCAACACTGTAACGGTCACTTTTGAAAATGTATGTAGTAGCATACGAAACGTCAAGTTTTATCAAAAATGAATAAGTTCAATATGTTTATCACCGCGGTTTGTGTTCTATTTCTTATCAAGCTACGATGGCCCCAGAACAAAGTTTTCATACGTTTTAATCAATGCGGGAGCAATGTGGGGAGACGTTTCTTACTTCGGATTTTAGAACTGAAGAAGCGGAGATGTAAATAATTTCTTAAAGGTAAAACAAATAACATTTTTCGATGCGAATTTTTGTTGATATCAATCTGTGATTGACATTTTCTTTGTGTTCTTGTTAGTTTTGGAGAATTGTTTATAAAACGTGCTCAAATTCAGTCGTTTCATGATTTCTTTCATCCGAAGACAACTCGGCCTCGATGGTTCGCATTTTGCTTTCAAACATAAACTTATGGAGATTTGAATAAAATGTTTCGAAAGAAGATTGTGTTGTTCATTTTTATGCGTTTGTTCATTCATTACATAGGTTGGAAAGCGATTTTATATAAACAAAACAAGACTTGGATTTTATAGTTCTAACTTCACTCGCGTGGCCTTATGCAAATATATTTGTGTAATTTTTGCAAATTTGATTTCCAAATCAGTTTCTCGGGCAATTTTTCATAAGCAACATGTGTATTTTATTCGGAAAGTAGTCGTACTAGTTATTCTTGATGGAGAAAAAGTTGTTTTTGTGAACTTTTGTGCGGTCTAAACGTACTGTGCAGACGGTCGCGTAATACTGTAGAATTGCTAAAATTGAAAATAGCTCGGTCGTCAATCTCCTTGGAAATTCTTTAAAACTCCGCTTCTTCGGTTCTGAAATTTGAATATTGCCCAGCATTGATAAAACCGTATGAAGTTCCTCGAAGCAAGATTTTATCCCTGAAAACTCTTCATTTTCCACTATAGCGGCTTCTCAGTATCCCTTAATTAGTATCCCCGTCTTGAGTAGCAAACCGCGCAAAAATGTAGGAAAAAAGGACTTTGCTAAACTCAGCAAGGGTTTTTACTGCAGCTAACGTGACATCGGCCGTGTAGCCGCGCGAAAAAAGAACCTCGCTTTCAAAATTGCTAAGATCCCGGATGTTGCGTGACGTCATACGCGCATGTTTGCGGTGTCATACGCGCCCGCGAGCTAGTCCTTCGCAACGCTCGCTCGGACACACGCACGGCAGCGCCCGCGAAACATTCCGCTAGCCATGACCATGAAAAATGACGGGAGTAGGTTCTATGAGTATGGAGCTCCGCGAACGGGCATTCGGTCCGCTAGAGCTCCGCTAAAAATGTGTCGTCCGAAGGGACGCCATTCTCAAGGGCTTTTCCGATGCCACATTACGCACCCCATTTAAGACAATGGAAGGGTTGCTGTTTCTATAGCGGTAAAAACATGGAAAATTTAAAGTAAAATAAAGAAGACAACATTATATTTCGTTTTGTTATAAACAAGAACCGTACGTGAAAAACGGAGATCCGCAGAAATGTTTTCCCAGCAGTAAAGTCTAAAATCCTAATTCGCGAAAATTAGTTCCCACAAAACGCAAAACATCGGCAATCCGCGAAAATTTCATGCCAAAATATATGCGCATGGACAGGAAAATAAAAGAGAATTCGTCAACGTTTCTATAGCTATTGATTAAAATAGTCCTGAAAGAAAGAACTCAGTAATACATGTATTGTCGATCCACTATAATGTCGATGTCAAATCTAACAATGACAAGCGGGTTAACTCCCGGTTTAAATAATTGACTGCATGGAACAATGACTACTGAAGACACCTTTCCATAATTTTAGTGTTACCTAGATTTAATCATATAGTTACGATTAGCTGCCAACACTCTTGGATTATATGGGAGTTTCCGAGATATGGAGTTAAAATTCTGGTCTCACAGATAGCATACTTCTTGATGTTTTCCAAATAACCGCTAACCAAACCGTCTAGTTATGTAACTGGAAAATATCCACTAGTTTAAGACTACATTGTAGACTCTTATTTCTTGAGCTGTCAGTTAGTCGAAGCAGCGCGTATAAAAATGGCCTGACACGAGGAGCCGTGTGAGGCACGCCCATAATCGCGTGTTTCAGTCGTTAGAAAATGCCTTAGAGAAATGAGGGAGTATTCATAGCGTAAGCATTCCTAATTGTGAAAGTAAAACGTATTCTGTTTCACGCGAATGAGGATTAAAAAATGCAGGTCACCGTTCGCTTGACAAATATCTTGTTATTTTGCACAAAATAAGAGAGCATTTGGTTTTTTACGGTGAGAAGAAGCTTTTACATTTATTGGGAACAATATAGTGCATTTTGGCGCATCGACAATGCTGGAAAGTCTGCATTTTGAGCGACAGGAAGCAGTAGCACCACTAGCCATTTTTTTAAGTAGATTAAGTGTGCCTTTTTAAACATTTATATTCTATTTTTTGTCTAGTTACAAGTAGTACTGGCAGCAGTACCAGCGGTGGAATATCATTAAGTTCAGACCCTCAGGTATTTACATGTAATTAAAGCTATAGACATAACTTAGTCAAATAATAAAAATAATGATGGGCGAATTTTAATAAAGAGCAGATACAATGTTAAGAGAAATGTATTCAAAATACAGACATTCAGTTTAAACCTCTGATTTTGCTGATCACTCGACCACCCAGAGATGAAGCTTAAAGAGCCATCTTAAAGAAAATTTTTACCAGCTTTTAAGCAGCTTTTTGTTGGCTGACAAACACGAGCAAAGAAACAGAGAGTAATTTTAAATGCTCACAACCTAACACAGCCTAAAAAGTATATCCTGGATCGCAATGCATGCCTTCACGCAGTGTTGCTGTAGCATATGTATGTTATTGTGTGTCTGTCGTTTGTCATTTCATTTTACTTTGGTATGATGGAGCATAATATTTACACTACATGTATTCCGTGACATTGAGGCATTTCATATTTAACCCTTTCACTTGGAGTCAAATCTTATTAGTATGCGTAACAAGATAGTAACTGTTAAGTTTGTTCCTTTTGTGAAGTAGTTTTCAATGGTACTGATTTAGCAAAGTTAAATTTATGACCTTTTTTGGATTTTGGCCTTGGTTGCCTTTGTTAGTGAAAGGTTATGTACTCAACAACTATAAGTGTTTTGTTTTTCCTTCAGGATGTACCCCCTCCTCCCCCTCCACGGGACTATCATGGACATTTGAAAACCGCAGGTCTATACAATATGCATGTCTACATCATAGTTTAAATGTAAACTAACTGGATAATACCGAGTGGGTGCTTGCCAGACAGGAAAATATTTTACACCATGACCAAAACCCATTATTTATTACTATGACCTGCTGTAACTTATTCAATATGATCTTTGCAGCCTTGTGAGCTGCTCTACTTTACCGAAATATTTGTAACAAAATCTTGTATGAAGGATGTATACATTATATACTGACAAATATCCCCATATACTTTCTATTAACTTCATTTGGTCCTGACAAAATCCCCAATCTTCTATGAGAATCCAGTATATGATCTTCTGTCAGCAACCAACCAGCAACCTGTGGAAACAAATGTGACAGTGCTAGAGATTAACGCAGCATATGAAAATAATGGCAGCAATTCAGATCTTAGCAAAGTTGACCTGCAGCAACCACTCGGAGGTAGTAACGAAGAGCTACAGGAAGAAAAAGATCTAGAACAAGTTACAGGTTAACAAAACTAAATTCTCTTGATTGTCATGCATGTGTTACCGGGCAGTTTATATAATATACAAGTTTTTGTAAAACTTTAGTTCAATCTATAACCTGAAGAAGGCTGGTTTTGGCCAGCCGAAATATTGTGAAATATAATATTATGTTGTAACAGCTGTGCAGTAGTCCTCGGACATTTTGTTACGTTTTGTTTATCTGTTTATGTAGTTCGTTTTTCTATACCCTGTTTTTATATCAGGTGACTTGCCATTGGACATCAAAGACAACTCACTATGGGAACACGCAAGCATTTCATCCAAAATTGTTACCAGTGAAGGTGGTGTACTGGTTATAGACTGTGTCAAACTAGTTTGGCCCCCAGGAGCTGTTGACAATGCTGTGTCTGTAAACATGACATTGGAGGATCCTTCCAAGTACTATGGACTACTCGTTCAAAAGGATCTTGAAAACGATGTTATGTTCGCTGCACCCATCATCAATCTTGAACCCAGCGGCCATTTCATCAAGAAACCTTTGACACTGGTAACCAAGTTCAAAATAGAGAATTTCAAGTGGGACGATGTTTTCATTTTGCATGGGTCAAAGGCTAGAGACGGAAAGATCACCTGGCAAGACATCACTTTTAACTCAAAGATTAATGAGGCAAATGAAGAAGTGATCATTGAAATTGAACATTTCTCACTCGTTGCGGTTTTGGTAAGATTCGGCAGATCAACTCTGATACGCACCAAAGAAATTATATCCAGACTCAACTTTCTGGCATTTAATTACACATTGTCAGTGTTGTTGAACAAGTGCAGTCCCTCTTCAGTGCACGACGAACTTGCCCTCCTGTTCGTTAGCCAAGATGTCTACCATGAACAGTTCTACAGAGAGGACGAGACTTCTTCCGCTTTGATGCAACTCAAAAAAAAGGATTCGAAGAGCTTCATGTGTGTTCCACAACTAGGCAGGAAGAAAAGAGCATCTACAACAATGAAAACCTTCAAATCAATGTTCACGTTGGGGAGGATTACAAGCTTGCTGACAGACAGCAGGAAAAAACTAGTTTCACTGTACATTCGTATGTTTGGTGGAACGCGGGAATGGTTATCAGACTTCCTCTCAAATGGGAAAATGATGTCAGAAGTCTCTGCGGTAAGATCAGTGTACATGGAGAGTATGGGCACACAAGCGAGAGACATTTCAGCGAAGGAGGTGAGTTTAATAGCTGTGACGTACTAAATGTATGGTGATTGCGAGGATAATAACGAAGATCTGGGCATTGTTGAACAAGTTTATGTTATCGTCGTGACGTGACTGGTTACCATAGGAACAGTAGAACCTGTTAAATACACATTAATTTTAGCTGTTAATGCTTATCACTAAAACAAGAGCCCGGTGACCCCCTTTTTTATTATCAAATTGTAATTAGCATGTTAAAATACAACTTTTTGCAACGTTTGAAGAATTCTTGGGAAGGGGTTCGGAGCCACGTTTAATTTTCGAACACTAAAAATTGTAAGCATAGTGTGGTTACCTCACCACCATTTGTATTATTTTACAGATCGGTGTGGTTATGTAAGAAGCCTTTTGGGTGTAGAGGGAGCAATTTTTAACCTTATTCCCATTGCTCAGCTACTTGAGATGCCTGAAAAATCAATGATTCAAGTCGCCAAGTGTTGGAAGGATGAGGACGAACAAATTGAACTAATTTTACAACACTGGTGGAATGATGTGGTAGAAGATCTTGCTGCTCTCAAGAAAGACCTCGAGAGCTTACAACAAAAAGGTTAGTTGTCGCAATCCTTCGTTTTATGCATTTGTTTCTTATTGTGGCGCGATGGTCAAGTTATATAGCAACTCTTGATATCGGGAGGTTTAGTTGTGGATCTCTAGTCTCTGCCGTGCTGCTGTAGACGTGGTGAAGGCAATGTACCCATTGTATCGCTTGACTCCATCGGGTAAACAAATATGGAACGGATGAATGCTGGAGGTAACCTGTGCGGGGATAGTATTCCATTCAGGATAGGATGGAATGTGTAGCAATGCGCCAGTCGCTTGATTGGAACTGGAGATAAGCGGCAGCGCTGTAGGTCAATTGGTTTATGTGCTGCATGTTAACTGTGCACTAAGATTAAGATTCCCTTCAACAGTTTCCTATCTCTGACTTAGTTACTTTGTTGCGAAACCTTGCTGGTAAATTGTCATTTTCATAGGTGAACGGTTGTTCTTTTCACGCCGGGCCAGCTGGCAGCAAAAAGCGGCACCCTAGGAATAACTTTTGAATGCCTTAAGTGAGGGAGCTTAAACTTTGCAGGACGGCAGACATTTAAATTCCAAACAATCGTATGATTTTTGTTTTTTCAATTTCAACCGTTTTTGGCGGGAAAATGACGTCACAAGGGTAATACCAAAATTATTTTTTCTCGTTATTGCAAAATTAGTCAGTGATTTTGAAAGAACACGTTAAGACAAATTTAAGTGTGAAAAAATAATCGAAAAAACACGATCGGTTCAAAAGATACAGAGATCTCAATTTCGAATTTCCCGCCATTTTGTTACTATTTTTAGAAACAATAGGAAGTTTAAAAATGCCATAACTTTTTAAACAATTGTGGTTTTTCGATAATTTTTTCACACTCGAATTTGTCTTAACGCGTTCTTTCAAAATCACTGACTAATTTTGCAATAACGAGAAAAAATAATTTTGGTATTACCCTTGTGACGTCATTTTCCCGCCAAAAACGGTTGAAATTGAAAAAACAAAAATCATACGATTGTTTGGAATTAAAATGTCTGTCGTCCTGCAAAGTTTAAGCTCCCTCACTTAAGGCATTCAAAAGTTATTCCTAGGGTGCCGCTTTTTGCTGCCTGCTAGCCCGGCGTGTTTGTCTCAAGATGGAGTCACTTTGAGATGTTGATAGCGACGTTTCGACTGCTATTACTTCATCAAGCGGTGAATTGTATCATTGTATCACAATGTCGACGGCTTCTTACAACATCTCAATAGCCAGCAGCCTACCATTAGTTTAACCATGGAAACAGAGAGAAAGACAACACTATCCCTTTTCTCGACACGTCAGTTACAAGGGACTCAGACGGCCTTCTCTCTACAAGTGTCTACAGGAAACCCACTCATACTGACCAATACCTGGCCTATGATTCACACCATCCTCAGTCAGTTAAGCGTGGTTTTGTATGACCGAGTCGGACACCGGATCACTAGACCATCAATAATCTCCAAAGAAAAGAAACACTTGTCGTCAGTTTTTGTTTCTAACGGATATCCTTCCTCTTTGTGCAAAAGATCACAAAGACAAAAAGACCAACAGTCAAGGAGGAACCCACGCAGGCGTACGCATTGTTCTCAAATCTGACACAACGCTTAGGCCACACTTGGCGCGACTTAAAGATGTCCTTGACTCTAATGAACAAGATGGTGTTGTTTATAGGATTCCTTGCGAATGCGGCAAAGTGTATATCGGGGAAACAGGGAGATCGATGCACGAAAGGATAAAAGAACACAATGGAGACATACGTCTTGCTCGTACTCTCGGAACACGCTAACAAGACCGGGCATTTTCCAATTTGGAACGAGGTTAAGTTTATTGACCGTGACCCACACTGGTACACCCGTAGGGTTAAAGAGGCCATCCACATGATACTTCATCCTAATAACGTCTACAGAGAAAGTGGAATCGAAATTCCCGAGGCATGGATGCCTACAATCAAGAAGCACAACAACCGATCGATAACAAATCGGGCCGATGAGGGAACAATATCTATTAGGAATAATAACGAGAGTCAAATGCACCGATAGCAACAAACCAACGTGCTACATAAAGCGACACGTAGCCAATTCGGACCTCATCGCCTGATGAAGACTAGCAGTAAAAACGTCGCGTCGCAGTCAAAACTGGCAGTCAAAACGTCGCGATCAACATCTCAAAGTGACTCCATCGTGAGACAAACGAATAAGCGTTCGCCTATCTTACACATCACGATGAACAACAACAACATTTTTAATAACATTGTCATTTTTATTTTACCTGGATAATTGATTGTTATCTGATATATCGGCTGAAGGTTTAGGTATGATACGTGTACTTGTGGGTTCCTCCCGACCGGTTAGCTCAGTTGGTAGAGCGCCGGACTACCGTGCGGGAGGTCGCGGGTTCGAACTGGCCGGCCGGACCAAAAAACAGGGTCTTAAAATAACTGGTAAGATCATGCTAGCTGTGTGCTCAACGTCTGCCTCAGTTTAGATGATCGCGTCATTGGGCGGTGACGTTAAGCCGTTGGCCTTGTCTCCTACATTTGTCAGTTGTCTTTCCTGTAGGGGACGTTAAAGATCCTACAGCACTCGTAGTCCCCGGTGTCTGTGGTCTGGCTTTGTTTAAGTTACGGGGGCACCTGTGTCACATTCCACATTACTGTAAACTGCATTAGCAGTCTGGCAAAGTCCCCCGAACAGTGTTGTAATGCGCATTTGAGCATATCCCTATGTTTAAATGCGCAATATGAGCAATAAATATATATATATATATATATATATATTTTAAAGCTACAATGTTCTTGTATCAATTAGGGTATTTAGGTTGCATGTAAAACGTTGTTTGAGTAAACCACTTCCGCCCTGACAGGCCTTATCAAGTCCGTTGCAAAAAAATCTTCTATTTTTGTGGCTACTGGTATGTAATACCAGTACCACATTGTCATCGGGTTGTAAGTAAGTAAGTCCGTAAGTCCGTAAGACCGGAAGTAATGTAATTTATGTCAGTTTCGACCGTGGAGTTCCTGAAAAAATGCTTCCACGAGTCACTTTAAAGGTTTTCCTGACCATGTGGCGAATTTTGAATCGTCCCATAAGCGTTTTCCCTCTGGAATCGTCAGTAAAAATATTTATCGAGCGTGTAACAGCCGCCATCTTGGAGAAATGATGTCAATTCCTTAAATAAATAATTTTATTTACGGGTTCTGTTTACGATTTGCTTCGTTCGTTCGTTTGAATGAAACTCGTATTTCCTTGAATGAAAATGTCTTTCCCTTGAATAAAAGAGTTAAACACTTGTAAGAATTCAGTGATTTTCTGCTTCCGGAAGGCTTGGCGATTTATTTATGACATTTATCCTAATTGCAGCGCCGAGCGCTTCCGTCTGCGAAATACATGTATTGTAAACATCGCAAAATATTATTTAAATCCAGCAACCTATTTTTATTACATCTAGTGTTTTCTAAAATTTCCGACTTTTCCTGTGTATATAAAATGCCATTCTTATCCGTAAGGATGATTCACATAATGTTTTCGCGAATCAAAAAAATCTCGAAAGCAAACAAATTCAGAAAGCGCTATTTAATTTAATTTACTAGCGCGCCTTTACCGTGATTATTGGCTTCACGAAGAAAACATTCGAACAAATTTGCTCGCAATTTGCCTTTAAGTATTAAATTGGAAAGCTTCTTCCAATTATTTTACATTTCCTTCAAGGTTTAACGCATCAACTAAACAGTACACTAGGAAGAGCGGCATAAAAGTTTGGACATTTGCGTAAGCCGTATATTACTAAGCTTATATCAGATTACAGGGAACGTGCACGAAAGCAAAACGATTCTACAAATAGAAAACAATGCGTACTTGCAAAACGGTACATCTATTTTTTTTTGTCAAAAATCTTTTGTCTTTTTTTAAATCGGCTGATACTTTTTAACCTTTCCCTGACAATTTGTTACTACCAAGAACTCGGACAAGAGCTTTGTTGCAAGGTACCGAAGCACGCTTCCGGTTACGTTAACCACTGACTTTCTTCATATTTGAGTTGTATTTTCTCCCTTTTATCCGGTTTATTCTCTATGAATAATGTGTAACCGACGAAGTTAAACCTTAACTTATTGTTTTGAACACAAAGTGTTCGCTTCAAAATCATTTTCAAAAAATCGACCCCGAGGAAGGATTTTTAGGTCCAGACTGCACTCCTTGAATGCCTATTTTTAATTACCTCTTCTTATGCCATAAAGTGGATTTGGTTGGATATATGGGAAGGTTTTGCTCATAGAAAGTATAATGAACCCACCAATGGGTAACAACATCTACTAAGAGCCGTGGTCAAGTACTGTCGAGTGTAAAAGAAATTAGTCCCGGACAAATACAGGTCTGCTTATGTATTTAGTTTTCTTTGTTTCTTCGTTTGATTATTATTAGCGGAGCTCTCGTGGGCCGAAACGCGTAGCTCCATACTCGTAGAACCTATGACCTTCATTTCTCATGGTCATGGCTAGCGGAATGTTTCGCGGGCGCGTCGGTCCGTGTAGTGGCGGGCGGCGGCGGGCGGCGGCATTGGGCAGGGCTAGCTCGCGAGCGCGTATGACGTCGCAAAACATGCGCGTATGACGTCGCGTAACATCCGGGATCTTAGCAATTTTAAAAGCAAAGCGAGGCTTTGTTTTTTCGCTCGGCTACACAGCTGTCAGCTCGGTAAACACAAGGGTAAATACTTTAGTTGGATCTTTCGCAGTGTTTAGCGGAGAATTAAAGTCGTTATTTCCTTGCATTTTTTCGCGGTTTTCTACTCAAGACAGGGATACTAATTAAGGGATACTCAGAAGCCGCTTTAGTGGGAAAAAAAGAGCTTTCAGGGATAAAATCTTGAACTTCATACGTTTTTATCAATGCGGGGAGATGTGTTTAACGGATTTCAGAACCAAAGAAGCGGAGATTTAAAGAATGTCCAAGCAGTCGAAGGTAAAACAGATTACATTTTTCGATGGGAATTTATGTTGATATCAATCTGTGATTGACTTTTTCTTTGTGTTCTCGATAGTTTTGGAGAATTGTTCATAAAACGTGCTTAAATTCAGTTGTATTGATTTCTTGAATTTCATCGAAGACAGCTCGGCCTCGATGCGCTATAAATGGTACACATCTTGCTTTTAAACATAAATTTATGGCCCCGATTGTTCAAAAGGTGGATATCGCTATCCATCCCATAAATCACTCTCCAGTGGATAACTATTAACAAAATCCTTTGTGTTATCCACTGGATAGTGATTTATCCGGTGGATAGCGCTATCCACCGTTTGAACAACCGGGCTATGGAGATTTGAATAAAATTTTACGAAAGAAGATTGTGTTGTCCATTTTATGTGTTTGTTCATTCATTACATAGATTGAAAAGCGATTTTATGTAAACAAAACAAGACTTGGATTTCATAGTTCTATCTTCACCGTCGCCTTATGCAAATATGTTTGTGTATTTTTTGCAATTTTGATTTCCAAATCAGTTTCTCGGGCAATTTTTGATACGCAACAGGTGTATTTTATTCGGAAATCAGTCAAACTAGTTATTCTAGACCGAGAAAAAGTTGTTTTGTGAACTTTTGTACGGTCTAAATGTACTGTGCAGACGGTCGCGTAATACTGTTTTTGAGAATTGCTAAAATGAAAAATAGCCCGGTCGTCAATCTTAATTCTTGTGCTTCCGACCTTTCACCTTAGTTAAGCTTATCATCGGCTTTCTGTTCAGAGAGCTACGCTGTTAGGCTCAGCCTATCTATATATATTACTATTAAGGAAAACTTTTAAGTGGTAGACGTTTTTAATAGCCTTCTGAAACTTGCGACGCCCCTGAAAGCCTCGTTAATTACGATTACTATATCCTTTACTGATTTTGTACCATTTTATTTTTACTGTCACCAGATTACATGCTAACAAAAAGAGGGCAGATGCATATTAGGCACTTAAGAAAACTTGCAACCAAGATATCGGACTTACAGTGCGTGAATGCTGATTCAGTGAACTATTTCGTACGCAAAATTCAAACTCTCTGCAAGTCTGTGTTGAGAGACTGTTGCATCGAATTGGAAGGTTCTATCGAAGACGTGTATAGAGCAGCCTCGTCCGAAAGTTACGCAGAGTTTCTCACCCATTCCATTGAGATTCATCGTTCACTTCCCGAAGATATTGCAAGAAAATATCAACAAGTATGTTCATCGTCTGAAAAAGCCATAATCAAAACTTTTCTGATCATTGTTCCTTACCTTATTCAAAACATTAAGGATATTTTTGTTGACGAGAGCATTTCAGAAGTGCCGCAAAATGGCTTTAGGGGATTGCCGAAGGAAAAACTAGATGACTTTGTGTCTTGTGTACGAAATGCTGAATTGAACAATAGATGTAACGTTCTTGTATGTGAGTCTTGCAACATTCTTAAGCAGCTGTGCCTCAAAAATCGTGACAAGCAGCCAATCGCAGAAATTGAAATATGGGGCGACACAGTGGGAATTCACCCAATGCTGAACTTTGTGAAGCCGTTTTTCCAGCACTGTCATCAAGACGTTAGGTTGCACCAGAGACTAGACTTGTTTTCACGACGTCAAAAAGATATCATGGCCAACCACGAGGACATTGATGAAGTTTTCGTGCATGATTTGTCAAACCTTTTGCTGAGTCTAATTCATTTTGCCAAATTTGATCCATCAAAACTGGTGAGATATGAACTGAATGACTCAACAAATGTTCCTTTGACCTGTCTTCGTGAGAACGTAAGGTATGACGAATACCGAAACACATACTCTCAGGTGTTTCGCATCAAAAAAGAATCGAAAGGTGAGCTTCAGCTTCACGCAATCGCACATGTTTACATCAATGGAAAAATTTGTAAAAAAGGAACATTTCAATCAGAGATCATGCTGAAGGCTTCTAGCGAGGAGGCTTTTCATGAATGCAGTAACCATTTCGATGACGTCACAGTAGTAAAGCTGAAAGACAATGATTCGGAACATCTTCGAGTGGTCCTTTGTGCAACGCAAAAGGAGAAACTTTCAGAGTTACTAGACAGCCTCAAACAAGAATTGAGAGAAAACGTAGTTTTGAAGCAGTCGGAAGTCACACAGTGCCACCTTACAATGCGAACTGTAACTACAAAGGCAGGAGCAGTTGTGAACCTGCGCTTGGTTTACAAATGGGAGTCTGATGCAGTTTTTCTTGACAGCAAAGACTTTGTGACTTTCACCGATTTATCCACTGGATGCCTTTGTACACCAGAAGTAAAAGTTGCGGGTAAGTTAATATTATATAGCTCGAGTTTAAATCTATGTATTGACTCGCCTTTTTATCTCGTGAATACGCGAAGCGTTGAACGAGATCTAGTTTACAGGGACAGATATGCAAATTTTCACTCGTTCCATCATTATTCCTCATTGTATTAGATGTTAAAAGATGGTTGCTGTAATTGAATAAGCCGGAACTTTTTTAATTCCCCAGTGTAATTACGTCATCCAGTTGTCTAGACAGTTTCGTTTCACACAATGCATATTTATGTCACGGTAAGATGTTTTGGTCGTTTTAAATCTGTTTTACTCTTCAATTATTTGACTTAAAACTCAGTATAAAAAATTAAAACCGATCTGTGGACTAAACCTTACATTGTTTCGTATTCACGAAATGGCTCTTAGAGCCCTTTGATTTGTTCACATGGTTGTCACGGGTACATCTCTATATTGCATTCCACTCGGGATAACCTTCCGGCGTCAGTAGCAAATCAAACCTTCCATAGATCATTACACCGCTCTTTGGAGGACCGGAAATTGTCGGTATTTCCAGATTCGCAGGCTTTGTCCGCCACTCTTGAAAATTCCAGTTTATTACTGAACTTTCTTTGACCATCACCGGATTATTCCTATAGCTAACGTTATTTCCTCCCTCATTACGAATAAGAGTTCTGACAAATTAGAATTATTGCAAATGACTCGTGCTCTTAAGGACTCTGCATTGCGGAAATCAATCATGTAGGCCTAGCTACAAATATCACGTAAAATCGCCTAAATATCTTTTCGGAAATTCTCGATATTTTTCCTAAATATCTCGCTTTTCCCCCCTAAATATCTTGAAAAAATTCTAAATATCTCAAATATTTTCTTAACATTTTTCTATAAATATCACAATAACGACTTTATAAAATCAAAAACATCATTTATTGGCAAGACGGGAATGCGTCACAGTCTATACAAAGTGACTACCAAACGTACTAAGACTCATGGGATATAATATTAGTGAGGAAAACCGCTGAACAGGACCACTGCTGACACTTAATTTAGCTTTAAAGTAGATTTCATCTGAAGTTTCAAAGAAAAAACATGCGTGAACTCATAAAAGTAATAAAACCATAGCAAAATCCCTAATTTGATCTTTTTTTTTCTAAGTATCTCTGAATTTTCTAAATATCCCAGGAGCTTCTAAATATCTAAAAAAATATCCGGATATTTGTAGCTAGGCCTACAATCATGGCACCTGAAGGCGATCATCAATGCGAAAGTTGACTGTACGCGCAGACGTCTCCTATCTCCTTTTTCCGCGTGAATGAAAGGAAATACTGTACAAATGTACGTGTTTAGATGACGGAAAAACTTGATTTGTTTCAAAAATCGAAATAGGGCAATCTTTGACGTCCTTAAAATGTCAGTAAAATTACTGAAGTAATAGATTTGTACATGATTTCACTGACTTAAACTTCACTAAATTTACTAGTGTCGGTTTTGGTAAATCTTTGTAGAGGTACCATCTCAAAGACGTTCATTTTTATTAAATCCAAAAATACCACAGCCACTTGTACATCTTTGAAAATTGCTCTTCAGCATGTTGCTATAAGGATACACTAGGTTGCCTAGCAATTTGTCTTTTAATATAATAGTAGCCTTGTAGTATGTATGTGTGCGTGCGAGCGTGTGTGCGTGTGGTGGGTATGAGTGAGTGCAAATTTGTTTCTTTTCGCTAGTTTGTATGTGTATTTAACTGTAGCTGTATTTTGCAGAAAATAAATAGATATTTGTCTTAATAGACACATGTTGGTTTTATTGGAACAAACTATGTACTGTTTAAAAAACGAGCAGTAGTGTATTATCAGGTTTAAAAACTCGAGGCGAAGCCGAGAGTTTTTACACCTGATAATACACGTACTGCTAATTTTTTGGGCGGCTTCAAAAACATTCCAAGTGACCATCGCTTCCCGGCTCCTGTCAAAAGTTTTGGGGTTTTGCAGTTCTGAGGAAAAATAATCTACTGAAAAATGCTATACCAAAGTTGACAGGTACGGTAGATAAAACGTCTGACAATTTTTTTTCAGTGGTAGAGAACGAGTAGGAATAAGCAGCTTGCATCTGCAAACCACTCGCTTACCTGGCAATTTACACGAGGGCGCAGGTGCATTCAAATAACGGTTTACTTGTTAACTGTTGGTTGTTTAGTTTTAATATTGAGAAGATTCCAAATAGAATGGCAAAAGACTAGATATCGTAAAACAGTACTAAACAAAAATATTAAAGTCACCATTTATTGTACCAA
>JAJLRJ010000001.1:14677849-14782849 GCA_024195265.1 Dendrophyllia cribrosa
TTTCCAGATTCGCAGGCTTTGTCCGCCACTCTTGAAAATTCCAGTTTATTACTGAACTTTCTTTGACCATCACCGGATTATTCCTATAGCTAACGTTATTTCCTCCCTCATTACGAATAAGAGTTCTGACAAATTAGAATTATTGCAAATGACTCGTGCTCTTAAGGACTCTGCATTGCGGAAATCAATCATGTAGGCCTAGCTACAAATATCACGTAAAATCGCCTAAATATCTTTTCGGAAATTCTCGATATTTTTCCTAAATATCTCGCTTTTCCCCCCTAAATATCTTGAAAAAATTCTAAATATCTCAAATATTTTCTTAACATTTTTCTATAAATATCACAATAACGACTTTATAAAATCAAAAACATCATTTATTGGCAAGACGGGAATGCGTCACAGTCTATACAAAGTGACTACCAAACGTACTAAGACTCATGGGATATAATATTAGTGAGGAAAACCGCTGAACAGGACCACTGCTGACACTTAATTTAGCTTTAAAGTAGATTTCATCTGAAGTTTCAAAGAAAAAACATGCGTGAACTCATAAAAGTAATAAAACCATAGCAAAATCCCTAATTTGATCTTTTTTTTTCTAAGTATCTCTGAATTTTCTAAATATCCCAGGAGCTTCTAAATATCTAAAAAAATATCCGGATATTTGTAGCTAGGCCTACAATCATGGCACCTGAAGGCGATCATCAATGCGAAAGTTGACTGTACGCGCAGACGTCTCCTATCTCCTTTTTCCGCGTGAATGAAAGGAAATACTGTACAAATGTACGTGTTTAGATGACGGAAAAACTTGATTTGTTTCAAAAATCGAAATAGGGCAATCTTTGACGTCCTTAAAATGTCAGTAAAATTACTGAAGTAATAGATTTGTACATGATTTCACTGACTTAAACTTCACTAAATTTACTAGTGTCGGTTTTGGTAAATCTTTGTAGAGGTACCATCTCAAAGACGTTCATTTTTATTAAATCCAAAAATACCACAGCCACTTGTACATCTTTGAAAATTGCTCTTCAGCATGTTGCTATAAGGATACACTAGGTTGCCTAGCAATTTGTCTTTTAATATAATAGTAGCCTTGTAGTATGTATGTGTGCGTGCGAGCGTGTGTGCGTGTGGTGGGTATGAGTGAGTGCAAATTTGTTTCTTTTCGCTAGTTTGTATGTGTATTTAACTGTAGCTGTATTTTGCAGAAAATAAATAGATATTTGTCTTAATAGACACATGTTGGTTTTATTGGAACAAACTATGTACTGTTTAAAAAACGAGCAGTAGTGTATTATCAGGTTTAAAAACTCGAGGCGAAGCCGAGAGTTTTTACACCTGATAATACACGTACTGCTAATTTTTTGGGCGGCTTCAAAAACATTCCAAGTGACCATCGCTTCCCGGCTCCTGTCAAAAGTTTTGGGGTTTTGCAGTTCTGAGGAAAAATAATCTACTGAAAAATGCTATACCAAAGTTGACAGGTACGGTAGATAAAACGTCTGACAATTTTTTTTCAGTGGTAGAGAACGAGTAGGAATAAGCAGCTTGCATCTGCAAACCACTCGCTTACCTGGCAATTTACACGAGGGCGCAGGTGCATTCAAATAACGGTTTACTTGTTAACTGTTGGTTGTTTAGTTTTAATATTGAGAAGATTCCAAATAGAATGGCAAAAGACTAGATATCGTAAAACAGTACTAAACAAAAATATTAAAGTCACCATTTATTGTACCAAGAATCTTGAATAATTACTACCCACATTATTATTCATTATATAAAGATTGCGTGTGATCTTTTCATTCTCATTAAAACTTTAGCGATAATTGCATTGTTTGCACATTCAACCCCACTTTCCCCAGGGAGTGAAATCAAATCACTCTCCGGGCTTTTCAGAATGAGCATGGTTACCAGGTATAAAAGTTCATGCACGTGATCAATTTGACGTCTCTGATAGGCTCATGTGCTTATGAATTATTAATGAGTTTTTAATCCATCTTCAAACGGTCAGCTTTGCTTGGCAATGGAACACAACCTTACTCTTTCAAACTGTATAGCACTGAGAGGAACTGCATCGTAGACTCGAAAGATTTTTGTAAACGAATAGTTTCACAGTTTTCTTCCTCCTTTCTTTCTATTATTTTGCTAGATTTGAGCAAAGAGCGGATCCTGGTTGCCTAGCAACTTGTCTTTTAATATAACACAAGCCATGTAGTATGTGTGTGTGCGAGTGTGTGTGCGTATGCGTGCGTGTGAGTGAGTGCAAATTTGTTTCTTTTCGCTAGTTTGTATGTGTATGTAACTGTAGCTGTATTTTGCAGAAAATCAATAAATAGTTGTCGTAACCCTTTAACTCCCAAGAGTGCCAAAAATCAAAATTCAAGAAAATCCTAAATTTCATTTCATAAAATATCGAAAAGCAAATAGTACCATGCAAAAGTACTGCCAAAGAGATTTCACTTGAATGGTCACACCATAGGATTTTATCCACAGACTCAAATGTTAGAACTAGATTACATGGACTCTGTGGAGTGAAAGGGTTAAAACACACATGTTGGTTCTATTGGGACAGCACTGCACTGCACGGCTTACCTATTGGTGTCCCGCAAGGTTCGGTCCTTGGACCTATCTTGTTCACCATGTACATCTCTCCATTGGTGATCTTGTTTGAGGGCACAATATATCTTATCATATGTGCGCTGACGAAACACAGCTCTATTTATCATTTCGGTCCAGGATCATGAAAGTCTCGAGGTCACAAAGTCTTCTATGGAGCAATGTATCAATGCCATTAAGAAATGGATGCATTCTAATTTTTTCAAGTTGAATGAGGATAAAACTGAACTCTTAGTTGTACACCCAAAGCACAGACAAGTACCGCTTTTACGTTCCATAACTGTCGGGAATGAAATCATTGAACCATCTAAATGTGCAAGGAATATTGGTGTCGCACTGGATCACAATCTGAATATGGATCAACAAATCACTTCTATCTGCAGGTCTGCTTTCCTTCAGATCAGTAACATTAGAAAAGTCCGAAAGTATTTGCGTCAGCACGCAGCTGAAACTGTTGTTAACGCACTTGTCACCTCCAGATTTGATAACTGTTATGCCAAGAACCTCATTCAGAAACTTTGATACGTTCAGAACAGTTCCGCACGACTAATAATGGTTTCCAGGAAACGCGACCACATTTCTCCAGTATTAAAGAAACTTCATTGAAAACATAATTGTTTTTAAAGTGCCCCTATGATCAAATTTTTTATTTTCATTTTTTTTACATTTTCGTGTACTATTAGACTTTCTTACTCATCTTGCCAAATTTCAATCCATTACGAACATCAGAAGTCATTCTATTTTAACATTTATTTCCGAGAATTTACGGCCGCCATTAATCAACCTTGTTCCAAGGCTTGGTTGCGAATGGGAGAAAGTGACGTCAAGGACTCAAACAAACCTCATGAGTTGAAATTATAATAACAATCAGCATAGAAAATTGCACGAAGAACAAGTCCAAAGTTTTTGTTGCTTTTCGCGTGATTTTCAATACTGTTGTTATTATAATTTAAACCCGTGAGGTATGTTTGAGTCTTTGACGTCACTTTCTCCCATTCGCAACCAAGCCTTGGAACAAGGTTGATTAATGGCGGTCGTAAATTCTCGGAAATAAATGTTAAAATAAAATGACTTCTGATGTTCGTAATGGATTGAAATTTGGCAAGATGAGTAAGAAAGTCTAATTGTACACGAAAATGTAAAAAAATGAAAATGAAAAATTTGATCATAGGGGCACTTTAAGATTCTTCTTCTCGTATTCAAAGCTCGCGCAAATTTGGCTCCGAAATATCTGCAAGATCTCATTATCGATTATACCCCATCCAGAAATCAGCGTTCCCCCTCAAAGTGTCTGCTTGAAATTCCTAACTACAACCTGATGCGCTATGGTAAACGAGCTTTCTCTGTAGCTGCCCCCAACCTTATGGAACTCTATTCTAATAGACATAAAAACATCCACCTCGATTGACATTTTCAAAAAAAGCTGAAGACATAACTTTTTAAAAAAAGTTACTTTTAATAATTTTAGTATTTTTGGCTTTTAGTTCTTAGTTTTTAATATTTGGATTATATATCATTTTTAGATTATTTAGCATTTGTAAGCGCTCTGATCATTGCTATGGATAGTGGCAATATATAAAAATGTATATTATTATTATTATTATTATTACAAACCATTCCATCTTCAATCGGTCAGCTTTGCTTAGCAATGGAATACAACCTTACTCTTTCAAACTGTATAGCAGAGAGACTGCATCGTAGACTCGAATTATTTTTGTAAACGAATAGTTTCACAGAGTTTCTTCCTTCTTCCTTCCTATTATTTTGCTAGATTTGAGCAAAGAGCGGATCCTTCTTGACCAGCAACTTTCCCTGGCCGCAGACAAGCAACCAGAAGATGGCAGCTGCACCATACGACAGAACAATGTTGCTTCACGTGACATGCAAATCTTCATAAAGATGATGGATGGAACAAAAATCGCATTAACCGTGAAACCAAAAGAATTAATTCTAGATGTGAAGAAAAAAGTTCAACAGTTGAACGAGTGTCCACCTGACCGACAACGTCTGGTATTCGCTGGAAAGAAACTGGAAGACGACCACACGCTGAGAGACTACAATGTTCAGAGTGGGTCAACTCTAAGCTTAGTGCTTCGTTTAGTCTTCCCTTGGAAGACGCCAGCTGAAACGATTCTCAAGGAAGTCTAACCGACTAATTTCATTAAGAACTGAACTTGAAGGCAAAAGTTTAAGACACTGAAGGTATTCCACCACTCCAACAACTTCTGTTTCTTTGCAAGCGGGCCACTCGAGAGTTATCGTACTTTGAAAGACTACTTCATCCAGACAAAGTCAACTCTGCCCTTGATTGCTGTGATATTCGTGAACATACAGACTGGAAAGACGATCATTTTACTTTTCTCCCTGAAGTGTTCTTAGAAGGAGTAAAACAGTTTATTCGCACAAATTAGAAGGGAATTTAACCTGACAAGCAGGGTCTCGTGTTTGAAGGCAGGGAGCTAACAGTTGTACTCTGGAATATTAAAATAGAGCGGTTTTCAGTTGAGTGTCGATCGAAAGTAATTTCGCGATTGCTTTGGTGTTTGTTTTTGTTTCAGATATTTTATTCAAACTCACTTAATGTACAAAATGTATCACTCCAATGTTTTGCATTAATTACGCTTTGTAATAAGGAGGGAGGGGATTCGTGGGGAGGGTGTCACAAGAGTAATATTTGAAATTAGCCGAAAATAATAAATATTTCCTAATGAAATAGAAAATGTCATTTTTGGATTACTTAGTGCAAAACCCCCATTTTTCTTTATATAAATAGAACTAAAAGCATATTAAGATAATTGCAGAAAACATATAAACATGCACGCAAGTCCAAATTTGAGATATGTTAAGGAAAACAATGTGATTGGCATGGAAACCTTATTCAAATGTATGTAAGTAAAAAGTTGTATCTTTTTAGCAAGTTAAAACTATAAGACATGAAGTATATTCAACATTTAGAATTCTCGTGAGATTCTAGAAACTTCTATGTATTTCTTTTAAAATTAATCACAAGATAAGTGATGACATGGGACTTCCCTAAGATAATGGGATCAATGTTCAAATTAGGTTATTAAGAAATTGATGTCAACAACGTTAAAAAACGCAACCTTCCGAATGTCCAGTAGAACCAAAGGCAACACCCATTCTTACGCTAAAACTGTCTTTTATTTCATATTTTGTAATTTTACCATATTGCTGACAGTTGAAAACCGATGAACTGAAAATTCTCTATTTTACGTGACTTTTAAAATAGAACCCATATAACTAATAGTCAGAGGTTGGGACAGCTCGTCTCCAAAACTGACACTAGTTTCCTTTTCTTAATTTATTAGCTTTTAAAAACCACTTTTGCTTCTTTATAGTAATTGAACATAGGAACTTTAGTTTTCCTAGCTATCTTTATCTTTCGCCCACTTTCCGAAATTGAGTCAATACAGAATAAAGAGTGTTGTCTTTTGTTTACGGCAAACTAAACTATTAACTGTGATTTTGGTTGTTAAAACGTATGATAACTTAAATATAACTTCACTAAAATGTAACTTGTAGTTTTAACTTTAGTCTGATTATATTCATATACTATTAAGTAACTCTTTTCATATAGGAAAAGTTTTGCAATGAACATTTTACCCTCGCTATAATCATATGTTAATCAAGCGAACCATCAATCAAGTAATCTTAAAAGTGTATATGACATGAATTTTTTTTTTTTGTTTTTGGTCCTTTGATATGTATAAAAAAAATGTTCTGAAATTGAAATGCGTAAAAAAAATAAATTTCCCATAGTTTTGGGCGTCGGAAAACTCCAATTTTCCCAGTAAAAATGTCCCGGAGTCTGGGGACGAGTTTAGGACGAGAGCCCGGCTCGTGACGTCACATGACGTCACTTGATTTGTTTGCTGCGTACTATGATTTTACTTCTGGTATAATTCTGCTATTTTCTCGTCTACAAATGTCCAGTGATCTCATCGGCAAAATGTCCAGTGATTCAGAACTCAGCGATTTATCTGATTCTGCAGAAAGTATAGATATGAGCGAAGGTTCGGAAAGAGAATGGGGAGTCGTAGAAAGCGAACTAACTCCATATCAAGACGAACCACGAAGCCGGTGATGATGACTCCGAGGAAGAAAAAGATCTCGATGGCCTACATGTAACTCCTGCCGATTTAGAGGAGAAATAACGAAAGAACTGTAAGCATGGATTCTTGGTTAGTAAAATTATTCAAACTGATGTCCATTCAGTTAAGTTACAGCGCGAAATGATGTCTATGACCATCTTTGTTGTGTTGTTATTTATGCCAGGTGCCACTGCGAACGATGCAATGCGGAGTAGTTGGTTGGATCACTGTTATTTCGCTGTTACAGAAAGTCACCAGTTCATCGGGAAAAATGGTGTTTGATGGCTCTATTGTTAGTTGCACCAACACCGAGACTACGATGCCATAACAAACCGAGCAGTGCTTCTTCGAGTGGCTTCTTGTTGAGAAGCAAAGATGGTGGAACTTATCGCCGCCGCGGTGGAGTGTCAGAAAACGAGTATGTAAAGTCCGAATTTGTTGCTTTTATGTCTAAAGCCATGAATAAGGGTCGATTGATGAAGAAAAATAAATCCGATATGAAAAACTTTCATTTTGACGGCTGCTGAAGTACACGTACCGGTACGTCGCAGCTTGTTTGATGAGGGGAATTGTTTACAGTTTGTAGATTCGCATTTTGTTCACTGTTGACTTGCTCTAAGTCGCTCATTTTTTCACTGCAACGATTGGGTTGCTTAGGAGCTCTAGGATACTTCGGTACACGAGTAGCGAGTGCGGAATTGGAGTGAATGCGAGTTGGACAGCAAAGCCTGCATAAATAACGAGCGACTTGTTTGACCCGAATCAATTCCAGTCGATGTTTTTTGGCGCGAAAAGAAGCATCACTTGAGAATGGGTTTGATTTCTTGCAGTGACCTGTATGTCTTCGCGCGTTTTGTTTGTCACACTTACACACTATATAACCTGTTTACAAATTGTCTGTTTCAGATTTGAACTGTTGCATACAGATGAACCACACGGTGGCTTTGTGGCTACATGGGGTGGGACAACACCAGGCCACTTCCTGCCCGTGTTTATCATAGCATAAGGACAAAATACCAGTCAACTGGATATGCCACTTCGCAGGACAGAGAACATTGAGAGAAACATTGAAAATCTAACCATGGTGTTAGACATTGCACTCATACAGGACCCAACGGCTCTTTTAGGAGCCACCAAATAAATAAAAGTTATGACCAACAAAAGAATTATGTGAATGTAACCAATTTTCATCTTAGTCTAGCCTATTTGTTCAAAATAGTCTTCATTATACCAATTTGGTTGCTATGAGGCAAATTTGTGGGGGGTAGGGGGTGGCAAAACCACTAACATTCAATCTACCTTAATCAGAGAGCCCCTTTACTTATTTATTTTTTTCTATTTTTGTATTCACAGCATTTTAGTAGCAATGACTTGTATGACATTACAATTCCAATTTTGTTACCAATCCAAATTTAGAAAAGATGTACCAAGCTTAAAAATATTCATTATCTTTCTTTATTTATCAGATCCCAATAGCCATTTCTGAGTTATCTTTTGCCTCTTTTTCATAGCGAGGCCAAATACAAGACCATTCAGAATTCATATAAATATAAGTTATATTGCAATGTGAAAGATAACTGATATTCATTATCTTTGCACCTGGCCACACTCTGAAAAAGAGATTAACCCTTTAATTCCCAATATCAAAATACAAATTCTCCTTTCTTGTCCCCATACATTTATTGAAGCAGTAGTGAGAAGTTGTTCAAATATTAGGTGATGATATCCTTAATTCTCATGACCTCTCCAGCATTCCCAGATGCATGGAATAATTTTTTAACACTGATCCCTCTTCAGTACCCTAGAAAAGGAAAACCAAGGGTAGTCCTCACTCCTGAATTTCAAAGTATAAGTGATAGTAAGGGTAGCAGCACCTACATATCTGGGCATTGACCCATAATCTTTATCTGTACTATATAGACCTATCCAGTCTGGGTTGACCTAGAGTGATTTTACTTAGACCATGAAACAGTATCCAGCAATTAATCAAAATTAGTAAAATATAAACAAAAGAAAACAATGGAATTGGTGTCTAATAGTGCCTGTTAGCTTAGTAACCATTTCACAGTTTAAAGAAAATCACTCTATTTCAGGTCGTGTGATGTCACTCGAGACAATTGATTTTCCAAATTTCATCATACATTTACATGTATGTGATTGAAAATTTTTTTGATCATCTGACATAAACAAAGCTTAAAAGGTCAGTCTCAAAAAAGGTAATGTAAACAGGGTTCTCATTAAGTGCCGGCAACCGGCTAAAAAACCGGCTACTTCGAATTTTCAGTGAAAAGGCTTAATATGTGTAAAACAAACCTGAATGAACAGTGAAAGTTGTATGAAAAACTAATGAACAGACAAGTTTCTCCAAAATTTGTTTTCACATTAAAGGTAATTCCTCAGTTGAGGGCTTTATGAAAAATGTCTTGCCAAAAATGCATGAAATGGCAATTCTGAGCCTCTAGAGTTTCAAATTTTCTTGGGGGGCATGCCCCCAGACCATCCTAGAAATTGGCGTGCCTTGGGCACTCAATTGCCAAGCCGCCTACTATTATATCTCAACCGTGTACTCTAAAACTTAGTGAGAACCCTGTGTAAAGGTAATTCTCAATATCAATTGACCAAGTTTATTTTACAGCCCGGCACTGAGTCCTAACTCAGGGGCTACGCCTGAATGGTGGTCTACAGTCATCAAAACTTAGGCCATGTTACTTCTTGCATTGGCCTTTATGACCACTCATTGGTTTTTTTGCATACTGAATAAGAGGGAGGTCTCCTTGAAGAGGTTTTACTTCTGGTCTGAGTATTGTTACTGCTACATGTGAGTTGAATGGAAGACTGTTCTGCTTCTGTAGAAGAAAAACGTGAATCATTACATACACAACAAGCTCTTTCCTAAAATAATGTGAAATGTGAACTTAGGACATTACATGTAACAGCTAACATGTTAGATGCCCCAGCCGACTCACAGCCACCCGTCCCTGTAGGTTAACAGAAGTGCATTCTGTGGTTTGGCTACATGCAGTTGAATAACATGCTCTTGTGGTTATCAGGATAGATGGGGATGTTTTGGACATGTAACTCGATTATATTGCTTTCCATCCTTTGACACCTGTGTATCTCTTTGTAGGTTTTCATTTTAAGTGCAAACTTGCCAAAATATGCCGAGAAGAAAATTAGTATTGGTTATGGGCAAAAATCCCAAAAATGAATATAGACCTGCTAACTTAACTTTAAAAGCATTTCAACATACCAAGCATAAAAAGCACAATTATTTAGAGCCAATATTATTCATCACAGCAATGTTGTCTCATTCAGTGGCAGTCTCTATTAAACACTGATTCACCATGGAGACCGCAAATTTGCCGAGAATCTCACACTTCTCTTGGATAACTTGGGCAAAATAATAAATTTTTCTAAAGTAATAGTTATAAACAGTACAGTTATATCATAATAATGGCCAATAAATATGGGCTCCTTGCTGCAGCTGTCATTTTGTAACCAATTTAATTGTATTCCAGGAAATATTATTTCTTCAGCATTGTGATTTATGAAGGCATCAACCTCCAAGCATAAAAATAAATCTCTACTTTTTACTTTTATAGCTTTCCATCTAGTTTGAAGCCTGAGTAAGATTTTACTCTCGTGTTGTCTCACCCTGGGAGTTCTGAACAATAACGTGTGATGATATTAAAGCTGAAAAAGCTCTAAACTTAGCTGAATACTGCACATCGAAATTATGTATCGAGAATTAAAAAGACCAAAAAAAACAAATCGTGTCATATTCACTTTAAAATCATCAGTTATAAGCATAAATGTATACAATCCAAATACAGTTTGACTGAGTTTGACTTCACACATTCTCGCATGAAATATTCTCACGTGTAAGCTATGAAGTATGACTAAGACTATATAATTTGTAAACAAATGGAAATCGCTTACTTGTCGCTTTCTCCGTTCACTCAAAGGGTTGTGAAGCTTCGGGCAGGACGGTGTCTCTTGCAGGAATAGCGCCCGCGCTTAGGTTTCGTTTCCTTTTATAGCCCATTAAAAATGCCAGGATGTTTTTAAAACAGCTCGGCTCAAAATGAGCCGAACACAACCTGTTCATCGGCTCGCCGAAATCGATGCGGTGCCACCGGACGAATTTCAGCCATTTCGCCCTCACTGAAGGCCCTTGTTGGAAAGAGATGCATCGAAATGCCCGGCGTATAGCTAGTATTTGTAAAGCTTTCAATGTTTGGCGCTCCGGCCGCACAATATCTCCCGCTTTTCTTCTTATCGCCCTTCTCTCTTGCTGCCATTTTGTGTTGTGAGTCAAATCATTCTACGTCACATGACGTCACACAAGCAAGTCACATGACATTTTGGCCGCGCGCTCGGGAGGACACTTTTGAAGTCAACATACGCGTGTTTTGAGAGCGAAAAAGAAGGTTTTTAAAATCTTTTTGACACATTTTTATTTCAGAACATTTTTTTATACATATCAAAGAACCGAAAACAGCAAAAAACAAATTCGTGTCATATACACTTTAAATAGAAGACACAGTAAGAAGCAGTAAGAAGAATAAAGAAGAAGGCTAAAGAGAAAGGTGTTATCTGGTTTTCTACCGGTGAGCTATCCCCCAGAAGAGTCAAATTAGACCCTCTTCACAAGGGGATCTCCGGTCAGGAGAAAGCATAAGAGATGGCAAGTGTGCCTGCAATTCTGAAGAATCCAGATCTTCTCTTTTCCTCAGAGTATCGCTAGCTCAATAAGAGGACATAAATTATGTATCTACAAGTTTGCCGACGTTAGGGAGGATTTTAAGGTTTTAAGAGATAGCTGCGTTTTTGGCCATTTTGGATGCTTTTACACAGCAGAACGTAGTAAAGAACAATGACAGTAGGAACAATATAGTCATATTCATGGTTTAAATGCTTTTTTATACAAAAGAAATATTTTTTACATTTAAAGAATTAAAAAAATACGTGATAATATTAATCTCTGATACAATGTTATTTCAAACGTAATGCATCTTAAATGTATATTAATTAAAAAATAGCAATCAAGACAGACAGACAGATAAATATTTTACCGTAGAATTCCGAAACTAACGGTCCCCGGTCCGTTACTTACACTATAAATAAACATTTATAGTGAAAATAATTAAAAGTATATTAATATACTGATGTTGTCAAATATTTTTATTAAGCAAACAAAAACAATGATTGCAAACAGTTCTGCTTTGTTACAAAGAGTGCGATGTTTATGTTTATTTTACAAGCCATTGTTATATCCAGTGTTATATTCCATGATGCTTACATGAAGAATGTTGTAATGTGTTGGCTTACACGAAGTATGCCAAAGCCCTTATTGCAGTTGTTGTCAGAATAAACTAGCGGTGCGTTTTTATCAATCGAGCTGTGTATTTGAGCGGTCTTAACATTGGCGACGAGGATTTTAAGCGACCTACAGAATGCCTGGAGGAGAAGTACAGGCTGGAGCACCAGAAGCACAAGAAATTCGCGTCGTAACAGAAACGAGAAACTTGCAAAGCCGACCGTTCGTCGTCCCGGACGAAACAAACAGCGTAGGAAAAGCCCAAGTGTGAATTTGGCCAGGCACAGATTACCTTCTATGGCTATCGATTTGGCACAGGTGGTCTCAAACCAACACCAGAGAAGGTACAGGCCATCCAGGAATGCACGCCTCCAGAATCAAAGGGAGAAGTCAGAAGTTTCCTTGGTATGACCGGCTAACTTTCTAAATTTATACCCCGATACTCCTCACTTACAAAGCCATTGAGGGAGTTGACGCACAAAGAAGCCAAGTTCCGTTGGGGACCTGAAGAAGCTAATGCTTTTGAGGAGCTGAAAGCCAGTATCTCTAGCCAGGACACAATGGCTTTCTTCAATCTAAAGCTACCTATCATGATGAGAGTAGAAGCTAGTTACAATGAGGGGCTATCAGCTGGTCTCATCCAACAATCCACCAAGGGTTGGCAACCAGTGCACTTTATTAGCCGCACTCTGACAGATGTCGAAAAGAGGTATAGCCAGACAGAGAAAGACGCTTTGTGTGTGAAGTGGGCCAAGGACCGATTCAGTATCTATTTACTTAGAGCACCAAAGTTCACTATTGTCACGGCACACAAACCGCTGCTGCCACTTCTCAATAAACCTACAGCGACGCTACCACCACGCATCGAGAAGTGGGTGATGGACATGCAAAATGTCGATTATGAGATGAAATACGAGCCCGGGAAAAATGAAGCAGATCTTTTGGATTTCTTATCCCGACACCCATTGCCAATCATTGGGAACAATGACACTGAAAAGATATTAAAGGCTACGGTTGAAACAGAACACGCGGTTGTATTGGACAGGATTAAGGAAGAAACACGGCAAGATGGAGTCGTGCAGAAACTGAGCCAGACTATTCAAAAAGGCGATTGGGAAGCCAGCAGGAAGGATGTTGACTTCGCACCATTCTATCCAATCTAAGAAGAGATTTATGAGGCACAAGGCCTGATATTCCGGATGGAAAGGATCATCCTACCTTCAGGATTGCAGCAGAAAATCATCAAAACAGCCCACAGGTTAGGACACCTTGGCACAACGAAGACAAAACAGATGCTCCGAGCAAAGTATTGGTTTCCTAACATGAATGCAATGATTGACCAAACGATAGGACATTGCTATGATTGCCAAGTTACTACCAGGAACCACAAAGAAGAGCCAATTAAACCATCAGTAATCCCGGAAGAACCTTGGGAACAGGTCACAATCGATTTCGGGGGACCTTATCCTGATGGACACTACAACTTAGTAGCTGTCGACCGAAGAACCCGATACCCGGAAGTGGAAGTTGTGTCTTCAACGGCATTTAAACCGACCAAAGAAAGACTAAAGAAAATGTTTGCTCATCATGGGGTACCTAGACGGGTATATTTAGACAATGGTCCACCGTTTAACTCAAAGGAGTTCTCTGATTTCGCAGAAGAAGAAGGATTTCAACACCATCGGATCACACCGTTACATCCCAGAGCTAACGGGCAAGTGGAGAGATTTATGCAGGTTCTTAACAAAACTGAGCAAATTGCCCATCTACAGGGAAAGACAGGACTTGATAGAAGCATTGCAGTTCAAGACATGTTGATGGCCTATAGGGATACACCACACCCTGCTACTGGTGTTACACCCTATCAAGCAATGACAAACAGACCTGTCAGGACCAAGTTAGACTACACAATGCCAGGAAAAGAGAGAAGCAAACAAGATGAGTCAATTGATGAGAAGGACAGGCGGTACAAAGAGAAGATGAAACGCGAGGGTGCAAACATCAAGGAGCACAATTTTATCCTGGGAGATTATGTCTTGCTGAGGCAGAGGAAGTCGAATAAATGGTCAACCCCATACGAACCCGTTTTCTACACGGTGACCAAGATTAGCGGTTCTACCATTACGGCGAGACGAATCACAGATGGTCGAGAAATTTGTCGCGACTCAAGTCAGTTTAAATTAGCGAATGCCATTATGCACCGGGGTAGCACAGAGGCTGCGAGTCGTGAGGATTGGAGGGAGACACTACTAATGAATGCTGGCAATACCAGTGACCAACCATCGGAACATACCACACAACTGCAAACCATCCCAGAACAAGGAAGCATCTCTGAACAGGAAAGCGCCCTAACACAAGGAAATGCTGCTGATGAATTGCGACCGGCTGAAGAATCGCACCCGGCTACAGCTGCGGCACAAGATAGGGTGTAAGAGAGTCCTGGAATACACGCATCAAGACCAAAGAGACTACGGCGTAGACCAGCCTATTTGACTGATTATGTTACATGACAAGCAGAAGGATGCGCAGACATTGACTTTGACATTGTTTGTCATTATTCTATCATTATACTAACCCACTAATCTATGTGTAAATTATCAAGAACACTTTGGATCCTGAGAACTACTTTGAAACACTGAATGACTATAGTTTTTCCTTTCATGATTTATTGCATGTAAGCATCCGTAAAAAGGGGAGAAGATGTTAGTAGTTAGTCATTGAGAAAGCTGGCTCACTTCTATTTCACGCTAATTTCGAACGTATTTCATTGTGTAGTCACATTCCCTAAGTTACGCAATAGCAACCCGTTCGTCAAACACAACCTATTCAAGTCAATGGGAAACGTATCAGATAGTGTGAGATAGATTTGAGCCAGTTTTAACAATAAACTATACAATGAAATACGTTCGAAATTAGCGTGAAATAAAAGTGAGCCAGCTTTCTCAATGACTAACTACGAAACCCTCAAATTCAGCATAAAATTCTTTTCCAAAAACTCGACACAAAATTCTCTCTAAAAAATTCTGGCTCACTTTCTCTCTCCTAAAAATTCCCCAAATAATTATTGGGGGAAAAATTTTGGGAAAAGAAAAGAAAATGTTTGATTCCGAAGATGAAGATGAAGATGAGGAAATAGATGACACTCCTGAAATTATTCAAGAAACATATACAACAACATGGCATTCTCATAAAAATCTCAGACTTGAACATTTTAAAGATGTCATCCGTAAAAATCAGGGGAAGAACCAAATTCCACTTAAAGATCTCGAGTTTTATCAAAAAGAAATTCTCTCCCAAATTCCTCACGATGAAATCACAAGAAAAAAAGTCAGGGAGTTTGTCAAAGCTTCCAAATGGAAAAAAGTCAATGGCAACGATCATGAAATTTTCAATCACATAATGCATCACGATGGAAATGATTATGAATATCTGGAAAAGTTCCTCATTAACGATTTTAAATATATTTTTCACTGACATATGATGATCTTCATCTCAAGCGAAAAAAGTTTCTTAATTTCAATCAAGTTCTTTTCTCCCTTCTGAAAAAGAATGGTTTCAATCCAAATGAAGATGATTTCAAACTGCTTATTCTTCCATCAAGAAGGGCAGAACAAGAAAAAATAATCCAAACAATCTTCAAAAAAAACAAATGGAAAGAAAATGGAAGCCAGTGACCATGAAAATTGTTCCACTTGCTCAGAGGAGGAAGAAAGAAGTTCTGATGAAACCCCAACAACATCTGATGAGGAATTTATTGTTTCCGATTCGGAGATGGAAGAAGCAGAGCAAAATGAAGAAGAGGAAGACTCCATTGAACTCCTCTTTGAATCATTTGTCAACCTCCAAGAGGAACACAAGATTCTCAAAAATAATCTCCAAAAACAAAGTTGTCTCCTCTGGGAAATCCACCAGGGATTGAAAGAAAAAAAGTGAAGCGAAGCGAAGCGAAGCGTGTTTTGGAATGAATATGAATGTTAAACATTTATATTCTGTCTCAGAGATTTTCCACATCACTCAGTGGAACCCAGGAATTGAATCCAACGGGATATCCTTTCCATTTAACCAAGGCTTTCTTTTTCTTCTGGTCACGGCGAATAACCTTTTCAATGCGAAACACGCTTTGGTTTATCCTTTGGAGTTCCGCCTCGTAAAATGATCCAGTTATTTTTTCTCCCAACAGATCGACTAACCTGTATGTCACAGGATTTGTGTTCAAAACCTCGTCGACGGCAAATATCTCCTCTGTCCAGTTCGGCGTGAAACCTTTATCGAATATCTTTCGCTTGTATTTTGATATTCGGACTTTGTCGTCGACTTTGAATTTTGCTGGGTTGTGTTTAGCATAAATCATGTCTCCGAAAAGATTAGCGAACACTTGTCTCTCATTTTTCTGTTTGCTCGCCTCTGCGGGTGACATCTTAATGCTTGAATGATAAGTGTTATTATATTGATTCACTAACCTGTCCAGTTTGTCAAAGAAAATTGTATTATTGTTAGCAGAAAACATCCGGAAGAGTTTCTCCTTCATCGTCTTGTTCCAGCGTTCAACCACAGATGACTTTTCTTCGTTCTCTGTAGTATATAATTTTATCCCATTCAAGTCAAGCAGATCCTTCATAGTTCCATTGAAAAATTCACTTCCTTTGTCTGTCCAAAGCATTTTCGGTTTTCGCGCTTTCGCAAATATGGATCGGAAAGCATCGGCGACTGTTTGTCCTCGCTTGTTTTTCAAGGGAAAAATCCAACCGAACTTTGAGAAAACATCGATCACCATCAGGAGATATCTTATTCCTTTGTTCCATTTTGAAAATTTCCCCATCTCAACCAGATCAGCCGCCCAGATGTTGTCAATCCCATATGAAATGACTCTTCTCTTTGGAAATCTTCTCCTTATCGGCTGGTGAAGTTCATTTGCCAGATTTTGAGTCCAGCCTTCACTCAAAATCTTTTCCCGTTTAAAACACCTAAACCAAGTTTTTGTTTTGCGTTGATTGTGTTTCTTGCTAAAGCATGTCCCCATTGTCTTTCTGCCCAGGGAATAGCATCCAATGCGGCAACCATCTTTCTGTCTGCTTTGTTTTTACATTTGCGTGGATCTGTTTGTTTTGCGCAGATTGTATAATCCACATCATGTTGCATAGAAACTGCATCTGTTTTTCCAGTTGGTTGTTGCCAGATTTCTAGAATCTTTCCAGTGTCGTCAAATCTTACTTGCTTTTCCAATGGGTTATATGGACCTGTGAAGTTATGTCCGGGAAGAGTGAATCCTCCTTTTGGTCTGGGAAGTTTTCCAACCAAGTTATGAACATCCAATCCACTTCCATCCAAATCTGCTCGATCTGTCTTATATTTTCTATTTGGTCTAATTGCTGTTGACAGTTGATCCATCATACCAGAAGAGGTTTTGGCAAGAAATGGTTTCATTCTGTCCAAAGCAAAATCCAATGCTTTTTTCTGAGTGTTTTTGTTTCGCAACAATTCACTTGCCCCATATCTCCCCATTTCAACTGTTTTCTTTCCCAACCATGGAATTGCATGAGCAAAACCAGTCAAAGCTAATTCTCCAAAGCCCCCACCTTGTGAGGGCAGACTTAGTTTCCCGAACTTTTAACAAATCTTGTTTTCTTTATTCCACAGGAAGCGCAATGGCAAAACCACATCTTTCTTCCATTTTTTGCAGTCATGGTTCCAGATGGCTCAACGCATTCAGTTTGTTTTTTCTCCTTCACACAATATGACTTCATTTTCAATCGAAATATTCTTTTATGAATCTTTCATTTTGCATTTGGTCAGTCAAACTGAGAGGCTGGAGAATATCATAGAAGTCTTTTCCTTGCGACCATTGATGCAGGAAGAAGAGGCAATAATATCCGCAAAGAACACTGTTGATATTTTGATACTGGCTGCTGTTCCAAAGCACAGGTTTGTTGCTTTTAAATTCTTGGGGAAATCCCATTCCAAATGAGTCAAAATACCACGTGAATTTCTGTCCCGGAGCACAAGCAACCCAATGAGTTCCTGCATTTTTCAGCGAATCAAGGTTAATGATGCAGGGAGTGTGTTGTTTTGGCATGAATTCATCTCTCGCAAAGATACCTTTGAAGTTGGGAATCTTCAGAAACTCAATCCATTTCATCAGATCAAAGTTTGACAGAGGTTTGTTCTGGAATTTTGGCTTTACAACAATGTTCCGAGCAATGGGATTTTGTTGAATGGACTGTTTGGCCCCAGCAGAAGTCCTTGTCCTGATTTGCTTTTTTTCCCCTTTCCCCTTCCCCATTGTCCGATGAATGGAGGAGGTCTTGCCCAAGGAGTTCCCAGTCTGGGAGCACCTTTTCCTCCTTTTGGTCGTCCAACTCTGGGAGCACCTTTTCCTCCTTTTGGTCTGCCAACTCTAGGGGCACCTTTTCCAAATAAATTCTTTACCATGTCAAGAGCAAGTGGGATTCCAATGGATGCTAGAATGGTGCCAAGTGCTCCACCAGATTGTTTTGCGGTTGGTTTTACCACAATTTTTCCTCCTGATTGCAAGGCAACCAAAATATCTTGTTTCTGTTTATTTGTCAACAAATTTTTATTGTCAATCAGTTTCTGAATTTTATTTTGGGGAATGAGAAATCCACCCACTTGGCCAGCTCCTTTCCCACTGATTGATTTCACAACTTGACTCGCTCCTTCACTTGCCAGTCCAGCCAATGCTGACAATCCCAGTGTTTTTCCTAGGGTTGGCACCAATGTTTTCACTAAAGGAATAACAGCAGAAAATAGACTTCCGCCTTGTTTCATCACTTTTCTGATTTGAGCTTTTGTTATCTTCACTTCAACTCCTTTTCCCAACGATGCAGCTTTGGAAATTTTATTTATTTGAGTGGTTGTCAGCATCAGTTCATCATTTCCACTTGTTTGATTTCGTCCCAATCTCAGGGTAACAGGCATGTTTGTTTTGAATGCTCTTCCAAGTTTTTGTTTTTGCCCTTTAGACAAATTTACTTTGAATGGGTGATATGTTGTCATTTTTAATGATAACATATGTTTTAGGCAATGACTAATTCATTTCCAACTTTATCAATCTTAGCTGTTTCCTCATAAAGAACGACTGCATGCACATGGAAGGCTGCAGCTGCATTAGCATTCAGCGTATATCGAAATATCAACTGTTTGGGATCTCGTGTTGGTTTTTCAGCTTGGTAAGACAAGTTGAAATAAATGAGACCATAGAGTGATTGAAAGTTAGCCAAATTCAACTGAGTACCAGTGTTGAAGTCATTTTTCCTCATTGCATAGGCCATGACATCATTGAAGATTCTGACTTTTGATTCTGTGTCATAGTCAGTTTCAGGGTAAAACACTCCATTTCCATACTCTAATCTGCAAGTTGACAGGGATGAGTTTGCATTTGCCGCATTCAGCTTGAAAGTGTCAAAGAGATATGGGTTATCTTCTGCAGGGTCATCATTGGGTGGAGCTGCTCTTTTCAGCCAGACAAAAATATGCTTTACATTATCAATGCTCGCTGAAATCTGGAAGAATCCTGATGATTGTGCAGGAGGTGATTGATCATATATCTCCCTCAGATACTTCCATTGCGATTCTTTCAGGAATGAACTGACAAATTTATCATAAAGAGAATCTTTGGGAGACAGTCTCGGCACCCAAAGCAAAAATCGATTCACTACAACTCTTCCAGGATCTGTGCCATTTGCCATATGAATTAATTCATCATCCTGTTGAAGATTAATTTCGAATTGCAGCTGCATTGGGACCAACATCCTGTCTTCCAGTTCCTCGAAAAAGGAGAAACGATTCAGGGGGATAATGCAATTAACATCTTTTGCTCCTCCAGTTCCATCGTTTCGAAGAGCTTGAGTTTGTATTCTTCTTGCTTCAAATCCTGTGTTATTCGCAGCAGTTGTCGCATTTACATCCAGATACCAGAAACTGTTTTTTGCGACTGATCTGCTGAAGTCATCTGAGTATTCCAACAGATTTTTAATAAAAGTAACTTTATGCAGATTATCAGGTTCATAAACAATCTTCCCTGCAGATCTGATGGTCATGTGTTTTATCAGGGAATGAGAACCATTCAACACTGTTATCCTATCAGCAGCAGCATATCCAGCACCATCTGCTAATTTCTGGAGTTGAAATTGCACTTCAAAATAAGCGTTATGCCAGTCATAAAACGCTGATCTATCATTGATGGTGAATCTATAACCATTTTTTGTTTGATGTTCTCCATTAGCTGGAGCTCTGATTACACTGTCCAACTGGAATCTTACTAATTCATTTCTTTGGAGATATTCATTCGATCGAAAAGCCATTTTGATAGATTATTTTAAATTCCTTGGCCACTGATTAATCTATTCAAGATATCATTAGCACTTTCTCCAGAAGTTGAAGCAGGGCGTGATTGTGGTTTTCGTCCTCGTTTCGCAGGACTTGCAGATGGTTTTTTTCCAATCTTCATGTTTCCCAGTTTTTTCATGATCAAATCACCTGATTTTTCAACTGCCATTTTGCCCACTTTTTCTCCAGCGTGAGAAATTCCTGCGTCCAAAGCTTTTTTAGCAAATGGTTTCACGACTTTCTTGAGAATTCCTTTCATGGCTGGTCCTGCCATCTTTTTCAGTGGCTTGAAGATGGAATCAAAAATGATTCCTGTTCCTTTGTGCTTATAAACAAACTTCCCCAGTTTGGGGTTCCAGACTCGAGAAAATTCATATGCTTTCATTTTAGATTCGTTTTTTTAATATCAGCGAGAAAGCTGTATCTGCTCCATTCAAGTTAACAATTCTTCTTTTCCCGTCTGTGATATACATCCGAATTGAGCTGATCGTGTTTTTGTTTACAGGGCAGAAAGCTATTTTTATGGGTTCGCGTTCAAAACTCCAGGATGCCTGCAGAACAGATGTGGAAAAGGAATAGATGATATCAGTCTCTTCTCCATCCACAAGTGAGTCATTTGTCAAATCGCAATGAATGTTCAGCATATCAGTATCTTGACTAAGATTTGGAACTCTGGGACCAACATTAACTTTCTCTTTCAGAATCTTTTTATCAAAACCCACAAGATCATGGAAATTTGATTGAGTGAAATCCAGTTGATAATTTTCAGCCAATGTTATTGTTACTCTGAAAGTTTCATTGCTGAAAGCTAGATTGATTGGAAAAACATCTTCTTTTCCATCGGATTTTACCACTGTTGCTTCCTGAATAAAATCATTCATTCCAGTATACCCCCAAACTCCAGCAGGAAAAGCAATATCAGAAAAAGTTTTCCCGCCATCAGAGGAAAACCTGATCAGTTGATTTTCATATTGAGGATTTATGTTATACCACGTAAAACTCATGTTGATGATTCGTTTTAGCCCAACAACATAATGTTCATTCGGATCAAGAATAATTTGACGATTAAATTTTGTTGTGAAATCTGCAGGTTTGTTTAGTCTGTTCTTAACAGCGTAAGATGACAGGACGATTTCTCTTTCCATTTTATGGTTTAAAATAATTTTTGAACAGCTTTTCATGCTGGGATTTGTTGATAACTGTCTCTTTCAGGAGAAGATCAAGAATGCCCACTCCAGTGTTTCTGATTGCCAGATTTGTGTTTCCAGCAAGAATGGAGCCAATGATGGTCTCAAGTTTCTGGAGAAGTTCTTTGGGATTGGAGAACAAGCGAACAGCTCCACCTTTTTTTCTTCTTTTCATTCCAGAGCCTGAAAATGTTCTTGTTTTCTTTGTGTAATATTTCATGAAGTCATTTATTGTTTGGAATGAACGATCTATTCCTTGATGCTGTATTTGCTTCTGCTCTGCAGTTATTTCTCCCCTGTTAAACTTTTTAGTCCAAGACGCTTTATACCCTTTCAGTTGATTTTTTCGATGATTCGCAATCTTAAGAATGTCGTTGAGATATTTGTTTAACCGTTGCGCTGAGAAGTTCCTCTGGTTGAGAACTTCTTCCACTGTATCATAATTAGCAAGATTCAAATTTGTCAAAATCTCATTTGCTTCTTCCTCAAGGACTTTTTCATATTTAGGAGGATCATCTTCTTCTTCTTCTTGAAGTGAGGGATCGGGATCTTCTGCCATTATTTCTTCATATGTTGGTGGATTTACTGGGATTTGTTTAGCTGCTTGCGGCGAAACAATCTCATCGTCAAACAAACCACCAACATCCATCTCTTCAAATGGATCGACTTCTGGATAATAATCTATGCCTGGATCGACTTTTAGTTTTCTCCTCCGAACTGGCAAAGCTGGCTGCCTCAAATTCGACGCAACAACCTCATCTAGTTTTGCTGTTATGGGACGGAACATTTTTGCTAGTCCAGTTTGGCTTGTTTCTTCACCCAACTTTTTCTGGGTAATGACATCGTGCACAAAGTTGATTTTTTTTCCCAAAGCAGATTTGCTTTTAGCCATTTCATTCCATTTCAATAAACTCATTTTAAGTCCATAAACATGAATTTGGATGAAGAACAAGATGAAGAACAAGATGTTCATCCGAATTTATCTTCTGGGAAATAAAATGAAGATTGTCAATTATGATTGTCAGGACCCAATCACAAACTTTCGACAGCTGCAGCCTTTTATGCCGGATCGAACTTTCAGAATGTTGATCTGTGGTCCTTCAGGATCTGGAAAAACAAACGTTCTCCTGGATATGATTTTGAGATTGCTTTTCTACGATAAGATCTTCCTCTATGCAAAAAATCTGGATCAAGCTAAATATCAACACCTGATGAAAACATTTCGCCCAATCAGCAAAGAAGCTGGGTATGATATCATTGAAGCATCCCAGGATGAAATCATCCCAGTTTCTGAATTATCTGGAGAGAATCAAAAACTGGTTGTTTTTGACGATTTTGTTTGCGAGAAAAACCAAAAGCCATTGGTTGATTATTTTATCCAAAGCCGGCACAAAAATTGTTCTGTGATTTATCTTTCACAAAGTTATTTCCAAACACCAAAAGATATCCGCTTGAATTGCTCACATCTTTGCATTTTTGAATTTCCAAGCAATAAAGAACAGACTGCGATCTGCAGGGAGAATAACATCAAGAAAGAAGATCTGGTGAAAGCCACGCGTGATCCGTTCTCTTTCCTCTATGTGGATAAACCGAGGAAATTCATGGCTAAAAACTTTGATGAAAGACTTTAAAATGAGCTACTCAAATGGATTGCTTTCTGAAACAACAAGCACCTCACATGGAGGACGAGATGGAAGAGATGGATTGCCAGGAGTTGGTTTTAAGCTGACATCCACAGGAGATTATGACATGTCAAACAGAAAACTAGTTAATGTCGCTGAAGGAACAGGAAATGGCGATGCAGTTACAAAACATCAAGTTGACTCGTTGAAAAGCAGTGTGGAAACCAAACTAATTCAACTGAGAGCAGATTCTTTGCAGGTTGATGGTTCTTCCCATATGACTGGAGATCTGGATCTCAGGGGAAAGAAACTGATTCTTCCTGGAGAGATTGACATGGATCGAAAGTTGATCACAAATCTAAATACAGATGAATCAAATGATCTTTCTGCTGTGAACATGGTGACGCTGAAAAAATATCACCCAGCTGCACCTGCTCACACGCATGAAGTAACGAAAGACATTGATTTGAAAGGACTGTTTCATGTCACACAATCAAAACAACAAACTTATGAGGATCTTTCCGCAAACTATAACAATCTGATCTCCTATGACGATGCAAAAAATGTTTTTGTCAGCCGAAAAGAAACATTTCCAATGGAAACAAGCTTGGATATGGGAACTAATTTCATTTATAACGTGAAAGATCCAACAGCAATCGATCAAGCAGCCAACAAAAAATATGTTGATCAACAGGATCAACTCTTTCAGAACGCAATTCAAACTGTGTTTAGTTCAACTCTTCAAAAACATGGAGGAACAATGACTGGAGAATTGGATATGGGAGGAGAAAAACTTGTTGGACTTCCTGCCACTCCAACAGAGGACAATGACGCAACGTCAAAATCTTGGGTTGAATCAGAAATAGCGAGTGAAGCAATCAAAACAGAAAACGACTTGAAAAAATTCGTGAATGAAACATCCATTTCTCCCGCTGGAAATCTGAAAGATGCATTTCATTTTCTCATGAAAGATGCGGGAGAATCTTTCAATGGTCATGATTTACAAGTTGTGGGAGTTGTGGATTTCCCGTTTTCTCAGCATCATTTCAACAAAAAAGCGTTTCAGCTGAACATTGGGAAAGATTCTTCAAATCTGTTCTCTGGAAGAATGGGGTTTAATATGCGAAATCTGCCTCAAGGAGAATTTACTTTGGTTGTTGAGTTTTTTCCCCTTTCCATGACGAATGTTTCAGTGGATGCTGTTTCCACGAGCTTGAATATCAACCAACAATCAACGAAGAAGTTTTCCAACTATTCTCGATCAATCATTCACATGCATAAATGGCAGATTTCTCCCCCGGAATTCGTTTATCTTGATCTGAAATGGCAGGGAACAGCGGCATATCCTTCAATCGGAGTTTCTCATTTGATCGTTTATGGAATTGCTGGATATCACGTGGATGTGCCAAGTTCTGTTTATGATTCGGCATTCGTCTTTGACTCAGGAAAGATGGTTATGCAGAGAGACTTGGATTTGAATGGACAAAAGTTGCTGAATTCAAATTTAAGCAATAACTTTATGCTGATTGGAAGATTTAGAAGATCATCAGGAGACGGCATAAATATACTTTTCGATAATTATTTTAATGATATAGTCATCCCCATCCGATGTAAATTAATTAAGGCGTTTACTCAAATTACATCAAAAACATCTTCTTTTCCACAACTAACCCTTTATCTCCCAGATAAAAAATCACAAAGTGGAACTCGTTTTAGCAGTGATAATAGAATTCAAATATTTACTTTTTCAACTGTTGTTTACCAAGCAGGAGAGTTATTTTCAGCAAGAATAGATGATCGATCAACGAATATCGGGGCTGCCCAAATCACATTTCTTTTTGAAATTGTCTAAAAAATGAAAGAAGACATTTTTAGTTTCAATCACATCTCCCCTGACATAACAGAAGAAAAACTGGAAGAGATCAAGCAATTCTATCGATTTTATCACAAAAGATTTTGGTGTTTAAAAAGAGCTCACAAACATTTCAAAAAGATGAATTTGTTTGTGAATTTAACATCTTCCGCTCTTGTTGCGATTGGAGCGATTGCTGGAGGAGTTACTTTGAATCCTGTGATTTTGGGAGTGATTTCAGGTGCAGGACTGATCATTAAAACAGGGAATGAAATGAAGAAATATGGAAACAAAATTGAAATGACAAAGTTCGCATTTACAACTTACGAGAAAACATTGACTGATCTACGTTTTGCTTTAAGGAGTGGAATATTTGATCGAGATGAATTTCTTCCAGCAATGGAAGCGATTGATGGGATTGTGATTGATTTGGGGTTAGATTTGGAGAAGTTTGAGAGAAAATATGAAAAACGATTTGTGTGATTTTTCATTTCTGGAGGAAATGAAAAACTCAGTTCTTGATGAAAAGAGTTCGTGTCCATAATTCAGGCGGTGATGTGCATGATTTTTGCGGATAGAAAGCCCATTGCCCTCTTAAGAGATTCTCTCGATATTCTTCTGGATCAGGATAAGATTCATAGCCGTGTTTATTAAACCATTTTTCAACATCCCAATAATCTTTCGCTCGAAACCATATACCAGAGCGCATATTAGTGATCACATTTTTGTCATATTTTCCTGCTGGTGCTTCTTTAAATTCCTCAGCTGAAGAAAATCCCTTGAAGTTTTCTTTCACTTGATCCCAAATAGAATCAGAAAAAACAAAATTTTCATCAAGTGGTTGGAGAGCAGGTTTGGGAGGAAGAGATGCCAGCTTTGGCTCCTCAAGTTTTTCTACTTTAAATTTTTCTCCGTCACTTCTTCTGGTAAAAGTATTTCTCCCGCTTTTCAGCGCATTACGGATGGTTCCTGAGTCAATTCCTAGTTCCTTTGTAGCTGCTGAAACACTGGGGAAAGACAATGTTGTTGAAGATGATGAAATGCGGATGGGGATGGATTGAATCTTCTTTGGAGTTGGCGCTTCATCTTCTGTCCATGGTTCTGTCAGCTGTCCTTTATCAAAGGTTCTGGACAAGAATAATTTCTTCCCGTCTTTCTTGACAAAACGTTTTTCAACATAACGTTGGAAAGCTGCATAGATTGCTTGGCGAGTCACGCCAATCCACTGAGCCATCTCAGCCATTGTTTCAAAAGTTTTCAGGGGTGGTTCAGCAAGAGAATTATGAACAGAAAATCGATCTTCATTTTGATTTGCGACCAGAACTTTTTTATCTTGGAAAGTGAAAACATTCCTCCCTTCATTTATAGCTTTGTTGAGAGCCCTTGGAGCGATCTTCATAAATCTTGCAAGAACCGCCTGCGAAGCAAATCTTGGACTGAGACGTTGTTTTGTCAACGCGTCGATTAAAACCCACATTTTCTTAGGTGTCAAAAAAATGAAAGAAAACCACAAAAATGTTCTCAAAGTTTTCTGGAGAAGTTTTCTGGAGAAGATTTCTGCTCCAGATTTTTTTTTCTGGGAGAAGATTTTCTGAAAAGATTTCTGCTAAAATTTTTAGCAGAAACATTATTTTCTGTTGAAAATTTAGCAGAACAACTTGATTTTTGTTTTCATTTTTTCTCTGGAAATAATCTGTTTTTGGATTTTGATTTTGAAATTCTTTTTATTTTTATTTTCTTTACCCTGAAGGAACTTCCTTGTGAAATAAAGAAATATTCTGTTAGATTTTTAGCAGAAACATTATTGTTTTTCTGCTAAGAATTTTAGCAGGAACAACTTCATTTTCTCTCCAGATTTTCAGCAGAAACAACTTTATTGTTCTGCTAAAATTTTTAGCAGAACAACTTGATTTTTGTTTTCATTTTTTCTCTGGAAATAATCTGTTGTTGGATTTTGATTTTGAAATTCTTTTTATTTTTATTTTCTTTACCCTGAAGGAACTTTTTGATGAAACAAAGAAATATTCTGTTAGATTTTTAGCAGAAACATTTTTGATGTTCTGCTAAAATTTTTAGCAGGAACAACTTCATTTTCTCTCCAGATTTTAGCAGAAACAACTTTATTGTTCTGCTAAAATTTTTAGCAGAACAACTTGATTTTTGTTTTCATTTTTTCTCTGGAAATAATCTGTTTTTGGATTTTGATTTTGAAATTCTTTTTATTTTTATTTTCTTTACCCTGAAGGAACTTTTTGATGAAACAAAGAAATATTCTGCTAAATTTTTAGCAGAAACATTTTTGATGTTCTGCCAAAATTTTTAGCAGGAACAACTTGATTTTGATTTTCTGCTCCAGATTTTAGCAGAAACAACTTTATTGTTCTGCTAAAATTTTTAGCAGAACAACTTGATTTTTGTTTTCATTTTTTCTCTGGAAATAATCTGTTTTTGGATTTTGATTTTGAAATTCTTTTTATTTTTATTTTCTTTACCCTGAAGGAACTTCCTTGTGAAATAAAGAAATATTCTGTTAGATTTTTAGCAGAAACATTATTGTTTTTCTGCTAAGAATTTTAGCAGGAACAACTTCATTTTCTCTCCAGATTTTCAGCAGAACAACTTGATTATATCCTGGATATAATCAATCTAAGTAAGTTTGCAAGTACATCACATCCTCACATGCCTCCCTGTATTTTTTGATTGTGATAAGATTCTCACATGCTTTTTTTATTTCCTCCACATAAGATTCTACTGGAGATCTTTGAGTGAGTGAGATGAGAAAATCACGAATTTTCCTCTCGAATTCCTTTGCTTTGAGATATTTTTCAGCAAGTATATCTTTTTCTTCTTTGCTTTCTTGAAAACTATTCACTGTATATTTGAGACCAAATACTTCTAAACAATCAACTTCGCGGCAAGTAAATCGATTCATGAGATTCATTTTAAAGAAGGAGAATCTTTTTCATCCTCATCATCCTCATTTTTATCCTCATATTCATCAAAAGCTGAGGCGGTTTGTACCATTTCCTCCACAAGAACTTCATCAACAATTGCTGTGATAGATTTTACATTTCCGCAGAAAAGATGTTTGATGGAAAAGACAACTTGTCCAAAAAGTGGCATAGAGATGAGTTCTTTTTGCCTCAGAATGGGCTTCTTTTTCCCGTTGGTCAGCTCCCAGAAACGACAGGAGAAATCTGTTTTGGGGATTTTGGAAGGATAAATCTTTGCAAAAATCTTTTCCTGTTCAGATTTATCTGTTTTCAAAAGAGAGAAATCTTCTGCGTGAAACTTAGCAAAAGATGGAGAAAGTTTTTTCACTTCCGGCTGTTTTTTCATTGCAGCTGAGCGAAGATGAGATTCCAGATCGCGGAAAAAAGAGATATTTTCTTCAGGGAGATTGATCCCCAGTGAAAAAGAATCTCCCTCATGAGCAAAGATTTTAAACTTTGTTCGGAGTTTCAGTTGAAGTTTTTTGTCATCAAGAGAACATGGGAGCAGACAATATGAGATCTTTCCAGAGGTTCGTTTTTGAGGTTCTTCAAGAATGATCTTGGAAACAGAGACTTTTTCAGGATTCATTTTCTTGGCGGAGATAAAAAATCATTTATTTCCAAAATCCATTTCTCCATAAACTGCCTATCTTTTTCATTTTTAACTGAAAGAAAACCAGTAGCCATATCAACAGCTTTCTGAAAGTTCATTTCCATTTCAACCCCTTTCATCCATGCGATTTCTTCCTCAGTCAACCCACATGCTTTATGTAAGCTGGGATGAATCCAAGTTGCATGATTTTGTATTTCAGCCAGTAGAATTTTAACATCCCTCACAGAAAAGTAATCTTGTCCATCGATTATGAAAAGTTTTTCTTTGTTCATTGCTTCGCTCATTTTTTATCCAATGAATAAAAAATTCAAACTTGTTCCATGACTTCCACCAAGTCTTTGTGATTTGCAAAAACTGAAGCGTGATTTCTGGTGGATTTTGGTTTTGATTTCTTATTGATCTTTTGAATGATTTTTACATCCCTTTGATTTGCCCTCAATTTGTCAATAAGGAAATCAAATTCAGGAGATTTCCATGTGATGTGATGAGTGATATCGTCCGAATCAAGGAAATGTTTTTTCTTCTTGAGAATTTGATTGAAAAAAACTGTGCTTGAAATTCCAAACTTTTCTAGTTCAACATAATCAAAAATATCTTCTCCATCAACTTGGAGAAAGGGTTCATCTGTCCTTTCTTCCTGAATGAAAAAAACTTTTCCATCTTTCCTTTTGAATTTTTTGTTTTCTCTTTTGAGGACTCTCCAAATGTTGGAGATGGGGATATTTGTTTCTTGACTGGCTTCTTTGAATGTGAAAAAAATTTGTTTTTCTTTTCCTTCTTCTTGGATTGAAAACTTCATTTTATTTGGGAAAATATTTTGTTTGTTTAACCAAATAAAATGAGACTCAAAGAGTTAAAAAATTGGGCTCGTGAAGAAGGAATTGTTGGATATTCCCGAATGTCTAAAGAAGAACTTGAAGAACTTTGGGAAGAATCGCAACCCGAAAGACCGAGAAAGAAAGGAAAACTCCCTCCCCGAATGAAGTTCACAGCCCCGAAAACCCTCTTGAATTCGAGAAATAAAAAAATTTCAGCGCCTATTTTAGTTCCGGAACAAAGTAATTTTCCTTCCAGAGAAATTCCCAGAGTCATTGAGCAAAATGTGGAAACTGTTGTCGATTGGTTGAATTGGTTGGAAAGTGCGGATGATGTTGATGTCCGGAGGAGATCGAATCCTGCGGTTGAAAGATTGAAGAAGCAGATTGCTGAATTGTGGGAACATGATTTTGTTGTTGAAGAAAGAGAATCCGCTTTGAGAGGTTTTGCGAGATCATATGGCATTCGTGGACGTCCAGGTTTTGCTCCCAGAGAATTTTTGGAGACGACGAGCCGGAAACTCATTGATTTGTTTGAGAGGAACAAAAGAACAAAGACAAAGATGATTCTTTCCTGTCGAATGAGTCGCACGGATTTGTCAACTGGAGAAGTGATTGAGGAGATGGTTGATTTCCATTCCCGAATTGAAGTGAATTTGGAAGGAACATCCAGAGAAGAGATGCTCGATCGCATGGTTGAAAGAATTCTTGAAAACCTTGCAAATTTTCAAAGGAGAGGATCTAATTGGAGATTTGAGGAAGTGATAGATTTGACAATTATGTTCACCGAGTATCGACCATTGGGTGGAAGTTCATATATTCCACTTCCTGCCACATTGAAAAACAAGAAAGCTGTGGTGAATTTGAAGAATAATGATGAAATGTGTTTCATATGGAGTGCGACAAGAGCTTGCTTCCCAGTGGAGAAAAATGCAGAAAGAATTTCAAGAGAATTGAGGCAGCAAGCGGAAAGCCTCAATTGGGAAGGAATTTCATTTCCAACTCCCCTGAGTGACATGGCAAAATTCGAACGGAGGAATTTGGGATTGGCTGTGAATGTTTTTGGGTTTGAAGGTGGATGTGTTTTTCCCCTGAGAATTTCTGAAGTGAAAGGAAGAATGATTGATTTGTTGTGGATAAAAGGTGACTCGAAAACTCACTTCTGTTGGATTAGAAGTCTCAGTCGTCTTTTGACGAATCAAATGACAAAACACAATGGTGCAGTTGTTTTCTGCAGAAGATGTTTAAACCATTTCCCCAATGAAGAAAGATTGGAGAAACATATGGCATCATGTGAACAATTTGAAGCTGTGAAAATTGTTATGCCAGTTGAAGGTTCAACCGTGAAATTCAAGAATTTCAACAGGAAAATGATTTTTCCATTTGTGATCTATGCCGATTTTGAAGCGAGACAACTCCCAGTTTCATCTGCAGGACCAAATCCAATGGCAAGCTTCACGGAGAAATTTCAAAAGCACATTCCCTGTTCTTTCGCTTTCCATGTCGTTTCACCTTTTGTGAAACGAGATCCAGTTTTATTTCGAGCAGAAAATGATTCTGTGGACGTTGGAGAAAGATTCGTGAAAGATTTGGTGCAGTTTGTGAAAGGAATTCAGGAAGAAGTGAAGTTCCCGAAGCGGATGAAATTTGGGAGGAAAGAGAAAGAAAAATTTGATGCAGCAACTGTTTGTTGGATCTGTGGAAATCCATGGCAGTTGGGAGAAAAACCAGTCAGAGATCACTGCCACTTTTCCGGAGAATTCAGGGGAGCCGCTCATGACAACTGCAACCTGAACTTCAGGAAACCAAAATTCACCCCTGTGTTTTTCTACAACCTGACTGGTTATGACGCTCATCTTTTCGTGAAAAATCTGGGAAAGATTGAAGGAGATATCACTTGCATCCCCAACAACGAAGAAAAATATATCTCCTTCTCCAAAAAGATTCTGTTGGGAACAAGATTGAATAAGAAAGGGAAAGTTGTGAAAATTTGGCATGAAATTCGATTTCTGGATTCAGCTAGATTCATGGCAGCTCCCTTGGGAAACTTGGTGAAGAATTTGACGGACGAAGACTTCCTGGAAACTCAAAAAGTCTTTGGTGAGAAATGGAAGTGGATGAAACGGAAAGGAGTTTTTCCATATGAATGGTTGGATTCAGTCGAGAAATTTCAGGAGGAAAAACTGCCTGAGAAATCTACCTTCTTCTCCAAACTGAATGATGAGGGTGTCTCCGATGAAGACTTCGAGCATGCCTGGAAAGTTTGGAAAGAAATGGAGATGAACAACATGGGAGATTTCCACGATGCATATCTGAAATCAGATGTGACTTTATTGGCGGATGTGTTTCAAGAATTCAGGAAAGTTTGTCGGAAACATTATGACGTCGATCCTGCATGGTTTTACACTTCTCCCGGTTTGGCTTGGGATGCAGCTTTAAAGGAAAGCGGAGTTGAATTGGAACTGCTGAATGACCCAGATATGTTGCTGTTTTTCGAGAGAGGAATTCGTGGAGGTGTTTCAACCATCCTTCACAGGAGAGCAAGGGCAAATAACAAATTCATGGGAGATGATTTCAATCCGAAACAACCTAGCACATTCGTTCCCTATTGGGATGCAAATAGCCTCTATGCTTGGGCAATGACAAATCCACTTCCTGTGGGTGGGTTTGAGTGGATGACAGAAGAAGAATTGAAAAACTGGGAACATGAAAGTTGTGTCTTGGAAGTGGACGTGGAAATCCCAGATGAATTGCATGATTTCTTCAATGACCTACCGCCTCTTCCAGAGAGAGTTGTGACGGGAGGAGTGGAAAAGTTGATTCCCAACTTGAATGACAAAGAAAAGTTAATTGTGCACCGGAAAATCTTGAAACAAGCTCTAGATCTGGGCTGCCGCTTGAAGAAGATTTGGAGAGGAGTGAAATTCAAAGAAGAAAAACGGTTGGACTCCTTCATTCGAAAGAACATTGTGTTGAGGCAAAAATCCAAGAATGCCTTTGAGAAAGATTTCTTCAAGTTGATGAACAACGCTGTCTTCGGAAAAACAATGGAAAACATCAGAAAGAGAATTGACTTCCATTTGGCGACGTCGCAAGAACAACTGGTGAAATTCTCTTCCAAATGCAACTTTGAGCATTGGACAATGTTTGATGAAAATTTAATTGGAGTTCATATGAAGCGAATCAAAATGATTTTCAACAAACCTGTTTTTGTGGGGCAAGCAATTTTGGACATTTCAAAGACTTTGATCTATGACTTCCACTATGGATATGTGAAAAAGAAATGGAAAAAAGCTCAGTTGTGTTTCACTGACACTGACTCCCTGCTCTATGAAATTGAAACAGAAAATTTGTTTGCGGACATCGCAGGAGATGTTGATGCGAAATTTGATACTTCTGAATTTTCTGAAAAGCATCCTTGCGTTGTGGATGGAACTCTGGAGAGGAAAAACAAGAAAGTTTTGGGACTGATGAAAGATAAAACTCGTGGAGAAACCATTGAAGAATTTGTGGGATTGAAACCAAAACTATATTCCTTCAAGTTGCATGGAGGTGGGGGAACAAAGAAATGCAAAGGTGTAAAAAAGAAAGTTGTGAAAAAGCGACTCTCGCATGAAGACTTTGTTGCCTGCTTGGAAAGCCAAAAACCGGCAATGAGACAGATGAATTGCATCAGAAGTTGGAAGCATGAACTCTTTTCCCAAACTGTGAACAAAACTGCATTGAGTGCAAATGATGACAAACGATTTGTGTGTGAAGATGGGATTGCCACTCTCGCTTGGGGACATTGGCGACTTGAGGGAATGGGGGAGAAAGAGCCACCACGAGTGAAATCTGATGAAAAACAACGGATAGTTGAGGCGGGTTGGGAAAAAGTTCGAAAAGAACCACCACAAGTGAAATTTGATGGAAAACAACAGATTGAGAAGTTATTGGGAATGGTTGGGATTGGTTAAATTTTATGCTGAATTTGAGGGTTTCGTAGTTAGTCATTGAGAAAGCTGGCTCACTTCTATTTCACGCTAATTTCGAACGTATTTCATTGTGTAGTCACATTCCCTAAGTTACGCAATAGCAACCCGTTCGTCAAACACAACCTATTCAAGTCAATGGGAAACGTATCAGATAGTGTGAGATAGATTTGAGCCAGTTTTAACAATAAACTATACAATGAAATACGTTCGAAATTAGCGTGAAATAAAAGTGAGCCAGCTTTCTCAATGACTAACTACTGATGTTATATCCAGTGTTATATTCCATGATGCTTACATGAAGAATGTTGTAATGTGTTGGCTTACACGAAGTATGCCAAAGCCCTTATTGCAGTTGTTGTCAGAATAAACTAGCGGTGCGTTTTTATCAATCGAGCTGTGTATTTGAGCGGTCTTAACAGCCATCTGCAATGATTTTCCAAGATCTCTTTGCCACTTTGATTTATCTATTCTGCTAAATTGTCTCTGAAGTGTAGGTCGTTTGATCTTGTCTTGATTTTTAATGACCACGTCCGCTACAGTTTAAAGAATTGTTTGGTTTTAAGTGAACACGAAATGTGTCCTTGCAATGCGTTTGGTTTGAACACTAAATAAACGTAAACGGTTATTTTAAACAAAGAGTTAAACAAAATTCAATTTGTGAGTGCATTTGCTTTGCTAATGGTTTGAACTAAAGAAGGTTATTGTAAACAAAATATAAACTCAAGCATGGCTTCAAAGGGGCGGTGGGGGGTAGTTCCATCTCGTCCGAAATCAGTCACTGCTACGCGGATGTTCAGAAATGGAGGAGGACTTTCTTGAAGTAAATAAGAAGCAAAGGACCGCGAACGAAAATGCTGCTGGTGTACGTAGGATCTGAAGAAGATCTAGTCAGCCAAAAAATAGTATTCTATTTGCACCGGTCTCACCCGCACTCCTTTGTTGAGTTATGGAAATCTGACTGCCAAATGGATGAAATATACAAGCTTGACCAGACGTCTAACAATATCACCCCAATCTCAAAAGCACCCAAACTCAAAACACTTTGTCTCAGGAGCACTTAATCTTAAAGCACCCACACTCAAAATAACTAAAACACCAAGCTCACAGATAGTGAACCTGGCACAGAAGCCTGAACTAGAAATAGGACACAATCCAAGACGGAAAGAAAACATGAAAGTCAGCGAAATTCCTCTAATCCGCACAAGAAACACATTTGCCAAAATTGCAAGGGGATGAGCGGCCGGGAATGTAACCCGTAGTGGAGAGCCTTTTGGGTCCGTTCTAAACATAGGACAACAGCATATGCAACAACAAACAAATCGTCACGAGAACAAATAAAATGCAAATTTAACCGTGACCAGAGCAAAAAGCCTTTTAGGTCCGTTCTACGCACAAGACAACAACATATACAAACAGAAAACAAAACGCCACCAGAACAAAATAAAATGCTAATTAACTCAAGACCAGAGCAGAAGCCTTTTGGGCCAGCACAAACATAAACAAGAGCATATGCAACAACAAACAAGTTGTCACGAGAACAAAATATAATGGCAATTTACTCGTGACCAGAGCAGAAGACTTTTGGGCCCGCTCTCAAAGAAAGAAAACACACTATTAAAGCAAATAATAAACGTCGGCCATGAGGAAACAGACAAAGCCAAAGCAACTTCTCATGCCGGAAAAATATCATTATAAAATGCGTTATGTTGTACACAATAAACATCGGCCGTGACGTAACAAATAACTTCTCACGCCGGCAAGACTGGAGCAAAAATCGTATAAAAATGCACTAATGATGTCGGCCATGAGGTAACAAACAATACAAGTAGCATCTCTTGCCGGAAAAGCGGCCGGGAAGTAAAATAAACTAAACGTCGGCCGAGAGGCAATGAATAATAAGTCAGTAGTATAGGAGTTGGGGGTACCAGAGCATTTTTGTAAAAAATACTCTGTTACCAAACCCAACTCATATCCTACTTTTCTCATTTAATGGAAATCTATATGTTTTCAGATTTCTGGTTTCCGGTTTTTGGTTTTCAGTTTTTTTGAAATCTATATGTATTCAGTTTTTTTGAAATCTATATGTTTTCAGTTTTTTGAAATCTATATGTTTTTAATTTTCTGAATTTTATCAAATATTTCCATTTTGCGTTTTCACCTCATTAAAAAGCAATTATTGAGTCGGTATTACGCCATGATTTCTGTAGTTGTGTTTTTGACGGCAGGTATAAAAGAATGATTTTAGTTTTTGATAAGACAATGTCCGTATGCATAACTTTCGTGTCCATTGTCTAATATATATCTTTTGTCATCGAAACAGCTGAGTGATACTTTATTAATTTCATAACTCCCTAATTGATGGTTTTGACTTCTAATTGTTTTCATTTTATGATGCATTTGTTTTTTATTGAATAGTGTTTCTTTGTAATTTTCATGTTTTATGTCATTATTTATAACATTCTTTTTAATTCCCTTGGCAGTCTTACCTACTTTTTGGTTGTCTTTTATATAGCTATACATTTTTGATCGTAGACCGACGAATTCACAAATAGTAACTCCTGCAGCCTCATCTTTAAATTTATCAATTACTTTTTTATTTGATGTATCAAAATACGGTGAGCTTTCTGGGTAGTCACTGTTATCAAATCTATTTTTATCCTTCCAGAAGTCTGAGTAGACATCTTCAGCTTCGATTTCATAGGTCAAGCTGTCTGTATCTGTGAATAATAATCTAGCTTTGTCTCCATACTTCTTTTTTATGTAGTTATAATGAAAATCATACATTAATGTCTTACTAAGATCAAGAATTCACATACCAACATAAGCTGGTCTGTTTAGGGTTAATGTTTCTTTAAGCTTATGCACTGCTACCAAATTCTCATTGAAGATCTTACTACTTACATAAGTAGGTTTAGCAGCCATTTTTAATAGTTTCTTTTCATCAGTTACTAATCTGACATCAACTCTCTTTCTTAAGTTTTCCATTGTTTTACCAAAAACACTATTGTTCATCAATTTGAAAAAGTCTTTTTCAAAAGCATTTTTAGCATTTTTTCGTTTATCTGTGTTGAAATCGATGTATTTTTTAAGCCAAGGTGATTGATCAAATTCTAAAACTCGATGGACTTTAGTTATTTTCAAACCAAGATCAGTGTATAATTGTAGGTTTCTATAATGAATAACATACTTTTCTTTGTTTTTCAGAGTTGGAATCAGTTTTTTAACTAGACCTGTTGATATACTATATTTAACAGCTATTTCTTTACAATAATTAGACAACATATCTTTTTTCACACATACCCTCTCAGCAGTTAGTGGGTAGTCATTGTGATTTTTATGTAGTTCTTTTGGATATTCTAGATGAACTTCTAATATTAAACCTTTTTTACTCTTTTCATTATATCTACCTAAATCTATGTTATCAATTTGTTTGTCTGTCATCCATTTAAAACCTCCAGTTGGAAGGTATTGACTCATTGCCCAGCCGTATAAATTATTACTATCTAAATAGACGATATATTTTTTAGTCTCATTTTTATTGTATGATTTCATGTATTTGTTATTAGCTTTGCTATATCGATTAGCTATATAAGAAACACCACCCCTCATACCTTTTTCGATAAATTGAAACATATCAACATCAACCATCAGCTCTAATTTTATATTTGTCATTTTTAGCATAGCATCCCATGACAAACCAGGAGATGTGAAATAATGACATGGATCAAGTTTATAGAATTTTAAGCATGTTTTCCTGAAGTTTTCAAAAACATCAGCTAATAGAAGGACGTCACTTTTCAGATACAGGTCATGAAATTCTCCCATGTTTTTAAGAGAGAATGTATCCCATACATTTTGAGCATGTTTATAGTCTTCATCTGATATATGTTTATTATTTAATACACTGTAAAAGTCTTCTTTTGTTGGTAGTTCATTTTCATCAAATTTATCAAAACTATCCATGAAGTCGTATGGATATACTCCTTTTCGAGTCATTAAATTTAATTCTTTATCTTTAAAACATTGAGAGGTATATTTTAATGAATTTTTTGGTAGATTACTAACTAATTTATCCAAGCTAGAGCTCATAAATTGGAAACTATCGATGAATGTTAGATTATTACCAAGCATGAAAGCCATGTATTTTTCCATATTGTTTGGAATACAATTAATATTCATTTCACATTTTTCACCTTTTTTATTTGTATATGTATGCTTCTTGACAATTTCACCAATCTCTTGCATTATGAAATGTGAATCATAACCTCTTAAATTACGGAATATTACTGGAAGTTTAATTTCTTCAGGATTTACTCTAAGTTTCAGGTTACACTCTTGATGAGCAGAGCCTCTGTATTTACCAGTGATGTGACAATGGTCTCGAACTCGAATGTCTTTGTCAGTATATTTTATATCACATATATGACATTCTTTAGCTTTTTGAAATTCTTCTTCATCTTCTTTCGCCATTCTCAATGGTTTATTGAATTCTTTTTTCATTACCTTCTTACAATATTTAACTTCCCCCAGCATAGCTTCCATAAATTTATATACAGCTTTTTCACCTCTATATATTGTTACAGGTTTGCTATATTTATCGTCATAGCAACAAACAATCTTATAGCCGTATCCACAGTCTGTATGCTTCTGGTATGCTTCGGTATATGATTTATCATTATTAGGTTGACAACCGGATATCTTTTCTGTTATAGCCTCAAAGTCAGCGTATATTACAAATGGTATAGGTAGTTGTTTATGGAAGTTATTGAATTTTAGTATATTGTTATCTTTATTAGGCATTTTTATTGCTTGTGTGCCATTGACTTGTATACAGTTTTCTTTATGATCAGTTAATACTCTTTCAGAGCTGAAGCATTGAAGACAATACATGCAGAAATGTTTCCTTTCTTTGTGTTTTGTTTGTTGATACATGAATTTGTTGAAATCTTTAATCAATACATAGTGCTTGTTTTCATTTTCTGTTATAAGAAGCAGATTCATACGGTCTGCATATTTTTCTTTTGAGACATAAATTGGATATGGTTGTTTGTCTTCATAACCAAAAACATTGATGTTGATATTATTTTGTTTTTCAATCTTATTGTATTGTTTGGTGGTGACTGGAAATTCAATTCCTGAGTAATTCAACTTTTCAATAAATTCTTTATCACATTTTTTAATTCTCTGTGGGTATTTGTCTTGAGGATTTAAATGTCTGATGTGACACCATCTAAAACACTGATTGTCTTCGTTTTTCATGTTGATCAAACCTTTGGCACTGTTTCTGAGTTCTTGGGGTAGTTTAATATATGAAGAGCCTCTCATTGGTTGATATTTTACAACATTAAGATAATGATTATCAACAGATTAAACAGTCCAACCAGATCCTTCCGAAATCCAAACTGCAATTTTGTTTAATATAGTTTGTTTTGACATTTGTAGTGATTCAGTAATCTCTAGATTATTTATGATTGTTTCAGCTGGACTGTTAAAATATGCGGTTTTGTGCACTATTCCTCCGTCAGACATTTTTATAAATGTTATCTTAAGTGTTTCAACATATTTTAATCCTTTCATGGATATTAGCATATTAAAAATATGATATGCTATAGCCTCTCTTGTGTTTTGTAGTTGTGCTAGTGGGTCTTTGTTATTTTTGATACTTATTTCAAAAGACTTTGTATAGCCTTTCAGAGCTATATCTATTTGCTCTATCTTAGTCCTTGGTAATGGAACTGGTTTTTTAGTCCTTGGCATTGGGACTGGTTTTATTTTCTTTGTCCTTGGTGCTGCCACTGGTTTGTAATCATCTCTGAACTCAATAGGTGGTAAAATGATATTGTCTTCATAGTTTTTAACCATCTGCCTGACAGATTTTCTCGGTGTAGGAACTGGTCTCCTACGTTGTTTTTCGTCATCCACTATTATAATTTTAGGCTTCTTCTTCTCTTGCTTTAATAGCAATTTGATGAGTTGAGATTTACTAAGTTTTCTAAGATCACTCTTGTTCATATCTATAAGGTTAGATTTTTCTGATTTCATATTATATTAATACTATAGATATTTATTTTTAAATGGTATTTTAATCTGCGTTTAAATATGGTCGATAATTCAAATGATCCAAACACGGATCCTTTAAATTATATTGATTTTGTCCATTATGTTATTTATCTGCGTTTAAAACTTATTGACATGCGGTTATATATCCAACGCATACAAATTCGAAGTGTTGATCTGGATCTGGGGGGGTGATAAAATACCCGGTGTGTTCAAATTTAAGGTTAGAATCTGGAATTTGTTCTTCAACTTTATAACTCCTATCTTCATAGTTTATTTGAATTTCTGGTTTATTCTTTTCTTTATCTAATAGTAATTTGATGATTTCTTTTTTGGTACGTTTTTTTAACTTGCTATATATACCATTTTTATAAAATAATGATTTAGCATGTTCTAATTTTTCTAATGATTCAAGATCATGGTATTCTACAATCGGTATTAGTAACATTTTGATGAGTTGAGTTTTCCTGAGTTTTTTGAGATTTTTTTTGTTCATATTATTTGGTCTAAATATTATATCGCTTAGTGTATAGTGTTCGCGCTTGTTCATATATAATCTATATATTTTATTTTTAAATGAATATTTATCTGCGTTTGTGTATAGTCGAGAATTCAAATGATCCAATCATGGATCCTTTAAACTATATTTATAATTCATTTAATTTAGCACGATATTCTACAAGATTCGGTAAATCTCCGACTTTCAACCCATAATCATAAGGTATGAAACCATTCTCATGTAACCATATGGCCTTATTCATTTTCTTTCTAACAATACGATTATCTAGTGCATCAGTAACAGTCGTGTTGATGTAATATTCTAGCTTCACTGTACCATTTCGAAATGTTAATAAATTTTTTCTTATACTACTCAATATGAATCCATAATTACTAGCATTCTTTTTTAGAGTATTGATTAATGAATTTCTATCTTTGCTCTTCTCATACCCAGCCTGACCTGGTTCATAATGTGGCAATTTTGGCAAACCGTCGATAAATATAAAGTGATTGAATTTCTTATATACTGGGTCAATAGTTGGTTGAAAATCCCAGCCAGCGCCAAAGTATACTAGAGTGTAATTTTCTGTCTTAGTTTTCAAAGTCGAACTATTTGATTTCATATATATTAACTATATATATAAATCTTTAAGTGTATTTTTAAATAATTTTAAGTGCGTTTAAAAACGTTCATGATTTAAAATATTATTATTCATTTTTATATCTATATATTTATTTAAATGAATAATGCGTTCATTCCATTTTGCGTTTTCACATCATTAAAAAGCAATTATTGAGTCGGAATTTTGGCATGATTACATTGCGTGACACAATTCTCGGAAACACAGGAAGTCTTTGATTCTTAGAAAAACAGGAAGTTGATGATGTCATGGGACTTTTCCTGCTGACTATATTCAAGGTCATATGATCGTCATAATTGGTTGTCTGGAAGTTTATGATTTAGTTTGATCTTAAAATGGCTGAGAGTGAAACTGTTTTATCTGATTTTGATCTTAATAGTCACCAAGAGGTAGCACAACCATGGACACATAACATAGACTGTGTTTGCGACACTTGTGAATTATAATGACCGACACAGCTGTGTCGTGACGTAATAAACCTTGAATATTGTTCCATTTTACCAACTGCAGCACTTGTGAATTATAATGACCGACACAGCTGTGTCGTGACGTAATAAACCTTGAATATTGTTCCATTTTACCAACTGCAGCACTTGTGAATTATAATGACCGACACAACTGTGTCGTGACGTACTATGTAGTGACATAAAAATAATATCTTTGTATATAATATAGAATGATTTGTAATTTGGAAATTCATTATGAATTTGAGAATATGGGAGAGTTGACCTGTCCCTTTTGTGACCAACGATTAGCAGATGTTGGTAGAAATACGGAAGTTGTTGAATCATGTTGTGATAAAAAAGATATGTTTAATGACAATGGAATGAATGTTTGTCTAAGTTGTGGTTCCGTACATGGTTATGATTTAGTTAGTTCATATGTTGACTTTCATGAGAATTTATATAGAATAAGAAAAAAGAGTGTATATGTAAGAAAATATCATATCGAAAATACAATCAATAAATATATAACAGAGATACATTTAAGTTATCAAGATCGTAACATAATATATATGATTTTTTAGATTAATTAACAACGTTTTACCAGAATTCAATAAGAACCGGAAACGGATGATTAGTATCAAATATGTTTTGATGCAGATATTCAAAATTTTGGGAATGGAATATGAATTTATACCACTTTCAAAATCAAAGAAGACATTAAAATTTTATGAACAATGGTGGAAACAAGTTTATAATTTTATAAAGAATGATATTAACAAAATTATTAAAAGGTGACCTGTTGCATGATTCTCAGAAAAACAGGAAGTCATACGTCATGTGAAGGGTTTTTCCCTTTGAATGAATTATAAAATAAAATTTACTTTTAAGGTTTACTTGAATTTTTTATCGTACTGTTTCTCAAATTTATCGGCAAGAGGACAAATATCGATGATTATTTCGTCTAACTGTCTCATTTCATTGATGAATATATTGTGGTTGAAATGATTTCCTCTAAGACAAGACCGTAAAAAAACTAATACTTTTTCATATGTCGTGTAAGCAAATTCAGACATTTCGATTTTCTTTTTATAATTCTTGATTTCACTTACTGTTTTTAGCACTAAACCAGCTCCAGAAATAGAAGCTAGTATAGCAGGATTTAATGTGATACTACCAGCTACAGTACCAATAACTATTAAGCCTGTTGAAGTTACATTAATAGCTAAATTCAATCTCTTAAAATATTTGAAAGCCTTCATATAACACCAAAATCTTTTGTGGTAGAATCGGTATAATGCTTTGATTTCAGATAATTTTTCTTGGCTGATATATCTGTCAATATGATTAAAATTGAATATTTCTGTTTTCGTCATTTTATATTATATATTTGGATAATAATTATATTTTAGGATTTGAAATAAGACAATATAATACACCACTTATTTGACCCATTATTGGAGATCTTTTTAATTTCTTCGGCATTGAAAGGAAGCAATATGTGTATCCAGGCCCCATTTTATAATGACTATAAAATCTTCCAAATGCATCATGAAAAATAGCATGTTTAATTAAAAATTGGTAATTGGTATTTAGAGTACAAGAACCTGATCCTATTAATCCAATGTTAGGGTGTTTTTCTAATATTTGGTTCATTGATATTGGCTCATTCAAATAGTTTACATACAAAAATTGATATATTAAAGCCGATTTTAATATTTCATCTTTAGTATTAGGATGTAGGTTTTTTTGGGTTGTGAAAAATTTATTGCAAAAATTAATTGCTTGCTCCAAATTCAGCATGTATATTTATTGATTATATTAAATATTTTTATATATAAAAATATGGTATATGTTTTCGTTATTATATTAAAACTCTTCAAAAAGTGCACTGATATGGCAATTATATGGAGGAAATGAATTACCATGATCTAATGTTATTAATTTGATTTGTACGTCTGCATCTTCCCTGAAATTGATAACGTCATTAGTTATATTAAAAGTGTAATAAATTTTATTTGATGTTTTATTCCATTGTTGAGGTGCAAATGAAGTGTTCTTGATTAATATAAACATTTTTTTGTATCCTTCAGGTGGTTTATTGTCCAATATCATCAACCATAATTTCACTAATTTTAATTTAACTGGTGTAACAAATGTATTTGAACCGTTGAATATAATATCGTAACTATTTTTATTTTTTAAATAATTGCCTAAAAATATGAATTTATTTTTCAGTTTTGGTAAACCAATTAGTTTTCTACCATTCATATCAATATCGGTCTCCATAACCATTTTTCCATTTTCAATTACAAAAACAGAATCAAATACATCTGAATCAACACTCGAGACATGTCCTTGAACACCATAAACGATTAGATGTGCTTTATTTGTATTTCCTTTTGTTATACTTCCATGAAGATCTATCATTATATATTCAGGTGGAGAGACCTGCCACTTGTGTAAATGAACAATACTTTTCGTATATCCTTCAGTGTTAAATATCTTTGTTGTTTGCTGCCCAATATTAATAACTGTTGAGACAACACTGACAGTTGTCGAACTAATATGAGCTTTATCTGGAACGAAAAACTCAATCACCATAGTGTACTCACCTTGAGAAAGATTTAGTGCATTAAAACCTATCCTTGACGCGAAGTCATCGTCATTGTCTATCGTAAGAGTTATATCATAGGCTTTCTTGTTAATTTTGTGTGGACTGGATACAAAATCGATAATACCATTTACAACAATATTAGCATCATAATTTTGACCATTTAATGTTAAAAAAATAGTTTTTCCATGATATAAACTGAATGCATCGTCGTCTGACGCTGTTTGAACATTGAGTAAACTGTGATATTGACAATCGAGATGGTCAGTTAATACGATTCTTTGATCTTTCAAATAGACATTTGTTTTATCGGCTTTTCTATCATTATACTTTTTCAATGTGATCATATTAATAGCACTATTATCTTGATTTTCATCGGTGTCCAAATTCGTGATTAATTTTCTATCCATATCAATCTCACCGGGTAAAATAATTTTATGTCCCCTCAAATCAAGATCTCCAGTCATATGAGATGATCCGTCAACCTGAAGAGAATCAGGCCTCAGTTGAATCAGTTTGTTTTCCAAACTTGTTCCAAGCGTGTCAACCTGATGCTTTGTAATCACGTCGTTATTGTTAATAGCTTCTGCAACATTTGTTAATCTTTTATTTTGAATATCATAATTTCCGTCATCTGTTAATACAAATCCAACACCAGGTAATCCCCGTTGAGATTGATTATTAAATGTTGATTCAGGTAAACGTCCGTTTGAGTAACTCATTTATACAATAACATTATATTATATTTTTTCATTGAAATTCTTAGTTGTGAATTTCCTTGGTTTGTCTATATATAAAAATGAAAATGGTTCTTTAGTTGCTTTATCATATAATTGTTTTGAAATACTGTTTTCACGGCAAATTAGACTTTTCTCATTGGTACTTGGGAATTCGTATATACAGAAATGTGAACAGTTCAATCTTATGTCTTTCGGTGTCTTATAATAGCTCTGACTCAAATAAATCACACTACAGTTTTTATGTCTCCCTCGTATAAAATAGTCGACTAATGGTTTTTGGTTTTTATCACATACGAAATCGTCGAATATCACTATTTTCTGACTTTCATTATCAATATCATTTACAGGAATAATTTGATCATTGCTTGCTTCAATAACATTATAACCAACTTCATCACTTATTGGCTGGAACATATCCATAAGATTCTGATACTTGGACTTCTCTAAGTTTTTCGCATACAGGAATATTTTTTCAAAATACGATAAATTGTAAATCATATGCATAAGTGTATTTGTTTTTCCCGAACCACTTGGGCCGCAAACCAACATCCTAAATGATTGATCTGGCATGAAATCATATAACTGTCTAAAGTTCGAGACCATATCGTCTTCAATATCGTAATTTGGTATTATCATTATATAATATGGGTATATTATTTCAATACAACATGGTGTGTAACACGGTGTGTAACACGGTGTATAACACGGTGTATAACACGGTGTTAAACGTTGTTTTTTATATATAATTTCCGTTTTTCATGTTTTTATGTAATGTAATAATATAACAATAAATGAGTTTACTTAAATGGAAAGAACTTGCAAAGAGTAAATCTCTATTAGGTAATATGATTAATCTTGTACATGATGCAATCACAAAACATAATCTTAGTCATAAGATAAGTCAAGAGTCATTAGCTAAGGTATTCAAACCTGTGACTAGTAAATTAGATGATGTTATCGACAGTAATGTAGATTTAAGGGTACCCATAAGAAAGAAAAGAGCACCTAAAAAAGCTGATCAAGGTATTGATTATATGCCTGAAGTTGACCCTTTCGAAGACATGCAAGTTGATGATTTATTTGGTGATTATGTCCCACCAAATCAAAATAAACAAATTGTACCTAAACCACCTACTTATGAAGAATCTTTACAAGCTCTTATGGAAGGAAATAAGAATATTTATGTTGATCCTGAATACTTTGTTAATCAACCAGATGATTTACCGCCAGAATATGATGACGACGATGAGGTGGACTATGGATTAGATGATGAAGATGAAAGTAATTTGATTTTGGATGATCTTGGTATTACTAATTATGAAAATGTGGATAAGATATTGAATCAATCATCAATAACAGACAAAAAAACTAAGACATATCTTAATAAGATTATAAAAAATGCTAAAGCAAAAAGAAGTCAATTAGGTGGATTTAAGTCACATGTTACAAAACAGTTCAAAAGTGGGGCTATATCTGAAGCCGAGAGACAAATGAAAAACAAAAGAATAGACAATGCTAGAATTACTTTGAACGAATATATAAAACATTATGATAGTAAATTGGAAACTATGAAAGGTTCTGGAATCCAGAGTCGTGTAAAAAAACAGAGAGGTGGTAATATTATATTTTTCAACGATGTAAAGCAGCTTACTAAAAAATTGGAATTGATTATTGGTGAGATACTCGCTGGTAATACGAGCATTGAGATGAGGAATATGGGAGTAACTATACTAGATAAATTATTGGAAATGTCTAAAATCAATAGATCGCAGTATAATAAATTGTATGGTCAATATTTTAAAAATATAATGTAACTTTATTATATATGGAACGAGAGATAGTATTATCCTCCTATAGTGTGAAGTCCCAATTAAATAATAAACCTGAAGATTTCACAACAAAATTTACTAGACCAATGATATTGGATAGTAATTCTCAATATGTTATCGGTCTTAACAGAATTATCAATATGAGTTTCACATGGTTCAATGTTAACGCAGGATACAACAATCAATTAATAAAATATAGCTCTAATAATGGTACAACTTATCACAACATACAATTTCCATCAGGAGTATGGAATTATACTGATTTCGATGAATATATAAAAGATATAACAAAGAACGGTGATGAATATCCAATCACCCTTGAATTTGATCAGACAACATTTAGGGTTACGATTACATTGGCTCAGAATTATCAGCTTGATTTAACGCATTCCAATTTTAATGATCTAATCGGGTTTGATAAGACAGTATTGACAAGTGGAACAAATATTGGTCCTAGAGTACCAAATCTAAGTCAAGACACCGATATTTTGAATATCCATTGTGACCTAATTAATGATTCACTTGTCGACGGTCAAGATACAGACATCATTTATAGCTTCTCTACCAGTGTACTCCAACCTAGTTATAGCTTCACTTTAGAACCTAAACGGGTTACATATAACCCAGTTAATAAAAATACTATCAGCAGTATCCGAATATACATCACAGATGGAAAAAGAGGATTAGTTAACTTGAATGGCGCAGATACAGCTTTCTCGCTGATTCTGAAAAGTATAGAATAATATAACATAATAGTATAATGAAACCGTATGAATTCAAAAGATTTTACCATCCAAAACTTGGTAAATTTGTATACAGACACAAAGGATCGGGAATTATCGTTGATAATATTTTCAAACCGTTGAAGAGTGTTGCATCATCTGTTTTCAAGAAATTTGCTAAGCCAATAGCAAAGAAGGCGTTAGAATCGGGATATCCCATGCAGGTGAGCGACTGGGTAAGGCGGTATCTCAAAAATCTGGTGATTTGATAATGAAAAGATTGACAAATTTGAGAAAAGGAGCTACAAGACAAACAGCAATTGTTCCATCCTCACCCATTAAACAGCTGCAGCAACATTATCAGCCAAAACTAGATCAAGAAATTACTGATATGATACTGAATAGACTCATTTCTGGAGATGGTTTGAGGAGAAGACGTAGAGTGAGATTAGTATAGAATCAATAAAATGATTTTAATATGAATATATTTTTTAATTGTTAAAATTTATATAACATAATAATATATGTCTTTTAGAACAGATAATTTTCTTCAAAGAAATGAGTTGGTGCGATTCCAACTCGATGATGTAATCAGGTCCCCAGTTAACAATCAACATCAGGACAAAAATGGTTACAAGTTCACAATCAACGATCGATCGAGTTTCTATGATTGGTACAATACTTATTTTGAGATCCAGTTCCAACTACAAAAATTAGCAGACGGATCTGGATATGCTGCTGCTGACAGAATCACAGTCATTAATGGAGCGCATTCCTTAATTAAACACATAATGATTAAATCTGCAGGAAAAATAGTTTATGACACTGACAATCTCCATAAAGTCACTTTTGTTAAAAACCTGCTAGAGTATTCTGATGATTATAGCAGATCAGTCGCTAAAAACAGTTTCTGGTATTTGGACACGAATGCTACAACAGCCAACACGAATACAGGATTTGAAGCTCGCCGGTTGCAAACTCAAGCACTTCGAGACAATGGGACTGGTGGTGCTAAAAACATAAATGTGATTATACCATTGAACAGATTCTCATTTTTTGAAGAAATTGAAGATAAGATGCTTGTACCAATGCAATTACAATTCAACATTGAGCTACAAAACGATGGTGAACTCATTCACATGGCTAATGGAACTGATGCTGGAAGAATTGTTGTTAATAGGTTTTTGCTCTGGGTGCCAAAACTAACCCCAAAGGATTCATTGTATGACAATTTCGTTAGTTCATTTCTTAAAGAAACTCAGTGGAAATATTTAAGGGAAATGTACGAAGTATCAGCTCCTACACAATCATCTGGATTTGTCCAGATTTCAAGCAGCATTGACGATGTCAAACACATTTTTGTTTACTTGAAAAGAACAAACCCACCTAATGATACAGTTGAAGAAGACTCTCCGTATTTGATGGATACTTTCAAGCTGAATGCAGCAGATGCAAACTCATCCTTGTCAACTTGCAGATTGGAGTATGGAAATGGAGTCTTTTATCCAGAAACAGAGTATGATACAGAATCAAAAGTGAGAATCTTTAACGATTTGATGTCATATACTATGCGGAAAAATGACTATAACAGCGGAACTCAGCTGAACTTAGCAAACTATAGTTCTCTGTATGGGTTGATTTACTTCAATCTTACGTATCAAACTGAAAAAATAACAAGAGATCCGAAACAGCTAATCTTCAGGTATAGACTAAGCCAGAATGCAGCTGCAAACTTCAATGTTCATGCTGTAGTCCTATATGAAAAATCTGTTGTCATTGACAAGGTGGGTAATGAATTGGTTATAGTGTAAAAAAGTAATAAATTGCTAATAAAAATAAATATCCTTATTTCATATATGTTTTATAACTGGAAAAAATTATATAACATATATTATATACAGCAAATGACTCAGCTTTTTGAAATCAAAGTAAATTTGTCTGACAATCAAAAGAAGATTCTAAGCAATGCTTTCAAAAAAAGGGAAACTATTGTTCTCAGACTATCAAATGAATCTCTGAATGGAAATGATATTCTATATGTACCAGCAATGGTAAAGAAGAGATTGGAGAAGAATCGTATGATGAATAAGGGTATGGATATCAAACTTGTTAAAAGTAATATCAGAAAACAGGTTGGAGGTAGTCTACTAACTTCTATCTTAAGTATTGGAAAGACACTAGCACCAACTATAGGTAAAACCCTTGGGCTATCAGCTCTTGCTGGATTGGCTTCAGAAGGTGCTTCTCAGATTGTGAAATCAATATCTGGCAAAGGCGTACAGTCGGGTGGTTTTCTCGTACCACAAGACAAAATTAATAAGCTGATAGAATATAAGCATCTTTTATCGACGAAACAAAAACAGGATATATTGAATGCCCTTCAATCAGGTTCAGGTGTTCATGTGAAACCAACAAAAACACAATCAGGTGGATTTTTAGGCACTCTGTTGGCAAGCATCGGTGTTCCACTCCTTCTAAATGCTTTGACTGGTAAAACTGGTAGTGGGGCTCCACGAATGGGAATTAGTAAGAAAAAAGGGGGTAAGGGAGCTCCGAGAATTGGTGCATACAGACAACCACCTCCATTTATAGGTTCATGGAATAATTCGATCGGTATGGGTATTAAAAAAAAACTACCAAAAAAAAACAAAAGGTCGGGAGAAGGCATACTATTCGGGAAGAACAGTCCCTTCAGTGGCATCCCACTACTAGGGGCAATACTGTAAAACCAAAATTCCACAAAGACATACCATTAAGCAACAATGATCTAATAAAATGGTGTAGATATTTGAACATCCCAATCAAAGATGTTCTGTCAAGGGATGAAAGAGTTTCACATAACCATAGACAGGCGTTATTTATCTACAATCTTGAACCCTCATATATGAGTGGAAGCCATTGGGTGGCCACATATGTCAAAGACAACGTGATAAATTATTTTGACAGTTTTGGTATGCCCCCATTTCAAGAGATCGTAAATCATACAAAAAGAAAGAATTTGATTCTGTTACATCAAAACAATCAAATCCAAAATATAAAAACGTCAACATGTGGTTACTTCTGTTTATACTTTCTGAATGAAATGAATAAAGGGAATTCATATTATAATCTATTGGAAGTGTTCGACATATATGACACAATGAAGAATGAGAGATTCCTCGAACATTATTTCAAAAATATCTAACTTATATATATAATGGTTAAATCATATTGTGTAAAACAGAAGAAGCAAACAAAATCGGTACCTGGTACTGAAAAACTTGTTAAAACAAAAAATAATCGTCTTATGCTAAAATCTCAATGTAGCGAATGTGGGGCTACTAAAACACGTTTTGTATCCAATAAAGATTTAAAATAAATAGCCAGTCAGAGATGGCTGGCGGATTTTTAGATATAGAAGGTAGTCACAGTCTTGGTGAAATAGCAGCTAAAAGCGCTTTAAAAGGTTTGTATAATTTAGGTAGAATCGGAGCATCAAAGGCAATTAAATCTGATTTTGCAAAACGAAAGATTAAAGGTACTGTAAACAAATACCTTGATAAAGCACTTGACAGTTTTACTGGTGATATAAGCCGAAAACTGGACCCTCTTCATGGTGGTGCTGTTGATATTCATAAGGCTATCGGTAAATTACCAAAACCCAAAGGCGGTTGGACATTACCCGGTCATAAATATACTGGGCCTTATAATGATTTAGAGAGTCAAGTGAAATATGACCCAACAACTGGCCAAATATTAGAAATATATGACCAACCTACAGGAAGAACGGATGCCATTGCCATGCAGCACGATGTTGATTATAGTGTTTGTAAAGACGACAGAAAGTGCAAGAATAGAGCAGACAGAAAAATGGTCAAAGCTTTAGATGAAGTACCATATGATGAGAGACAATGGGGTCATTGGTTGGCTAGAAACACGATTGATATAAAACAGAAATTAGGCCTTGGTGTTAAACAAAAAAGGAAGCCAAAAAACGGAAAGCGGCGTTGAGTAAAAATGATTGGGCTCAACAATTAGCCGATGAATTACATAAGCCAATCAAACGCAACTTCACTCGGCGGCATGTAATCACAAATCATATCGATGAAATATGGGCAAGTGATCTAGTTGAAATGCAACAGTTTAGTAAATGGAATAAAGGTTATCGATATCTTCTTATGGTTATTGATGTCTTCAGCAAATATGGTTGGATTGTCCCATTGAAGGATAAGAAAGGCGAATCTGTCACTGAAGCATTCAAAACAATATTCAAGGAAGGCAGAAAACCACAATATCTATGGGTTGACAAGGGAACAGAATTCTATAACAAACATGTGAAAGACCTATTAGAGAAAAATGGGATACATATGTACTCAACTGAGAATGAAGAGAAGTCATCAGTAGTTGAAAGATGGAATAGGACAATTAAATCCAAAATGTGGAAACAGTTCACAGTTCAAGGTAATACTATGTATCTCGATATGCTCTCCAAACTAGTAAAACAGTACAACAACACAAAACATTCAAGCATAAAGATGACACCCGTTGAAGCATCTGATAAGAGGAATGAAGGAACTGTTTACTTCAATTTGTATGGTGATATAGAAACATTAAAACAGAAACTAAAATTTAAAATAGGTGATAAGGTCCGAATATCTAAGTATAAACGGAATGTGTTCGACAAGGGTTACACACCAAATTGGACAGAAGAAGTGTTTACAGTTGATAAGATCCAATACACTAATCCAATAACATACAAAGTAAAAGATCTCAGAGGTGAAGATATTCAAGGGAGTTTCTATGAACCTGAACTATTAAAAGCCAAGCAGGATGTTTTCCGTATTGATAAAGTCATTCGGAGGAACTATAAGAAGAAACAAGCTTTAGTGAAGTGGAAGGGGTATAGTGATGAATTTAACAGTTGGGTACCCATGAAGGATTTAAAAGATATATAAACGCACATTATATAAAGAAATATATAGTATATATGTATATGGAAAATCAGAATGTTAAAAGAGGTCGTGGAAGACCTAAAGTTTTTACTGATGAGGAAAGAAAGATCCATAAGTCAGCATACATGCTAAATAAAGAGTGGTATTGCGACATCTGTAAAAATAATAAAAATTACACATTGGCTGGGAAATCTTGCCATACTAGAACTAAGAAGCACCGAAAAAATACTAATGTAACATAACGCAAAGACAACATGCATGATACTCTTTTATAATTACAGTTCGAAGGATCCATGATTGGATCATTTGAATTATGACCACGTTTTAATGCAGATAAATATTCATTTAAAAATAAAATATATAGATTTCAAAAACTGAAAGTGGAAATCAGAAATATGAAAACATATAGATTTATTTTAATCTGGTAATCATGAAATAGAAAACATATAGATTTATTTTGATCTGGTAATCATGAAATAGAAAACATATAGATTTATTTTGATCTGGTAATCATGAAATAGAAAACATATAGATTTCAAAAAACTGAAAACATATAGATTTCAAAAAACTGAAAACCAAAAACCGGATACCAGAAATCTGAAAACATATAGATTTCCATTAAATGAGAAAAGTAGGATATGAGTTGGGTTTGGTAACAGAGTATTTTTTACAAAAATGCTCTGGTACCCCCAACTCCTATACTACTTAAGTCGAGCAACATTTAAAACACAGAAACCCACGGAATGGAGAATATTCCTGCATGCCCCAGAGCCAGGTATGGAAAGAGTAGAGGCTGGCTTGTCAGACTTGAAATCCAAAACGGAAAGCCCTGTCGAGGATACTATAACCTGGAAGGCAAAAGACATGGCATAAATACAAAGAGAGGGAAACGTGGCTCAGGGGATGATACAGTTTTGCACGTCAGTAATCCGACAGGAGTAGTAGATAGTGATTGAAGATAAGCCTCGTTACGGAATAGGTGGAATAGGTACTGTGGAATAGGTGGATTAGGTGCCTAGTCAATGACGTCACAATATGCCTTCCTGCATACTAATTTGGAATAGGTAATTTATTAATCAATATTAATAAACCGCCCATACCTATACCTATTCCTTTTGTGTTATTCCCAAACAATAGAAACAATAGGTTTGCCCAAACGTGCCCGCTCTATTCCAGTAGTGGGTAGAGCGCTTCTCAAATGCGGTTTTTTGAGCCGATTTCCAATTTGTCCTCACTTCGTTCGGAAAAATTGGAAATCGTCTCAAAAAATCGCATTTGAGAGGAGCGCTCTACCCACTACTCGGGATTCCCGTCCTCAAACACCCGTAAGAGGGAGTCAAATTCGTTTTTCCCCGAGCCCACCCGCAACGGCAAGCGAGGCATCACCAATTGAAGAAACCACTCCTCTCATTGGTAACAATGGGGAAAGGAAAAAAGGGTCTTCTGACACAATCAGCTAAACGAACGTCATTTAACCTTTCAAGACACGGAAGTCTTTGTTGTTGTGTACGCAGAAAAGGCAAATGTGGATGCTGTAAATACTTTGAAGAAACTCGAGAGCAAACATCTCCTCCATCCATTGTACCGCAATATATTCTTGAAGCCACACAAAGACTTACTCCACAACAACTTGTGGCGTTGATTCCCAATTGAAGAAACCACATTACCCCATATAAACGTGACAATGCCATTCGCCAACGAAGCAATGACTGCTGTTGCGTTTTTGAAAATGAGGGGCATTGAGGTGAAAGAAGGCGATGACTTATATGCAAAGAACAAAGGGACGTTCGAATACAATCCTTGCAGACATTGTGGTTTAAACTTCACCCAAGGACATTCTCTTGTTGAGCATCAAAAATACGCTTGCAAGAAGCTGCGAACAGAACCACGCCCGAAAGAGATTTGTCCCGGCTGCAATCGAGAAGTTTCTAAACCAACCTTTTACAAACATCTAAAAAATGGTTGCCCTCCCGCGACAAGAAACCCACTGATGAACGTTGATACAGTACGATATCTCCAATTGGACAAAGCTCTTCCGCTGTATATACCAAACCAACATGGCAATGGGGGCTCAAGGACTTGACTTCAATCCAAAGAATCAAGACTACTTCGGCGAATGGTTGCTGTTTTTTGGTGAATCCCATTGGGACTACTTACCAGACATGATCCAGGATTACACCTTTGAACTGGTTGAAAGGAGTATCCAGCGTGACTTGGCTGCCAGGACCCTTCATCAACGCAGGATGAAATCTGTATGCCTTTCAATAAAAAATCATTATCACTGGGAACACCTTTGCCATTTCCGTTTATTCACTTCACAAACATGTGATGAATGTCAAGAACACTTCTCACCAGAAGTGGACATGGGCAGGAACAGGGGCATTTGTCCTGGCATGCCGCCTTATAGAGCTTTACAGCGGGCATTGATGTTTTCAGGCATCGACAGTGATGATGAGGAAGACTATGACGGCCCAAGTGCTCACGAAAGTTTCTATGGCATTGCTCACTCAACGTGACCCATCTTTTCAAGCATGATCTTCCAGTCTTGTTCGTGCTTCCACATTGATTTTTCTGGGACTTGCAGCCAGAAGTAATTGACAAGACGCCGTGGCCCTTTTATCGCATCAAAGATTTTGTGGGCCACAAAGGGCATGGAGATTCTTTTCGGCAGATATTCTTCGATGAATTTGAAAGAATCCTTTGCATGTTGTATTTCATCATTGGACAAGCAGACGTGGTGTTCACAAATTTTCAGATGTTTGTTGAGATAGCTTTTGAAGTTGTAATGTTTGGTGGCCATTCTTTTTTTGGTAATTGTGTATTCACCACCATAGAGTCCGTTGTAATCGAATGTCACACCATCCAGAGGCTCTAAGAGTCCGCAGTCTTCGCAGCAAAGTTCTGATGAAAACATACTGAGGTTTAATTTGCCTTTGCAGTTTTGGCAAAATTTTATCCTTTCATTCACAAGGGCGAAAGGTGAGTGTTGGGAGCATTGCGCCTCGGGAGACAGATACTCCTTGATGATATGAAGGCGTTCTGACAGGTTTGAACGCCGTATTTCCTTTGTGTAGTGTTCGAGTGAGCGCAGGAGGATAAATTTGTATTCTTTATCAAGCTCATCGAGTTTGGCTTTGTATTCGCCTTTAGTGTCCAAGGACCGAACATCAGCCAGTTGTTTAGCGAACTTCTCCATGGTTGTACACACCCGGGTTATGTATTCAATTGGGCGCAAATGATTTATTCTTAGAAATGTAGAGGTTAAAGCCAGAGTTTAATCTCTCAAATCGGACTTGGACGCTGCGGTGAGAAGACTTATCTTTTTTTGAAACTCCTGTTTGACTTCCTTGCGAAGTTCGTTTTTGAGTTTCTCGATGTCTGGCGCTTGTGTTTGAGTGCCAACGTTTTTTTTTTAGCCTTAACACCATCCCTGATTGCAGCTTTGAGTTCGTGATATTTTTCCACCTCACGAGTAATTATGGTGAATTCTGCATCACTGATCCTCTTGTCTTCCAGAGCCTTTGAGACCAGTTCATTGACAGAGTTGCGTTTAGCCAGAGCCAGTGTATAAATTTTCTCGTGTTTAGTCACTTTACGCTCTAATCGCTTGTTAGCAGCTGTAAAGCAAACAGAGGACAGCCCACAGAGGGTCGCGATGCCGGCAAGTGCTGGACTTGCAATAATTCCGAACCCAGTCAATGCAGTGGCAAGGGCCCCTGATGATAGCCCAACAGAAAGCGACCCAAGGCCAACCGCCGAGTAATGAACCAATGATTGGGTTCGTTTATATTTCTTTGCGACCTGACGGTAATGCTCGGCTTCGTCAGACAGCTCTTTAAGCAAGTCAGAGATCTTTTTGAGCCGGAAGTCTTCTGCATTGATTTGAGTGATCCCAAGGTCAGGGTATATCTTTTGTGTATGGCTGTATTCGGGGGCCGATGGAAGCACATTGGCAGAACTCATGGCATGGGGTATATATATGATTTTTTAATTTAACTCAACTTCAAATTCCAATGGCGCGCCATTGAAGTTGAAGAGGTTATTGTTCTCATCCCTAACTGACAGTGTGATAGAGTTAACAAATTCGCCAGACGAGACGTCACGCAAGACGTTCTGTTGTGTTGTCTCGTAATGAACCTTCTCAAAAGCTTTTCCACGAATATCAAACCGAGCCAAAACTGATGAAGGCTTACCATTGAGAAGGTTTTGTTCTTTATCAACCAGATCACAGTGGATGAAGTAAGTGCTTGGTGCTCTTAAACGTTTGACGAAGGTTATTAGCATCAATACAGGGCGTATGCCAAGCAATTCTGCCAGATTATTACTTAACTTCACACTGCCGCTGTTACTTGTAATTACCATGGCCCCATATGGTCTGTTTGTTTCAATTGTTAGATTTAAACTTCTGTCAAAGTCTTTTAGGCTTTCAAAGTCTTTTGTTAAACTCTCAATAGTGTGATGCCCTGGAAGTAAGGTCGCCTCACGTGATGAACCATTAGGGGGAGGGTTTGCTGGTGAAATCTTTGCTTCTTCTTTCAAATTATGCCAAGAGTTGAACATTGAGCAAGAAACAAGACGGATATAACTCGGTTTCGGCAGTGGGTGCTCGAAGTAGATAGTGTGAGGATTCGAATGTGTGACGATTGTTAACACAACCATGATGGTGTATATAAGGTCATTTTAAAATATAAATATATACAATCATGTTTGGCAGACGGCCTGGTGGATTTAGTCCTAATTCAAATCTTGGCATCTCCATCGGTGGCTACAATTACGGCCCCCCACCCCCCTTTTATTCGCCTCCAAACGCCTATACTCATGTCGCGCCAAAGCCACACACAGATCCTGAAATGGCTTGGTTGAGTTCGCCGGAGGCTGCCAAGCTCTCTGCCGCGGCCAAGGACAAGGCGCTCTCAGACTTCAAAAAGCGTTTCCCGCACGCTGATATGTCACACTTTGAAGTGCAAGTAGAGTTTGGTGACGACCACAAAACAGCCACAGGAGAAGTGCTTTACAAAGAGGGCCCTGGCTCATGGGGACTTATCACAGAAATGCCCCACAAAGATTGGACTGGCGCTGAAAGAGATGCTCTTGGCCTTCATTATGACGGAGGTTTCCCTTATCAGTTATCGTTGGGGCAACCAGAAAAGTCAATCCCGGCTGTTGCTTTCTCCACCACAATAGACAGACATGATGATTGGCTCAATCTTGAATGACAAAGAGCAAAAGATTTACGTCACGCCAACTGATTATTTCACAACGAAATACAGAAATATTTTCAGGGACACACAGATTTCATTCACAACCGCGAAATACGGCCGAAAGTGGATGGGTGGGCCGCACATGAGTTTTTGGCCACAACAACTCTCTTTCGCCCTGTGGTGTGCAACAACCGGCTGTGGGATCTCGCGTGACATTCTCTTCGATAAGAACTCAAGTCTATCCCTAACCCCACAGCTCCGGTCGTTTTACCGGTTTCACGTTTATTTCACAACAAGGCGAATACTCTACCAGATGGGCGGGGAACAAAGCGTGAGTGCTTTGCCAGACGACCCTCCATTCTTCCAGAAAGACAACAAGTATAACATCGACGCGTACAAGAAGATTTGCATAGAGTTCGGTATCGACCCCAGTTCTGACTTCCGTTACACATACGGTAAAAACCACGGGCTTGGGAATGTCTACATTTGGGTAACTGGAGAGGGCCCCAGCTCTACCGATTACACTTATCCAGACTCTGATCTAGCTCTGTTCGATGATGAGCGTGTGACTGACAGAAAAGACCCCAACTATCGCGCCAATGGTATATCTTTCGTTCGCAATGATCAAGGGGCGGACACCCAGTTCGAGCACTTTGTGCCAAATTACGCACAGGGGCTAACACAGCCAGGGCTCGCGCGTATGAACCAATCAATCGAGGTCTTTGTGTACTGCATTCTTGGTTCACAGGCCAAAACCCGCAGCAGCATCATTGGAAAAGGAGGCAGGGCCTTCGAAACGCAGAGAGTATTCCTCACCCATCTAGAGGAGGCCATAATCCTGAACGACATCGCAACAAGCGTACAGCGTTACCAGCTTGCCATCCAAGCAACGAAAGTTCGCCTGGACTTTGCGACGGCCCCCGAAAGCTGGCTCATGCCATCGCGCATGATTATCAACACAGAGAGCGTGATCGGGTATAACAACAATCTACAGGTGGCAACGCAAGGGATGAAGCTGGGCGTGAACAGTGGTGTTAATCTGGGCACAAAAAAAGCCTCCCTTCGCCACATGGACGGTGGCCCAACAAAGATCAATCCACCAAACAGTCACCCATCAAACCCGATACATAAACAGGTCACACAGGCACAGGGCATCGCCACACCCACACCACAACCGGCCCCAACCCCCACACCACAGCCCACACCACACCACAACCCACACCCGCACCACAATCAGTCCCCGCACCCGCACCACAACCAGACCCGCATCACGTCTCCAAGGCAGTCGTTGGTGTGGGTGCGATTGCTTTGGCAGGACTTTTCGTTTGGTTGAGATAAAGTGTTCAAGACTTTGAACGCTTGGTGATCCTTTCAACAAGGAAGGCCACCACGGCAAGGATGAGCAGCTAGGCGTGTTCACCCAGAAAGGAGATGACCGACCCAGCCGCTTTGAAGATGAAGCTCACAATTGAGCCAATGAGGCCAGGCAAGGCGCTGGCTGCTTTTTTGGCAAGCTCTTTAAGCCCATTTCCAATAGCCTTGGTGGCCCTTGCCAGGCCGTTCAAGGTGGCGAGTACCACAGCGCTGATGGTTATGCCGGCTGCCAGAACAATCGCTTGCAGAGTCCATCCGTATTTCTTGAAGATTTCTCTGACCCTCTCTCTCAAAGACAGGGCTTGTTCCCTTTCTTGAACCTGTGGTCGGAGCCTTGCCAGCTCTTCTTCTCGCTCAGCAACCCGGTCTTCCGCGGCTGCTCTGTCAGAGGGAGACGTGTTCTCATCCTCTATGACGCGTCTGTCTTCAGCGTTCTGCCGTTCAAGCTCGACTTCTCTTTCGTTTAACTCATCAAGGGGTTTAGTTGAGTTTAGGCCTGCTTCTATTTCATCTCTTTCCTTCACCTTAGCAGAAAGGCGTGTTCTTCTTTTGTCCACCTTTGCCTGTTTTTGGGCTCGTTGTTTTTGTATTTTTTGCAGGGCTCCTAATTCTTTTTCCTCGTTTTTAAGATCTCGTTGAAAATTTTTTTCCAGCAGTTTTAGCCTGTCTATCTCGGCTTGATTTTCAACGCTTGAACCTTGTTCATCCTCCAGAGCCTCCCTCCTAGCTTTAGTTTGCTCAATTTTGTTTCTGAGGTTTTGCACCTCATTTGCTTTTCGTTGTTTTTCCACAGCAACCCTTTCATTCTCCTTCAGTTGTTTTTCTTCCTCCTTCAATCTTTGTCTTTCTTCCCTTATTGATGCATTCTCTTCAGAGACAAGCTCTTCAGCGCTTGGGCCAAGAGCTTTTTTGAACCTGTCTGTGAATGATTAAAGAAGGCCCGACCCATCTTGTTTGAAAATGGGAGTCTCGCCACCCTTTGACCCAAAGGAAACTATTTTCTCTTTATTTCCTGGTTTTTTGCCGTAACCAATTGGGCCTAATCTGTCGAAGGATACTTTTGGAAAGCGCCTTTTGAACCAGGTCATAGCTTTATCAATACTTTTTGCTTTTTCAATTGCGTCTGAGAAGTCACTAAGAAGAGGGACTTCTAAAGGATCACCTGGCAGCCCACTTTCTTCGCGAGGCATTGTATGCATTTCATGCTGCTCACCGCCATGGTATGAAGTGGATGTGCCAGCACCTGGTTGATAAGGCCCACTTTCTTCGCGAGGTATTGTATGCATTTCATGCTGCTCGCCAGGGCGATATGGGGTGGATGTACCGCCTGGTTCAAAGGGTTGCGTGGTGTCGGGCCCGGTGTCTTGGGTCCATCGGCGTCGTTCTTCTTCTGACATTTGATCCCACCTGACTTCAAACTCGTCATCGTCATCATCGCCATCCTCTGTGCCTTGGGTGGGGGTTTCCTCAGTTGGATCAGTTGGATCGTAGTCGACTCCGCCTTCTGCCATCGTGGGTATATAAATATAAAATATAAATTTAAAAAACACAAATATATACCATGGCTGTGCAACTGAATTTACTTCCATCTCACAGGGAAAAGAGACTGGGCGCCATGAAGGCAGAGCGAACCGTCAAGCGCATCACATTCAACCCTTCTGAGGCAAACCCCGGCGAGACACTGTACGTCTCGGTGCCCAAGCTGGGTGAGCACGATGTCATTGTGTCCGGCTCACTGGCCCTGGTGTTTAACATCAATCTCTCCGGCGGCCATGCAAACAACTATCTCGTACAAAATGTTTCTCGGGCCCTGGTGGACACATTCGTTGTAAAGTTTGCCGCCACCACTGTCCAGGACACGGTTGGATACGATATCTACAAGATCTTCGAAGATCTCTTCCGATCAACCGATAAGCGGGAAAATATGCTTATGGAGGGCATCCAGAGTGTCGATTTGTGTAAGATTCGCTCTGGTGCTGGCGATAAGAAGACCTCCAGCGTGGATGCAGAGAATAAGTTAGAGACAATATACAAGAATAAGTATCGCATCAACCTCGACCATCAAATCATAAGTGACCGCGGTGTTATATATCCTCAAGCACTGTATAACGATCTGGTCTTCGAACTAACCCTCGCCCCCTCAAACCAAGTTGTCCGGGGCTCAGAAACAAGCAAGCTCGTGTACAAATTGGAAAACATCCAGCTGGAGTATGAGACAATCAGAAGTAAGACTCTTGCCGACGAAGCAACAAGCACTTACACCAGTGGCAAGGAGTTCGCTTATGACCTGGTAATGCGAGATCGGGTGCATCCCTTCTCAAAAAGTGGTGACACTCGGCTGAATCTTAGGCTTAACCCACAGCGCCGGTCTCTCAAGGGCATCCTCTTGCTGTTCATCAACCCCTACACGGCTGGTGCCAGGGACTCTGAGAACTATTTCAATCCCGACATCACCAAAGTGAAGGTCACAGTCAACGGCGTTCCAAACAGGCTTTACAACGAGGGCATCAGTGGCACAGACATGTGGAGAGAGATAACCCGGCATTTTACTCCACACACGGACGGCAGGCCTAACATGAACTTGACCAAATATCTCACAGGCAACAAGTTTGGTCTCAGGATTGACCTGCGGTCCATGGGCGACACATCCCTGCACGGCAACGGCCAACGGCTCGTCAACACACAGGATGGCGTGCAACTCGAGATCGAACGAAACAGCACAGGCTCGGGAAACGCACTCTGCCACATCTTCACCATCTCAGACTCACAGATGAACATCATAGACAGACAACTGGAATCTGTACAGTACTAAGAAAACGCAACACACACGCAAAACACCCGCATATTGAACAACGCACGCATATTTATACCCACCAGCCCCATGGCCACAAAACAACAAACCACAAACAAGATCAACTTCTATGCTAAGCCTGCGCCTCTGCCATCCACCGGACCCCTGTCACACAATAAAATACAAAGACTTCTGGCAAAGGCCCCCTCCCCGCCAACACATGAACCAATTGTTTGCAAACCAACTAATATAGCGGTTGGTTATGGACCCAAGAAAGCTGTCATTCAATGCACTAATCGTGGGCCCCACTAACTCTGGCAAGACACAGTATCTTCTCTCCCAACTGCGAGGCCCCTTTAGGGGTTGTTTTGATTACATCGTTTTATTCTGCCCCACATTTGTTAAGAACAAGACATACGATGGCTTCGTGGATCGCGATCCGCACATCTTCGTGATTGTCTGCCAACAGCACGAGATCGAAGACTGGTTGAGGCTGGCGAGCTTCTTTTTCACATGCACCAACACTTTATTCATTCTCGATGACTGCGCCGCCTCCAAAGATGTCAAAGGCCGCACGGGTCAACTGGTTAATCTTGGGTTCAGCGCAAGGCATGACGGCATATCCGTGTGGGTCTTGACCCAGCAGATTACCAGCGTTGCCAAGCCATATCGTGATAACATTGCAGCGATCGTGCTCTTTTACACACCCTCCAGCAAGACGACGAAAGCCATATTCGAAGATTATGCTGGCGAGCTCTCCCACGAGGAGTACAAAGAGTTTATCGCAAGGCTCAAATCCCACAAGTTCTCCCACCTGGTTTTCTCTTTGAGACACCCGTATGGAATTGAGTACAAGGTTTAAACACGGCCACACAACCGCGTAAATAATGCATTACACAAATATACACACATATATATGCCATGGCCATGAATGCGCCAACAAGTCTACACAAGCTCACTGCGCTTTCACAGCTTTTGGATGAATTGCGCAACCAAACACGTAATGCACAAAACAAAATTATCAAAGCCGCTGGTGAGGAAGATCTGCGCCTCATGCTTCTGGCCAGATATCCCTTGCTGTTGACTTCTATGCCAGACACCATGGCGGGGCTTATACGAGAGCTTGAAACCCTTTTGCCTGACATCAAGAGAATTATTGAAAATTAAAAACACATATGTATACCCCTGATGGCTGAAGCAGCTGAAGACCAGGTCGACTTGAACGAAGTAATGCAGATGCTGGAGGCCACCCCTGGTGCCGCACCTCCAACAGGGTTAGTTGGTGACAATGACATTCCTGCCAAACGTGAGAAGCTGGCAATCCTTGTTTCAACTGGCAAGGCCAAAGAAGCCATCGGCGTGCAGCTTACACATGATCATGTCAAGAGGTTGTCAGACAAGGACGTTGACAAGTACTGCAAACGGTACGAGGCCTACGTTGGCAACAAGACAACCGAATCCCTAGTTGATTCTGGCATCATGCTCATATCCAAAGGCGTTCGCATGGTGATCCCGGTTGATGATGTCAAGGAATTGAAGAAAGAACTCAAGAACGACTACATAATCAACCAGGAGCTGTCAAATCTTGCTGGGGCTATTGCCGTGCGATGCGGGCGATTGCTGGCACTTGCCAATGCTGCTCTCATCACAACAAAACACATCAAGTTTGAACGAGAGCCTGATCACAAGACTGACTTGATAGAATTGGAACCCCAACCCACACCCACACCCACACATCCAACCAGATACAGCGAGGGCTATCCACTTGAGGGTCTTGATGAAGTTGGGCTGGGACCTGGAGTGACCTCGCAGCAACCTTGAAGAAACCTGGCAGCAACCTGTCAGCAACCTGGCACATCTTGTAAAAAATAAAACTCACATATATACAGGATGACCACACCACTCGAGACGATCACTGAAGAAACTCCAACTCCAACGCCTGCACGGGTTACCTCTGAGACACCTAAAACAAAGCCTGCAACAGAAAAGAACCCCGGCCGTGTTGCTTCTGGCAAAAGGCTAGCAGAACGCAACCGCCTGGCCCGGGAAGCAAAGAAAAAGGTCGAAGCACAAAAGCCTGCACCCTCAACAAGTGAAAACAATTCTCCAACAAGTGACACAACAAGTGACAGCAACAGCAACAGCAACAGCAACACAATCTTTTATATTCTGGGGGTTGGTGGGTTGATTGTCTCTGCTGCTGGTGTTTATTACCAGCGCGAAGCCATAATGCAAAGGCTTGGGCGCAAATCAAACACACCAGCAGCAAACACACCACCAGCAAACACACCCGCTGCTGCACCGCCAGCAACACCCCCATCTCGAATTCCTGTAAGACAAGGAATTGAAAAAATGGAATAAAAAAACATATTTATACTGACACCATGAATCCTTTCCAAGCTTTGATGAATTCTGCTGCAATCGGAGGTGTGGTTCTTCTTTGGTTTGGACTTACTTCGGTCGCCTATGATACAGTTTGTGGTTTAGCCTTGAATAGGCACAACAGGCCCGATCCCAGGCCCGAGCCCGAGTCTGAGTCTGAGTCCGAGACTGAGTCTGAGTCTGAGACCGAGGAACCCCGAGTCCGATTAGAGGTCCGAGTCATTCTAGTCAAGGAGCCACAAGCCCGAGTCGAGGAGCCACAAGCCCAAGACGAGGAGCCCCGAGCCCAAGACGAGGAGCCCCGAGCCCAAGACGAGGAGCCACAAGCCCGAGTCGAGGAGCCCCGAGCCCGAACCCGAGGTCGAGGTCGAGGCAGAGGTCGAGTCTGAGTCAGAAAAATAAAAAAATCATATGTATACTGGGCATAAACCATGTCTGACAACAAGCTTGTAAAGTCTATCCTCGACGCCGCAACAATCACTGGCCTTGTCGCTGGTATTGGTTGGATTGGTAAAAAGACAATCAAAGAGAACTTAACTGCTGACCCCAGTGCAAGCTTGATGAATTATGTCAAGTTCACAGCCGTCATGGCTGGCACCATCGCACTGAAGAAATATCTCGAGGACCAGAAAATCCTCCCAGACAACTTGTAAAACCGGCAGCCTCGAGCCAACCATGTAAAAACCATATGTATACACACCCCCACAATGGCCTCGATTGCAATAATGGCTCTTGGCGCTGTTCTCAATGCGGCCGCTTTCACTGGCGGTAATTATCTCGCGAAATATCTGTCTGGTGATAATGGCAAGGCAGCAATGGATGAGAAAATCCGACATGACCACGCCCTTGAACAATACCAAGCGGCTTACGCCAAATACCAGAAGGACCGCACCAAGCTCCTCGACTGGATTGCAGCCAACGATCGGAAGGAACACCAAGCTAGCAAAAACTTCCAAACCACTGACCAAGCCCTGGTCTTGTATAACCAGATGCACCAAACGCAACCAGATAAACAAATCAAAGACAACAAAGAGCCTCAGTTCTCGGACTTCTACAAGCCCAGCACACAACAGCAGAATGGCGAACTTGCGTTCATTGGAGGCACCCTGCTTGCGGGTGGGTATGCGGCTTATCGCTTTCTTTAAACAAACATATATACCCCTATGGAGACGAAACTCTCTAAGATCTATTACAGTCCGAAAGGGTATTGGAAAGGTCTTGCCGCTGTCAAAAAGCTAGCTGCAGCAGCCAAGGTCTCTGATGATGTCGCAAAGAAATGGTTGGTCAAACAAGCCCTTTGGCAAGTTTACCTCCCAGCGCCACGCCATATCCCTCGGCCCAAGTTTGATGTCTCTTCACCCAATGCAGTGCATCAAGCAGATCTTCTCTTCCTGCCCCACGACAAACTTCCCCACTGGAGAAAGGTTTACAAATACGCATTAACCCTTGTGGATGTGGCTAGCCGTTACAAAGCAGCAGAGCCTCTGACTTCGAAAGAGTCTGAAGAAGTATCAAGGGCATTTCAGAAGATTTGCAGGCGCGGGCCTTTGAAATGGCCGCAACTCTTGCAAGTTGAGCCTGGGAAAGAGTTTATGGGGGCTGTGACTAAGACAATGGAAAACAACAAAACGACCATTTGTCGCGGGCGGGTTGATATCCACAGAGACCAAGCAATTGTGGAGAGATTCAATCGCACCCTGGCTGAAAGGCTGTTTGGTTATCAGTATGCCGTTGAGATGAATATGCCCTCTGGCCGTTCGACTGCATGGGTCAAAAGACTGCCAGATGTTGTCTCGACCTTGAACAATGAAGTGACAAGACTCACGGGCAAGAAGCCCGCTCAAGCAATCAAAGAGAAAGCCGTTTCTTCCAAGCCTGCGACTCCATATGCTAGGCCAGTTGGGGTGAATGAGAAGAAGCTCCCACCCCGGGTGAGTGTTAGATATTTGTATCAGCCTGGCGAGCTGGAAGGGGGTGGGAGGCGTGCGACCGACCCGATCTGGTCTTTGAAGGTCCACAACATTGAGAAGGTTGTCACCAAACCAGATGCACCTGTCGTTTATTACCTTTACGACGGCCCTAAGAGAGGGTTTGTTCGTGAGGAGTTGATGATTGTGTCACCGGCCACTCAGTTGCCCCCAGCTGGGTTGTGAAACTCGATTGGTTCCGTGTGGATGCCGTCTGGCAGAACCCAACGCTTGTCGTAATAAGCAGAAAGCCCCAGCTTGTGCTGCTCGTAAGTGAACATGGCACCGTTGTGCATTCGGAAGCCCCTGTTGGTGGCCATGTCCCGCCCCCTTGCAGGGCTCTTTCATACCTTTCCCAGCGAAGCTCTTGCTCCACTTTGGCTAGGCTCTGGGACTCGTGCTCTTTCCACGCCAGCCCGTTTTGCTTTTTGTTCACTCCCTTGGCGGAGATCTTGGGCTCTTTATTGGGGGTGCAATCGTTGTCTACGAGGTAGCACTTGCTGCACAGGGCGATGGCCCGTGTGCCTTCCTTCTCAAGCTTGAACAAGCCCGGCTCTCTGCCGCTCCACTTGTCCCATGACAACCAATTCTTCTTCTCCGCCTCGAACTGGGCGCGAAGTTCAGGACGAACGGCCTCTTCCAGAGTGTCGTGCGCAAAAGCGAAGTACATGCTGTCCGTGTCCATCTGGATGAGCTCGAAGTTGCGCCTGTCGATGAAGTAATCTAGGAAGTCGTAATAGAACTCCAGCATGCGAAGCTTGGCAAGTTGGTACACAACAATGCCCACTTGAAAGGGACGGTCGATTGTGACCTTTTGCTTGCGCAGCTCGATCTTGTAAGCAGCGCCAATCTCTTCGAGGTCATCGAATAAAGGTGAGCGGAGATGCTTGTCGACCTCGTCCTCATCAATTGTGTACAACGTTCTTGTCTGGCGCTCCACGGCTTCGATGAACTTGCCGTAAGCACTGTTGCCAAGGAGCTTGAACACTTCAGCAAGCAGGGCCTTCTCCCTGTCAGCGTCGCCTTTCCTTCGGCAGTCGGCTACCTCGCGAACGAACCAGTCGAAGAGCTTTTGGGGCATGTAATCGATCGTGCGGTAGACTGCCGTGATCTTGAGCCCGATGTTGAGATACCACTTCAAGAGGGGGGCGTAGATCAGCATCTTTTTCGCCGACAACACACCCAGAAGCTTTTTCTGGTCGGGAAAGCGGGTTCGACCACTTTCTTGGAGGTAATCGTGCATATGCTGTGGAACAAATTCGTCAGGCACTGCTTGGTTGATGAACAGCGGGGGAAACTCTTCGAACTGCTCCCACAACTCTCGGGGGACTTCGATGTCCACTTCAGCAAACCCGAACCATCCGCCTGTATGCAGCTTCAGATTCATTTTGAGAGATCTCGCTGCCTGCTCCGAAGTATTGTAATGCACAACCGTCTCTTTACCACAGGGCATCTTCTGCAGCATCGTGCTTGGGTAAAGAGAGTTAGCATCGAACCCCACAATCCGTTTCGTGATGCGGGCTAAGTCGTATTTGTGAGAAGGAATGCGGGTTTCGCCTCGCACGTGTTTGCGGGTGAAGACTAGGCTTGGCCCTCCAACCACAGCCCCCTTCAGCATGGCGTAAGCTTCTGGGCCGGGGACGTATAGGGCTGGAGCATTGCGGCCTCTCAATGAGCCTCGCAAGACATAATGCATTGATACTCCTGGCAAAGAGACCGCGTCTTTGAAGATGTCCACCCCGAGGCCCGTGTAAAAGCCCTTCATCGTTTGGAGAGCTTCGAGGAAGGGAGCCACGTCTAGATTGTTGTAATACTCCGGCCAGTCTCCGAATGTCTTCATGCCTTTCTCGTGGAAGATGCGATTGCATTCTTCGTGCTCCTTGGGAGAAAGAACGAAGGCGTTTTTGAGTTGTGAGTACCAGCACTCGTATGGAGGAAGCCCCAGGCAATCCAGCTTGTCAGCGCTGTCAAACCACTCGTATGGAAGCCAGGACTTGGTCTGTGTCGCTCCATACGTCTTGACCCACTTGTCGTACGTGATGCCTGGGGCCAAATAATTCATGATGTCCAAGAACTTGTAGCTGGGGGTGTTGATGAACATGATGCGCCCCTCTTTCTCCGCGGCGAAGACCTCGTTCTCGCCAGCGAGATGAGTGACAAAGTACTTGCGGATAAGCTTGAGATCGTAATGGCCTGAGTTGAAGCCGACCACAGGCACTTGGTTGCACCATTTGTCGATGAGCTTGATTTGCTTCTCAGGAAGATTCTCAAGGTCTGGGGGCATGTATTTTACAGCCACGTCTTCTCGGATGGCTGCGCTTCGCCGCTCCAGGGAGGCATAAAATAGCCCGATAAGCTCGTCAGGATCTTTAGAGAAAATGTACTCAGGCTCAGGATTCAACGTGTCGGCAATGGAGACTGAGATGGGCACATGCTCGCTTTCATAAGAGAGAGCGTCTGTCGGCCGAGCTGCCTTGGTCTTGTCCTGGTACGCTTCGAAGTCATAGACGATCGCGTGGGGATATGTTTTGTTTCTTTTCTGTGGGCAACGATCATTCCACCAGGGGGCAGGCCGTTCATGCTCCCACCTTTCCACCACGGTGTACCCAGCGTCTCGAAGCAACTGAGTTCGTTGCAGAGTCTTTTGGTAAGCAATCGTCCTTGTGATTGTGTTGCCCCTTCGGTCAACATGAACCGCTTCGTCCCTCGTTCCCTCGGGGTAACATTCCTCGCAACCGTGCCAGTGACAGCCGTGGAACTGAAAAACTGTCTTGCTTTCTGGGTGATATCCGTCGACTGGAGCCCCACAGATATAGCTCTCACCACCATGGCCGCATCTGTGATGGTGTATGTGAATGCCGGCCTGTTTCGCCTCCCACTCCAGCCAGCACACACCCTTGACACCGAAACCTCCTTCTGGGTAAAAGGCTTTCTCAAAAGCTGACTCTGGAGGGAGGATACGTTTCCCGGGGCAGTCGATTTTGGTTTGACCACGAGTACACGTCTTGGAGTGGCGAGTTAAATCAGCAGCCCGCGTGAACCTCCCACCGCACTCGCCACAAGTGTAATTGTTTGTGACTTTATTGATGTTGGTGATCAAGAAGGAGTGGTCCTCATGAATACCGATAATCATGGTTGAAGCCCCCAACTTGTTGTAATTCGCAGGGCTGTGAGATAAAGTGAAGTCACCATTGGGGTGAACAAGATATGCGGCAATTCCTTGCTTGAAATGCTTTTCGATTTTAGACAAGTGCCGCAAATTTAGCTGACCTCGAAGCCCAGGATAAAAGGCGAAGAAGCTTTCCGCGAGTTCTCTGGATCTGCGAGTGTTGTCCCTTTTATGAGCTCCTCGATGGACAGCCAAGCAACGAAAAAGACAAAGATTGTCGTTGAAAGTGTCAAGAGAAATTACTTCTCTTTTGTTGCGAATCTAATCAGGAAGCCGCCCGAGCCCTATTTGCAAGGGTTGTCGGTCAAGAATGACTTTGACCTCGAGCAGGACGGTGCGTTCATAAACCCATTTGGTGTCAGGCCTTTTGAGTCTTGCGTTTTGAAGACGAAGCTCTTCCTGAGATTGCAACCACTGTCGTGTCTCGGAGAGAGTGGCTAGCCAAGGCCCGGTTTGATTGTTTTGATAAAAACTTCTCAACTCCTCGGTTTCAGTGTTTCGCAGCTTGACTGTGGAGATTAGCTTGATTGCGTGCCGTGTGTGAACATTTTGCTTGATTTTGTTCAAAATTCTGGCGACAAGAGAGTTTTCGAGCCCGTTTACAAACTGTAACTCGAGTGTTCGTCTGCCATGTTCAATCCGTCGGTCAACCCGATCATGGATTTGAACAAATTGCTCGAAATCCAGCTCCGGTGGGTTGTTTTGAGGTTCGCCCTCATCGGCAGGCTCGAACCGCTCGATATTTCGTGCCTGTTCGTCCAGCCAGGCAATCAGCTCACGTTGATCGTCATCACGCCGTCTTCGCCGTTGTGGCATTGCGTATATATAAGGGTTTTTAATTTCTTCAATTGGTGATGCCCAGCTTGGACGTTGAGGGGGTTGTGCCATATATGGATGGTTTTGGCTTTCTTCAATTGGTGATGCCTCGCTTGCCGTTGCGGGTGGGCTCGGGGAAAAACGAATTTGACTCCCTCTTACGGGTGTTTGAGGACGGGAATCCCGAGTAGTGGGTAGAGCGCTCCTCTCAAATGCGATTTTTTGAGACGATTTCCAATTTTTCCGAACGAAGTGAGGACAAATTGGAAATCGGTTCAAAAAACCGCATTTGAGAAGCGCTCTACCCACTACTATTCCAATTCACTTCAAAACAAAACACAACTAACACAGATATACTTTACAGACATAGAGCAAAACAACATGCCTTGACCAGGACTCGAACCTGGGTTACTGCGGCCACAACGCAGTGTCTTAACCACTAGACCATCAAAGCTATGGTCGATATTATAACCGAATAAAACTAATTAAGAGAGTGTCCACGATAGGACCAGGCAGGAGGTGACAATACTCAAATCACCGATTTCGCTCAAACTTGGTACAAAGGTTGAGCGTCATGAGTAGATACATGTACCAAAATATAAGGTCAAATTTTTTTATTCTCTCTGAGTTGTAGGGTACCCCCCGAAAAATGGCCGTTTTGTAAAAATTTATGCATATTAATTAGCTAAATTTAGTCGAGTGGTAAGACAACAAAAATAGCAGCCTGGGAATAAAAACTACTAAATCGTATTCTATATTGACCAGTCTTGCAGCAAAATGTGTTATTGGAATCGGTTGCTTTGATTTGCTGCTTTCCCAATACCGAAAGTGAAGGGCATGTTTGGTCATTTTCACGAGACGCCAAAATTAGGTCATTTTAGATCTTAATATCTCCAATGGGCAACAAGCTAACAACGTAGTTTTAATACCAGAAGTAAGAAGTATCTTTATGCTTTCTAAAAATATAATAAAATTTTTGGGCAACTAAATACCTTTTTAGTATGAAGAAATTTTTGCACCTCACTCAACGATTTCTGGCGATTTCATCAAAATTCGGTAATTAAAAAACGTGGTTTAATTTTAATGAAATTGCAACAAAAAGACAGCAAATGTTCAGCTAAGCATTACTCTGCTTAAAACAATGCTAGAATTAGCAAGAAAAAGTTTTTTAAATGAGGGTTTCTGTCGTTCATACTTCATTTTCAATGCAAAAAACAATGGGACACTTCTCTCTACAGTAACTCTGAATTTTACTTTCAGGTACAATATGGGGCACAAAAAAGCAAAGGCTGATACATACATGTCATTTAAGTGCATCAGACTCATTGTTAGGGTCCATTGCGATCCGGCCAAATCCAGTATATTTTTTAAAAGTTCGATCTCCTTATTCAGCTTCTTCGTCGATATTTATCGTGCAGTTCATCGCTGTTGACTTTGCTATGAGAATATTCATTGCTCCTTTGTTGTAATAGCTCCAGTTTATGCCAGTAAGAGTGAGACAAATAAGTTATAAAACCACGGGAGAACCATAAACGCCATCGAAAACTGTCAACATAATGTTTGGAAAACATTCTTTGCCATTTTGAAGTTAAATTTTTGAGCCTGCGTTGTGGTCAGTATGGACAACGGACTACCGAATTACCGGATCGACCGACTACGGACTACGCATAATATATCGGATAATTTCTTGTAAAACGCATACAGAATATAAAATTTGGACTGGTTAATTTTTAAAATTCTCTGTTTATAGTCAAAACTGAAGGGCAGAAAACTTTGAAAATTTTTAAAATGTTGAGTTATTTAAAGGCCCATGTTCACCCAATCTACTTTGCGCGCTTGTGTTTTTGTTTTGAAACGGTTCAATTGTTCAATGTAGCGTTATGATTGGCTGGCACGTCGATTTTTCGATTTTCCGTCTGTGCCTTTAACTGGATTCAAAATTGACGCTAATCCTGGGTTAGCTTAATCGTGCTTTAATGGACTGGATAATTTTTTACAGTCGATTTCAAACATTGATTTTTTCGAACTTTAGAAATAAAGATTTGTGACCGGTAAAATTCAGTACCAAAGAGTCTGGGAAATCGGATGATTCCTTGATGACAGTTATCTTTTGTTTGTCTTTTGCTACCAAAAGTAGCAAAACGTGTAATGTTTCATATTTTACAACTCTACCAAAAACTATTTGCAATTTCCGCATTTTCCCGATAAATTTGAATTTTTAGTAGCGCCATAACCCAAAATATTTACCTTATCTTGTATAACACATCACAGGCTATGTATTATAGATAAAATATTTCCGAAATATTGTAAAGTGCAAAAACCCAAGGGAGGAGTTGCAATCAACCCCCCCCCCCCCCCCCCCTGCCCTTTGGTTGCACTTGGACGAGTTTCGAGTATAGAGTTAAAAGAAAAAGATTTTAGACGAATCATTTAAAAGGCAATCGACCTAACAAGTTATCTGTTTCCATGCCTGAAGGTTTGATTTGAGCCTATCATGTCTCATGCGCAGTAAATGATATACAGGTAACAATAAGATCCAAAAAGGTTTTGAATTCTATTTGAATATAACTAACTAGATGTTTTCAACTGTTATATAGTAACATAGTTGTAGTATAAGACCATATAACTTTTCTACCGATCCCTTACCTGGCCTTAACGGAGACGTGCGGCCCGATAGAGTACTTCACTACAAATGGGGTTCTTGTCTCTTAACGGGGTCTCGATTCCATCACTTTTTGTCTTAAACGAGGTATCTTTTCATGGCCTAATGCCACAATCAGGATAAGCATATATATTAAGTTATACAAACTGTAGAAACCTAATCGCAAGCCGATTTTGAACTAGTGTTTTGTTGGCGCTGACTTCCGTTAACTTTGGCATTCAAAATGGCAGAGAATGTTTACTTCTGTCTCCGACCTTATATACCACTTTCATAATGGCGGCCGATTTATTTATTCTTTTATATGTATGTTAATTAGCCTCACTGGCCTCGGTAACATGTGCAAAATTCAAAATAATTTTTACTTTAAAATGAGGCCAGTGAGGCTAATTAACATACATATAAAAGAATAAATAAATCGGCCGCCATTATGAAAGTGGTCTATGAGCTAGTCTAGATCCACCAAGGGCTCATACTTTGTTTCACCCACAAACCAAAATGAAAGCAAAAAAAAAAAAACCAACGAGAAACACAAGACAAATGTCGAATTATTTTTAGAGCGGTCAAGGAGTTATTCGATTTTCCAGACTCTTTAGTAGTGAATTTTCTGGTCACAAATCTTAAGTTATGGACTGTTTCTGCAGTTCTAAATAATCAATATTTGAAAATCGACCGTAAAATTTAACCAGTCCAAATCTTATATCCTGTATGCGTTTTACACCAAGTTATCCGTTATATTATGCATAGTCCGTGGTCCGTACGAGTTGTCCGTCGATCCGGTAATTCGGTAGTCCGTTGTCCATACTGACCACAACGCAGGCTCAACTTCAAAATGGCGAAGAATGTTTTCCAAACATTATATGTTGACAGTTTTCGATCGCGTTTTCTCCCGTGGTTTTATAACTTATTTGTTTCACTCTTACTGGCATAAACTGGAGCTATTACAACAAGGTAGCAATGTATATTCTCATAGCAAAGTCAACAGCGATGAACTGCGCGATAAATATCGACGAAGATCTGAATTAGGCAATCGAATTTTAAAAAATATAAGCTTACTGGATTTGGCCGGATCGCAACGGAACCTAGCAATGAGTCTGAAGCACTCAAATGACATGTATGTATCAGTCTTTGCCTTTTTGTGTCCCTTACTGTACCTGAAAGTAAAATTCAGAGTTATTGTAGATCGAAGAGAAGTGTCCCATTGATTTCTTTTTTGCATTGAAAATGAAGTATTAAAGACAGAAACCCTCATTTACAAACTTCATGAAATGTGCTTCAAAACGCTTTTCTTGCTAGTTTTAGCATTGTTTTAAGCAGAACGATGCTTAGCTGAACATTTGCTGTCTTTTTCTTGCAATTTCATTAAAATTAAACCACTATTTTTAATTACCGAATTTTGATGAAATCGCCAGAAATCGTTGAGTGAGGTGCAAAAATTTCTTCATACTAAAAAGGTATTTAGTTGCCCAAAAATTTTATTATATTTTTAGAAAGCATAAAGATACTTCTTACTTCTGGTATTAAAACTACGTTGTTAGCTTGTTGCCCATTGGAGATATTAAGATCTAAAATGACCTAATTTTGGCGTCTCGTGAAAATGACCAAATATGCCCTTCACTTTCGGTATTAGGAAAGCAGCAAATCAAAGCAACCGATTCCAATAACACATTTTGCTGCAAGACTGATCAATATAGAATACGATTAAGTAGTTTTTATTCCTAGGCTGCTATTTTTGTTGTCTAACCACTCGACTAAATTTAGCTAATTAATATGCATAAATTTGTGCCAAATGGCCATTTTTCGGGGGAGACCCTACAACTCAGAGAGAATAAAAAATTTTGACCTTATATTTTGGTACATGTATCTACTCATGACCCTTAACCTTTGTGCCAAGTTTGAGCGAAATCGGTGATTTGAGTATTATCACCTCCTGCCTGGTCCTGCCTGGTTTTCTGGTGGACACTCTCTTAAAGGGTTTTGAAACATTCAAGTTTAGGAGCAGTAAAATTGCGCAGTATAAAAACCGCTTCTTATTCGTATTTACCGCAACGTTCTTATAGCCGCTTCATCGCTAGTCTCTATATTGATTTTCAGTTTGCCATCCATTTCCAACTTTAAGTTTTAATTTCTTTAACCGTAGCTTCAAAGTTCAAACTTTTAATTATGCGAATACTGAACTAAATTTGCATGGAAAATTAGCACCTCGGAAAAATAAACAAAGCAACCAATTACATGCGTTACTAAAACAATAAGCCCGCACTCTGTTTAAGTTCAAATAAATTTAATAATAACAAAATGCATTAAGGTTTCATCAAATTATTATGTCAACAAAAGCTGTTTTATTTAGAACAACTCAAATCCATATACTACACAAATGATAAGGAAATCAAGAACAAAATGTTAGAATGAAATGACTTTACGGACGTAGCGCGAATTCACCATAAGGCCGTATTGCAGACCTAAAGCTTTGTTGGCTTTTTAGTTCGGAAGCAAAGGTTTGCTCTGAAACGATTTTACGTTTGGTTCATCTCTGTGTAAGTAAATCCACTTTGTTTTATTGTTTGAATAATGTCTTAATTTAACTGATCAATTATTTCCGCCATGTTTTCGCAAATCCTTGATCATATATAAAAAGTAAATAGATATCCGTGTTTACTGTTGTGATCAAATGATAGGGGTACAGGAGGGGTACAGGAAGGGTACAGGAGGGGTACAGGAAGGGTACAGGAGGGGTACAAGAGGGGTACAGAAAGGGTACAGGAAGGATACAGAAAGGGTACAGGAGGGGTACAGGAGTTTTCACTGCCACCACCACCACAATTCTCCGCCACCACCACCACCACAATTCTCCGCCTCCACCACCATGTAGGGTCGATGTGCGGTCGATGTAGGGTCGATGTGGGGTCGATGTGGGGTCGATATGAGGTCGATGGTGGTGGTGGTGGTGGCGGAGAATTGTGGTGGTGGTGGTGGTGGTGGTGGTGGTGGTGGTGGTGGTGGTGGCGGCGGAGAATTGTGGTGGTGGTGGTAGTGAAAACTCCTGTACCCCTCCTGTACCCTTTCTGTATCCTTTCTGTATTGACTAGGCACCTAATCCACCTATTCCACAGTACCTATTCCACCTATTCCGTAACGAGGCTTATCTTCAATCACTATCTACTACTGACAGGGAATTAGGGCCGATTTACACGGTATAACTTTGTCGCATGAGACACGCCTAAAACATGCTTACGACATGCTTACGACACGAATTACTCGGTGTAAATCAACTCAGGTCATGCCGTAAGCATGCCGTAAGCGTGTCGCATGCAACAAAGTTGTACCGTGTAAATCGGCCTTTAGACTCCCTTTGCAAACTATCATCCCGGAAGCGGTAGCAGATAACCAAAAAAATATTAAACAAACCAGAAAGGCAACACCAACAAAATACTAGTGAAACTGAAAGCACCGAAAGCACAAAACTAAGAGTGAAAAGCAAATACTAACCTCAAAATACGACAAACATACTTGGCGACTCCATAGCTGAAAATAAATGCCGGGAAATTTGGGAGAAAATATGAAAGAAACAACAATTGTAGCAAGACAGGGAAGAGGGTGTTGGTTAGCCGAGCCACTTAATAAAGCCACAAAGAACCGGACGTGTCTTCTATCAAAATGATATTGAGGTTTATCTGTTTGTTTCTTTTATAGTCGCTCGGGTGAGACCGCTGTAAATAGGAATACAAATAAGGTAAGCAAGGCTGATACTACGTGGAACATTTAACGCGAAAGCGACACGATAGAGCCCAAACTGAAAGCCAAAATGCAACCGTGGACAGCTGTTTTGACCTCGGTATGGCAGCAAAAAGATAGAAAAACCAGCGCAAACGCCTAGTATGTCCTGTTGATTAAACAGAAGATCATTTTACGGAAACATTACAGCCGTCCTACCAGCGGCCATGATTGCAACGCCACCTTTTTAAGTTTCTCTCTTTTTAAGTTTCTCTCTTGTTGTCAAGAAGCCTGCGGATACAGCTGGCTCTCATCGCTTCCGGTCGCAAGGGGGTGTTCGCGTGAACGCCACTTGCGACCCGAAGAGAAATACGTAAAATGATATTCTGTTTAATCGACAGGGGCACAGTGACGAATTCAATGAACTTAACAAGCTCCAAGTATTTGTGAACAAGTGCCTGAGGAATACTAGTATTCTTGGCATCAGATGGCCGGAGAAGATTAGGAACGAGGATCTTTGGCAACAAACAGGTCAGGAGCCAGAAGCATGGAAGTGGATAGGTCACACTCTAAGGAAACCGGATGGAAACATAACAAAGGCAGCGCTCGACTGGAACCCTCCGGCTCAGACATGGAGGCGTTCTTGTTTGGCAGAACTACAAGACATAGGTGTGACGTGGACGGCTGCCAAGAAAACAGCGCAGAACAGGACTAGGAAGGCGTTGGTTTCGGACTTATGTTCCGCAAGGAAATAAGAAGATGAAAGAAGAAGAAGAGTTCCAGGCTCTCTCGAATAAAATGTTAAGTAGTGCCCAGTCTTTTGATTTGTGTTTTGGGAAACTGATTTGTGTTTGACCCTTTTGGGCCACCGTACAAATGTGATGTAGACAAAATTGAACAAGTTCAAAGATCTGCGACTCGTTTCTGTAAAGGAGACCATGCTCAGCGGTCGCACCTCGCACATATAAAAGGAATAAAAGGAAGAGTGAACAAAGGAATAATGCCATTCTCTCGAAGTAGCCAAGCCGCTATTCAACATGGTTGAACCTCAAATACCAGCGAATGCTGTCCCTCAAGCCCAAGCTGTCCTTCCCAACGTGTTACCACCAGCTCCACCTCAAGACGACGCTGTTTTACACCCTGAACCAGCCGCACAAAGCGTAGCACAAGGCGCAGCACAAGGCGCAGCACAAGGCGCAGCACAAGGCGCAGCACAAAGCGTAGCACAAGGCGCAGCACAAAGCGTAGCACAAGGCGCAGCACAAAGCGTAACACAAAGCGTAGCACAAGGCGCAGCACAAAGCGCAGCACAAGGCGCAGCACAAGGCGCAGCACAAAGCGTAGCACAAGGCGTAGCACAAGGCGCGGCACAAGGCGCGGCACAAGGCGCGGCACAAGGCGCGGCACAAGGCGCGGCACAAGGCGCAGCACAAGGCGCAGCACAAGGCGCAGCACAAGGCGCAGCACAAGGCGCAGCACAAGGCGCAGCACAAAGCGTAGCACAAGGCGCAGCACAAAGCGTAGCACAAGGCGCAGCACAAAGCGTAGCACAAAGCGTAGCACAAGGCGCAGCACAAAGCGCAGCACAAGGCGCAGCACAAAGCGTAGCACAAGGCGTAGCACAAGGCGCAGCACAAGGCGCAGCACAAGGCGCAGCACAAGGCGCGGCACAAGGCGCGGCACAAGGCGCAGCACAAGGCGCAGCACAAAGCGCAGCACAAGGCGCAGCACAGGGCGCAGCACAAGGCGCGGCACAAGGCGCGGCACAAGGCGCAGCACAAAGCGTAGCACAAGGCACAGCACAAGGCGCAGCACAAGGCGCGGCACAAAGCGCAGCTCTAGCTCATAGAATCTCTCTTGAGGTTTGTCAACTTTATTTATATCTATTTCCCTTCCCTCCTGTTTCGTCCTCGTTTGCTTGTAATCAATATTTTGTTTAACCGGGCTGCCATTTTTATCCTTATGTTTATAAATTTGAATATTTGTTCGCTTTCTCTGAACGTTTCGCCCTTTAATTGGGCGTTTTGCGGTCTGTTTTATAAATTTGATATTTGTTCGCCCTGCCTTCACCGATTGCCCTTTGGGCGTTTGCGGCCCGGAGGGGGGGGGGTACTCCCTATAATGGGCTATACGGGGATGCCCCGCCCGAAAGGGGTACCTTTTTGATGCTGGAGGTATATGAAAGGGTCGGGATTTCACGAGTTGAAGTATGTGAAAGGGTAGGGATTTCACGAAGAATAGGAAATGGTAGCGAAAACACGAGTTGAAGCATAAAAAAGGTAGGGAAAACTGCAATTTAAGTATTATACAAAGGGCCTTTCAAAATATATCAAACAGATGCACGTAAAGGCGATATGAAAGGGGTACCATTTTCAACGAAAGGTATATGAAAGGGGTACCATTTTCAATCAAAGGTATCTGAAAGGGGTACCTTTTCTGTCAAAAACAGTATATGAAAGGGTAAGGGTTTGGACCTTGGGGCGGAGCATTCCCGTACAAAACTTTGTTGAGTACCCCCCCCCCCCCCCCCTCGGGGGTTTGCGGGCTGTTAATAAATTTAATATTTGTTCACCCTGCTTTGAACGTTTCGCCCTTTTATTTGACGTTTTGCGGGCTGTTTATAAATCTTGTATTTGTTCGCCTGCTTTCAACGATTACCCTTTTGGGCGTTTGCGGGCTGTTTATAAATTTGATATTTGTTCGCCCTGCTTTGAACGATTGCCCTTTGGGCATTTGCGGGCTCTTTATAAATTTGATATTTGTCACCCTGGTTTGAACATTTCGCCCTTTGGGCTTTATTTTCGCTAACTTTTGCCCTTTCGTCCTTTTTTTTTCTTTTTTTTCGTCCTGCTATTACGCGCTGTAATGTTTGCATATTAATGATATTTGAAAATATAAGACATTGTATGGAATTTCGAATTCAACGTTTTAAGCAATATATAAAATCAAAATTGCTGAATAAAATCGTTGAAACATTTACTGGTGTTGTATTCTATCTTTATACAGTGCTTCTACGCCATTTGAACCATTTTTAGTCCATTTATCTCACCTTGTATAATATAATGGAAAGGAAGGAGAGTTCGGTAGCTTTCAGCGTTCGACACGTGTCCACAAATCGCTCATTTTTTCACACAGAAATAGGTGCTGCTCCCATTCTGACTGGTCGTCCTCACAGTAGAATAACGTTAAATTGCATTTCTTCAAACAACTTGAAGATCCCTTGTTATTATGACGAATAAGCCGCTCCACAAAATCACATACCACTGCAAAATGGGCTCCAGAAAGCGTGAAGAACAGAATAGACCACGGATGCGCGGTCAACACTGGGTACCAGAGTAAAATCAAACCCCACAGCGAAGGGCACGTTCAATTTTGTCAACCTGTCATTTTTGTTGCGCCTACCACCCGGTGAGGATCGACCAAGTTGTCACTCTGCTTATCATGCTTTCGACATTAAAAACGGCCTCTTGAAGAGGAGGAGACAAAGAAGAAAAGATGGAAAACGGACCGTGTATCTGTTTCCTTCTTTAGAAATTGGTAAGTAAAACATTTACCAACATTTACATTTACATTGAGCTCGGTTCAGCTCTTCCGCTTTTCCAAGACATTAATTTTTCTTTAGGTAATAAGGGCCTGGTCGCACTACAGTCAAAAACAAGTATTAGCCCGTGCAAAAATCGAGGAAAACAAAAGAAACCGCTCCGGTGGGACACGCTTTTTGTAGAATGTGTTTGTTTTTATGTCATTTTGCACGGGCTGATTTTTTTTTACTGTAGTGCGACCAGGCCCTATCACGGAAATATAATCTGCCAAATTAATTTCAGGCACCCGCGTGCAAACATTTTTTGTTTGTTTTACCGATATAGCATTTTAATTACCGATATAAATTCTAATTACGTTAAAATGCCATTAATTTTTGTAAAGAAAAAGCACGCTTTTACCTCGAATAGCGTATGGCGTGTTTCACAACAGTTACAAAGCACAATTCAGTTGCACGGGTTACGTTTTCACAAAAAAGTAAAAACAGTAAAATGTCAATTATTGACATTTTACCGTTTTTACTTTTTTCGTCTTTTCTTCCTTCTCTCCTCCTCTTCAAGAAGCCGTTTTAATGTCGAAAGCATGATAAGCAGAGTGACAACTTGGTCGATTCTCACCGGGTGGCAGGCGCAACAAAAATGTCAGGTTGACAAAATTGAACGTGCCATTCCCTGTGGGGTTTGATTTTACTCTGGTACCCAGTGTTGACCCCGCATCCGTGGTCTATTCTGTTCTTTACGCTTTCGGGAGCCCATTTTGCAGTGGTATGTGATTTTGTGGAGCGGCTTATTCGTCATAATAACAAGGGATGTTCAAGTTGTTTTGAAGAAATGCAATTTAACGTTATTCTACTGTGAGGACGACCAGTCAGAATGGGAGCAGCACCTATTTTTGTGTGAAAAATGAGCCATTTGTGGACACGTGTCGAACGCTGAAAGCTACCGAACTCTCCTTCCTTTCCATTATATTATACAAGGTGAGATAAATGGACTAAAAATCGTTCAAATGGCGTGGAAGCACTGTATAAAGATAGAATACAACACCAGTAAATGTTTCAACGATTTTATTCAGCAATTTTGATTTTATATATTGCTTAAAACGTTGAATTCGAAATTCCATACAATGTCTTATATTTTCAAATATCATTAACATGCAAACATTACGCTTGGGTTTCCTGTGGTTTATATTATATGTGTTACCTCTGCCTTTTACATTTGGTCCTTTGGGATCTTGTGATATTTTAATTTGCATATCAAATTCGCCCCACTTTTAAAGTTTTGTCCTCGTAGGCTTCACGGGCTGTCATTTGTTTGTTTATGAATGATTTAGACCGTTTGGTTTTGTTGCCTTTATTTTTGGCTATTTGTTCGCGTTTCCCTTTTATTTTAGCGCTATAACATTTTTTTCTTCCACGTTATCGTTTGGCCTTCGCGCCTTGTTTATTCGTCAATATAGTTCTTGTGCGCGTATGCATTAATCATATCCTGTTGATTTTCATTTTCTTATTTTCACCCTTAGTACTTTTGCATGTATGCCAAGATTCGATCCTTTTACTCATTATTAAGCCCCGTGCTTTTAACGTTTGGCCTGCGTTTCTATAATTCTGCACAGGTTCTTATTATCTGTGATCCGTGCTTTTGGAGATTGTACGCCTTTATTTGTCGCGTTTCGTCATGCCTACTTTGCCTCACAAACATCCACATTGTGCGGCGCTTGCCCCTCGGTTTGCTTGCTTGTATTCTTTAAGGTGCTCGCACACTAGGGGTCATTTTGCAGCTACATGACCCCGGATTATGTAGCCGTTTTAAAATCATATTCCGTACATATAACGCGGCTTAGAGTGGGAACCTATAGCGGGGACATGAAGCACCGACAAAATCACAACATGTACACACAGAACAAACTGCGCCCTAAGCATGTCCCTGGGACATCTATCCATTTTACTCACACACTAGGGGGCATTTTACAGGCATGTGTACCGGGAACATGCAGCGGGGACAAAATCACAACTAACACAAACAATTAAGCACAGCAGCGGGAACACGTTTCGGGGACGTGTAGCTGCGGTCAATTTCTGTTTCGTTCACATGAGGGGGGCTGTAGCAGGCGCCTGTATCGGAGGCGCGCAGCAGGGACAACATCAAATTGCTCACATACATTCGCAACTGCAGCCATTACATGTCCCGGGGACATGAAGACGCAGTCAAATCCTGTTCTATACATACCAGTGGGAATGCAGCAGGCGCTTTTATGAGGAGCTCACAACAGGGACAAAACTTATTTACGCACACACATTCGCAACTTCAGTTATTTCGTGTCCCAGGGACATGCAGCCGCAAGGTGTCGCATTGTCTGATTTCTTCGTGCAACACGATTTCACACGATGTTTTGACACTGCAACATGTCCCGCCAAAGTTCATTTGGTCGAACTTCATGCGGCATGTTTCAGCAACGAATGTTGCCAAAAGGACGTTTTTTCTCGTGTGAACAGCTCGGGAGCGTGCGCCCGCAGCTTACTGGGAGATTTAACCAATCACAGGCAGCGAAAAAACGGGAATACAATACTTTCATGCGTTCGTACTTGTGATAAACACACAATTGGACGAAAATAGATGGATAATTACATTGTGTTGAAATGCAATAAATAAGGGAGCAACGTTTATTCAGTTGACTAGTCATGATGGCGATGCGTGACGTTGCCAGAAAGCGTAATAAGTTCATGTTGCTGATTTTGATGGAGCTTTTAGACGACGACCCTCCTGCCTCTATCGAACGACGAGTGTGGACTCGCGAGTGGATAAAACGACGAGAGGAATTGGGGGCCTATCATACCCTGTTTAGAGAATTAGCGGCGGAAGACACCCTTGGGTTTGGCGAGGACATGAGGATGCCTCACGCCAAGTTCCTAGCATTAGTGGAGGCTGTAGGGCCCCTTTTAACAAAGCAAGAGACTCATATGAGGACATCTATTGCGCCAAACGAAAGAGTTGCCCTCGCTATCAGATACTTGGCAACAGGAGAGACGTTTCAGTCCCTTTCCTTCCAGTTTCGGATTGGCAAGAGTACTGTGTCTCAGATTGTAATGGAAGTATGCGACGCGATTTACCAAGTTTTGGGAAGACAACACTTAAAAACGCCCAACACCGTTGAAAACTGGCGCGGAATTGCAACTTCATTCTACTCTAAGTGGAATATTCCAAATAACATTGGCGCTATAGACGGAAAACGGATTTTGATCCAGAAGCCCCCAAGTGCTGGTTCCCATTACCACGACTATAAAGGGAACGAAAGTGTTATTGCGTTGATCATGTCGGGACCGAGTTACGAGTGCCTCTACGCAGATGTAGGCACCAATGGGCGGAACTCAGACGGACACGCATGGGCACGGTGCTCACTGAAGAAGGCTTTGGACAGCCCAGACAATCCGCTTAACATACCTCCTCCTTGCCCATTGCCCGGGGCTAGCAAGGCAGTTCCTTTTGTCATAACAGCAGACGAAGCGTTTTCTTTGGCGAGCTACATGCTGAAGCCGTATCCTCGAAAGAGCCTTACAGTCGAGGAAAGAATTGCTAATTATCGGATATCTCGAGGACGAAGGATTTCCGAGAACATCCTGGGAATCTTTGGGAATAGATGGCGCTGTTTCCGAGCCCCCCTCCTTTTGAGCCCTGCCAAGGTACAGAAAATAACGATGGCTGCACTCACGCTTCACAACTGGCTGAACAGCGACAGATTCAGTAGGAATGTGTACTGCCCTCCTGGTCTGATTGACAACGAAGATCCTGTCACTGGGGAAATCATCCAAGGCACTTGGAGAGATGACTCTCCTCTCGAATCACTCGTATCCCTTCAGCCATCCCTTCAGCACAATTACAACACAGGAGCCAAAGAAATGCGCCAGGAATATACAAGATGGTTCAATGACGAAGGCGATGTGCCATGGCAAAGGAAAATGTGTGGACTTTAGTGGCTTTGAGTTCTAATCTAGATATAATTGTAATTAATATGTTGACTATGGCATTGTGACAGTTAACATGAAATTTGCGTAGTATGCATTCAAGCGAGAGCAGAGTTTGTAGTTTGCAAAAATAATGATCAGAACACAACATACAAACCGATTTATGTTAGAAATATCCGTGTGCTAGAAAAAAAAAAAACATGCAATCCAAATTTGTACCTTTTTCGTTAGAAAACCGACTCTTAATGGACCTTAATGAATTCTCTTGATTGTAAAATGATAAATCATTATACAACTCAAAATCTGACAATTAAATTTGGAATTGAAAAAAAGTATCCACGAACTTTTGAAACAGAAACACAAATGGGGTCACTAAAACAAGGTTTGTTACTGGTTGCACCGTATGGAACTAAAACCCCAATACAACGCCGGTGTAGCCAATGTTGAGCCTCGTTGCTCATACTAAATTAATTAATATAGTGAAGAAATTGTTAACAAAAGCGCAAGAAGTCTTTGAAATGTTGCTTCAACACAGTTTCTTATTCATCAAATACAGGGCCTTAGCGCTTATAGGGGCCGGGTGCATTTTTTTCAAAACAATATGGTGATCATAATAAAACTGTATAAAAAGGCACATAATATGCCTCCCAATTTCAACTTGTGTCCCCCTATCCCCACCCCAGTTTTCTCAGAGTCTTAATACGTTAAATGGCCCCGAATCTAGCCGTTAACCATACAAATTGGAAAAAATAAACGTTCAGGCGTAGAAAGGAAGGGCAAACACTAACCGTAATTGTTATTTTACAGTCACGCTTTTTGTCTTTTTAATGTCAATGTCACTTGTCGAGCAATGTAGTCATGCAACTGATTTTTAGGGAAATGCTCATTTCAATTAATTTCTACTTAGCTTGAATTAGATGAAATTCACCTTTTCCGCCCAAAAAGATGTGATGTTATTGTACTTTGCGCGCGTCAGTACCAATTGCTCCCTTACTACTAGACAGTCAGTGACCTACATTTTCACCACTTGAGTGCGAGGTTCCGAGCGCTCGGCGTTTTCCACTAGTTTTTCTTCCAGCAAAAGTGCTTTGATTTTCGTGAATGTTTTCATGTGTATAATTAAAAGGTAACCATACGACATTTCTCGTTCAATCTGAATTAATTTCTACTTGTGACTTTTTCAAAAAGCCCAAGATGGCTCGAGCAATTTTGACTTTTTTTGGAAAAACGCACTCAAATAAATTCCAAATTGAAGTCGAAGTCGTATGATTAACGACTATACAAACGAACTAAGGCAATACAGGTTTCAAATTTGCATTAACAACGGCTCATGATAGGTTAGGCGCTTGAACTTCAGGGTTGATATACGCCGGTCTACGCGAACAATAGACAAGAATGGAAATATTCGACATGCGAAAATTTAAATTACGACGACTGAAAGCAAACACACGAGAAAAACGTTTGTTGTCATTTGATTTTTTAATCAGTTAATTTACAGGAACAAATGCATTGCGCATAATAATCAGGGTATGCACTAAATGTAATCCTGGAATAGCCCGTTTTTACTTTGAATTTTTTATTTTCTAGTCGAAGTCCGGCAGGAGTGATTGGTTCCTGTGAGAGTTTTCAGCACCAAAGGATGGTCGTGACGGTAACTGTTCGGCAGACTGCATATGTGTACCACCATGGAGATATGGATTAAACCCAGGCGGAGTGATGTTGGAAGCGCTAGCATAGCTGGTGTCACTGTAGCTCAAGCCAGAAGCGAGGCTTGAAGGATAGTCAACTCTACTGAATACACGCTGAGTTGAATTTCGAGCGAAACTGGTGCTGTTGACCTTTTCTATCTCATCTTTTTCCTCTAATTCAAAAAGAACATCTGAAATGCACTTCTTCGCTCGCCGAAATGTGGATGGAGCCAGTTTGGACAATGTCAATCCAACGTATTTTCCAAATACATGTGCTTCGTTGGTCTCGTGTGCAGGGGAGTCGCCTGTAGCAGGGAGGGGCGCTTTAATCGCCACTACTGCTTGCTCAAATAATTCTAGTTTCTTGTTTTCGATGTCATCTTTTTTTTTTCTTTTTTTCGCTGACGAGTTACCGGCTATCGTGTCGATAGTGTCGTCTGTGTCATCGCAAATGCTGTTGGTGAACTGAAGATGCGCGTAAAACTCCCATGAAGACTGATACACGTCATTGGTACCTGAACCGGATGGTTTCTTTTGGACTTTTCCGTGTTCTTGCCTATAGACCTTGAGCAGGTTCTTCCACTTTCTCTGAATGTCCTCTTTGGTATATTTATCCTCCAGCTCTTTAGCAAGGCAATCCAAGATTAGGTCTTTGTTGCTGTTTGTGTGATACTCAGGGATATTGTGATTCCATAGGCACTCGTTAGTCTGGTAAAAAGAAATTAGGGTCTCTGCAAAAAACAAATAAAATAGATTAATATCATTGCGTTACTTTTAAAATTGTCAATTTAGGGGTGGACTATTACAAGTTGGGGGGAGCGGGGGTCCAGAACTTTTAAGACAATTAGCAAATAAATAGAAAATCAATCCTGCACATCCCTGGTAGCCCCTCCCCCCCCCCCCCCCCCCCCCCACCAAAAAAAAACAACAACAAAAAACAATCCCACAAAAATATATTGCCATCCCCCCTCCCCCAATTTCTTATGGTGTACCCCTTATGTTCAAAATTTGATCTTTACTTGAGTTGCACACTCTGCCGCAAACAGTGTTACACTAGCCGCGGATGCTTAGCTTTCCACATAAACCAGAAATACACTAAAAATAAGATTCGGAGGTAAAAACTGAGCACTATTGTAGGGGTGCCTGTATGTTGTTCGCTGTATGACTGGATTTGCATTTGCTCCCACAAAATCGAATCATAGGCATCCGCAATCTTATGCCTGTACATTTGTTGTAATTACATGTATATCGTTCATTAATTCAATCTGAATGACTGAATGGCTTACCTATTTCTTCCGCCGTCCAAACCAGATTATCCTCGTCCGAATTTTGAAGCGATGCTCTTAAAAAGTTAAGGTCTTCCCAGAAAGGCCACTTTATTTCAATATCCTCTTCGTCTTGCTGCTTTTACAAGTATCGCAACACTGAGCTCCTCAAACTGTGCCATTTCGCCTTCAAGTCTTGTGCAGACCTCGAAGGGTTGGTCTTTTCAAACTGAGCAATAAGTGGCATCATGGCTCTCTTTGTCTTTGTTTTGTTTCCATGTTCTTTCAATCTCTTGTCCCATAATATAGGATTTTTCTTGTAAAATGAAATCAGCATTCGTGTCGTGCTTGCACTCCACACCGAGCCGCTCGATATTTCAGCAACTTCTTCCACTTCCCTTCCCAGCTCTCCACTCTCCGCCATAGCTCAACGGGGTAATAAATGGACTGACTTCGTTTTAAACGTTGCTTCCCTATTTATTGCATTTCAACACAATGTAATTATCCATCTATTTTCGTCCAATTGTGTGTTTATCACAAGTACGAACGCATGAAAGTATTGTATTCCCGTTTTTTCGCTGCCTGTGATTGGTTAAATCTCCCAGTAAGCTGCGGGCGCACGCTCCCGAGCTGTTCACACGAGAAAAAACGTCCTTTTGGCAACATTCGTTGCTGAAACATGCCGCATGAAGTTCGACCAAATGAACTTTGGCGGGACATGTTGCAGTGTCAAAACATCGTGTGAAATCGTGTTGCACGAAGAAATCAGACAATGCGACACCTTGCGGCTGCATGTCCCTGGGACACGTAATAACTGAAGTTGCGAATGTGTGTGCGTAAATAAGTTTTGTCCCTGCTGTGAGCTCCTTATAAAAGCGCCTGCTGCATTTCCACTGGTATGTATAGAACAGGATTTGACTGCGGCTTCATGTCCCCGGGACATGTAATGGCTGCAGTTGCGAATGTATGTGCGCAATTTGATGTTGTCCCTGCTGCGCGCCTCCGATACAGGCGCCTGCTACAGCCCCCCTCATGTGAACGAAACAGAAATTGACCGCAGCTACACGTCCCCGAAACGTGTTCCCGCTGCTGTGTTTAATTGTCTGTGTTAGTTGTGATTTTGTCCCCGCTGCATGTTCCCGGTACACATGCCTGTAAAATGCCCCCTAGTGTGTGAGTAAAATGGATAGATGTCCCAGGGACATGCTTAGGGCGCAGTTTGTTCTGTGTGTACATGTTGTGATTTTGTCGGTGCTTCATGTCCCCGCAAAAGGTTCCCACTCTAAGCCGCGTTATATGTACGGAATATGATTTTAAAACGGCTACATAATCCGGGGTCATGTAGCTGCAAAATGACCCCTAGTGTGCGAGCACCTTTAGGTATGCGTGCTTCGCATCACAAACTCTCCCGGGTTATCCCTTACATTTTACTCATATTTGTTTTGCATACTTCTGGTTTTCTCGTACCAAGTTTTTAGCTTTACGTCAAGTAAACGTTAGTTTTTATTACCCCGATCTGCTTGGTTCCTGTATTTATTTTTAGTTTTAAATTTTGCAGATTCACTATGTTTCGTGTCATTTGCATCCAATTTGGCATCCTATTGTTTCCTTTTCTATAGGTATTGTTGCCAGTTCTACCCGGTTTAGCACTCTTTTATTGTGCGTTCCGCCTTTATTAGTGGACTTTTATGGTGCACGTGTTTATCTTGGTATTAAATTCGAAGTTTACATGCTTTGGACTGTTATCCGTATTCCATTCCGTTTACTTATTATTTCCCTGTCATTTGCGGAGTTTGTTTTGTTCCGCGCCCTCACCCGCGCCATTTGTTTCGTTTCCTTTTTTCCCCATGGTAGCCTGAAAGGGTGTCTAATGCCCTAGTCGGATTCCTGACGCTCAGGTTGCCATCCCTTGGGTGGGTTCCCTCGCAAGTTTCCCGCGCACAATCATTTACGTTTTCCCCAAGCGCTTTTCAAGCAAAAAGATGCCCTTAAAGGAGTTTTCTGAGTTCTTGGCCGGGAGACAAGATGTTTTCTCTGCCACGCCTAGGATAATGTCGCTTTCTGGCTTGCAAGGGTTCCCGGAAAAGACGCAGGTCCACACTACTTGTAATGCTCTCATCTAAAGCCTAAAATTCGTAACTGTGGTTGCCCTATTCGCCTATCCTGTTCCGCGCCTTCTACCGCGCTTCAGGCCGCTCAGGGGACTGGAATGGGTTGTTAGGTTTTGGGAACCCTGCCGCTTCTGCTACAGTCCACAGTTACTTTAAGGCTGCGTCTGAATAGCAGTTACGGGCTCATATCGTCCCTAGGCAGGCGGTCCCGCTTTTTTACCCAAGCTTTTGCTCCTGGCAAGGTTCTGGGATAGGAAGATGGCGGACCCATCAGTTCGTCCTTCTGCTCTTTTTATACTAGCTCGAGACCAAGCGTTCTTTAAAACCCCTTTTTTTTCAGCGGGGATAGAGGGTCTGATCTCGGTTGTGTTCAAACGGCAGAGATTTTACGCTTTCCCCGGGACGACGGATTTTATTCAACCACGTCTGGGGAAAGACTTTACGAGATGGCGCCTCTAACGTCTTTGGAATTCGTCGACACTCGAACCCCCAGCTTTGCCCAGTTAAAGCCATTGAAACATATGTGGCTGTGGCCTCTGAATTGCGTATAACTGTCGCCAATGGTTACCTCTTTCGCCCTACTAGCCCTCAGGGCATATTCTCAATAGCCATTTACAAGTTCTTCTGCAGAGGCCAGCCTCAAAACCTATCTAAAAGATGCGAAAATCGACGATGGTGAGACTCTGCACAGTTTCCGTTCGGGCTCCGCAATAACTCTCGCTTTTTCTGGGTCACAATTGGCCAATGTGATGCCCCACTCCTTAGATAAATTTAAGGAAGAACTTGTTAAACATTTAGACTAACTTACCAAGATATTATCTTAATTGAATAGCTTTACCCACTTATTTATTTGTTTATCTCTATTTATTATTTATTTCTTATTGTATAATTGTTCACATCAATTTATAGTTATTTATTTGGGGGGGGCGGGGGGTCAATATGGTCAATATGCACTCCAAGACATTTCGCAGATGACACTTGCATCACTGGATGATCGTTTATACTGAAAGAAGGAGTTTCAGAAAGCGTTGATAGCTTCTACCTCGATGCAACTAACATAAACCACCCCCCTTTAGACCACCGGCAGGGATTCCATTAAGGGCCGGGCAGTCGGGCACCGGGCAAATTGACCGGCTGTGAACACAATTTTGCCCAGCTGCTTTGAACATCTATACTTATTTTTTTTCACCAACAAGTTAAATAATTTACTAACTTGGCTTTTATGATGTGTGTTCTAAAAAAATAAAGCATATTTCAACTTAAAAAACAACGAGGTTATTGCTTAGTTACCTCCCGTTGCTCCCTGTACAGAAGAAACGAGACAAACAACTGGAATCGCCCACAATCCATTGCCAGCTTAGTGCTCTGCATTACGTTCTGCATTGCTGAATTTCATACCGTGAGAGACTGGGACGAGTTTTCTGAACGCCGGAGTGTAACATACTACACTCTAGCCAAAATTGGATCATCGAAGGATGCAGCCCTGAGGGCTGCATACATGAATGTGCTAAAAAACGATGTCATCAATTGGAGAAAAGCCGTCATATGCTCCCAGCATTGGTCAAAGGGGAAAAGAGAAAGCCTGTACGATCCACCGGATCGTATATGTAGTGAACAGTACGTCCAGAATCTGGAAAAATCTACACCAAAATGTGCAGCGTTAAAGAGAAAGAAGCTGGTCACAGCTAAGCGGTCGTTAAAAGTGCAGTCATCAAGTGAAGTAAAAGGAAAAAGGCGCTTAATCTTCCGACAGGAAAGGGAGGAAAATAAGGAGAAAACTCCTACATTCTGTCAGGCTTATAAACCAGATGAATGCGGAGACAAACTGGAAAATGAAAAGTTTAGAAATCAGTTGGAGGAAATGGCAAGGAAAATGCAACAGAAAGAAGTAGAGATGGAAAGTCTTAAATCTCAGGTGCAATCCCTCCTCGAAAAAGAAAAAATCCAGGAAAGTAAAATAGTTGAAATGAAGAGAGGGCAGTTTAACTATATGATCTTGAAGGACAAACAGGATAAATTCTTATATTTAACTGGCCTTACCACACATGAATTTGACTGTTTGTATGAGTGTGTTGAACCATTTATGCATCTTATCAGGTATCCAGATTGTAAAAGTGGAGGGCTTGAGACAAAGAGCAGGAAGTTAGATGCCAAGACTGAACTCATGATTTTTTTCACAATTTGTAGACACTCATTGCACTTAGGGATTATGGCCTAGATGGTGCAAATAAGTGTGTCAACAATTTCAAGAGTTTTTGTGGCATGGGCTGTATTCCTATCAACTGTGTGTGAATGCCTTGATCTTAAGCCATTGCCTGGGTTTGTCCAAGCATTCCTCCCACAAGAATTTTATGATGCTGGCTATGGGGAAACAGAAGCCTTAGGAGATGCAACTGAAACTTGGATCAGTCAATCAGAGAATAATGATATCAATAATATCACCTTTAGCTCATATAAGAATCACACCACTGGCAAAACATCAGCTTGGATTTATCCCCATGGTGGTCTACTCCATTGCAGTGACACTTATCCAGGTACAATATCTGATAAGGACATCACTGAACAGTGTAAAGTGCTAGACAAACTGAACAAAGGGAAAGTTGTTCTTACTGACAAAGGATTTGACATTGCAGACTTGTGTCACAAAAAGGGAATCCTACACAATCGTCCACCTTTAAAATTTGATTGCCAGTATGAACAGACTGACATCAGCAAAAAATTTGACATTGCAACGCTAAGGATTTACAATGAAAATTTCATCGAGCGAATGAGAGACTGGACTATTTTAAATGCCTGTTGGCCCATAAATCGAATCGATTTGCTTGGTTATTGCTTTAAAATCTTTGCGCATGTTGTGAATATTTTGAAAACTCCTGTTGGACCAAAAGAAAGTGTACATAAATCTGGACAAGGATCTCAACAGAACTTGACAAGCTGAGATGCACCTTTATTGAAACATCTTTGGATGCTACTCACAACATAATTCATCAGTTCATTCAAGTTCAAAGTAAAGGTCAATGAGAAAGAAAGGTGTTGTTCCATGCATGACACCTGGTATAACTGAAGGAACTCCAAATGGCACTGAAGGGGATACATACAGCTGTATGCCTGTTGTACTGTTTAGAGTCAATGTAGTTTTGTATGGGAGTTCCTCAGACCTCAGACATGTACATGTACCTTTAGAACAAGGCAAATATAAGAAATGAGTTTGTCTTATAGTTAACATGCAAAGAAGCCTGAAGGAAAAAAAATTATGGCAACCCAGGGTAGGATCACAACTGCTATGCAACCAGTCTTAGTGAATTAAAGTGGCCCCCTCGGCAAAACCATAAAGATCTGATTCTCAATTTGAAAATGAATGAAAAACACAGATGAATGTTAAAATGATATTCATGATGCTTTATAATTCTAGTGCCATTTCTTTTCCTAAAGGTACAAAAATCATCTTTGAGGGGCTTGTTTAAATCTATTTTTGACCCTGAGAGGTACCATTCATAGGCGAGATATATGATTAATTTTCCAACTCCGAGTAATAGTAATTGGACGGAGTGGAGTACAATTCAGGGGGTAATCGCGCAAGTAATTTGAAATCAGCTGAGCGCATAGTGCGTGGATGATTTGAAATTACGAGCACGATTACCCCGAATTATACGACAAAAAGTTCAATTACTAGTTAATCGCATCAATAACAAAATTCGAGATTCAAAAGTCTGTGGACTTTTCGTACTCAAAACGTCGAGGATATTTTGAAACAGGAGCAAAACAGTAAAAATGAACCCATTTAAGTGCACCTGATTGATGCGCACAATGTAGGTGTCCAATTACAAAAAGGTATTATTGGGTAGCTGTAATTGGACACCCACGTGACTGCATTTTTTTTTATTGAAGAAGAAAAAAACTTTACAATGTTAAAGAAAAGACATGCAAAAAAGAAACTTTACAAAGTTGATAATACAGAGAATAAATTACTCTATTTCACTGCATACAAGTACAACTGCCCTTTAAAGTCACCCACATGACTGCATGCCAATTACGTAAGAAATAGCTGTGCGGATGACCAATCACAATCAAGAATTTTGTTATTGATATGATTAAAAGTGAAACAGGCATCCCTTTAATTGTCATTTGGATGTTCCCTTAACCAAGTATTATACATGCATGAACAACCATTTTTGGGAAGACATAATTAGTGACAAAGTCTTTTTAATTAAAAGAGGAAAACAAAGTCATTTACAGGGAGTCAGTCTTATTATTACTCACTATGAAAAATAACTTGTTTTACATCTTTTGCCGTGTTATTGATCCAGGATCGCAGTGGCCTCAAACTTTCAAATGTTGGCACTTTTCCTAGTACTTGCTCACCAAGTTTTTTAAGTAGTTTGTTTTCTTCATGTGGTCAGGATGTTACAATTTTCTTCTCAAAAATGTGGTCAGTTATGGTCTTGCAAACATCAATCACAAGAGAATGATGTTTCACAACGAAAAAGTTAGCCACATTTTGTTCAGGAAAGTATGATTCTAGAAAGGTAATTTTCCCACCAGTACAAGCCATCTGGAAGTTAGACTGAATAATATGGGCAGCAGTAACACTGTCCAGGGGAGCACTACTGTTGATAGCTCTTGTTTTGACTTCCAACAGGAAGCTTTGTCCAATACCATCTGGACTGGCCCCATACCTTTGATCAACTGGATGATAAAAAAATCCACTTGATGTCACTGGAACACCTGCTATATAAACAATACAGACTTAATGCAATTTTATATTGTTTCATAGTGTCATTAATTTAGTTTATTGATATGGTTTTCAAATGGGCTAAAGGTTGTTTGAACAGCAAGATAGGAAAATAGACCAGTGACAAGCATTTCTACCAACCCGGCACCCACCATCATTCCTCCAATTTGGAACCCTGATTATAAACTTTTATTACTCCTTAGTTTCTATTTATTATTGTTATTATTATTATTATTATTATTATTATTACAAGTGAAACCGTAAATAATATATTATAATTAATTTAACATAATATTCCAGACTAGAGTCCAAAAAAGAACTTCAACAACGTTGAAGAAAAACCTGCGCCATTCAAGTAAATCCTGTAAATAAACATATGTGTACACCACATGGCCTGCTTTTCAAAGGTGCTAATTGTGGTGTTGGGTTCATACTAAATATATAGAATTTGAGGGGGCAGAAAAAAAAAATGCGCTGACCCTTAATAGTAAATAGAGGTTATTCAGCATAAAGTTGTGTAATACGGCTGAGTATTTACTGACGAGTAAAAATGCCCAGCCGTATTACACAACTTTTCACTGAATAAATGTTTATTTTACGACAGAAATATTCTCCTAAAGGCTACGTTTTTGAAGCTGTTTTTCCTAGTGCACGGTCAGAAGAGTGCAATAACGTGTCATATTTGCACTCGTTTTGATGCATATTTGCACTCTAGAATGCTACAATGTATGTCGAATAATAATGTATCATACATACATTGTACATTTGCACTTGTTTTGGTGCATACAGTATTTGCAATGTCAAATGCTACATGTATGTTGCATAATAACACCATATACATTGATTTATAATACAGCAGTATTTGAAAAAATATATATTTATTTAAATTTCAATGATAATACATTAAAAAGACTTTCTGACACACATAAAAGGTGATTGATTCAACAAAATCTCTGGTCATTATTATTAAACTATTGTCATTTTCCATATCTTCCCTATATCAACCAGTGTACATTCACTTGGAAGATGACAAAGCTTTAGAAAAAAGTAAGAACATTGTCATGATGCTTAAACTCTCTATTCTGTATGATCTGGGGATGATCAAACCGTACATGTACATGTAATAAAACCAATTCACTAAGAAGAATGTCCTATCCATCAAGTGATCTAAATCACTTTGACAGCTCCTCAATTTTTTTGTTTATTACTTTAATTTGCTATTTGTTTTCATGTTTTTTAAAAAAGAAAGAAAGTTTCAATGTACATGTACCTCAATACAACCTTAAATTTTTGCAATAATCACTGGGTGGCCATTTTCGCAGCACCCAAAAATGGCCACAAACAGAACCTCAGAAACCAATGTACCCTGGTTGAGAACAACCCTTTAATGATTTAAAGGGAAGGACAGATAATTACACTACAACGCTTTTTACAAACAGACAGTATCATTATTAATTGTAAAAAATTCCCTTCACTGTTTCAGTCGTAGAAAATCTACCTTATGCTTATACTGAATATACCAAGGGATGCCTCTTCAACAGTCTGTTGATTAGAAAAAGAAAACTTTTAATTTAAGCATGTTCGCACTTATTGTTCATTTGCATCCTTACTGCACTTACAGTTTGTCACAATGCCATCCTACATCATGCAACTCAGCCTGTGCACAGAGGAAGAAAACTAACCACATGAACGGTTGGCAGCCATTGCATTAACTTTGGTAAATAAAAGTTGGTGTCACCTCCATTTTTTTGCATTCTTTTTTTTTTTAACTCATTTATTTATCCGGGGACATTTGATTAGCATAAATACACACTGTGGCTAGTTTAAACACTACCCTGCCCCCCTCACATGTGTTAACCCCCCCCCCCCCCCCCCCCCCAAGGACCATAAATACATGTATTCTAAATACAATTGTATTCAGTTTTCTTACTTTTCTTCATTAAGAACCATATTCTTCCTAAGAACTCATGGATCAAAACGTTTTGGCTGAATGAAATTGGCAATGCAATTACTGTCGATATGCAATGAAAGAGACAATTTCTTGCAAGTTATGTTCTGAGCATGTGTAGTCCATATAATAGGCAATGATAATATAATAGGTAAAAGACAATGGGTTTCTTTTCCTTATTAGTATTCTTTGTATAAAGAATACTAATGTTGGTAGTAATTATTCAGGATTCTTAGTACAACAAATATTACTGTTTTACAATATCTATGTATATGGAATCTTCTCCAACAAAATTAGCAACCAACAGTTTAGCAAGTAAGCCGTTATTTGAATGACACCAGCGCCCACGTGTAAATTGGTAGGAAAGCGAGTGGTTCAGAGATGCAAGCTGCTCATTTCTACTCGTTCGCTGCCACTGAATAAAAATTGTTAGACATTTTATCCACCGTACCTGTCAACTTTGGTATAGCATTTTTCATGGATTATTTTTTTTCTCAGAACTTTAAAATACCAAAACTTTCGACAGTTGCCGGGAAGCCATGGTCACCTCATCGAAGCCAGTGTGGCACATGCGCTGTATGCTAATCAGTCTACTTGTTTTTCTCGTATGCTAATATCCTCTTTGCACAAAAAGCACATTTGTTTGATCTCCGTAGGGACACGCTTTTGGCGGTTCGTGTTTGAAGCCGTTCAAAACACTCACAGCACGTGTTTTATCAAGTCTAAAAATTCTCGCGCTTCGTGCTCGAATTTTTAAACTTGATAAAACACTGCTGTTCGTGTTTTAAACATTACATAAACATGCATGTAATATAAACCCACAACCAATTATTCTAATTTACATGGAAACTAATATATTAACAATTTTAAATTAACATACCTTAGAAAGATCACACATTTGCAATGAGTTTACAATGTGGTAGACTTTTATGTCCATAACCCATGACAGTACATGTAGAGTATGTGATATCTCCTGGGAGAAACAATTTGATTAATATATAAATATAGGAAGTGAGCATCTTGAATTGATTGATGAATTTTTCAGACATAAAAAAGGATTAACTGCTGGTATACATGTACCTACTGTAGTTCAGGGCTGTCACTAAGGGGGGTGTAGACAAAACGTGGACCCCCCTTTCTGGACCCCTTTCTGGACCCCCCTTCTGGACCCCTTTCTGGACCCCTATCTGGACCCCTTTCTGGACCCCTTAATTTTTCGGTAAAAAAATAAAAATTAAATTAAATAAAAATTAAAGTAATATTAATAATTAAATAGGGCACGCAACTCACCTGAAAATCTTCGATCGGTGAGTTCGATTTTCTGGCTAAATTCCACAGGTTATTCCCAGTTGAAGCTGAAACTCCTTCTTTGCAATCACCTACTTAGTTAATTTCGTTATAAAGTTGCGAAAACGTCAAGAATCCGCACGTACAAGTTCACCGATCTTGCCCGCCATATTGGTTTTGCCGCTGACCAGTATGCCCACGCTTCATGGAGAGCGGTGGGGATGGTGATCGATGGTGAGTGATTCATTTGCAATTAAAATCAGGCTACAATCTCTTCCATCCTTTGAAATCGTTTTGTCTTTTGTTAAGAAAATAACATTTGATGTGTTCACAGCCCTATTTCGGAACCAGAAAGTGTTACAGTCTTTTTTCAGAGCGTGTAAGTTTCCTTGTACTGTTGTCCTAAAACATCTGAATCTTGCATAGTAGTAAGTTACTCATTGTTAGGATTTGTACGTTCACGTGCCCCAGCTTCCTGCTTTTGTTTATTTATAGGCTATGTAACTCAGAATCAGTTTCCCAGAAGGAAAAGGGCATTTGATTTGGGTAAAAAGAATGTATCTTCCAGCTGGGGGGGGGGGGGGGGGGGGGGGGGGGGAGGGGAGAGGGTGTGAATTAATTTTACATAGCAATTTCAAAGAATGATAGAGTAATAACTCAGGGATGGAAACATGCTGTAAATGTTTACTGTGGGCAATGTTGTCAGTTTATCTAGACGTTTGCCGGACACACAGACCCCCTCCCTCCCCGCCCCCTGGCAATCCCAAAACTATGCGAGGCGTCGAAGCATGGGCATGGTCAGCAGCAAAGCCAATATGGCGGCTCGGAACAAAATGGCGGATAAGATCAGTGAACTTGTACGTGCGGATTCTTGACGTTTTCCCAACTTTTTGCGTAAATATATCACGAAACTAAGTAGATGATTGCAAAGAAGGAGTTTCAGCTTCAACTGGGAATAACCTGTGGAATTTAGTCAGAAAATCGAACTCACCGATCAAAGAATTTCAGGTGAGTCGCGTGCCCTGTTTAATTATTTACTTTAATTTTTATTAATTTTTATTTTATTTTATTTTTTACCGAAAAATTAACGGGTCCAGAAAGGGGTCCAGATAGGGGTCCAGAAAGGGGTCCAGAAGGGTGGTCCAGAAGGGGGTCCAGAAAGGGGGGTCCACGTTTTGTCTACACCCTAGCAAATCGAAGTTGGCTGTACGGGAGTATTCTTTGGGGTTAAGTGTCACGAAATGAGTCGCTCGACAGTCGCAAATTTATAGTCTGAGCCAAATCAACATCGCTTACCAGAAGCGCTTCGTAAAACTAAACGAGCATTTAATATTGTGGATCAACAAAAGTGAAGAATAACATCGAAAATTGTCGAAAGTTTTGGACTCCCGTACGAATCGTCCTCAAGAACATCGAAGTCAAAACAGTCGTAAGAATCGTACGGCAGGTCAAGTTTATTGGACGTGTTCAAATCGTACAAGAGCATATACTGCCCGTCGTTGATTATTTTCTTGACACGGCTTATGAGAAGCATTTCCCTAACCTTATTTAGCGAGCACGTTTCGGAAAAGAGCCGCCTCTACCGAGCTGCACATTTGGCAAACGTTGCGGTTCTGTAGCTGGTTTATTTGTAACTTCGCGCCAAGACCGCGTTCTCTGCCCAGTCTTTTCTCGGTTTCGACGTCGCCGTTGCTGTTCCGGTTCCCGGTGCTTAAAGTCCCTAATGAGAGGTAAAATCAACTTGCTTTGTGTTCTTCTCGAGGAGCAAACTTGGACACAAAATCACGTTTTACAAATTTTAACTTAAGTACATTACAGGTACTAGGTAATAGGTACTGTTACTGAAATCATGTGTCGTATGAGTCACATGTTTTGTCATACATGTATGTTGACACTGTTACTGAAATCATGTGTCATTTAAATGAGTCACATGTTCTGTCATGTTTGGTCACATAAGTCACATGTTGCATATGTTTTGTCGTATGTTTGTCACATGTTTGACAAAAAAGTACAACTTTTTGAAAAAATTGTGGATTTTCAAAGTGTACATATTTCATGTTTCTGTCATATGTTATGTTTTTCATACGTTTTTGATATGTTATTCATATGTTTGTCAAATGTCTCTTGCCTAGTAGTGACAGGAAAGTACATTAATTATTTTGTGTATTTCTCAGTAGCTTTCATTCGAATGGTATTTCTCAGCGACTTTCATTTGCTTAGCAACTGCATCCGTTTCAACTGATCATCTTCAAAAGGAAGCCATCTGTAAAACTAACGTATTTGTAGCGTTTACTGCAGAATTGTGGCTTAGTTACTTATTTGTACAAATTGTTTTTTTAGAATCTTTAATGACCTTAGCGAAGCACATTCTCGTCCCCAGAGCTCCCCGTTTTTTTTAATTGCGTCTCGTGTAGCTCTGGTAACGGACAAAAATTTGAATTTTTTGATTGGCCGTCTTCAACGACCAATGTCACCCAGTTTTGTTTGGTTTAGCAGGTAAAGATATGGCTGCTAAATTTCAAAGTATAACGGGATCTAATTGTCGCTAAATATGAGCGATTCGTTTCCGAAAATAATCAGTATGTGTCTTAGAAGACGAGGCTATAAGCGGCCACGAATAAAGAAGTATGTTGCTTGTAACACTGAGCCGGGTATTAATTTAAAGGAGAGGCAGAAATCCTGAAGAAAGCCCAAGGGTGAAAAGAAATATTGCCACTAGGTTATCCATTTTAAATAACAACAACAACGCTATCAGCACTCTCGTAAGCAAGTTATATTTTCTTTATTAGGTAGTACTCTTTGCTACAACTTGAAATACAAATCTAGGGAAACGAAGGTCACTCGAAGCCCAATAACATGAAACGAATGCAAAACAAAAATTCCTCGATATTTCTTACCACTGTTCGATGAAATAAGCCTAGTCAATGACCACAGCGTGTCCATCAACAAACTTAGCTGTCCCATCAACTGATTTGGTCGGATATGATAGCGTTCAGTGGCGAAACGATAAATACACAGCTCCCAAACGAAAGAAATCGGTTGACTTATCGAGCAATTTCTAAAACCAGTAGGCAAAATACAAAGACAATCTTTCTTCTAAATAACAGCGGCACGTAAAGCTTTTCTTCTTTCCTTTTTAGCGCGATGTTTTCCTGTAATTGTAAGTCTCGTCAGGGTCTCGTACAATCCTTTCGAACGCCATTCCACGCACACAACATTCTCGTCTCTAGAGCTCAACCAAACGAAACGAGGGCTCTGGGGACGAGAATGCACACATGAAAGGTTTTTTTTATTTCCGGTTTCTGGCATTAAGCAAGCGCAATAGTACATTAATGCATTAAGCATGCGCTAACGGATGTCGTGGATTTTACGACATCTGGAAGGCACTGTTACCAGAGCCCTTCGTTTTTTTCCGCTGACCAAACGAAACGAAGGCTCTGGGGACGAGAATGAGCCAAGCAATGAAAAAATTTGTACACGCATGTTCATAAGGTAACAGTCCCTTTAATGATTTACATTTCAATGGATTTCCTCATTATTTTCTGTGGTTTTGGTTTTTGGCAGTTTTGCATTTTTATTTAATTTGTTATTTAATTTTGTGTTTTTGATCTCTAACATCTCCCAAAAAATCCCCCTCTACTACTACAGTGTACATGCAAAGATTTTTTTGAAAAAATCTGAGCCACATAATGTGACATAATTTTAGGCGTCAGGGAGAGGGGAACTGGGGAGAGAGGGTAAGGACGCCTGCAATAAAGACCCCCTTTTGTTCATTTCTGCGGGCGCTGGTGGCTGCAAAATTCCGATTGTCTAATTAGTGCTGGGAGGTAAACATAGGGCCGATTCGCACTAGCGGACAAATTTTGTAACAATTTGTAGATTTCTTCATTAATGTGTCACTTGTTACAGAAAACAAGTGCGAATACGTTTTTTGAGACCTAGAACTTGTCCAACAATTCAGGAAAACAAAGAAGCAGTTGTCTTATGATTGGTCAGCGTTGCACGCGCGATACATTTTGTCAAACAATCGCAAAAACAAGTGCGAACGACTTGTTGGACAAGTGCAAATTTTGTCAAAACGGACAAATCGTCAAAGGGGCCGTTGTCCTGCCTCAAGGCAGGACAATTCATGACAAGTCGCATTCCAATGCCCCTCGTAATGCCAGATAACAATACGTTGTTGATTGGCTATTGTGTTTGGTCTGGATTGTACTAAAAAACAACACGCGAAATTTCGTCCTTTGCCCATTTATCATAGTCCCGCTTCGTGGACGATTGTGTGGCGTTAACATCTGTCGAAATGCCACTTGCTTCATAACTTGCCGAGGTGACGTCGTGGAAGGATGGTAATTCCGGGGTTGGAACAAGAGAATGCGGAGGGAACCAGTTTGTGCCGATAAATGGACGGGAAAAATAATAGTTTTCTTGCGACATTTTCCCCGCACGAGCACAAAAACATCAGTACACGCGCACTTCAAATGCAAATCGTTTTAACATTTTTCACCACGTGGACCTGCCTGCATATTTGATGTTTGCTCAAGACGACCGTGCCGAGAAATGTACAAGGATGCCAGAAGCACGTGCAGAGCTATTGTACTAATAATTATACCTTTTGTTTTCTTCAAAATGTCTCTGACTTGTCGCGACAATTTTGTTTTTGTCAAAAATGTCATGACATTTCAAACTTGTCCGCTAGTGCGAATCGGCCCATAGTTAATTCCCGCTTGGAGTCTGCCATGCATAAAAGGGCACACCAGTTTCTGATTGGTGAACATATTAACAGTTGACATAATTCGATTACCAGGAAATTGGTGTGCGTAATGTGAATAAAATACGAAAAAAGCAAGTGACACACTCGAACACCTACCCCGCGGACTGGCCAGTACCTTACGCATGCGCAGAGCCATCTCACCCGGGCAGTGGCAGCCATGGACAGCTGTTTCGTCCTAGTTAAGACTCATCAGCATGGCATAGCCAGGCAGGGTCTCACATAAGATCATCGGCCCCGCCACTTTACTGCCAAGGTGGATGCAAGCATCCCTTTAAGGGCCAGCTCCACACGACACATGTGGTAGCTGTTGGCTGGGAACAACACGGCCGTCCTCTCATGGCATGCGTATGGAGAGGTGGATCAGCATTTTTGCCGATCGACGTGTCAGTAAATTTTAAGTAAAATACGCAAAAAGCAAGTGACACACTCGAACACCTACCCTGTGGCCTGGCCAGTACCTTACGCATGTGCACAGCCATATCACCCAGGCAGTGGCAGCCATGGACAGCTGTTTCGTCCTAGTTAGGACTCATCAGCATGGCATAGCCAGGCAGGGTCTCACATAAGATCATCGACCCCGCCACTTTACTACCAAGGCGGATGCAAACATCCCTTTAAGGGCCAGCTCCACACGACACATGACACTGTGTTTGAGTGTGTCACTTGCTTTTTTCGTGTTTTACTTAAAATTTACTGACACACCGATCGGCAAAAATGCTGATCCACCTCCCCTTACGCATGCCGTGGGAGGTCGGCTGTGCTGTCCCCAGCCAACAGCTACCACATGTGTTGTGTGGAGCTGGCGCTTAAAGGGGTGCATGCATCCGCCTTGGCAGTAAAGGGCACCTAAAAACGACTTTCGGGTCGTGTAGGGGTCCGACGGCTATGCAATGCTGATGAGTCCTACAAGGACGAAACAGCTGTCCATGGCTGCCACTGCCGGGGTGATATGGCTGTGCGCATGTGTAAGGTGCTGGCCAGACTGTGGGGTTGGTGTTTGAGTGTGTCACTTGCTTTTTTCGTGTAATGTGAATAGCCCGGTTTTATTTAATTGCAGCAGGGGTTCCTCCCCTTCTCTTTTCTCGTGCCCCCTCCCTCCTCCCCGTTTACGTTGCCACACAGGCTAATTAGATGTTTTTTTATTTTATTTTAAGTGTATAAAGAGCTAAGTGATGACTCTGAACCAGGTGGGATTATGAAATGATTCAAGTTTTGTGGGGCTTGAAATAATAACTTACTGATAGTTTGTTGAAATGATTGCCTTATGTTTCATTTATTTTAAGGCTTTCACTCCTGAGAGCACCCATATCTCACAATTGCACCACATGAAATACCTGTGGCCATAGGAAAGTACTGCTCAGCAACTTTCTTTTTAATTTGAATGGTCACACTTGAATTAATTCTATCCACAGAATGTAAAGTTAGATCCAACTTTGACATCGCAATAAACAATACCACAGCAAAGTACATGTAAATGTACTGCTCAATATATAGCTTTCACTTGAATGTTCACAGTTGAGAATTTCATGAGGTTTAAAAAAGCTTATTTATTAAAATCCCACTTGCACAGCATAATATAAAACTGCTACCAGAAAGTACCGACGTCAGACTCAAAAATCAGAACCACCTTGCATCTGCAGCTTCATAAACAGTACCACATGGAAATAACTGCTCAATGGCTTAATTCTTTTGAAAAGTCAGATGTGTATATGTTGTGGTTCGAAATTTTCTTTGCTTTGAGAAACATTTTTAAGCCAGTTTAATTTTTATTTCTCTCTATGTCAGATTTATAACTGTAACCTGAGACAAAGGAACCACATCATATACATGTACGGTTTTCATCCACAGTCTCAAAAGTTAGAACCATGACCTTGCAAAGCATTTTTTATAAAGAATACCACCGTCCTGAAAGCACTGCCAGGGCTGTTGTTAATCTAGAAAAGTAGGAAGTCATAAACTCAAGATAGCGCCCCCCCGCGCCATGGCTGTTGTCCTTGAGTCATTTTCTAACTTTGAGTTGCAGCCAATGCATTGTCACTGACAGCAGTTGCCAGACATACCGTAAATCCTCTATTAAGCCACCCGGGTGGCTTTTTTATTTAAGGTACTTTTAAGGGGTGGCTTATTAGAGAGGAGACTTTAATGTTACAGTTACATAATTATGTGTAACGTTGGATTTTTTTTCTGAATATCGCTCTGTAATTTCCGCATACAATCGATGCCTACAGTCTTGTAACACATGATTACATGTAAAGCATTTGCCCATATCAATGATACAATCACGTTACAAACTGAACTTCCAAGACGTGAATAAATCATAGTGCCGTACTTTAGTTCACATGCATCTGAAGGTAAAGGGGTGGAGTGGCTTAAAAGAGAGGGGAGGGGCTTAACAAATTTCTTCTAAAGAGGGGTGGCTTATTAGAGGGGGCGGGGGTTATTTTGAGAGGGGTGGCTTAATAGAGGACTTACTGTAATAGCGACTAATAACAACCCTGGGCTTTAGAAGCTACATATTAAGTGCTAGGTATTTTAGACTTCTGTCGTTTGAGGGAGCAGGCTCAGCCTATGTTATTAGTCACTTTGATCACTGAGAGTTATTTGCTAACTGATTTGTTGTTATTTTCTGGCGTTGTACAGGAGAAATTTATATTGATGCCAAGGTAAGTACACACTTAGTGTAATAATAATAATAATAATAATAATAATAATATGAATTTTTTATCAGGATATTACCCATCAGTTAAAAAAAAAGCACTGTTATCAATAAGGTCCTGTTACAATAAAAATAAAAAATAAAATATTTAGCCTAAAAGTCAAACATTTTTTTAGCTAACAACTCATTGTATTTGTTTGTCATTGTTTCATCAGCCTCCGACATACAGTGACCAGGATGTAGGTATTTAATAAACTTATTTGACTTTCACTACAGGTCATGTATTGAAAATTGTTTTGACCTTTACTTTCTATTGTTTAATTTATATTGCCTTTTTAGGTCCCAGCTGCCCTGCTCCTCCTGCTCGGCCACCAAAACCAGGGCAAAACTCAAAGGGTATCAAGCCCCCTCCCATGCGGCAGCCATCACCCCCCGGAGAACCAGTGAGTAACTGAATATTTTTTTTTAGAAATTCCTTTTCATCGGGGGATTTCAGGGCTGTCAATAATTTTTGGAGTAGTCAGGAAAATGGAAAAAGTAGCATGCTTTATTTAGAAAAGAAACTACTGCCAATCATATTATTGGCTCTCTTCTCACAGGTGTATAGATTTGTCCCAGCATGCCAATGAAAAAAACCTAACTAAATGCTGAGGATAACCCTGGAATGGGGTAGTCCACTGCCTGAAGGGTAAGGGGAGGGGGTGGTAATATTACTCTTATTGGCTTTAAATTGCTACAGAAACCAGCGCCATTATGGTTGTAGAATACCCAATACCACAATATCCAAAAGACAGACTCGTAGAGCTTCAGCAAAAATTCGACGAGCTGGAACATCTCGGTGTCTTCAAACAACCCGAAGACATCAGAGTCTCTGTTGAGTACCTAAACCCTTCTTTATTAATAAGAAAGCCCAACGGAGGTTCACGCCTCGTCACCGCCTTCGCAGAGGTGGGATGGTATAGCAAGCCGCAGCCTTCCTTGATACCGGACGTGGATTCCACCTTAAGGCTCATAGGTCAGTGGAAGCATATAATAGCAACCGA
>JAJLRJ010000001.1:14787849-15030349 GCA_024195265.1 Dendrophyllia cribrosa
CGAACCTTGAATTGCGTTTATAATAAAGACAATCCTGCACTCCGATCCATTATATTGCTGTGTTTGGAATATCTGAGCCTTGTAGATCATATCTAAGGGTTTTTTACTCCAAATTTGTTAAAACAACAGTCGCTAAATGACAGTTTGAAAGTTTCCCCTAATGTGTTGCAAAGAGATTGCGTGACGTGTAGCACACTGGAATTTGCTGCGTGCTTATGGTATCGGTCAAGGAAAGAACATTAATTGCCGTGGAAAAGTCACAGGAGGAACGTCCGTTTTTGGAAATGTATAAATGTATAAAGTTTGTTTCCTTCGTTTTGGTACAATTTTAATTAATGTTCAAATCGTCTTTCAGGTATATTTGGTAGATAAATATACAAGTCATTTATGAGGGGGGGGGGGGGGGGGGGGGGGGGGTCACCTTTTCACTAAGCCCCTTGCCGGCTCTTTTGCGATAACACACCGCCTTTATTCTGCTACGAAGTTATGTTTTCAATACTCTTATAAACTAATTTCGATTTTGAGGTGTCAATTGCAATTATATTGACGGCTAGTTGGGAGAAAATGTATTCCGTATTGCGCGGAATCGCGAAGCGGCGGAGCCCCGGGGACGGAGCCCAGTACGGAATATAATGCAGTATTAACGCGCGCCTTAAAATCGAAATTAGTTTTGTCTAGATTTTTGAGACGTCAATACGACTTTATATTGACGTCTCAAAAGCAAGCAAAAGTATCTGAGAATAGTGATACTATTACAGATGTGAGCTACAGCTGGCTGTCAGTTCTGTTTTCGGCTGGTGGGTTTAAAGCTGTTTCTGCGACATCTCCACCGCAAGTTACAGTCTCAACAGCCACGTCCGATGACAAGGAAAACAGTCCTGAACGTCCAACATCCAATGTATTTTCATGCCCACAGAAAGGCTGCATCCCGGGGAGGGCGTGGGAGAGGGGGGGGGGGGGGGAGGGGGTAATTCCCAAAAATACCTATACCTAACGGGGTCGTAATCTTAGGACTCTTGGTCATTTTAGAGACATTTCCTAGAACGAGGTATAATATTTCGAACGCACGAAAGCTTCATAAGATGGTGTATAAAGAAATTGTAAATCGTGACTTTATCGCCTTTATCGTCTGTTTGAAATCAAAGCAATTATGTTGCTGATTTGTGTAGAAGCAGAATTGTCGTATTTTGATGTATAAGTCGAACAAACAAAGAAATAACTTTTTTAAAAATGGGCTATTGAAAGTTACGCAATTTCTACGAAATCTAAATTAAATACTGCGCAGGATATTCCAGAAGTGGTGTTGACCTTGGGATTGTCTAGTTACACGCCCACTTGTACTCCTAACCAGAATCTGACTTTCAACGTCCACAAGGCCGTGGACAATCAGGGATAGGCGGCTGACAGCCCAGCGAGCTTCGAGGCTCTGCCATCCGAGATCGCATATCATTTTCCATATCATTTTTCTAGAATCAGAGTGTTAAAAATTGACCTATTTTTAGAATGGGGCTAACATTTTGAGTGCAAATTCTTTCTAAAACGGGGTCTAAATTTGGAGACCCGGGCGACACATACCCAGCCAAGACATATCTGAGTACCCCTAGCCTGCGAGCAAGCTCTCGGGGTCGGGACCGGGTTCGCGGTTTGGGAGGGGAGAAGGCCCTTCCAAACCCCTTCCCCCAACCCCAAAGAACGAGAGCCTTGCTCGCAGGCTAGTACCTCCCGGGGGCTGCATCAAAGTGTTTCAACGGCCGTCCGACCTGTAACGTCATCTGTCATTAGAAGCCTGCTCCAGGTCACCGGAGAGGCACACCCTAATGAACCTGGCCAAACAACAGTACGCTACTCTCCTCCGCGAAAGCGTTGCACTTCTCCCTTTCTTTGCCACTCTCAAGCTCAGTTAGCAGCTCAAACAAAGGCCAAAGCCTCAAGGCGGGCTGGGCGCTAAAGGAAATGGAACAGCCCTTGCTACCAATTCAATGAAAAGCAGAAAGCCTACCTGGAGGCTAAATTTACTATTGGTCAATCCACAGACAGGAAGGTCGACCCGGATGTAGTTACAAAAGAAATGCGTCGTGCCCGTGCCCGGGCAGTGAAGAAAAAAGCCCCATCGATGGCCCTCCTTGAAGATTTTGAGGATAGTTGCCCTTGTAAAGCTAGAAAATGAAGGGCCAATGTAATGCAAGATTGCTAACCACTTTTACAGTTTTATTTTCTCTTGTAAGAAGCTCGAAGAAGCCTTGTGTGATGCATGATTTGTTTTCCGCCTTGAGGCTGTGCAAGAATTTTTTTTTCGAGATTACTCCATACTTTTGTTTCGCTCGCTGCGAACGATTTTTTTTCTCTACTTTTGCTGTGCAGGAATTTATTGACAACAATGGAGTGCATGATTGGCTTTATCATAAACGCAATTCAAGGCTCGGGTTAGTTAAATTTTCTGATGAACTATTTACGGAAAGCGGGTGCAATAGTGGCTAAAAAGAAAAATATATCTTTGAATTTCACCTTTGTTTTCGAAAATATCTTGTATTGAATTAGGTAAAAAGCACTTTCGAGCCTCCCGACGTCAAAAATCAATATAGAAGGCATGCACTCGGACCCCACTAGAGCCTCAAGTTCTACAACTAAAGGACCTGCCCAGCCCACTTTATAAAGTCCTATTTACATGAGCAATTTTTCCTTGACAAGTTTTCCTTGACAAGGAAAAATTGCTCGTGTAGATGGAGAATAGTGGACAATTTTTCCTTGTCAAGGAAAAGCTGGCATGCTAGCTTTTCCTTGACAAGGAAAAATTGTCAAGTCAGAAATTTGCTCGTGTAGACGGACAACAAGGAAAATGTGGCAAGGATATTATTGATTTAGGCATTGTGGACACAACCGAAACTTATCGAGGAAAACTTGCTCGTCGTCTACACGAACAAGGAAACTTTGTCAATGGAAAATTGTAAAGGAAAACTTGTTAATCATTTACACGAGCAATAAAAATTGACAAGTAAACTTGTCAAGGAAAAATTGCTCGTGTAAATGGGGCTTAAATGACACTGACCTGAAACCTTTTCCACGGCAATGTTCTTTCCGTGACCGATATCATATGCACGCAACAAATTCCAGCGTGCTACGCGTCACGCAATCTCTTTGCAACACATTGTGGGAAACTTCCGAACTGTCATCTAGCGAGGGCGTTACTAAACACCGGAATGAGCGAAATGAACCGGAATGAGGCGGAATGGAGCGGAATGAACCGGAATGGACCGGAATGGACCGGAATGGAGCGGAATAGAGCGGAACGAGGCGGAATGAACCGGAATGGAGCGGAATGAACCGGAACGAAACGAAATGGAGCGGAATGACACGTAAATGATTCAGAATAAGACACTCGATAATTGCTGATGCTATGTTACTGAACTTTTTTTTAATTAAATTATCCTTTGAGACGGCGGCTTAAGTCCCGTCTGTAAGGCTGTTACAGATTATTGTACCCTCACTGACTTCCCATAGGCCTTTTCGAGTGTTGCAACCATGTGCTCGGCTCGTGGGCCATTTTGTTTTGTTAAAAGAGCCAGATTTATTTGCTCCTAGATGTTTTCCTTTTTTACGCCGGATTGAACTTCGAGGATCCACACTTGTGTGAGTTTATTGTTTTGTACCTTTCAGTTATTCGCTTTGGCTTTACGTAGGCCGTTTTTCTTAGTCGGAACATTGCATTTTGCAGCGAATTGCACTGAATGAAGCTGAATGAACACAGATGTGAATTAACTACTCTGGGACTGAATGAGAAAGTGTAATCTCGACTGTGACATCCTACGGTGAAATAAAGCTCTTAACCTTACATCTTGGGAAATGTCTGAATACGAAACCTGATCTGCTGATAAAATGGCTAAACACTGAAATCACACGCGTCCAGTACAAGTTCAAGGACAAAGTAAGGTACAAATTAACATACTTCAATAGAGTTTCTTTTCTGTCAAAGAAAGACATTTAAGTTGCGAATGTGCAATGGTAAAGTCCGAGATTTCTGGCTGCTATAGTTCACATGCTCAGTACTTTCTGACAATTACAGTGTTGGCAATTTAAACGGAAACTACAACGATAACGATGTTCATGCAGTCAAGATGTTCACGAGTGTCCTGGAAAGTAACTGAACTAAGTCCTCGCTTAATCCAAACATGCTTTTGATAAACAGTTTAGCTGCATCATCAAGTGCATTGTACTTGGAAGTGTGCATGCGTGGTGGAATCCAGTTATCATGGCGTCTACGGGATAAGAATGTGCAAAGATACATTCCTAAATTCCTGGTCACGATAGTTCACATGCTCAGTACTTTCTAACCCCTACAGTGTGAGTAACGTCAATTGTAACAACAACGATAACAATGTTCAAACAGTGTTCTTCAAAGAATCAGGAAAGTAACTGACAGTAACTGAACTCAGTCCTCGTTTAGTCCAAACAAGCTTTTGATAAAAAGCTTAGCTTCATCATCGACTGCATTGTATTTTAAGTTGTGGGTGGTGGCATTCCAGTTTTCATGGCGTCTACGGATACACTGTAGATCTGCATGGTAATAACGCGGCGAAGCTGTCGGTGTTATCTTCGATTTATTTGACCCCGCAATGAAATCCTTTTCGGGATGGCGAAGGATAATACCATGGGGCGGCTGCTCCTGCTTGAAAGATTCCTTGCAACCAGCGCACAATTGTGCTCTTGTCTTGCGTAATTCGACCGCTTCAAAGGGATGGGTTGAACTCATCCATGGTCTTGGCGAGTTGATTTTTTCTCTTCTTTCATCAACCATTCCACCTCGATAGTCGCCTGACTTTCTGTTTGATTTACCAGATTTTTTTCCAGCTGCCTCCTTTGTTTTTTCCTGCACAAGCAATGGAGTAAGAGACACCTCTCTCTTCAGTTTTCTTCTCCATTCAAGGAACTTGTCGAGACAGTCATGGCCCATGTCTTGTGCAGCTGCAACGGTGTGACAGCATATCCGCGCTGATTTGTATCTGAAACATTTGCTGTCACAGGCAACTCTACCGTTAGCAAACCGTTCAACATAGTGTGGCGGACCATGAGAGCTTGCAACACTTCTGGCATCTGGATTTCCGCCTGCTGCCCGCATAACTCCAAAAGGATTGTTGAGTAGTTTCTCTGCATCCGCCCACACATCTGCAATCAATTGTTCTGGAACACTGCTGAAACGAACTTGGCTTGCAGGAGGGGAAATCTTCTTCCCTTCTTGATCTTTGAGAGAGTTTTCACAATTTTGAGAAGAGGAAGGAACGATTCTTGGAAGTTCTTGGGTCTCTTCGCTTCCCACAGATCCTTCATCAATTTCAATAGATGAAGCTGACTGACATGCGGTGTTCTGATCTCCTATGCTGGAGGTTGATGTGGCGTACTCTGCGATGTTGGCCTTTTCAAATGTTACCAAGCTGCGAGCCTTGCGACGATAATCCAGACGCTGTTTATCTGTAAGGCTATGCCACTTTCCAGGTTCAAGCTGCAGGAACTGAAATCTCTTGTCCAACTCGTACTCTCCACTGCCGTACAGGGCCTTGTCCTCTTCCCTTATCTGTGATTCTGCCTTTCGTCTTAACTTGTCGATGAAATCGGGCCAGGAGGACTTCTGGAATCCAGTCCACTGCTTTACACCAAAGTTCTCGCTCTCGTTGTCGTTCGTTGTATAATCTTGTACTTGCCCGGTACGCTGGTCGATGAGCTGGGAAGCTTCACGTACTGATGCAATCATACATTGCTTAAAATCCGCAGACTGGAATTTCTGAAACCACGCGTAGAAACCCGGTGCCGATTTCTCCCATTTCTCTTTCAAAAGGTACAACTTCTGATCAAATTCGTCTTCAGACGTAGCATCATATAGGCCCATGTGTAGGAGAGAACCTTCCTTTTGGCCGAACACATCATGTAAAATTTCCTTCTTGACATTGGCTGACACTTTCAAAGTGGAGTGCAGGTGATGCTCTATGTTTTCCTTCTTGTGGATGCGGCAAAGAAGAGCAACTGAGTTTGCGAAGGTTATTCGAAGAGCATTGCGTAGAGCTTCTTCGTTGTCCGTACCATAAGCCTTTAGGTCGGCTAACTCGTGTCTCTTCCTAACTAATGCCTGGGTGAACATCAGGTAATCTTCGGTTTTGCGAGACATGTGGATGAACGAAGGACCAAGGAATACGGGGTGCTTCCCTGTGCGCCTGTTTCTCAACATCAGATTCTTGTAAGTGGTCAGAGTTACAAAAAAGTCTCCCAGTTTGAATGTAGCATCGACTCCGAGTACTGAGAACCGGGTTGCGCTGGTGCAGAAACGAACCACGTTGTCCAGTTGATCTTCTAACCCAAGAAAGGCATGCGGACTATCCGTAACGCTGATCTCTCGCAAGAATCCTTTGTTGCTTTCTTCTTGATTCTCTCGTAGCATCCTGTGAAGCTCAAGCATTTCATCTTTCTGCGCAGAGCTTGTACTCAGAGCTTGACGACTGTTGTATGCTTGCTTTTTGTTTCTTGGTTCTTCCGAGATTGCTCTTGTCATCATGATATCACCACTCTTCCGGTGAACAGCATCATATGCATTGGATGGATTCATTTCACTGCAGTGGTGTTTAAGACACTGGAGTGTACTTCTAGAAGTTGGCACGAACATCCTTGATTCATCTTTGGAATTGCCATGTGCTGCTGGCAAGATTGCTATTTCAGGAGAATCTTTGAAGAAGTACTGGATAACAGCATATCGCATGTGTCTTCCCTTGTTGTCCTTTACAGTTGATATTATCCTTTTAAACTGCACTCCGTTTTTCTCCATGGTTCCCTTGTGCGTGCCATATTGCCGTCTTAAAACAAATACGTCACTCGCCGGGTCAGTAGCTATAGGCTCTCCACACCATTCTACCGTACTAGTAACCTTTCCTTTGACAAAGCGGACCTTGTGCGATTTGATGGGACAAGAGATATCTGTGTAGACACCATTGTCGTCGGCTGTAAGATCGCCGATACCCACGGACTCCAGATCCACTACAAAAACGGTGTTGTGCTGTACTCTGACTGGCTTTTTGGTACACAGTTTCTCATCAGGTGGCCCCTCTAAGATAATGCTGTATATTTCTTTGGCTGAAAGGCCTTTACTTAAACGGCAATACACTGGCAAGCTGAAATCTTCATTATAAAAGTCATCCGCATCTTGCAATTGGAAAGCAGGGGAGGAACATCTTTCTTCGTCGAGAAAAAGACGACGTATCAATGGCTTTTCACTGGTTGCCTGAGGAAAAGCAAAACAATTTATCAATCAGACAAATTTAACGGTTAAACGATTCTGCATTGTTTAATTCCAAGAGTGTAATTGTTTGTTTGAGGAACCTTAGGTTGGAGCATTGCCCTTGTGCCTAGTTGGTCACACTCCTGGGCATTTGACTCGAGATAAGCATTGACAAAATCATAAGTCCTATTACCCTTGTTACAAGCCTACTACTTACTCAGCCCGGAATTAACCTTTTTCTAAGATTGCGTTTTAAATTGTGGTTGTACATGAACAAAATATAAATAGTGCTCACACGTGATTAATGACGTAATACAGCTCTCATTCGTCTTGATGCTAGTACAGGCGGTGACCAACTCCAATCCCCGTAGAAATTATTAAAATTTTCCATTAAACAGCATAAATATTTTTTTACAACATATTTTCCCTGTCTAAATGGTTACCTCTGCAAATAAGCAATTCGCATTAGAAAAATATGAATGCTATGAATACAATTTGTTTCCCAGTGCTTTTTGTTTTATGAATGGATATTGTTACAAAATACAATACAAGAGCTTCTACAGCTGATTGTGATCGTGGTGGCCATCTTGGATGGCAGAAATTGGCATCAAAGATGGCCGCCACTAATTTATATTTTGAGAATTTAACCAAAGCTTTGAGTTTTGAAGGACAAAGCAATCAAACAGTGGTGCAAATAAAACCTGTTCAAAACATTTGTGTATATTTATTTTTATATTAGACAAGTTTAAGACGCATGCAGACAATGTAATTAAACTATTTGCATATATATGTAATCATTTCATTATAAAAATTGTTGTCATCATAGAACTCACTTGTATTGCTTTATGTTATTTCACATCCGTGCCAAGTTAAGGTCAAAAATTCAAATCTCCTGACATCTTTTTATATGAAAATTAGGCCAGTGCAAAACCTCTAAGGCGCCTCGCCTTGAATTAGAGCTCCCTGATAAGGCTTAAAATACGTCCCCCACCCTCCCACTCCCCTGAGAAAAAAATAAGTGGTTTGGAACATAGTACGCTTTAAAATTTACGTTCTTCAAATTCCATCCAAAATATTTCATTACGGCAAACGCTGTGTTGGAAGTGTTCTTTTCAAGGACTGCCATACATTTTATTTTAAGAAAAACTAGAAAACGTCTTGAGTAGGTTTTAAGCTTGAAAACAAGTATTTTTCTTTTGAATTTTGATATTTTGCAGTTTGGGTAAATGGAAATAAAGAGTGTCATCGATGAGCAAAATTAAGTGAATTAGCCACGCCTTAAAAAATATAAGAAAATGCTGGTAACCATTAGAAATTAACAAATTTAACACAATGGACTGTTATATTTACCTCGGCAACTATTTTCTCTTCCTTAACTTTTTCTTCAAAGGGCTTTTACTTGGCGAGTCGACGACATGTACTACGACGTCCTCCTTCAGTTTTACTGGTGAATCCAGACATACCACCTCCCTAATTGGCATAAAAAAAATGTTACACAATGCATGTATTAATGTACAATCGTATGATTTAAAGTATTATACACTTTGTTGAATGTAGGAAAGAAAAGCTATTTGATACTGACTTCAAAACAAAAATATATCTGGGTCTTCTTTAAATTTAATTTCCCTGTGGCGGCCGGTGGTGTGATTTCTTAACCCCAGAGAAAAATAACTTTTAGCTTTTGCAAATTTATTTTTTGTTCCCAGCCATACAAATGACATTTTACAATATGGTATCGCTTAGCAGTGTACTTTGCCGGAAAGATGTTACATGAATAAATCAGATAGGAAGTTTTTATTGAGAGCAAATAGCGTTGTCTGTGCGGAGTATCATGTTACCGCACTGTAACTTTTAGAGCCAACTTAATTAACCAGTTCAGTGAAAACAATATGTTGTGTGTTCTACAGTTAAATCAACAACAATAAAAATGATTTAAACAGTTGCCAATACTGTCGAAACAGTAGACTTAGTTTTCTAAAGTCCTGCAACTGTAACAGTTTCGCCTAGTTTCTATTACCTTGTAGTTACGCAACCACATATTTGTTCCAGAATCGACAATCTTCATCATTTCCCACAGTTTGAATTAGTGAATAAATATATCCCACTCATAAAAACAGTAAGACGTTATAACCTTCTATCTAAAAACTTACATTTTAATCTTTATGACAAGTACAGAGTTCGATTACCGTCCTCTGAAATTATCCAAAGATCGAACTCTGATTGAATTCAAAGCATGTAAATGTAGAGCAAAATTTGGACCGGATGAACTTGAATTGCTGATTCCAATGACAGAATGAAAATAGCACAGTTGTACGCCAAGTTATTGAATAGCTACTATTCCTTTGTAAATTGGCGATCCGAGATTAGGGTTTTCTCGGATCAACTGTTTGTATCCGGACCGACATTATCACCTGCCTGTTTGTTTGTATAAAACGAGCAAACTTTGAATCATCATCGTGCCAGACCTTTGTCAAATGTAGTCCTTTTTTTTGGTGAATCCTGCGTTAATCTTCTATAGCTAGCATAAAACTATTGTAACAATCAGATAATTCTACTGGCACTCTAAGAACTTACCAGTCCGAGTCATTGTCGACGTCCTCGATTGTTGGCTCGTCCATGTTGTTTGCATTGGGAGAGAGAAATAAATTATTTTTGGCGCGAAATAAATTATTGCGTTAAACCGACGCCCATCTCGGACAGGAGTGTGGAGTAGGGGAAGGCGGGTGGGTGGGGTAGGGGAAATCAGAGCAAATCCTGAACGAATAATTATAAAGCTTGTAAATGAATAAAATATGCTTTTGAAAGCCTTTAACGTTACGCATGTTTAATACAACATTCACTGTACTCTCATTTCGTTTCATTCCGCTCCATTCCGCTCCATTCCGGTCCATTCCGCTCCATACCGGTCCATTCCGCTCTATTCCGCTCCATTCCGGTCCATTCCGGTCCATTCCGGTTCATTCCGCTCCATTGCGCCTCATTCCGGTTCATTTCGCTCATTCCGGTGTTTAGTAACGCCCCATCTAGCGACTGTTGTTTTAACAAATTTGGAGTAAATAACGCTATGATATGATCTCAGCAATATACTGGATCGGAGTGCAGGATTGTCTTTATTATAAACGCAATTCAAGGCTCGGGTCAGTTTAATTTTCTGATGAAAAAGCGGGTAAGTGTTGATCGCTGTTATTTGTATAAAGGTCGCACAACATGATCGATGTTCGTGTCTCTACTCCGTATCCCAACAAACTGCTTAAAAGATATCATTTTAAGTTAGCAAAGGATAGATAAAGTTCTTCTGAAGTCTTTACGATTCTGAAAAAGGCTCTATCTCAAAGGAACTATTTTTAGCGATAAACATTTGGTGCGTAGTGGCGGCGCTCAGGTTCGTGTCACAAGTTCTCCTGGTGTCAAACTACCCTTCACATTTTGGTCTCTCGACGGGGCACTTTTAAAGTGCCGCCAGAAATATTTCACCACAGTAAACAACAGAAGTTGCGCTTCAAGACCGTCTTAATTTTGTTTTCAAACTCAACGTACCAATTGGGTTTCCACGGCGTTGAAATTGGTTCAAATTTGCTAATTTTTAAAATGGAAGAAATCATGTTTCTTCTAACGGCCGAAATATTCTTATTTCAACTGCTAATCCAAAGTAAATAACAGTAGTGTAAAGAACAAGAGCGTGTTTATGTTGTGGCCACATTTTATTTATGTATGGCATCGCGTTTTTCTGTACGGGCGAGATGAAAATGTGTAATTTTTCGCCAGTTTCACAACTGAAAGGCCGCCGATTTGCCGTTTTTCAAACTTTGCCCGTTTTCGAAAAAAATAAAACGCCGTTACAATTTTTAATGTTATTTTTTAAAATACTTCACTACAGAGATTATTTGGGCAAAATATGAAGAAATCCGAAATTTTGTGAGTGACGCCCGATTTTCGAAAATTTCAGACATTGGCTCTTAAGAACCTTAATATAACCTAATTTGCCAGTAAGAACCTTTTCAGGCTAACTTGGAAAATACAGGTTCTCATATGCAGAGTTTTACTTTAGTAGTACAATTTTTTTTTTTTTTTTTATCTCGGTGACAATGGGGCGCGTTCTTTTTGCTGTTATTGTTGTTATTGATTTTCTCAATCAAGAATAATTTTGAATTTAATTTAACGGAAATCAGTCGTCAGTGTACAATACCATTACCGCTGATGCTATATCAAAGAAATTGGACCTTTTATCGCAGCCTCCGTTTATGTTATGTTGTGTTGCGTTGCGTTGCGTTGCGTTGTCAATGCAAACAAATGTCTCTCTTTTTTACGTAGTAAAAACAATGTATTGCTCTAGATACAATCACCTTGCTTGACAGAAACATCCACAAGCCTTGATCTGCTGTGATGGCTGTAGGACACCACTGGAATTGTGAGACAAGTTCCAGAAAACATTACACAATGTAACATACCTTGCAACGGACAAAAATCGTTGTGAAAAATTAAGGGTCTGTGGTTGTGTTAACGTAATACCGGTATGACTTTTATACTGGCACAAGTTCATCCCGGTTCCCTCTTGTGGCTCTGTATTCGTTTACATGATACCAGCACAAAATCTTATTCCAATATGAGTCATACCAGTATGAAGTCTTCCCAGTTGCTGTAGCGGGATGCGATTTTCAGACCGGTACGAAAACGTATACTGATGCCATGTAAATGCGGTAAGACCACTCATTCACTATGAAATCACCTTCTTGGAAGACTGGAGTGGGTAATGCATACATATATATGGCGTTATATTCCCGCCAAAATTCGACTTCTTCTTTTCAAATTCTAACTGACATTTTATCTTTGCTGTCCGCGATTCTACATTAGAGTTTCACAATACGACTCATTGTAGTTCACAGTAAAACAGCGCCATTCCAGTTACTCATTTTCAGTTCAACGACTGTTATTCGATATGCTAGTTTGGTCATTTCATGCAAGTTTCGCTTTTCAACTTCCGACACGCATGAATGATTTACCTTTTCAAAGGGAACCCGCTGTACTTACTTATGCGGGCGCAAACCAATATGGTGGCCAAGTACCGTGAGTACCTACGTCAAGCTCACCGACATCACAGTCAATTTTGCATCCATGGCCTTCGATAACATAACAGATCCATTTGACTATGATGGATTGGTCTTGAGACTGGAATATCTTATGCGCACGCTAGTAAACCTGGGCAACCCGCAAACAGATGAAATTATCCGACAGCTTGGGGAAGTTTGCAACGAGCTAACAACTGTAACAAGCGAGGCTCATTCAAGATTGATTGATGGAGAGGCCGCGGAATTTAATTCCCAAGTGTACTATCAGCGTCGTGGAAGACCGGCCTTCGAGATAAAGGAAGAGGAATTATCTTTCCTCCTGGAGGAGGGGTTTAAAATCCCCACAATTGCACTTCTAAGGAAGATATGAAGATGTTTTGATTTTAGCCCACTTGCATAACTAGTTCAGGCCACTGGCTAGTTCAATTCATGACGCCAAAAAACTGCCTTAGAATACCGTGACGGCCGAGTCGGCTAAAATTAGGCGATATCACGCAAGCTTGAGCGCTATAATAGTTTTATAATTCAACACATTGATAACAAAGCACAGTTTGAAGAAAAAATATCGAGGCCGGTCCGTCATTTTTACATTCTCTTGTCAAAATGCGAAATTTACCTCCATCGTTGGATATACGTCATGCAGACATAGCATATATCGATAACTTTTTGACCATATTTGGACGGTGTATCAATGTATTGAATGATAAAACAGAATATCTGTACAATGGCTTTCCAGCCTTCTGTATTCTTCACAGCATGGGATAAATGGAGGTTATTCAGCGAAAAGTTGTGTAATATGGCTGAGTATTTTTATGAGTGAGATTTTATTTTTTCGAGCCTTTAGGCGAGTTACACAATGTTAACACCCCCTTCTGCAACTTGCCTCACAATTTTCACCCAAGGTGGCCTCTAACATGCGTACAATATATGCCCCAATCGTTTGCAGTCAGCATTGCCAAACAGGTTGCACAAAATATTGCCTAACATTGTAACAATTTAATTACATCCCTTCTTCAAGCATGTAGCTGCAATGCAATGTAGCAGATACATATAGATTGAGCCATTGCGAGACATTTTTAAGTAATGCAGGAAACTTTTCACAGTGTATACAATACGTTATACATTCCATTTCCAGAGACTGCGCAACTGGCACCTTTTGAATCTTACGGATCTTATGAACTTCCAAGTACAATTTAAGAACTAAAGAATTTGTAATTCCTAGGGTTAATACCACGTGTTTTGGTAAACACTCTGTAAGATATCTGGGACCAGTACTCTGGTCCAAGTTAGATGCAAAGGCAAGGGAACTACATACTCTAGAAGCTTTTAAGAATCTAATCAGAAAACAAGATCTAACTAGCCTTATTACGAATGATTGTAAAAGTTGTGTCCTGTGTAATTCTTAATTCTTAGTTTGTATATTCTTAGTTTGTTTTTACATTTGAATTGATTTTTTATAAGATTTTATGTTATAGAGTTTTATATAAAATCCTACTTATGTATAATTTATTAATGTAATTTAGCTTGTTTAAATATTACTTAGTGGGTAACTGCTATATTTTATCTTGACACAGAAATAAAGTTTTTATTATTTATTATTTATTATTAACTACTACTACTACTACTAGTAGCAGTAGCAGTAGCAGCAGCGGCAGCGGCAGCGGCACAAATTTATATGGTATAAAAACTAGACCTATTTACACATCAAATTCATCATCATCATCACCATTATTTTTACTTATTACTTATTTTTGTATAGGTGTTATATGTTATTATTAATAGTTAAGGTGTGTGTATTTCTATATTATATACGACAGGTTTATTTGAGAATCTAGCATATGATCATCTGGCAGCAACCAACCAGCAACCTGTGGAAACAAATGTGACAGTGCTAGAGATTAATGTAACATATGCAAATAATGGCAGCAATTCAGATCTCAGCAAAGTTGACCTGCAGCAACCACTCGGAGGGAGTAACGAAGAGCTACAGGAAGAAAAAGATCTAGAACAAATTACAGGTTTGTGTTAACAAAACTAAATTTTCTTGATTGGCATGCACGTGTTACCGGGCCGTTTATATAATATACAAGCTTTTGTAAAACTTTAGTTCAATCTAAAACCTGACGAAGGCTGATTTTGGCCAGCCGAAATATTGTGAAATATAAAATCATGTTGTATCGGCTGTGCAGTAGTCCTCGCATATTTTTTTACGTTTTGTTTATCTGCTTATGTAGTTACCTTTTCTATGCCCTATTTTTATATCAGGTGACTTGCCAGTGGACATCAAGGACAACTCACCATGGGAACACACAAGCATTTCATCCAACATTGTTACCAGTGAAGGTGGTGTACTGGTTACAGACTGTGTCAAACTGGTTTGGCCCACAGGAGCTGTTGACAATGCTGTGTCTGTAAACATGACATTGGAGGATCCTTCCAAGTACTATGGACTAGTAGTTCAAAAGGATCTTGAGAACGATGTTATGTTCGCTGCACCCATCATCAATCTTGAACCCAGCGGCCATTTCTTCAAGAAACCTTTGACACTGGTAACCAAGTTTAAAATAAAGAATTTCAAGTGGGACGATGTTTTCATTTTGCATGGGTCAAAGGCTAGAGACGGAAAGATCACCTGGCAAGACATCACTTTTAACTCAAAGATTGATGAGGCAAATGTAGAAGTGATCATTGAAATTGAACATTTCTCACTCGTTGCGGTTTTGGTAAGATTCAGCAGATCAACTCTGATTCGCACCAAAGAAATTATATCCAGACTCAACTTGCTGGCATTTAACTACACATTGTCAGTGTTGCTGAACAAGTGCAGTCCCTCTTCAGTGTACGACGAACTTGCCCTCCTGTTCGTTAGCCAAGATGTCTACCATGAACAGTTCTACAGAGAGGACGAGACTTCGTCTGCTTTGATGCAACTCAAAAAAGAAGGATTCGTAGAGCTTCATGTATGTTCCATTACTAGGCAGGAAGAAAAGAGCATCTACAACAATGAAAACCTTCAAATCAATGTTCACCTTGGGGAGGACTACAACCTTGTTGACAGACAACAGGAAAAAAATAGTTTCACTGTACATTCGTATGTTTGGTGGAACGCAGGAATGGTTATCAGACTTCCTCTCAAATGGAGAAAAGATGTCAGAAGTCTCTGCGGTAAGATCAGTGTACAAGGAGAGCATGGGCACACAAGCGAGATACATTTCAGTGAAGAAGGTGAGTTTGGTATGTGACTTACTAACTATATGGTGATTGCGTTGAGGATAACAACGAAGATCTGGTCACTGTTAAACAAGTTTATGTTATTTACATGACGTAACAGGTTACCATAGTAACAGTATAACCTGTTAAAGACACATTAAGTTTGGCTGTAAATGCTCATAACTAAAACAAGAGCTCGGTGACACTCTTTTTTATTATCGAATTGTAATTAGCATGTTTTTAAAGATACAACTTTTTGTAAAGTTTGAAAAATTCTTGAGAAGCTAAGGAGTTCGGAGCCACGTTAAATTTTGAACAGCAAAAATTGTAAGCATAGTGTGGTTACCTCACGACCATTTGTATTATTTTACAGATCTGTGTGGTTATGTAAGAAGCCTACTGGATGTAGAGGGAGCCATATTTAACCTTATTCCCATTGCTCAGCTGCTTGAGATGCCTGAAGAGTCAATGAATCAAGTCGCCAAGTGTTGGAAGGATGAGGACGAACAATTAGAACTAATTTTACAACACTGGTCGAAGGAGAATGATGTGGTAGAAGATCTTGCTGCTCTCAGGAAAGACCTAGAGAGCTTACAACAAAAAGGTTAGTTGTCGCAAGCCTTCGTTTTATATATTTGCTTCTTATTGTGGAGCGATGGCCAAGTTATATAGCAGCTTCTGATATCGGGAGGTTTAGTTGTGAAGCTCTAGTCTATGTCGTGGTGCCGTGGACTTGGTGAAGACAATGAACTCATTGTATCTCTTGACTCCATCGGGTACATAAATATGGAACGGATGAATGCTGGAGGTCACCTGTGCGGGGGATAGTATTCCATTCAGGCTAGGATGGAATATGTAGCAATGCGCCAGTCGTTTGATTGAAACTGGAGAAAAGCGGCGGCGCTGTAGATCAATTGGTTTATGTGCTGCGTGTGTAATAAGATTAAGGCTCGCTTCAACAGTTTCCTATCTCTGACTTAGTCACTTAGTTGCGAACCCTTAGTAAATTGTCATTTTCATAGGTGAATGCTTGTTCTTTTGTCTCACGATGGAGTTACCTTGAGAGCTGATCGCGACGTTTCGATTGCTATTACTGTTAGTCTTCATCAAGCGGTGAATTGTATCATTGTATCAATGTCGACGGCTTCTTACAACATCTCAATAATCAGCAGCCTACCATTCGTTTAACCATGGAAACAGAGAAAGACAACACTATCCCTTTTCTCGACTCGTCAGTTACAAGGGACTCAAACGGCCTTCTCACTACCAGTGTTAATGGGAAACCCACCCACACTGACCAATACCTGGCCTATGATTCACACCATCCTCAGTAAGGTAAGCGTGGTATTGTTAAATATCTGCATGACCGAGCCAGAAACCGGATCACTAGACCATCAATAATCTCCAAAGAAAAGAAACACTTGTCGTCAGTTCTTGTTTCTAACGGATATCCTTCCTCGTTTGTGCAAAAGATCACAAAGACAAAAAGACCAACAGTCAAGGAAGAACACACGCAGTATTTTAAATCTATCGCGGTTTTACCCAAAATCAAAGGTGTGTCGGAGGTTCTTCGCCGCAGCCTACAACAACAAGGCGTACGCACTGTTTTCAAATCTGACACAACTCCAACCTCGTTCCCAGGGTCTCTCTTCTTCCCGCCCCCTGGAGCGAGAGAGAGAAAGACCCTGGCACAGGCTGGTCACGTGTCTCCCAGAATAAAAAAATTCCCCACTAGGGGTCCCTGTTTCTTGAAATTTTGTCACCAAACGTTTTTGTCAACCTCAAAATGATGCTGTCTTCGGCGGTTGAGATCCGCTTTATTTTTTTAGCAGCCTTCACTTTGCGATCGTAGCTACTGGAACATAAATCTCAAACCAAAACAAGTCAAGTGCCTGGAAGTAATTTACTCTGGAATATATACTATCGGTGTACTGCCAACAGTATACGGAAGATCGATCATCTTCCATCTTTTACCCGGGCTTTTCTTGGACAAAATCAACTCTCGATCGACACAGACAGACTCGCCAATTCATCTCGTTATTGTCGTCGTTTCGCCGTTGAACTCTCTGATAAGCGACCAGATCAGAGGAAATAACGAAGGAAAAGTCAAAACGGCTATGCTTAATGTAAGAAAGGCCAAAGACAGCGACAATCTAGAGCTGGATGACACGAGCGAGACGAACTCTTCGTGGCTAAAAGATACGAAATACGATATAATTTTCACTTCTTGTTATAATTTTATAATTTTCACATCTTTCACATCAGTTCTTCCGCAGTTGCAAACAAATTCTTGGAGTGCGAGATATCTCCTACAGACTTGCAAAGCCTACAGTAACTCGTATTTAAATTATACGTGACTAGAAGCCGCATAAATCTTTTTTGCAATTTGGCGTCTGAATATTCGAAATTTGACCTCTCGCGGGTACATTTACTTCGCGGAAACACAAACCAGATCTGTTATTTTTTATGCAAATATTCTCCGTTCCCTAGTAGGCTAAGTACAACCAAACTCCCGACTTGGCAGCCCCTCCCTCAATGTTTTCTTTTGTAATCTCCCAGATTCTGGGAGACACGTGACCAGCCTGTGCCAGGGTCTTTCTCTCTCTCGCTCCAGGGGGCGGGAAGAAGAGAGACCCTGGGAACGAGGTTGACACAACTCTTAGGTCACACTTGGTGCGACTTAAAGATGTCCTTGACTCTAATAAACAAGATGGTGTTGTTTATAAGATTCTTTGCGAATGCGGCAAAGTGTATATCGGGGAAACAGGGAGATCGATGATTGAAAGAATAAAAGAACACAAAAGAGACATACGGCTTGCTCGTACTCAAACCTCCGCGGTTTCGGAACATGCTAAAAAGACCGGGTACTGTCCAATTTAGAACGAGGTTAAGTTTATCGACCGTGGCCCACAATGGTAGACCCGTAGGATTAAAGAGGCCATCCACATAAGACTTCATCCTGATAACATCAATAGTGGAATCGAAATTACTGAAGCATGGATGCCAACAATCAAGAAGCACAACAGCCGATCGATAACAAATCGGACCTGTGAGGGAACAACGTCTATTAGGAATAATGATGAGGATCGAAATGCACCAATAGCAACAAAACAACGTGCTACATAAAGCGACACGTAGCCTGATGAAGACTAGCAGTATTTAGCTGTCAAAACGTCGCGATCAACATCTCAAAGTGACTCCATCGTGAGACAAACGAACAAGCGTTCACATATCTTGTCTATCTTACACACCACGATGAACAACAATCACATTTTTAATAACATTGTCATTTTCCTTTTACCTGGATAATTGATTGTTATATATATCGAAGGTTCAGGTATGATGATACGTGTAATTCTGGGTACCTCCCGAAGCTACAATGTTCTTGTATCATATAGGGTTTTGGTGCTTTGGGTTGCATGTAAAAAGTTGTTTGAGTAAACCACTTCTACCCAGTGAGAGGACTTATCGAGTCAATTGCAAGAAAATCGTCTATTACTGTATCCTTTACTGATTTTATGCCACTTTATTTTAATTTACTGTCACCAGATTACATGCTAACAAAAAGAGGGCAGATGCATATCAGGCACTTAAGAAAACTTGCAACCAAGATATTGGGCTTACAGTGCGTGAATGCCGATTCAATGAACTATTTCGTGCGCAAAATTCAAACTCTCTGCAAGTCTGTGTTGAGGGACTGTTGCGTCGAATTGGAAGGGTCTATCGAAGACGTGTATAGAGCAGCCTCGTCCGAAAGTTACGCAGAGTTTCTCATCCATTCCATTGAAATTCATCGTTCACTTCCCGAAGATATTGCAAGAAAATATCAACAAGTATGTTCATCGTCTGAAAAAGCCATCATCAAAACTTTTCTGATCATTGTTCCCTACCTTATTCAAAACATTAAGGATATTTTTGTTAATGAGGGCATTTCAGAAGTGCCGCAAAATGGCTTAACGGGATTGCCAAAGGAAAAACGAGATGACTTTGTGTCTCGTGTTCGAAATGCTGAAGGGAACAAAAGATGTCACGATCTTGTATATGAGTGTTGTAACATTCTTGAGCAGCTGTGCCTGAAAAATGACGACAAGCTGCCAACCGCACAAATTGAAATATGGGGCGACACTGCGGGAATTCACCCAATGCTGAACTTTGTAAAGCCGTTTTTTCAGCACTGCCGTCAAGACGTTAGGTTGCACAATAGATTAGATCTGTTTTCGCGACGTCAAAGAGACATCATGGTCAACCACGAGGACATTGATGAAGTTTTTGTGCAAGATTTGGCCAATCTTTTACTGAGTCTAATTCATTTTGCCAAGTTTGATCCATCAAAATTGGTGAGATTTGAACTGAATGACTCAACAACTTCTTTTTTGACCTGTACCCGTGAGAACGTAAGGTATGACGAACACGAACACACATACTCTCAGGTGTTCCACATCAAGAAAGAATCGGAAGGCCAGCTTCAGCTTCACGCAATCGCACGTGTTTACATCAATGGAAAAATTTGTAAGAAAGGAACATTCCAATCAGGAATCATGCTGAATCCTTCTTGTGAGGAAGCGTTTCATGAATGCAGTAACCATTTCGATGACGTCACAGTAGTAAAGCTGAAAGACAATGATTCGAAATATCTTCCAGTGGTCTTTTGTGCTGCGCAAAAGGAGAAACTTTCAGAGTTACTAGACGTCAGAACCAGTCTAGAACCAGTCGGAAGTCACACAATACCACCTTACGATGCGAACTGCAACTACAAAGGCAGGAGCAGTTGTTAATCTGCGCTTGGTTTACAAATGGGGGTCTGATGCAGTTTTTCTCGAGAGTAAAGACTTTGTGACTTTCGCCGATGTATCCACTGGGTGCGTTTGTACACAAGAAGTACAAGTTGCGGGTAAGTTAAACTTATATAGCTCAAGTTCGAATCCATGTATTCATTTGTCTCGCCTTTTTTGTTCACGCGGTAGTTACGGGTACAACTCTATATATAGATATATATCTCGGAAAACATAAATATAGATCTGAAATTGTCGGTATTGCCAGATTCGCAGGCTTTGTCCGTCACTCTTGAAAATGTTAGGTTATTACTGAATTTACTTTGGCCATCTCCGCATCATTCCTAAAGGTAATTGAAGTCCTGACAAATTAGATTTATTGAAAATAACTCCGACTCTTAAGGACTCTGCGTTGCGGAAACCAATCATGGTACCTGAAGGTGCTCATCATTGCGGAGGTTGACTGCACGTGTAGCCTGCGCGCAGACGTCTTCTATCTCGTTTTTTCGTTTTTTGTACGTGTTTGGATGACGGGAAAACTTGATTTGTTTCAAAAATCGTAATTGGACAATCTTTGACGTATCTTGAAATGTCAGTAAAATTACTGACATAAACTTCACTAAATTTACTAATGTATCGGTTTTGGTGAATCTTTGTAGAGGTACCATCTCTAAGACGTTCATATTTATTTAATCCAAAAATACCACAGCCACTTGTACATTCGTTGAAAATTGCTCTTCAGCATGTTGCTATTAGGATACACAAGGTTGCCTAGCAACTCGCCTTTTAATGAAATAGTAGCCTTGTAGTATGTATGTGTGCGTACACATGAGTGCAAATTTGTTACCTTTCGCTAGTTTGTATGTGTATCTAACTGTAGCTGTATTTTGCAGAAAATCAATAAAACGTTGTCTTAAAAGAAACGTGTGGGCTCTATTGGGACAAACCATTCCATCTTCAATCGGTCGGCTTTGCTTGGCAATGGAACACAACCTTACTCTTTCAGACTGTATAGCAGGGAGACCGCATCTTAGACTCGAATGAGTTTTGTAAACGAATAGTTTCACAGAGTTTCTTCCTTCTTTCTTTCTTTTATTTTGCTAGATTTGAGCAAAGAGAGGATCCTGGTTGACCAGCAACTTACCCTGGCCGCAGACAAGCAACCAGAAGATGGCAACAGCATACGAGAGAACAATGTTGCATCACGTGACATGCAAATCTTGATAAAGATGATGAATGAAACAAAAATCGCATTAACCGTGAAACCAAAAGATTCAATTCTAGATGTGAAGAAAAAAGTTCAACAGTTGAACGAGTGTCCACCTGACCGACAACGTCTGGTATTCACTGGAAAGAAACTGGAAGACGACCACACGCTAAGAGACTACAATGTTCAGAGTGGGTCAACTCTAAGCTTAGTGCTTCGTTTAGTCTTCCCTTGGAAGACGCCAGCTGAAACGATTCTCAAGGAAGTCTAACCGACTAATTTCATTAAGAACTGAACATGAAGGCAAAAGTTTAAGACACTGAAGGTATTCCACCACTCCAACAACTTCCGTTTCTTTGCAAGCGGGCCACTCGAGAGTTATCGTACTTTGAAAGACTACTTCATCCAGACAAAGTCAACTCTGCCCTTGATTGCTGTGATATTCGTGAACATACAGACTGGAAAGACGATCATTTTACTTTTCTCCCTGAAGTGTTCTTAGAAGGAGTAAAACAGTTTATTCGCACAAATTAGAAGGGAATTTAACCTGACAAGCAGGGTCTCGTGTTTGAAGGCAGGGAGATAACAGTTGTACTCTGGAATATTAAAATAGAGCGGTTTTCAGTTGAGTCGGTCGGTCGAAAGTAATTTCGCGATTGCTTTGATGTTTGTTTTTGTTTCAGATATTTTATTCAAACTCACTTTATGTACAAAATGTATCACCCCAATGTTTTGCATTAATTACGCTTTGTAATAAGGAGGGAGGGGATTCGTGGTGAGGGGATCTCCGGTCAGGAGAAAGCATAAGAGATGGCAAGTGTGCCTGCAATTCTGAAGAATCCAGATCTTCTCTTTTCCTCAGAGTATCGCTAGCTCAATAAGAGGACATAAATTATGTATCTACTAGTTTGCCGACGTTAGGGAGGATTTTAAGGTTTTAAGAGATAGCTGCGTTTTTGGCTATTTTGGATGCTTTTACACAGCAGAACGTAGTAAAGAACAATGACAGTAGGAACAATGTAGTCATATTCATGGTTTAAATGCTTTTTTATACAAAAGAAATATTTTTTACATTTAAAGAATTAAAAAAATTCGTGATAATATTAATCTCTGATACAATGTTATTTCAAACGTAATGCATCTTAAATGTATATTAATTAAAAAATAGTAATCAAGACAGGCAGACAGATAAATATTTTACCGTAGAATTCCGAAACTAACGGTCCCCGGTCCGTTACTTACACTATAAATAAACATTTATAGTGAAAATAATTAAAAGTATATTAATATATCTTAATATATCTGAGTATTAATAAAAATATTTACATTAAGTATATCCTGCTTGCTGGTGCTGGTTGACACCTAAGGCCAGTTGACATACAATATTCAGTTGCCCCTTATTTTCTGTTCAAAATGGCGACTTACTTTTTATATGTTCGTTAGTTGTATGTTGTTCGCCTTTTAACTGTGTATTTTGTACTGGTAACCAGTGCCAACAATGTGACACTCGGTGTAACGGCGAATGGCGGCACATATGCAATGAAGTCCATGACGTTAAAACAACAACTTAAAGGCGTCACTGAATGACTCACAAGTATCGTACAAAATAAACATCACATGCATCCATAATATATATAGATAGGCTGAGCCTAACAGCGTGGCTCTGTGAACAAGCTTAACTAAGGTGAAACTTAACTAAGGTGAAAGGTCGGAAGCACAAGAATTAAGATTGACGAAGGCAATTTTTCAATTTTAGCAATTCTCAAAAACAGTATTACGCGACCGTCTGCACAGTACATTTTTATAGACCGTACAAAAGTTCACAAAAACAACTTTTTCTCCGTCTAGAATAACTAGTACGACTACTTTCCGAATAAAATACACTTGTTGCTTGTCAAAAATTACCCGAGAAACTGATTTGAAAATCAAAATTGCAACAATACACAAACATATTTGCATAAGGCGATGCGAGTGAAGATAGAACTGTGCTATAAAATCAAAGTCTTGTTTTGTTCACATAAAATCGCTTTTCATTCCATCTAATGAATGAACAAACACATAAAAATGGACAACACAATCTTCTTTCGAAAACATTTTTTGAAATCTCCATTAGTTTACGTTTAAAAGCAAAACGCGTACCATTTATAGCTCATCGAGTTCAAGCTTTCTTCGATGAAATTCAAGAAATCGATACAACTGAATTTAAGCACGTTTTAAAATCAATTCTCCGAAACTAACAATAACACAAAGAAAAAGTCACCCACAGATTGATATCAACATAAATTCTCATCGCAAAAATGTAATTGTTTTTACCTCGCTTGCTTGGAAATTCAAATCTCCGCTTCTGGTTCTGAAATCCGTAAAAAACAAACATCTCCCGCATTGATAAAAACGTAATACATGAAGTTCCTCGAAGCAAGATTTTATCCCTAAAAGCTCGTCTTTTTCCACTAAAGCGGCTTCTGAGTATCCCTTAATTAGTATCCTTGTCTTGAGTAGCAAACCGCGAAATATTCAGGGAAATAACGCCTTTAATTTAAACGGTTTTCTCCGCTTAGTAAATTCACAGCAAAACATCAAAGTGTTTTTCCAGCTGACGCGTGACATTCGGCCGTGTAACTGCGCGAAAAACAAAACCTCACTTTGGTTTTAACGTGACGTCGTACGCGCATGTTTTGCGACGTCATACGCGCCCGCGAGCTAGTCCTGTGCGACGGCGGCGCCGATTTCCCTTTCGTAAACAAGCGATGCCATTTGTAACGGTCGATGCCATCATTAGCATTCATTGGTAACCAGGCCTTTTGTAATGGTCGATGCCATTTCTCTCTAGTGTATGCCTGGATTGGGATGAAAGTAGGCTATCATTATTAGATAAAACTGGGTTTAGGTAAAGCGATTGTTAGATCTAAGCTAGATTCGCGGTTAGGTAAGATTTAGGGTTAGGGTGACCCGTTATTGATATATATTAAGAAAAGCACCTTTTATAGTTAAAATTTTCTTGGGTTTGCCGGATCAACCCAGTGGTCTAGTGGTAAAGGAGAGATGCTAGCATGTAGAGGTTCCGGGTTCGATTCTAGGTAATTTATAGCACTTTTCTTTTTCTGATAGAAAAAAATCTAAAATTGGTGAAAAATTTTCTTAGTGTCGCTAAAATGGCATCGCTTTTTTGCGAAAGGGAAAATTGCGAGGGCGGCGAAGGGCGGCGGGCACACGCGCGCCCGCGAAACATTCCGCTAGCCATGACCATGAAAAATGACGGGCATAGGTTCTATGAGTATGGGGCTACGCGAGGGCCGAAGGCCCGCAGAGCTCCGCTAAGAATTGCGGCGAAAGAAATCGATTAACGCGAGGAAAACCTTAACAAAACGGGTGACAAAACACTTGAGAAACTTGAGGTTATTTCACGGTGGCCTCGTGTACGCCAATGACGAGGCCCCCGTGCGCATGCTCCTAATAAAACAAAGGGGAAACCCGCTGGTCTTTCTACCAGCAGCTAAATGGCTCCCCAAAATGTATGTCTTGCCTTACATTATACCAATCACGATAACAGATTAACAGATTGACCGCGGCGAAATATAGAGGCCTAGGAACTAGGCAAAGTTACTTGTATGTAAATTAGCCTGACTGGCCTCGTTAGCATGTGCAAAGCGAAAACGTATTTTCCAGAAAACGTTCATAAAAGTTCAGGCTCTTCGTCGTGGAATCCCGGTCTCTAACATTGCGCCTCCAAAAGTAGAACAAACTTGTTGACAGGCCTTTTGAGCGACCCTGATAGCGTTGCCTTCCGTATTCGCCCGCCGACTCACATGACACCGTCGCTGTCTTGGAAGGGATCTAACGTGCGAAGCGTACTTGTTTTCTTCAGCACAGCCTTCTTCTCCTTTTCCACTTCCCAGCTACCGTACTTAGCGTTCGATTGAACGATTTGGAGACTTCTTATTTCCGATGGAAACGCTTGTCTTTGTACTTGTTTTATGATCTCCACTTCTGCTTCCTGTAAGTTGGCGACGTTAATTTCTGCACTTGCGGGGGTGTTGCTGACACACCCTTGTTCTGGTGTTCCAGCACTGTACTCTTTCCCTTTAGACGCGACCTTTCGTCTGAGCTTTCTCTTGTACCTAAGACATAGTGCGACAGCTACCTTTGGTTTGTACCAACTTGAGAACCTAAGAAGTCTCTCAACTATGACGTCACTCTCTTTCACTACACATGTGTTAACCTTAGTATTCTTTACTTCTGGGGAATCTGGGTCCACATTGTTTTTGTATGTCTCTTCTTTCAGCCAACTGCTTGTAGGTTTTTTAAGGAAGCCAGGACCTTGGATCCATTGTGATTTCTCAACAAATTCTTTAGGTGACATACCCCTTGAACCTTCGTCTGCAGTATTTGAGGTGGTGTCTACGTATTGCCACTGTGGTGGGGGGGGGGGGATGATCATGAATGAGTTGAACCCTGTTGGCCACATAGACGTGAAATCGTCTGGATTCGTTACTTATAAAGCCTAGGACGACTTTACTGTCCGTCCAATAGTAATCCTCAATGTTCTCATACTCTAGCTCATCCTTTAGAACGTCACCAATCTTAACAGAGACTGAGGCCGCAGCTAACTCTAACTCTCGCGCTTTTCCCATAACAAAAGAGACATGTACTTTACCGTGTTCGTCTTCGAGCCTTAAATACGAGCATTGTCCGTAACCACACGTCGAAGCATCAGACATACAGTGGAGTTGTGTCGACACAATCTTTCCAAACACCGAGGGCTTAAAGCTTCTTGGTACTTTCAAATTTTCAAGTAGGTAAAGTTCATTTCGGCTTCTTTCCCATCTGCTGCGGGTGGCATCGTCGACTGGCTTATCCCAGCTATTAGTGTGACAGATGTCTTGCGAAATCTTCTTTCCGACAAGTACTACAGGAGCAATGAAACCTAATGGATCATAAATCGAGCTGACAGTCGATAGGATGCCTCTCCGCGTGCAAGGCTTATCCTTAAGTTCAATCCTGAAGTTGAACGTGTCTGACTCAATACACCAAATAACTCCTTACGCTCTTTCTATGGGTAACTTGTCCTGGCTAAGTGCGAGGTCCTTTACGTTTTCTGCTCTGTGTTCTTGAGGGATTGAGCTAATGATGCGCTCTGTGTTGCCCACAAACTTGATTAAGTTAAATCCACCATTTTGGCAAACTGCTTTGGTAACCTTGGCTAGCTTAATAGTTTCATCTTCGGTGCTTGCCGATTTGAGAACGTCGTCCACGTAGAAGTTCCTTCTAAGGGTGTTGGCTGCTTCTGACCCTTATTCATCTTCGTTGTCGTCAGCAGTACGTTTAAGTGCATAATTAGCGCATGCAGGGGACGATACTACACCGAACAAGTGCACTGTCATGCAGTACTCTTCGGCCTCTTTCTGTAAATCTCCGTCTGGCCACCACAGAAACCGGAGAAAACTTTGATCCGCCTTCCTTAATCTCACTTGGAAGAACATTTTTTCAATGTCTGCTATAAAAGCATACTTCTCTTGTCGGAACCTGGTAAGAACACCAACTAAGCTACTGCTGAGATCTGGTCCCTGGAGCAATTTGTCATTCAAGGAGTGTCCTTCGAATGAGGCCGAGCAATCAAACACCACGCGTATTTTCGTTGGCTTTTGCGGGTGATAAATTCCATGATGCGGCAGGTACCAGGTTCTGCCCAGTTGATCTTTGAAATCGTCATCCACCTTCTGAGCGTACCCTTTGTAAATGATATCAGACATAAAGCTGCAGTAATCCGTGTAATATTTGTCATCGGACATTAGACGTTTCTTGAGACTGTTCAGGCGCTTCTCAGCTTGTGTATAGTTATTTGGGAGCTGAACTTTATGTCTGCGCGCGACATTGCTATTCCCTTTTTCTTTTCGGAGAAGTCAAGTTCAAACATTTGCTCGACTGCCTGCGGTGTTATCTGTTCCTTAACCGTCCTTTGAGAGACTACATATCCACGCGGGGATGTGGTGTGTTGCTGATTAAGATGAATCCTATTGCACGTTAAGATGCTGCTCTGACAGGAAGTGTATAGAGGACCGTTTATGTACCATCCGAGCAGTGACCGTACAGCATATGGATCTGACTCTCCACCGTAAACAATTTCTCTTGGCCGCAGGGCACTTGGACAGTTCAATCCAATAAGAGGACCCACTTCAACAAGTAGTCTATCCCGGATGCCTGGGACAATTTTATTCATATATGCAGCAGCCCTAAGTTAATGAGGTTGGCTTTGTACAAACCGGTTTTGAATGGTTCGGTCAGGAGAGAATGAGATAAAAGCCGTAAACAGTCGACTCCCGATAACTCGAACCCTCGCTAACTCGAACCTCGCGCTAACTCGAACCAAAATCGATTTCCCGTGGATTTCGTTCATACATTTACTGTAATTTTACTGTCGGTAACTCGAACCCTCGATAACTCGAACCTCCCGCTAACTCGAAGTAATTTCCATTTCCCTTCAGGTCATTTTCTATATAATTTCACTCTCGATAACTCGAACCACGTTTGTCAAGACGTGACAAGTCAAAAAATATAGTACTGTAGAACAAAACATTGAATTTTTTTAAGCAGCCAAGTATTCTAGAGGTCAGTCCGTTTAGGATAGTTCAGATTGCATTAATCTTTGCCGATTAACTCCTTCTTTAAAATGTCAATCCATTTTCTGTGTCCCTTGAAGTTCAGTGTGCATGGCACTTGCATCCTTTCCCCATCTCCACGGTTAACTGCCTTGCCAGTCACCTGAAACTGAGTAATTCCATGAACTCTGTCGCAGTATCCTGACGTTGAACGTATCACCTGGTTTTCCCCCGATGTTTTGCATTGTTTTTTTTATTGTTACGTTACGTTCTGCTTGCACAATACATGTGTCAAGAAACATCTGATTACGTATTCCATTACATGTACAAACAATTATAATTAGATTTACAGTATTTAAAAATGTACTACGTTGTAAGAATAAAAGTGCACGTGCCCGGGTGCATGTGGTCACGGTTTTCCACTTACTTTATGGTCATTTGTTCTCAACTCCCGATAACTCGAACTCCCGATAACTCGAACCTTTTTCGATTTCCCTTGAAGGTTCGAGTTATCGGGAGTCGACTGTAGGTACAGGAGGGGTTTAATGAGATGCAGGTCTTGTACGTCTGAAGGAGTTTTAATAAAATTGAGTGTTTTAGAGAGAAGTGTATGGTGCGATGCGATATTACGTGTCCATCCAACCATCCGGGTGGTGGTTTCAATTTTAAGGCAAAAGAACAAAGGACGGCTGATGAACCAATGAGAATACACTAACGCCATGATCAAACCGGTTCATTCCAGTTTGTCTAGATGTATATTATTCAAAATGGCCACTCTCTAGAAAAACGAGTCAAACCGGTTTTGTTGGCCCTTATTAATATTAAGTATTCAAAATGGCACCCAGAACGATGCTTCCACAAAATGAATACAACACAATATCTGATATCACAATATCTGTCAAATATTTTTATTAAAAAAACAAAAACAATGATTGCAAACAGTTCTGCTTTGTTACAAAGAGTGCGATGTTTATGTTTATTTTACAAGCCATCTGCAATGATTTTCCAAGATTTCTTTGCCACTTTGATTTATCTATTCTGCTAAATTGTCTCTGAAGTGTTAGTCCAGGCATTTTGTAATCGCACCCGCTACTAATTGCAACAGAAGCTTTCTCATCATAAACCAGTTAGAAATAACCTATTTATGAATATACTAAAAGTCTCTAAAGATTCAAGCGTGGGAACACCTCCAAATACGAGCTAATACGATCAACGTCAAACTCGCTCTCTGCTGCAACATGGAAACGAGGCTATAAATCGAAATTCGCTGTTTAGCGCTTTTTATTTGTATAAATCGAGCCATTTTCCTTCAAAACTAAGAACATACTCTTAATACAATGATTCCAGGCCCTAATCTGGAAAAAAGTTCCCATAAAATAGTAACTTAGTAAAATGTTGAGTTATTCAAAGTTTACATTGGCGAGACAAAGTTTATTAATAATTAATAGTGACATTAACAAAACAACCCTATATTCTAGCTAGAGAGTCATAATTGTATTCTAATATACATATGCTATATAAGTTAGTCTTCCGAATCTTCACTTTCGTAGTCCAGGGCATTAGGATAATTAGTGCACGCAGACACTTTGCACTGGCCGCAGGCTGGAGAACACTGCATATCATTCTTGCGACAGATGCACCTCATAGTGCTACAGTCAGACAAACATTAACAGTTGAATCGGATTAACTGAAGAAGCGAGTCTGGGGCAGGCGGCAAGTCCGTCGCAACAGAAAATAATTGATTACCAGTGACTTTCCACCCCCAGTCCTCTAGCAATATTTCTGCATCCTCTCCTTGTCACTACTTTACTTGTAGATAGACGCGCAGGCTGTGAAATCAGGCCGCTGCTGCACTTGGGGGGAGATTCTGTGGCCGAATATGAGATGTCTTCGTTGCAAGTTTCTCGAAGTATCGCTGATACCTAAGACCGTCAAGACCAACCCCTGGCTTACCATCGAAAAGTGACACGAGTGCTTTTTCACCTGCAGCAACAACGTCAGATACAGCCGTATAACAGCTGAACACGTCGGCTTGCTCTCTGAAGTATGGCACATTCTCAAATTTCTTCAGCGTCGTTGCCTTGTTAACCCCATACAGGCGCGAAGTGGTGTCACATCCGGTTACGGCGTGAAGAAACAGAAGATTTCCGCAAACTTTTCCTACCCAGCTGATCTTTGACTTTCTTCATTTGCCAAACTCGTGCACCTCTCGCGTTTGCATTGCCTTTGGCTCTAGTCTAAAATAGAGATTACAGCCATCTTCGGAAGCATACACTGTAATAGCACAAGAAGACTAGCAAATCTCGAAGCGACGCTGGCGGCCTGCAATATAAGGTTAAAATGTCTTATTGCATTTTCTCTTTTAAATCATCAATTTTGGGGATAAAACTATTGGCTTTAAATATTTACTGTGATGCGTGCTCTGTGCAATGGGGGAATGGATATCTGACTCGGAAATCTCATCAGCTAATACAGACACTACAGTACTCTCATTACCTGAAATGACAAAATGCAGAAGAATCTGATGTAATTGTTGTCTGCTTTGGGTGACATGTAAAAGTGTATTGTATTAAGTTTACAGAATTAAGTTTATGCTCAATCTCAGTCTCTCTGTTTGCTGCAACTGCCCCGTTCACATCACAAATTGTGGTGTTTTCCTCAGAAACTACGATATAAAAAGGTCAAAGCCAGATATGCTTTATCGACAAAATAAATGGTTATTACCTGGGTGCTGTAGATGCGGTACAGGTACTTCCAAAGCGTCCGAATATAGCAGCGCATTCATAGCAGCGTCCACAATGAGGTGCGCACGCACTGCCCGTCACGGTGGGCACCGCTCAAGTTCGCCATTCATTTTGTTCAGCGGTTTCGCGCGCCATTACCGCCAAATTTCAAAATGGCGGCTTTTTTTTCTGGCGATCAAGTGCGCGAGATGGTCGCACAAGACGAACAAATGACTGTTGAAGAGGAGGAAAACGAAGAGGCTACTTTGGAAAGGAAAATGAGAATCTGTTTGGAGGAAGTTGTAACTTCCAACATTGACACAGAATTTTTTGTAAACTCGGGAGTACCAATGCTGATTTCCCTGTACGATATTAGCCGCCGGGGAGTAGCAGGGACTCCACAAGCTTCCCATCTCTTGAACTCGCGTATTTTCGCGAGTACGGTACTGCGATCCGAGACCAGGCTGTGGCTGGAGGCAATCTACAGACGCCTCGCCGGAAGACGACGTATTCGCAACCCATTTCAAGCGGAAATTACCCGCGATATCCCCCACGAGTTCTTAAGTGTGCTGTGCAGGGTCATCAAGAGCGTAGAGGGGTTTGGCGAACCCTTCGTCTCCATAGTCACGAAAAAAAAAACCGAAGTCGTGTCTTTCACCACATTGAGACCTGTTAAAGAACTGTTTTCTGTGCTTTCCGGGATGAGTGAGAGAGACGTGGTGCAATATTTTAAGAGGTCGTTGACAGGTAGGAAAGCGGGTAGCAAGGTGTCAGTCCTGGCTACGGATGAGAAGAACATGGCCTTTATATACAAATTACAAAAAGGCCAACTGGCCATTTCGTTCCATTTTGGAGAGTGGAATACGCATGGGTTTCCACAGCATAATTAGATCATAGTTAAAAAGACGGAAATGGTTATGAAACCCAGCAAGTTCTACAGTTCTATCTTTTTGTTCGTATTTTTCAACCATGACCGTGCACAGACCCTGGGGGGGGGGGGGGGGGTACTCCCTATAATGGGCTATACGGGGATGCTCCGTATAGCATTTGACAGTGAAACAAAAAGGTTGTGCACGGTCAATGTCATGTTCAACATCCATACTGTCTCCTTTGTCGGTCCCTTTGAAGTTTGCTGGACTTGCCATTCCTCTCTATTAACTATGATTAGATTGAGTGAATTTTCTGATCCTCGCAGTGATGCTATCAACAATTTTAAGCACAATGTCAGCAGTTCGCCACCAGGAGAGACTCTGTGGTAATGGCATTTCTTTTTTAATTTTTTGTTCGCCTAACAGCCATTATTGTGGGAAGTTGATTCAAATTCCAGATTTTTGGAATAAGAAATCCCATTTTCCCAGTCTTTCCAGGTGATAACCACTACTGATAATGCATTTACAATTCAATTGAGGGGTGAGATCGGACATCAGCGCATGTAAAGGCACCATTGACAGCCACTGTCAGTCGATTTATGATCTCACTCCACCCACCCACCCAACCCTATGAATGTGAACAGGACAGACCACAACTTTACACCGGGAACTCCATGCCCTACTCTTTGCGAACAGTGATGTGGGTTCTTTAACATCCCCTACCACTCTACAGACTGGCGCTTTGACAACTGAGCTAACAAGGAGACACTGACAAAGAGCCTGATGATTCTGGGCTCAAGATTGCACTATCAACAAAGAAACCAATCTCAAGCCAGAGGGTTCTGGGCTCGAAATTGCAAACAAACCTAAAAATTCAGGCTTGACATGGAATTCAAAACCTGGGACCTTGTGATACCAGTGCAATACTCTACTATTATTTGAGCTATTAAGCGAGATGCATCTATCCATGTGGCTCGGCAGCTCAGAGGACAGAGCATTGCACAGGTATCACAAGGTCCTGGGTTTGAATCCCACGACAAGCCTGAATTTTATTAGGTTAGGTTTTCAACTGCTCAAGTTGATAGCATCACTGCAAGGATCACAAAATTAACTCATATTACTTCTGCTATTATTTTCCACTTCCCATGCTAAGAGTAATTTCATGGTTATTAATCATATCAATAACAAAATTCTCAATTGATTGGTCAGCCGTGCCCCTATTTCTTAGGTAATAGGCATGCGGTCACATGGGTGACTGCACAGCGTTTTGTAATTGGAAAGCTGTAATTGGGCATCTACGTTGCGCGCGCGTCAATCAGTTGCACTTAAATGGGTTCTTTTTCACCGTTTTCCTCCTATTTTCAAGGTAAAGTCTGCATACAAGCCAAGTGGCCCATCAGGCCGGTACTTATCTCCGGTTTCAGTAGCATGAAGTGACAAAGGAGTATTTCTACTTCCCCCTGGATGGGATGCTAGTCCATCGCAGGGTTACCCCCCAGCATTTAATTCGCCGGTACCCATTTATACACTTGGGTGGAGATCGAGAGGCACAGTGAGAGTAAAGTGTCTTGCCCAAGAACACAACACAATGACCCCGGCCAGGCTCGAACCCGAACCGTCCAAATCCGGAGTTCAGCACACTGGCCATTAGCCTACCGCGCCTCCCTCAAACTGATAGAAAACATCCTAGAGTACAAAAGTCCACATAGACTTTTTAATCTTGAATTTTGTTATTGATGTGATTAATTAATAATTAATTTCATGTCGTACAATTCAGGGGTAATTGTACTCATAATTTCAAATTGTCCTCACACTATGCGCTCGGCCGATTTGAAATTACTCGCCTGATTACTCCCTGATCTGTACTCCACTCAGTCCAGTTTACTATAACTAATCATGATCATACACCTTATTCAAAAATGGCGGGCAATTTATTATTCTTTTATATGCATGTTAATTAGTCCTCTTTGCCTCATTTTCGGGTGGAAATTATTTTGTATTTTGCACATGCTGACGAGGCAACAAGGGCTAATTAACATACCGTACATATAAAAGAATAATAAATTGCCTGCCAGTTTTGAATAAGGTGTATAACAGACAACAGAGAATAAAACAAAAGTTCTTTATTTTGATACATTTATTACCTACAAGAGCAAACCAGCTCAAACAAGTGTCAATATTCTTTTTTGCTGAAAATTCAAAGTCCCCTATTTCCAAATTTAACCAAGTGGAGTGGATGGGTAACCTGTGCAGGGGAAGCTACTGAAAGAGGCCCTTACCACCCTCTGTAGATATTTCGACTTGCCTTGTACTTATTATGGTAATAAAATCTGTACTTGTACATATGTACAAGTGGACGTTCATTAACCAAGTGGAGTGGATGGGTGGCCTGTGCATGGGAAGCTACTGAAAGAGGCCCTTACCACCCCCTATAGATATTTCTACTTGCCTTGTACTTATTATGGTAATACAATATAAAATTTTTGTACTTTGCAACTATAGGAAATAGGGGACTATGAGCAGCAAAGAATTTCTTTCATATCACTGACTACAATGTAGGTTAAAAAATTACTAACTACATGCTGTAATAAAGCTTAACCTTCCTTGTTCAAAAGTCCTTGTCCAACAGCTTAGACATTCACTAATTAAATACTAAGCTAAAATGTCTGACCTTTCTTGGTCAAAAAGCTTATATATACTATGCTGTTTCAATAAATACCTTAAGCTAAAATGTCTGACCATTTTTTGGTCAAAAGTTAATGTCCAACAGCTTATATACATTCACTATGCTGTTGTTTCCATAAATACCTTTAGCTGAAATGTCTGACCATTTTTTGGTCAAAAGTTAATGTCCAACAGCTTATATACATTCACTATGCTGTTGTTTCAATAAATACCTTAAGCTGAAATGTATGACCAATTTTTGGTCAAAAGTTAATTTCCAACAGCTTATATACATTCACTATGCTGTTGTTTCCATAAATACCTTAAGCTGAAATGTCTGACCATTTTTTGGTCAAAAGTTAATTTCCAACAGCTTATATACATTCACTATGCTGTTGTTTCCATAAATACCTTAAGTTGAAATGTTTGACCATTTTTTGGTCAAAAGTTAATGTCCAACAGCTCATATACATTCACTATGCTGTTGTTTCCATAAATACCTTAAGTTGAAATGTCTGACCATTTTTTGGTCAAAAGTTAATTTCCAACAGCTTATATACATTCACTATGCTGTTGTTTCAATAAATACCTTAAGCTGAAATGTCTGACCATTTTTTGGTCAAAAGTTAATGTCCAACAGCTTATATACATTCACTATGCTGTTGTTTCAATAAATACCTTAAGCTGAAATGTATGACCAATTTTTGGTCAAAAGTTAATTTCCAACAGCTTATATATACATTCACTATGCTGTTGTTTCAATAAATACCTTAAGCTGAAATGTCTGACCATTTTTTGGTCAAAAGTTAATGTCCAACAGCTTAATTATACAGTCACGATGCTGTTTCAATTGAGTAACAGCATTAACAACATTGAGTAAATAAACTGTCTTTTGTTTATTTGGATCACCTGCAATTATTCCCTGATTACCACTGGCTTTCTTCTTTTTACCACAATAAAGCCCACTGCAGAAACTAATCAGAGGGCTATAAAACAAATGCCCTTTCCGGCTTGCTAATATATATCGGAGGATAATGCCCTTGGCTGAGAGATTGTCCTCAAAATTTGCCCTTGAAGCTTTGCTTCTCAGCCAACTGTTCATTTTTGTGACAATCTCTCAGCTGCAGCCATTATACCAAGGGGTTATCATTATACCTGATACCAAGGGGTTTGTTTACTGAGTAACCATACACAGAAACAAAGGAAAACAATAAGTCAAACACAACATGTACCTTCAATATGCTGTTGCCATGACAACCCAATATCCATAATGCTATTAAAGGGACACTGTCCAGGCTGAAATATCGTGTTGTCACGTGTTTGCTTGCTTTAAACTTGCATTATTATCCTCAAATAGGAAGAAAAAAATCGCCAAAAGTGATGGAAGCAAAGAAATATTGACTAAACCAACAAAATAATGACTTGAAAAGTCAAAATTTCACAAGAATGTCAAGTTTGATTTCTTGACCACCTGTCAATAGATCAAATTTCATGAACTGTAATCCACTTCAATCTTTCTAATCCTACACTAAATCCTCAAACTACTGCTTTTGTTTTGCCCTGTAGAATCTATTTATCCTACTAAGTTGTATATTTGGTGGCATTTGGCAATATAACATGTTATTTTGATGGGACAGTGTCCCTTTCATAATATTTAAAGCTGCATGTAATTAAAAGGCTGTGCACACTGTAGTAAAAGCAAAAAGTGAAGGTAAATTAACATAATGAACAGCACCATAGGAAAGTACTGCTTAATGGCGTGGGAATGGCCACACACAGGTCTCATCCACAGACTCACACTCACAGAATGATGTCACTTACCTACACAAACTGTATATGATAGAGAATAATTGAAGAGCGAAGTGGAAAAACATCCCAAGTGACTTTTCGGTTCATTTTTTTGTGCTCGAAAGTGCCTGAATTTTTTTATGTGGCCTTCAAAGTATTGAAAGAACACTGCTCTGCCCATGAAACAAGAATTTAATCGGTTCTTTTGTTTCTGTTTTGAACAGAAGACACTGACCACGTTTTTTGGCCATTGTTTTTTATTTTTGCTGGAAATACTAAGCAGAAACCAGCAAAAAAAAAACCTCAGCAGTGTGTTCTCTGAATAAATTGAAGGCCAAAGCAAAAATTCAAACTATCAAGCACAAAAAAAAGACCCGAAAATTCACTTAGGACGTTTTTCCACCGCGCTCTTAAATTTGTTTTACTGTGATCTAACACATACTGTACCGTCTAAATCAAGTTCTTTCCCTTCTTAATACTTGACTCGATTCTGGATCGCAGATTGTTAGAACACAGTCTGCACTTCTCATCTGTCGACTCTTCCTTTTGAAGCCCACAATAACAAAATACTGGATCTGAATTGATCACCTGCTTAGGAATGTAAGAGACGGTGGAAGTATTTACATTAGAACAATTATAGCCTTTCTCTCTCAACCACACAAGAGAAACAAATTCATGAAGAAAGATCTGTTCCCATCTGGAATGAAACATTGTGTTCTGACTGTACTTTGATATGAACACATGCTTGGCCTCTCTCCCTTCCATAGAGTTAAGACCAAGGCCAAGCCCATACTTTCCCTTCATGTTCTCGGTGTGGGCAGGTACAAGATGACCAATGGTCCAGACTGTGGGATTTACATAAAAGAAAATGGCATTTGCTCTAAAGTAGTTTGTGCAGAGGGTTTTCAGTTCACTCACCTGTTCACCTGAAATATCTAGGCGACTGAACAGAGACACGCAGTCCCTCAAACAAAGACAAATATAAGCAATGACATGGAGAATCGTGGCCTTTCTACCAGTAGCATTAGCACTGCATTCAACGGCTGAAATCAATGACATAAAATGTAACAAAAACAGCCTAGAATCCTTCCCTGTGAAGCAATAATCAAAAGATTTGCCATTAGCCTTAGTATCGTCAAACCATTTAGTAACCTTTTTGGCAAACCTGGACAAACCACATTTACGCATAGCTGTAATGTACCTGTTAAAAGGAGACCGTGCAGGCACCTCTGAAAAAGAATTTACTTCATCATTTAGTTCTGACATCGCAATTACTTCATTTAACAGTTGTTGATGAGCTCGTGCACAAGCATTATTCTTCAAGTGCAGTGGATCTACGTGTGCCCGGTCAATTAGCTTACCCACAACTGGCTCAAATTCCTGGCGGCTGTGCTTTTGCGCGATAAAAGATGTCATTTTCGATCGACGAGTGGATGCAGCCATATGCTTCTTTGCCAGGGACTTTTTCAAAGTAGCAACCTGCTTAGCAACATTTATTCTGGTCTCATATTTCCATGGCTTCCACATTTCCTTTCCAGTAAATTCAAATTTGCCATCAAGTTTGTTCATAGTGTCACTGCTGACATCTGCAAAGGTTGAAAAGTACATTGCAGCATTCGATAATTCTCCAGCAAGGAATGACAACATTTTCATATCATTTGGTAATTCAGAAATTATAAATTTAACATCAATGGAGGTGCCATTGCAGTCTAAAGGAAAAGTACTCTTCTCTAAAACACTGATATCACTTACAACTTTCTTGAGAAAGCGTGAAACTGGAATGCAATCCTCCTTCCAATTTGCCCCGAACAGAAGATAGTTCTCATTACTGCTGAGGACTCCTCTACCAATATTCAGGAAACTGACGAGCCAGGCACAAGCAGTATCGTCCTTACCAAATGGGGCTCCGTCACCACCAAGAGAAACATGGAACGTGTTAACTTCGCCTTGAAACCATATCAGCTTATACCTGCTCTGACAAAGATAAAATTTAGCAAGGCAAAGCAACAACTCTTTTATGTCCCGATACATACCATCCACTTTCTCCTCTTCTGTAAGTCCTTCACACAGTGTATCCCTGACACTATATAGTTGACCAATGTCAATAGACTTAATGAAAGGCATAAGCCTATTGTATGGGACAAGCCTTGGGACAGGACAGAAATTAACTGCAATGCGCACAGCCTTAGCTTTGAACTATTTCTTTTATAACTACTATCCCTGTATGTAGCCCGATACTTTCTTTTCCCCATAACACCCCCACTATAGTATACAGCAATGCTTCTCAGCATATTTTCATCTGAATTTTCATAAACTGTTAGACTCTTTTTGTAAATCTTAGGTATAACCCTATGCGTTATCTTTTTACTTTTAGAAAAAATACCAACCAGAATCTTATCAGAACATTTCTTCACAGAAGTACTACACAGGCCTACTTCACCTGGTACTCGGCCATTCTTTTCATTGCCTCCTCCGTTAATCTGACATGCAGCTTTGAACAATTCTGATTGTCTCTTTCTTTCTACTGATGGACTTAAGCTGTGAGCCAGATCTGTTGGGTTTTTCTTTCGTTCATTTATTGACTTAGCTGGGAGATACTTGTTAGCTTCCTTCCTATCTGCCCTTAGCTCATGGTGTATGTCCTCTACCTCTTCTACCTCTCTAACTACTTCCTCTACCTAAACATTAAGTCGCTTACTATCAGTCTAACATAACAATAACAATAACAACAACAATCTCTATTACCCTTCAGAATTGCACGCTTCATTTACAAAAATAGTTTAAAAAAAGAAAGGTACATCAAATAAGGATTTACCGTACATGTAAAAGGTTTAAAGCCTTGGAATTAAACAGTGTTCTCAATTCAAGACCCTACAACAATTTTCAGACAGCAGTATGATATAATTATCCAGAAAAATGACAATGATTTGTAGTACCTTTGTTTCCAAACGTTGCAACTTTGCTTTCTTTGCTCTCAACTCTTTTTTCATTTCCGTAATCTCCAAGTCCTGAAGGCGGATTTTCTCACTCAACTCTTTTTTCTTTTCCGTTATCTCCAAGTCTTGAAGGCGGAATTTCTCACTCAACTCTTTTTTCTTTTCCGTTATCTCCAAGTCTTGAAGGCGGATTTTCTCACTCAACTCTTTTTTCTTTTCTGTAATCTCCAAGTCTTGAAGGTGGATTTTCTCAGCTTGCTTTACTTTTTCCTTCCTTTTTTGCGTTTGTAATGCCATAAAAGCCCCCACCTGAAATCTGTTGTACTTTCGCTTCCTTGAACCAGCATTAGACATGTTGGCATGTAGGTGCTTAGTGACCATGTATTCAGTAGATGCTGTTGTAATAATCTGACCGTCACATGCTCCCTGATGTCAGTGGTGAGCTGGTTGGGTTAGTGAGTTTAAAATCAAGGTGCGTCAGCTTGTATGTTCATTTAATGCAAAAACAGTGCAAGGTCTTTAGGCTGTTTTACCATGATTTTATTTGAGTCTTTTTATTAACAACAGCACAATGAATGTGTGAACTATTCCATAAAATATCTGTTGGAACAAGAAGATCGCATTAATAATTTTTGTATGCCTACGTAGTTATCATTAATTATATATAGAAGACGTGTACAACTGTTTACATTTTATTTTGCTAGTTCACAGAGTTTAATAACTTTATGTTTACTGACTTAATCTGACACAGTCACAGTTATTGATCTCTGTTTAACAATATAAATCGCAGAATTATAGTGTTAGTCTTGAGTCAAAACTCAGCGCGCACGATTCTTTCTTGAGAAAGTAAAAACATACGATCAAAATTTCATCCACTGTGAAGCTCATGAAAGCAAAATGAAAAGATTTTACCAGAATCCGACAAAAATGGTTAGTATTTTCAAATCGGAGAAATGGAGAGTAGGCTTTGATGTCAAGAAAATCAAAAATACTTACCCATGTTTGGTACCAAAACTGAGCTCGCACAAAGATCTTCAAAGATGGCTTCTCCGTTTTCATCATTTATCCACCAACAGCTTTCTGGGCCTCAGTGCTGGTGTGTAGCTGAGACCTTGACATGCCAAATTATGCTATGGTTGAACGACTGTGTGCTTGCACTTTATTAGCTGAACTTTTGATATATGCATGAGACCTTGACTTTGTATCCTGGTAAGAACTATTTTTAACTTAAATGTTTGTGAACTGTTGTACTGTGACTTGACCCTACACAAAAAAAAAACATATACTTAATTTATTATTGATGTATTTAAGCTTATATACAGTTTAGCCCTGATCAGTATGTCTTTTAAAGATCTACCCCTTTCGTAAAACCAACTAAAGTACGTCCTCAGACACCACCTGTAATCACACACTTCTTTTAATGCTCTTAAGCAAATAAGCTTAAGGTTACATGATGCATGTAAACAAAATCAAGTTAAGCTTAAATTGCAGAATGGTACTGTTTGATAGGTCTTAATGGGTCCCTCGCGTCGTTCGGCAAGACGTCTGAAAATGGAACGGTTGGTCTCTGTTCGACAATAATCACAAAATTACACAGTTAAACTTGAGTAAACCCTCAGGGTGCACGTTCCTTTCTTAAGAAACTAAAAACATACGATCAAAATTTGACCCACTCTGAAAGCTATGAAAGCTAAATAAACAGATTTTAACAGAAACAGACGAAAATGAATGAAGGTGAAAAAAACACTTTTTCGAATCGGAGGTATCGGGACAAAAAGTGGCTGAAAAAGCAAAGCTGTGATGTCTCGAAAAACAAAGATACCTACCCATGTTTGGTACCAATCGAAAGCTCTTGCAAAGATCAGCTGCCAACCTCACTGGGCCTTCTGGGAGGTGCTAAAAAACGCCCTTGACGTCCCTTGACGGTCCTTGACCGCTCTGCTTAATTCGCACCCAGTCTTCCAAAATCAGACCGCGTCCAATATGGCGACCAGTCACGCGAATGTCAAGCGATTTTGAGTGAACCTGTGCCCACCGTGCGTGCAATAGCCTTTCCGGTCATTAGACGCATATATCAGTTCCAAGACTTCGGACCCCGCCATCAGTAGGCCAATACTTCCGAGAAAGCTCATCTCCGCGTGAAAAGCACCAATACGCACGATCACATTGCGCAAAACGCTGTTAGCTGGTTCCGTCTGTATTATATTAAAGGCCTCTAACCACAGGGGCTGATCAAACGTGATGATTGAATTCGTAATTCCGTGTTGCTTAGCATGCTCAGAAACAAAGTTCATGGTGGAAGAGTAGACGTGACATTGCTCGGATTCATATCAATCATAGGAAGAAACATAACAGAAGACTTGCCCTGGTGGCTTCCTTGGTGAACAGATTGCATCATGCCACTCCAAGATGGGCGCGGGGTGCCAAACAGTTGAGATACGGTCCACAGGACGTTGAGGTTAGCAGTGGGGTCTTCCGCTCGTACAAGAACCAAGTCTTTATATTTGATCTCCACGTTCACCTGTCTGGGTCCACATGGATGTAGTTCTACCCTTCCAGTTGTTGAGATTCTTCTGCAGTAACTTTGCGTCGCGGGACATCACGATTGTGTTTGGTGCCAGATGTAAACGACTGCAATCATCCCCATACCGTGGAAGGTGTTATTGACGTCGTGTGTCCTAGTGTTATGGTCAACGTTGTAGGCCGCGTACTGGACAAACTTGCCATTAAAAGAAGGTATATTAGTTCCCTGGCCAAGCGCAGCATTCTGGTTGAACATTTGCACTTCTTGGTTATGATGAATGAAATCCGTGGCAATGCAAGGTGCCAATAAGGAAGCGCGAGGCAAAGTTGTGGTGCAACTGAACTGCAAGCCGATCTGTAAAGGCGCGACAACGACTCGTGGCCGCGCAGCTTAAACAATGGCCTGCCCGATTGACGCTACCTTCAACGAGTTGTTTGTTTCTGAGACAAGAACTCCCAGAAATGCTGAAAGTGTAGCGGGAAGATACTGGACATGTGATTCGGCATCGGTGGCTATCGTGGGGTAGTTGTCACCTGATGTCGCAATTGATTTGACGTCCTTTTTATTAGCTTAGGTGCTGTTTTGATGATCGCTGCTCGTGAAACTCTTGTAAAATTGCAGCAGCAGTGGTTCGAAAAGTTACAACGTTCGGCTTACCGTTAATAACCGTTACTATGATCTACTATGATCTACACGATTGGTTTTCATGTGCTGCCGTCAGTCAGCTTCGCTATTTGTATCACTCAAATATTCTTCCATTTTCTCCATTAGATCACTCACTGTTATCTGCTCGTCCTCATTTTCTTCAAGAAAATTCGTGAATATTAAAAAAGCCTCGCGTTTTTTTTTTTCATCCTGGGGACGATCTACTTTCCTCTTTTTGACAGCAGGTAGCTCATCTGCTTCATAAACTTTAGGTAATTGTCTCTTTGTGCAGACGTTTATACTGCTGGCCCCGGTTGTTCAAAAGGTGGACAAGCACTGGGATCTGATGATATAACACTGCCAGGACATGTGTCTGTTTTCTGTTTTGTTTTCTACCATGCATATTTATTCAAAAATAAATACCGTAAATCCTCTATTACGACCCCTCTCACGGTTCCAACTTACTTCGAATACATCTGGGATTCTCTTTTCTACACTGCATTCACTAGCTGACCTATACAGTCAGAAGAATACAAGTAATTTTTCTCACTGCAGTCTAATCAAAGTGTTTGTACATTTACCAACAAAGAAAGTGACAGATGACATGAATGTTAAATATAAAACAGGAAAACATCTCAGCAAGATACTTACATTTCTTCAGTAACACAGCAATTCATCTGGTGCTCTCGTCGCACTGATGTGACTGGTAACTCAATGCCACAATTAATACAGTTCACTACAGGTGCACTGCTGAACTCCTGAGAATATAACATACTCAAATGACTATTAAACCAAAACAACTGACCAAAGTATAACTTTAGGGAGTGTTCATAATTTATTTGATGGGGGAGGGGCATGATCTTTTGAAAATTGCCGGAAGATTAAGACAAGGTGCAAGGTGCAAGGGGGGCCATTAAAAAGTTTCTGTTTAAAAAACAAGTTTCATTATTGTCTTGTGCTACATGTATATTGTCAACTGCTGTAGTATAAATGTACAAAATAAAATTATTTCTGTCTATTATTTACTGCTTGATTAATAATTATCAAAATACAATAACACAAAAACTATGGTGTAAAATTAACTAGCTTGTTTCAGCCCCTTTTCCTTTTAGGTGTGGGAAGAAAAGGTGGGGGGGGGGGGGGGGGGGTCGAGGGGTCATAACAATTAGCTTCCCCACCACTAAATAAAATGCTCCCTCTGCCTCAGTGAGATACTTACCCCATATTCCAAGGTCTCCTCCACTTTGTCAGTATCGAGGTTGACCTGCAGTGGCCTAATGAAAGCGAGGGCTTGTCCCAAACCAGCAGCGTCTCCAAGAAATGGGACTGAATATCCACTGTCTGGTGAACGAATTGAAGTGAGTTCACTGGCAGAGGGTCCTCGTCTCAGTATGTCAAATCTCCCACCATGACATAATTTGGGTTAAGTCTCTTCCAATTGAGCTTTTACTTCTGCAGCGTTGGCTTTCCAATTAAAACAGACTTTTTTCCGACCCAAGCCTGCCAGCTGAAGAGTATGTTTCATTGCTTTATAGATTATTAATTATAGCGAAGCACTCGCCGGGCTGAAGGCCCGGCTGCGCAGCCCCATACTCATAGAACCTATGCCCGTCATTTTTCATGGTCATGGTTAGCGGAATGTTTCGCGGGCGCGCGTGTGCCCGCCGTCCTCCGCCCTCCGCGGTCGCGCAGGACTAGCTAGCTCGCGGGCGCGTATAATGTCGCAAAACATGCGCGTATAACGCCACACGCGCGGCTACACAGCCGTCAGCTCGGTAAACACTTTTTAAAGTTTTAAAAAAGTTGGATCTTTCGCAGTGTTAGGCGGAGCAGTAAAGTCGTTATTTCTCTGCATTTTTTCGCGGTTTGCAACTCAAGACAGGGATACTAATTAAGGGATACTCAGAAGCCGCTTTAGTGGAAAAAGAAGAGCTTTCAGGGATAAAATCTTGCTTCGAGGAACTTCATATTATCAATGCAGGAGCAATGCGGGGAGATGCTTTGTTTTTATTACGGATTTCAGAACCGAAGAAGCGGAGTTTTAACGAATTTCCAAGCAGTCCAGTGCTTTAAAGGTAAAATAAATCACATTTTTCGATGAGAATTTATGTTGATATCAATTTTTGATTGACTTTTCCTTTGTGTTCTCTTAAGGCTGGTTTTCACTAGCGCATAAGCATAAGCACAAGCCAACATACGCAGACTCAGTAACATGTTGATCATTAGTTCCAATTGTTTGAACAAAACAGAACAATAGGCACTAATGATCAACACGTTACTGAGTCTGCGTATGTTGGCTTGTGCTTATGCTTATGCGCTAGTGAAAACCAGCCTTTAGTTTTGGAGACATGTTTATGAAACGTTAAAATTAAGTCGTGTTGTTATCTTGAATTTCAACGAGGTCAGCTCTGCCTTGATGCGCTATAAATGGTACGTGTTCTGCTTTTAAACATAAATTAATGGAGATTTGAATAAAATTTTTCGAAAGAAGATTGTGTTGTCCGTTTTTATGTCTTTGTTAATTCATTACATAGATTAAACGCGTCGCCTTATGCAAATATGTTTGTGTATTTTTGCAATTTTGATTTCCAAATCAGTTTCTCGGGCAATTTTTGACAAACAAAAACTGCATTTTATTCGGAAAGTAGTCGTACTAGTTGTTCTAGACAGAGAAAAGTTGTTTTTGTGAACTTTTGTACGGTCTAAATGTACTGTGCAGACGGTCGGGTAATACTGTTTTTGAAAATTGCTAAAATTGAAAATAGCGCGTTCGTCAATCTTAATTCTTGTGCTTCCAACCTTTCACCTTAGTTAAGTTTCATCTTAGTTAAGCTTGTTCAAAGTGCGACGCTGTTATAGGCTTGGCCTATCTATATATATTACATTTTCTTATTTTATTGTATTTTATTCATTTTTAAGTGGAATACCTGTAAACTAGCTGGTTTGTTATCGTCGTAGTATGATAACATACTCTTTTATAGCTAAGCGTATGACACAATAAACAGTATTGTATTGTATTGTATTGTATTGTATTGTATTGTATTGTATTGTATTGTATTGTATTGTATTGTATTGTATTGTATTGTATTGTATTGTATTGTATTGTATTGTATTGTATTGTGGGGCCACCTGACTTTTATCGGCCAAACAGTAAAACTCATGTGTCCAAGTCTCACGCTTAAAATACGTCTTGCTCTTGCTCCATTTGCCCTTCTTTACCGGCGGCTGTGATATTTGAACACTTGAACATGTGGAAGGACCCGATCTTGAGCGATATGGGGAAAAAGAGCTTGAAAATTATGTAATACCCTTGTCGAACGAGGCTCCCCTGACTCTTGAGATGTTGATGGTCGTGCATTTAGAGTGGACATCGAAGTTGTATTGGTGGATGTGGATTGCTGAAAATCTCCAGTTTCCCGCGGGTTTGAACTAGCTGTCGGGCTGGAGGAATACTGCTGAAGGAAATGAGTTCCCTCTTGTAATAAAGAGACAGCTCTTTGGCGATCAAATGCCTCTTCTCCACCGTCCGCCATGTTTAACTCGGTGGGGAAAATAATTATACTTTGGCGGGAAATAAATTATCGTGCAGGGAGTGACGCCCAGTCCCACCCGGTTTGTTCAAAATCGGGTCACTGAGTGCCATGCCGAATAAGACGTCATCACTTCATAATTGAATGTCAAAACTGCATATTTGAATATCACAATACAACCAGTATTGAATAGTAGAATTGAATATTCCAATATCAGAACTGCAAAAACGGGTCACTGAATGCCATGCCGAATAAGACGTCATCACTTCATAGCCCGTTTCGCAGATACGGCAGCCATATTGATTTTGCCCCCAGGGCATCCCATAATGAAAATTGAAAACAAAGGAATATATTAATTTAAATGCTCATTATGGGATGCCCTGGGGGCAAAATCCCGTATGAATGTCAGAACTGCATATTTGAATATCACAATACAACTATTGAATAGCAGAATTGAATATTCCAATATCAGAACTGCATATTTCAATATCACAATACAACTTTGAATTTTGATGGTAATCACACTCCATATTGTTTGAACGAATGAGCCTCTTGACAGGCATTTTTTTCGTTTTCTGTTCGTTCGAAAAGATCAACGAAAGTAGTTATTGACCCTACCCCGATGGAAAATATTTTGTCACAGGGTGGCACGTGACCATCCGCAACTAGGGTCTCTCCCGATGATGACGTAGCTGAAGAGAGAGAGGTCCTGGGAACGAGGTTGCGTTTGAGACCTTGGTGAGACTGCTCTTTTCCCGCCTCTTCCACAGTCCCTCCTCGTTTCTTATCACTTTCCGCTTCACTTCACTTTCGGTAACTTGATCACCGATCGCGTTATGCTCGCCCGCTCGACTATCCAGAGAGAGATGAATGGGGTTAGTTTCTAGAGAAACTGTGGTGCTGCGTCGGTGGGGGGATGAAACACGAGAATTTAGTTTTATCGACTGAGTCGATAAGGTAAATTGACCACCGTAAAAAGATTCAAATAGCTGACGTTTCGAGCGCTAGCCCTTCGTCGGAGCGAATCAAGGAATTGTGGGTAATGTGTGGTTTTATAAAGTAAGCGGTGGAGCTACGCTATTGGTGGAAATTTGGTGACGTGAAAAACAAATGTAAATTAGTTGAATGAAAAGCGTTCGTTGATTCCGTGGGGTTTGAGAGTGCCGATTTGAAAGATGATTTTTTGTTCTAAGTTTTTACGGCTTTCTGTGTTACCCTGGTGTAGGGAAACGCCGCAGATTGTCATGTGTTGTTTAGAATGGTTAGTAAGATTGAAATGGCGCGCGACTGGTTTGGATGCGTCTTTGTCATTTTTTTCAACGTCTCGGAGATGTTCACGAAAACGGTCGCCCAGTCTCCTCCCTGTTTCGCCAATGTATATCTTTTTGCAAAAAGTACATGTTATGCAGTAAATAACATTTACGGAGGTGCATGTGAAACGATCAGTGATTTTGATAGATCGTTTGGGTCCTGTTATTTTGTCCGCGTTGTGAATGAAAGGACAAGTGTTACATCGTGTGCTGTGCATTTAAAAGTTCCCGGTTCATCGTCAGATTTCAGTGCGCTTGTAGCTAAAAAGTTGCCTATGTTTTTGTCACGTTTGAATGAAATTAGTGGGGGTTGTGTTGTTTTAAGTTTTTTTAAATGATGCTTTTGACTGTGTTGTTGTGTGGGTGGAAAGTGAGGGTGAATGGAATTCTCTCGTTCTCTTCCTTCCGTGACGTTTGTAGTGCTGATTGTCTGTCGATCTGTTGTGCACGTTGTTGGCCCGTATTAACAATTCAACAGAGTCAGGGTACCCACGATTCTTGAAAAACTGGCACATTTCTTCTGATTTGTTTGAAAAATCAGAGTCGTCACTACATAGACGTCGAAGTCTGAGAAATTGAGAATACGGAATGGCGTTTTTAACGTGCGATGGATGTGAGGATGAATGTGGTTTCGGAAACTTCCCAGGTATATTTTAGGGCTGGATGAAAAGTATTGACAGAAGTTATGAATTGATTAAGTTCCTCTTTACTGGAAGAGGTAGCGCCAATGCAATCATCGATGTAGCGGCCGTAAAGTTCGGGTTTGGTTCCGTGGTACTGATTGAAAAATTTGTCTTCGACGTAGCCTACAAAAAGGTTAGCGTAGCTTGGTCCCATTTTAGTGCCCATGGCGACTCCATTTACTTGTTTGTAGTAGTTTTGGGAAAATGAAAAACAGTTAAGTGTCAAAACTAATTCGGCTAAGCGGAGCAGTGTTTCTGAGCTTGGGTTTTCAATGGAGCGCTGGTCGAAAAAATATTTCAGTGCTTGAAGTCCTTCGTCATTGGGGATGACGGTATATAAAGAGGTAATATCCATAGTGAAAATTAATTTGTTTTCGCTGGGAAAACTGAAATCCCGGAAACTTTCGAGTGCGTGATTGGTGTCCTTGATGTACGAGGGTAGTGATTTGATGGGGGCCATGATTTTGTCTAAATAGCTAGAAATTAGTTCGGTAGGGCAGCTACAAGCGGAAACAATTGGTCGGCCCGGATTGTTTGGTTTATGAATTTTTGGCTTGAAATAAACGCGCGAGGTTCTAGGAGTAGTGATGATGAGATTGTTGGCGGTAACTGGTAATTGCTGTTTAGTAATGAGGTCTTGGATAGTTTCTTTGGCAATTTTTTGGTTGGTAGAAGTGAAATCTTTATCAACCTTGGCATAGAAAGCGGTGTCAGAAAGCTGCCGAAAAGCCTCTTGTCGGTAAAGGTCGGTCCGCCAAACATCTACCGCGCCGCCTTTGTCGGCCGCTTTGATAACAATGTCGCGTCGTTTGTTAAGACTTTTGAGCGCTGTCCACTCTCCAGTTGAAAGGAGAGACCCCGACGGATTGTTTCAAACCAGAGTTTTGAGATGTGAATCTACATTGTTCGGGAGACAATTTTCACCAGCAAGAAACCATAGATCAGTAGAAGAAAATTGAAATACAGCAGAACATATTGGCCCATACGTTCCACTGCTTTGGGCAATAATCAGGACTTCCGCTCTATCGCGCACTCCAAATAAGGATTTTAGAGTCAAGACAAACATTTTGGAATTCAGATTTTGCAACTTGTCAGAAGTGTTTGGTTTAATTTTATTTGCTAGCAGGTATCTATTTTCCTGGCAGTACAACGAAGAATTTCCGAATAATCTCCTGGAAAAATACTTTGAAATAACAGGTTAGTGTACTCAGCTAGTTTGACGTTTTAGCTTGGAAACTGTATTGAAATGTATCTTGACTTTGACGGACTTTGGGGGACGAATGATCTCTCATACCCAGCGTTTTCGCACATTTCGTCGTCTTTATTTTTGCTTTCCTACTTCAGCATTCAGTCTTAGAAGCCTGTTGAGTTGTATAACATGCTCGTTTATAAAATAGTCCGCTATATGAACGAGTTTTGCGTTGTTGCGTCGCGTCGCAAACGACTATTGTGAAGGAAACATCTAATAACAACAACCGATGAGCCGATTAATACTACGTTTGTATCACTATGTAGTTCTTTCGCGGCTGATTTTGTTTCAATTGCAAACCAGTTGACCGGTAAATGTTTCTATTTAAGCTGTACGGTGTGACATTTTTATTGCAAATATTGGAAATCAAAAACTAAATGACATGTCTGGCGAGCAGACGCGTCCACTGAGACTATTCAGATTCTGTCCAAAAAGGCATTTATCTAGCAGCTCATAGATATTTACTCCAACAAGAATTCCCAAGAAAAAGAATCAAAACGTTGAAAATAGAGACGTACATGTAGATCTGAAGGAGGTGAGTGAAATCTTACCAAGAGACATCTACGACATTGTTAATGCCCTGAAAGCTGATATCCAAAAAAAGAATGCTATCGTTCGAGAAGCGAATAACCGAAAAAAAGTCAGAAATATGAATACACACGAAAGAAAAATGTATGCTCAGCTTGCTTGGTGTCAGAGAATCTGATCACGAGGGACTGCCAGAATTCAAGGCAATATAAATATTAAAAGAAAAGGTCAACCTCAAGGAAGAGGAAATTGAAATTGTTCATCGAGATAGGAAATTTAATCCTGACGGAAAACCGTAAATGCGAAGAAAGCCAGGCCAGTGCTGATTAATATATTAAGTTACTTTCGCACAAGACGAAGACGAAGGTAATGCGCGTAAAGAAAGAATTTAAAGGTAAAGACAACTAGCTGACGGAAGGTTTAACTCATGAATATGCCGAAAGAGTGAAAATCCTAAATGAGTTAAAAAAACGTCTGGACAGTCGACGGCAAGATCAAAGTACGTAAACTCGAACGGAGTCAGTATAAATTCAAGAGATGAAATTCCGTCACCGATTATTATCTAACTATGAATTAACTATGAATCTAACTATGAATTAATCTAACTATGAACCCACATTAGAATTGATTTGCGAGATTTTTGTTAAAGAAATTGGGGAAAATAGCTCAAATTCAACTATACAATGCTGCATTTGCAGACAGATGTACCATTTAATATGCTGTGTGAACAAGCAAAACAATACCATCGAATCGGATGATTTCTGGCTGTGACGATTTCTGGTTTTGTGAGATTGTTTTTGCCATTCAGCCAACTAAATACCCTTACCAAAGAAATCATAGAACTCTTAAAGCCATCTTTTTAATGCGTTAGAAGGTGAGGTTAATAAAAAAAATAGAAGAATTGATAGTGAATATGGCAAAGATGTCGTTGTAGCGCACGTTTAGAATAGGTGTAGCCAAAATACGTACATGAAAAGATCATATGATGCAAATCAGCCAATAGAAATTTCTGTTCACGAAATGGGCGTAGTTTTACTGTCGAGTAGCCATTTGGGGTATTAAAAAGAGGAAATCACTAATTTTTGATTACAAAGTTTCGACTGTTTTTCCGGACGTTTAATATGCTATCATTCATGAAGTCAAATCTTTCAGTGTATGGATGATTGAGAGTGCATGATGAGGATGGGGGTAGCGGGTGGAGGGGGGAGAGAAGGAGAGTGAAAATGTTATGAAAAAATATAATGGATAAAAATCGAATCGAATATTGGATCCTTCCGAAGAGTGCAAAAGCGGTAAGAGTTTAAGGGGTCGTTCACACTCAGTTCACTTTGATCTCGGATCGATCTCGGATCGATCCGAGCACGTAGTCATTGAAGTGTCCACACTATTGCTGAGGAAAGCGTACTAGCTATGTATCCTGGCCACAATTTTTGACGCCATGAAAAATGTAGGGCCTGGAAACAACTATTTGAAAACAAAATGGCGGCTAAGAGTAATTACACGATAGCCGTAGTGATAGCAAATCTCTGCCAAATTATTTCAAAGGCAAGAAATCAAAGGGAAAAATCACTTGTGAAGTTGATAAGCCAATACTGGCGACACAGAAAAAGAAGACGGAATATATTTTTTGCCATTTTTGTGGAAATGCTTTGTCAACAAACGAAGAGACGATTTTGGTTGGAGCCAGGGAGAAAACGGTGTTACTTTTTCGAGAGGACGGTTAGTAACTGGATGGATAACCGCCTTTGGCTAGAAAATTTTCGCATTTCAAAGGGAACATTTGAATTTATTGTTGAGAAGCTAAGGAACCGGTTGTCAAAGCAAAATACCAAGATGAGAAGTGCGATTTCAGTTTCAAAGAGGCTGGCAATTTCCCTTTGGCATCTGGCAACTGGCGAGGATCTACGATCCCTTTCATGGCGTTTCGATATCGGAAAGAGTACAGCTTGTATGGTGGTAAACGAAGTTTGTCATGCAATTGTGGAAATTCTCATGCCTCTGTATATCAGATGGCCTACTGGAGACCGACTAGAAGAAGTCGTGGAGGGTTTTTCATCTAAATGGCATTTCCCACAGTGCGCTGGTGTGATTGATGGGTCACACATTCCTATTATAGCTCCTTCGGAAAATTCTGCAGATTTCTACAACAGAAAGGGATTTTATTCTGTTAACATACAAGTTGTGGTTGATCATGCATACAGGTAAGAGGGCATTACCATTACGGGTGGACCTAAACTGGGTGGTTGCTATGGAAGAGTTTCAAGCATCATATGTTGCATTTCTTAACTTACTCAGTCAACTATGATTTTTGGTCACGTTGGTTTTGAAGAACTTCCATCAACTTTTTTTTAGTCACAACGATATTTTATAAGTCATGCGACAAAACATAAAAACCCTAAAAACAGCTTTAATTTTTGTTCTATAAAACCAATGCCAGCGGTTTAAGAACATCCTAACTAATACAAAATAAATTTACTGATAGCGTGGATTTATTAAAAAATTCACTTTATTGAAAAAGCTATGATGTAATAAAGGTGTATATTTGTACATTATCATAACGCATACTTTTTCTTTTTTCATGCTGCACACCAGCCGATTTTTCGTCAGCCAACAAAAAGTCTCAACTTGTCGGCTAGTGTGCGACAAGATCAGACTGTGTCAGGCGATATCTAGCAGTGTGCTATATCTCAAAATATCTTGTCCAGCATTGTCGGCTAGTGTGCGTTGAACCGAGACAAATAACCATTTTACCTTGCTTTAAGGTTCACAGATATCAACATCCAGTGGCCAGGAAAAGTACATGATGCACGAGTGCTCAAGAATTCATCCCTTTATGAAAGTGGACAGAACGGGGATCTATTTCCAGATGTATGTTACTTTGTAAACTGGGGGACTACTACCAAGTAAAAGTAGTTTGAAATGAGAGTCTTAAAAGGTCTTTAAACTGACAGCCTATGACGTCTTTGTTTGTGATTAAATTATGTTCTTTTCAATTGAAAGACGTGAACCCATGAAAAGCATGCAATGTGATTGGTCAGATCAAGTTCATTATACTTCCATAATGCATGTGCCCTACCTCACATGCATGCTTTATTAAAGAAATAAAAAATGCGCCGAGTGCATTATTGAGTTATATAAGCACGCGGTAATTTTTAAGAACATGAGAGAAGTGCAGAAAAGCACGAGCCGAAGGCGAGTGCTTCTCACACTTCTCGAGTGTTCTTAAAAATTCCCAACTGCTTTTTTAACTCAACAATGCACGAGGAACACGTTTTTTTATTTCTTTTATAAAATAAAAACGGTTTTAATGAACCTTACGTCACGCGCGTGCTTTATCGAGTTATAATGAACTTGGTTTGACCAATCATAGCGCGTGCATTTCCTTGAGCATTTTATAATGAGTTATAATGCACGCAGCCAATGTCATCAATATGAGCGTGCCAAAATCAAGGGATATTTTATAAAGGAAATAGTACATGTAAATTTGCTCCTTGTGCAGTGTTGAGTTATATTAAGCACTTGGGAATTTTATAAAATGACTTGAGAAGTGCGAGAAGGAATTCTCTCATGTTTTTTTTTAATTGCCACGTGCTAATATACATGCAACTCAACAATGCACGAGGAGCAAGTTAACTATTCCTTTAATCATACCCATCCATTCATTGTGTACTATTAATGTGCACTGTTTGATTATACTTACAAGGTGAGTGAGATGGAAAACTTTCACGGCACGCAATATTTCCTGAATGTATTGAGTTTTGCATTATATAATTTTAATTTAATCCATTCCATTTTCACTTACATATTATTGTTATTGCTATGAATGTAAAGTGGGAGAGATTGGAGTCCAATCTGGAGCATTTTCGTCAAAAAAATACAACATCAATACATCATCTTTTTAGCCAATTTGTGGATGAATATTCATGTAGGGGCGTGGGGATATACAACGGGTATCATTCAAATAAATGTGTCAGCTGATCCGTTTTTTTTTTTCTCATAGATCAAGAAAGAAATCGAGGGAGCTGAAATACCAATCATGCTTTTGGGTGATGCTGCATATCCGTTACTTCCTTGGCTAATGAAAGGATATGGAAATAATGGCAATCTTACCCAAGATAAAATCTATTTCAACGATCGCTTAAGTAGTGCACGAATGGTAGTTGAAGGTACTCTTGGAAGGTTAAAAGGCCGATTCCGCTGTTTGCTAAAACGTAATGACACAGCATTGAAAAACATCCCTACCAAGATAGCCGCATGTTGTGTCTTACACAATCTATGTGAATTACAGGATGACGCATTTAATGATACTTGGTTGAGCACTTCAGGCGGAGAGGTAGAGGAGGAAGAGGACACTGAGTTTGAAGATCCAGAAGACGTACAAGATATTAGAAATGCCCTGGCCGCGTTTCTCATGAGAAACAAATAAAAGGAAATGTTAACCAATTAGAAGGACATCTTTTATTTCGAACACAATTAAGTCCGCATACATGCATGTCTTTTAACATGTCAAGATTCCTCTCTGTGATAACATAATCAATAAGAAGGAGGTTATGGTTTTTTTAAATGAAGGATGACTTCAGTCAATTCAATTTTACAAATAAACAGGTTGCGTTTGACTACAATGTTGTATAATAAACAATTTGTTAAACGTTGTGTTATACGGCTGGGCATTTTTACTCGTCACTTTTTATTTTTTCTCACCCGAAGGCTCGAAAAAATAGAAGCTGACTCGTAAAGTGAAAGCACCCAGCTGTATTACACAACTTTCCGCTGAAAAACCTGTACAGCATTACAAATTAAAATAGCTGCGTTCCTGGTCTTCATACTGAATGGATGAATAACAAGCTCCCCCAAAGGAGGCTGGAGTCGAATTTCGACGTCCTCGTTGACCTTGTGGCTGGCTTGCCTCTCTGAATTCGGAACTTTCCTGCGCGTAATTAACGGATGCACTTTTATCACCACTGATGGCTTTAGCTAGTAATGCCATAGCGTCGTAGTGAAGTTGCATCTCCGCCTTGCGAAGCTCTGCATCCTCTCTGGCTCTTTCCTTAAGATGTGAAATAAAGGCATCATCAGATTTCTTCATATAATCCATATATGAAGATAAAGATTGGGTTGACTGGCTTTCTTTCTTGGATGTCTTTGCTTTTTTCGGCGTGACTTTTTCTGCATCCTTAGAACCGCAGGTTCTTCTCTTCAGGTTTGTCACATCATCTTTATCTTTGCTTTGATTTACGCTGGTACTTTGAGTTGCTTCATCGATCCCTGAAAAGACATATAGACTGTGTTACCTACAAAACATTAGTCGGGCATTTTTTCACATTTGTAATCCCGGAGGTCTGTAGCAGTTTTACAGATACATGTCGTGGGCATGTTGCAACTCGTAAATATTAGCGCTCATTGTTCGTAAAACCGTCTGTTGTATGTACCTGAACTGACTGGTTCCACGTAAAAGCAATGTGGGCACTCTAGACGGTCGTCCTCAGCATAATATTTTATCACTCCACTGTCACCAATGTGTACGCCTGCTGATTCAAGTTCTATGGAAGTGTTACATTTGGGGCAGTCGCGGGTATATTTTATGCCTTGTCCATACTTGTCAATCATATCTGCAAATTAGTTGTACCATATGTTGAGTCCCCATGCGCGAAAATACACTGTTATTTACTGTATTTGCCCTCTATGGAGAGGGAGTAATCAATTAAGAAGATGAATCAGCGATCTCAGTCAAAAAATGACTCAGTCAATAAGATCAATTTTGCAAAGAAAAAAAAAAGGAACAATCAGCGAAAGAATATCTATGCGTGCCTTTCATTCTATTATTAAAAGTTACTGTTTTTTGGTATGTGTGAAGTTTATCTAAGTAGAATATTTATATAAAGACCTTTTATAACGTTCCAGGATGTAAAACTCGAGTATTCCAATGAAAAACATGCAAAACTTCAAACTTCGTCGTCTAGAAAGTAGGCCCCGGTCATTTGACTGACGCATATAAAACCCTGTCAAAATCTCAGGGAAAAAAACGTGCACAAATGTTTATTGAAAACTTTTAAGTTTGAAAAAAAAAACCGCGACTTCTCGCTTTCTTTCTGATACAGATACAACCCAATTCATAATTTTTTTCAGGATTCGAAGTTTACCGGCGAAATTATTAAACATCGCTTGTGGTTTTCCAGCGGTAAACCACTATACTGCGCCATGATTGCACCTCCGCCGAGTAACGGCGTTTGTTATTGCAAATCAAGAAAACCTTATCTGGCTCTTTATTGACCTTTTCTATGAAAGAGAACCCTGATTGTATCCTCGATGCTTTCTTTTGGAGCCCTGCATATTTAAAAACAAGTTTCAAATAAGCTGATATGCCTGGCACGATCGTACAAGCTTTCACGCACATGCACGTTTATGTCAACCAAATATTTACACCGGCCGGCGTCACCACTGACCAGACTCAACAGAAGTGACAGAAAGTTTGTAAACTAATATTTCAGTTGTTAAGAGAACCAAGCAGCAATTTCAAAAGTAATATCCACTGATGGGAAATTCAGTCATTTGCATCACAACACCGTGATTTACCAACAGTAACTTTAAAGCCGTTTTAGCTTATGTTTAAGCCTTATATTTCGTATAAAATTTTTAATACGCCCGTTTTCAATGGTGTTTTTATGCCTGTTTTCTAAACACAACACCCCATTAAGAATTAATAGGTAGGTAATAATTACAATTGTTACTTTATAGATCGAGCTAGGTCACTTCTCACCTTCGTTTGTAGTGACTTCATGTGTTTTCCCACTTTTGTTAATATGATCAGCCATGCTATCAATCGGTTCTTCCAGCCCCGCGGCCTCTGGCTTATCTCCAAGAAAATTATCAATCAGGCTGAAAAATCGAGGCTCTTTTTTTCTTCCTTCTCCTGATTTGCGCAAAGCATCTTTGTAGTTTTTGTACTCCGTTTTCAGATGCTTCACCTTCGTACGGCATTGGCCAAGATCACGGTCGTACCCTTCTTTACCTAACTTTTTACTAATTTCTTGGTAAATTTCGGAATTTTTATGACAATTACCGAGTTTCCTTTGTATAGTTACATTCCCCCAGATGTTAATAAGGGCTATTGTCTCCATTTCTGACCAAGTTTCTCCTCTTTTTGAATGAACAGCCATATCACAAAGAACGTGGCCGTCACAAATTCAACGGCCGGTAGTACGCTTTGATCTAATATTTTGTTCACACGTGGAGTGAGCTCACTTAGATCGATCCGAGACCGATCCGAGACCACCTCCCGAAGCGGTCTAGTTAAGATCGATCTCGGCTCGCTTCGAAGTGTTCATACTCAGGTCATAGCGGACTCGGATCGATCTCGGATCGATCTAACTGCCTAGTGTGAACGACCCCTAAGAAACCAAACTAGTCTAGTTAGCGAAATTGCCTAAGGCGAGCTACATTAGCTGTTGTGTACATATTTTTGATCGTTAGTATTCAATGCAATAACATATTTAATAATAATTGATATTCGGCAATGTTTGAAGAAAATACATGTATAGTCAGTTTACATTCATTTCATATCAATCCAAATCACTAAAACTATGACTTCTTTTCCATACTATCGCATAATCAAACGGCAATACCAATGATGACCAATGATTCAGTATTCCAAAATAGAACGAAACTCGTATGGAAATTTAACACACAACTGTTAAAATCGGAACCTTTCTGTACAGCTGTGAATAATTTCTGGCCCGTCTGGCGTGAAAACAAACAGTATTTTACCAATAACAGAATTTGGTGGGATGCAGTTAAATTACACTTAAAACAAATCGCCATCTCTCACTGTGTCAACGCGGCACGTGGGCGAAAGCGTAAGAAATTTAATCTTGAAAACCAGTTTCGCAACATCCTGTCTCGTACTAAATACAAATACGACAGATGATCACACGCATTTGGCGGAGATCAAAGAGCGACAGACACGCGACTGAATTACAGGGTTACGTGCCAACAATTTAACCGTGAGCTTTAACGTGTTTAATGGCTTTACGACAAATGATTGAAAATTTGAAACATTGATAGGTAACGTGAGATATCGAAACTTAATAAGAACTTTAATACCTTTGCGGTGACGTAAGATGAGATACGACAAGTTGATGACAGTTCGTGACATCCCAATACCCTAGGAAAATTAACAATAGGTCCGGGGCACTCCCCAAAAATTTAAGTGGCGGTATGCGACGCCTTTCTTGAAATCCTAACCAGTATTACCAGCCGTATCCTTAATGTCTTTATATAGCTTGTATGAAAAACTAACCCCCCGGATTTAACATCCCTTTTTCCTTCTACATTCTACCTGATACCCAAGCTATTTTGTCCACGGTTGTCCAAAAGAGAATTGTGCACAAGACAGGTCCGTCGCTTGAAAGAAAGCCTTTAGCAGCATAAATAGAGAGCCGGTGGTAGCAGTAGCTGCCGCAACTGGTGATCATCAGCGTAAGTACTATAGTTTCGGGTCACATAAAGCAAAGGTTTTTTTTTTGTTAATTCAAATTTCAAGCATCGCATTCCGTGAACTTTTGTATAGTTTCTTTTTGAGTCATAAGAAGCACAAATAAGGAACTGTTCCTACTGAGAAAAAATAGTGAGTCGTTTTCCTTTTTTTTTTTTTTTTTAAATTTTAGGAGTTCTTGCAATAAAAATCCATTTACAAGTTTACCCATGTAAAGTGTTTGCTTGGTGAAATAAGCATAACATTTATTGCAAATACATTATTTCTTTTCTTAGAGTGATATGGTCATCATTGGCCATAAGGTCGACTTTAAAAAATAAAAGACCGATTGCATTATATCAAACCAAGACCTGTTTTCGTTACAATGTGACTTACATATAACTTACCCACCCCTCCCCCCTTTTCGTGTTATGTCACGTTTATTTTTCTAATGCTTAACACCCTAATGCACAGTTAAACCATTAGATCTGCACTTCAGGCACAATATTGGTTATTTTCTAGCGAAAATGAGCAATTTAAACAGAAACACATTCCGACAATCTTGGTTAGAAGTTTTGGGACGCTTAATCTTTTGCCCCACAAATTGTCTTCGTCGTTACCTCCCCCTCCCCACCCCCAACAAAATGTTGAATTTTATGCATATAATCAAGCTACAATGTCTCAACTTTGTATGTGGCGGGGGAAAGGGGACCAGGAAATGGAACGATAGTTTCTCTCTTCGAAAAAAAATGTCATTGTGTAGTATTTTCTTAAGTGCCCCAAGGTATATTGCCAAGATTGTAGCGTAGCTTCAATTGTCCTAAGACGAAATCAGGTTTAAAGATAAGCACTTAGCTCTATATTCCTCCAAAAACGCTTGACTTGCAGAGTTACGCAGCCTCAAATGCGGTCTTGACCACTGTTTGAGAAATGTGAAACCTGTCTTGAGAAACAAACCGCGAAAAAATGCAGGGAAAAACGTAACATCGGCCGTGCAGCCGTGCGAAAAAAAAAGCCTCGCTTTGGTTTCAAAACTGCTAACATCACGGATGTTGCGGATGTGCCAGTGCTTTACATTATTATTTCTGCTGCACTGCATCTGCAAGAGACAGCACAAGTGCACAAACAAACAATATGTTACTGTTTCAGTTCTTCCCTAGACATGCACCACCTCTTATAAAATTATGGCATTCTCGTCATTTTTAACAGAGTGTAACACATGTACATGCTAACAAAATCTCGATTTGTTGTCCGGCTCAGAGATTGAACACGTTTTCTATAACTGTTATCATTCATACAATTAATTACTAGCTTTCAATTGTCATTTGCTGCAGGGAAAATGCCAGCATCACTTTACAGATGGTGGCTCTTAGGGAAGTGGTCATAACAAGTATACTCGACGAGGACCCACCCTGTGTAGGGATAGGGGGTCACACAGCATACCACCTATCTAATGAGTGTAATGGACACATTTTTTTGGCCTAAAAATCAGAGATGAGAGTTTAATATTCTGTCTGCATGAAACTTGCATTGCTAGTAAAATGGCACAGGAATATTTTTACCTTTCTCTCAGTTTCTACTCCTGATAGAATGGGGGCTATGCGAACAAGACACCATCTTTTTAGGTGGGGCGGGAGGGGGTACATAAAGAGACCACCAGTCTTTTTAAAAAATGGTGGTTCCTGTCCGAGAGACCATTTCCGTTAGTGATTTTTATCTAAACCTGGGTTGTTTTAATTATGTGTAACAATATCTTCAACAAAAATAATTTATTGTCGAAATATTAAATTGACATTGTAGAATTTTTTTAAGTTAATTCTATTTAAGCTAATAATTTTAAGTCGTTAATTTAAGTCATCGAGAAATGTTAGTATTATATACAAGCTATGTGATCTTTCCTTTTGTGACACTGTATAGTTTAAGCCTGGTTTACACGTGCGACGCAAATGCAAATGCAAATGCAAGCGCAAACGCAAGGAAAAATACGTGTGAACCGGGGCAACGCAAACATCCTTACATGGGTTGAAAGCGATTTTATGTAAACAAAACTAGACTTGGATTTTATAGTTTTAACCGAAAGTTTTCCTTCACAAATATTTTTCTTCACAGAAGAGAGTTCAGGAATTTCCGGTACTTGCAAAAAAGGGTTGTTATCATGAACAAGCAAAGAATCAGCTCCATACAAAACTGAATAAAAAATTTCAATTTCCTTCATAATTTTATTTGGATCCGAGGTAAAGGTACCATTCCTAGTGAACACTTTGCGAATGCAACTTCTGTTTCCCTTGTTAGATTCTAAGCTGAGGAAATATTTATTGCTTTTCTCTCCTTTTTCATACCAACGAAAACATAAGTGGAAATCATGTACTGTTTTCTTGCAGCAACCCGTTTTCTGCATTAGTCAGCTATTCTCACTGCAACCCGCGCGAACAAACACCCTTATTATTTCATTCCAGGGGCCCAGTTGTTAGGGGCAACAACCGGGAAGACCGCTGAGCATGGGGGTATATATAGAGCCCCCCAGTTTATGTCAGCCCTCTCTTTTGGTGAATCGCGGGAGGACGTCACCAGTTCCGGCGACTGTTTTCAACACTGTGGTCATCGCTGCGCCCGCTTTATATTATGGCACAAATACCGGTTGCTCCGAACGCTGGACATTTGGCAGTGCGTTTAGAAGTGATTAGAATGAAACAAATCCACAATAGTTCCAGTCTCTCTTTAATCTTGATGACTCATTCGAAATACAGACTCAATTCCAAGACTTTTTCCTCATAGAGATTTAATCGATTTCTAACTCAGAAGAAAAGCACATGCCAAGTAAAAATCCGAGATTAGATGTCAATCAAGACATCACGCGCATCGATTACGTCACTAGACAAAAAATATACAAAATCACGTGCAAGTAACAAAATCTCTTTCTGACACCCCCCCCCCCCCCCCCCCCCCCCCCCTCCCCCCCCCCCCCGCATACAACGTCTCCTTGTTTAATTACTCGAGCTTGTGATGTCTTTTTGCCAAGATGATGCTCACGAAGTTTTGAGAGGTATTCCTTTCGCCAACGGTTCCAGAAGTGTTTCAGAACCAACTCAAGGTGCTTCTGTCTTTTAGACAACTCTGTAACTGTGCTATCTGACGTGGAACCTTGGGACTTTGGAACGGGACTGAGCAACCTTCGCCCAATGCAAAGAGAGGCAGGTGTGAGAGGTTCTTCTAAGTCTTCATAAATGTAAGTTAAGGGTCGAGAGTTAAGTATTTCTTCGACTTCAATCTGCACTGTTTCAAACTCTTCGTAGTCACCCGTGCATTTCCCAGGGTTTTCTTGAGACAGCGTTTTACAGAGCGCACCATTCGTTCGAAAAACCCACCCCACCAAGGGGCGCGAGGGACATTAAACCGCCAGGCAATGCCATGCAGACTGAGGAAAGCTTTCAAACCTGAACCATTGAAGGTCTTCCCATTATCCGAGGTGAAGAGGCGTGGCACCCCTCTTCTTGAAATAAACCGCTTAAGACACCTATGGAAAGTTTCCGTAGAAAGATCTGGCACAAGTTCGAGATGCACCGCCCGGGAGAAAGCACAAGTAAATATTGCAATGTAGGCCTTATACACTTTCTTACTCTTGGAATAGACCTCTTTCAAATAGACTGGTCCCGCAAAATCGACGCCAACTTGAGTAAAGGCAAGTTCATCTGAAACTCTGAATTCTGGAAGCGGAGGCTGTGGAGGGGAATCGTATGGTCTCCCTTCGAGTTTCTTGCATGTAGCGCATGGAGAAATCACATCTGACGTACAGCCTGTCTGCCCTTTACAACCCAGAACTTTGACCTCAAATCAGTTAATGTCTCTTTGACACCATTGTGCATTACATTGTCGTGACTTTTTCGGATTACCAGGGCAGTGAAGTGATATTCAAATTCGCTCCTCTTTTGCATATAGATAGTCTATAGTAAGTATATGAATGCCATGTAGTTTTTTCCTTGAAATATTTATTTGTTTCCGACAAAAACGAAGAAAGTCGTTATCAACTCAGGGCACAATTTGGCGATCACAAACACATGCAAACAGGGTTGAAATAAGTCATGATTCACTCGACTCGCGTATCAAAACTACTGCGCTAGAAAAAGCTGTCATAGTTCCAATTTGTTGTACAACTTGTCATAGTCTAAACACCATGATTTCATAAAAATTAGATTAATCTAAGTATCCAAGGGAAGTCAAAAGCTTATGGCTCTCCCGTGCTCCGTAAAACGGTAGGCAAAAAACAACGATGATTTTGAGCATATGCCTTTGTTCAGAATTTCGTAATATTAAGAATGACAATACTAGAGTTGACGGTCTTTCAAAATATGTAAAGTTTAGTTTGGGGAAATGAATTTGGGATTTTTAAGAATTTGTTGAAAATCGCGAACGAAAGACATAAAATCACGCCATCTTGTGTGCGTGACCAACAACAAAAACAAAAACGTTTTTCCTTGAGAAATTTTGGCAACTCTGACGCCAAAAAAAATGGAAATATACAAACCTTTACTTGGATATGACATTCTTGAATGTCCAAAGTGTTTCATTTTGCCGTCTGTTCAATTTCATTCGTGAAGTTTATCATGAACAGTGAAGTCCGTAGCCACGATCAAAAACGCTTTACTTTTCGCTGAATTTTTCCTAGCTCACTTTGCACTTTCGTACTCTTTATGCTGTTGATACAATTTTTTCCTCAGATTTCTGGCGAAAACTGTAAAAGGGCTGACAATAAAGCGAACTAGTTCAAGCATGTGTTCCTAGTTTTCCATCTTTGCATAACCGTGAACCGTTTTGAGACTATATGCAAATTACGTCTCAAATGAGCAAGCGTTCGTGACAGTCACGATTGGTACATGGGTGGATATAAAGGTATTCTCAGTGGCCAAAATTGGGTCTTTTTGCCATATGTTTCATGTCTTTTTTTAGAAACGCTTAATGCTCGCGCTATGTACAGTGCGGTATGCTTCAAGGCTAGAACACGGTGCGACGGCAGTACCCGAACTAGAGAAAGCAGAATAATTTAGTTTTATCGACTGAGTCGATAAGGTAAATTAACCACCGTAAAAATATTCAAATAGCTGACGTTTCGAGAGCTAGCCCTACGTCGGAGCGAATCAAGGAATTGTGGGTAGTGTGTGGTTTTACATAGTAAGCGGTGGAGCTACGCTATTGGTGGAAATTTGGTGACGTGAAAAACAAAGTAAATTAGTTGAATGAAACGCGTTCGTTGATTCCGTGGGGAGTTGAGAGTGCCGATTTGAAAGATGATTTTTGTTCTAGGTTTTTACGGCTTGCCGACTTTGCGGAGCTATATCTCCACTATTTTAAAAGATATCGCTTTTAAACTCGGCCACTTTACTAATTTTGAGATGCTTTTTCCAGTAGTGTCGATGGATTTTTGCTATCTGGCCAATATAAAAATTTGCAAAAACCGTGCAAAAAGGCCTATTGTGAAAGTATCAGTTCACACGACGGGACGTGCTGCTACATGTCGCTGCGACATGCCCCTGCTACATGACCCCTCGTGTCTGACCATCTTAAAAATAAAAGCAATGGCAAGTAAATGGATGAAAATGTCTTAATCTTCGTACCTGCGTTTGAAATCCAGGCCGACAAGACCTACCCCAACCCAACCCCACCCATGTAATAAATATTGGTTTTCTGTCAATACTGTATCTTAAAACCCACGAGATCTCTTTCCTGTTCTGAACTGTACTAATTAAAGACTTCCGAACAACAATCATCGTACTTCAAAAAATATATATGGAATTTTGGCCACTGAGAATACCTTAATATCCACCCTGTGTACCAACCGTGACTGTCACGAACGCTTGCTCCGGCTGATATGCAAATTTGAGACGTAATTTGCATATAGTCTCAAAACGGTTCACGGTTATGTAAGGATGCAAAACTAGAAACACATGCTTGAACAAGTTCGCTTTATTGTCAGCCCTTTTACAGTTTCCGCCAGCAATCTGTGGGGAAAAATGTATCAACAGTATAAAGAGTACGAAAGTGCAAAGTGCGCTAGGAAAAATTCAGCGAAAAAAAAACGCTTTTAATCGTGGCTACGGGCTTCACTGTTCATGATAAACTTCACTAATGAAATTGAACAGACGGCAAAATGAAACACTTTGGACATTCAAGAATGTCATATCCAAGTAAAGGTTTGTATATTTCCATTTTTTTTTTGGCGTCAGAGTTGCCAAGATTTCTCAAGGAAAAACGTTTTTGTTTTTGTTGTTGGTCACGCACACAAGATGGCGTGATTTTATGTCTTTCGTTCGCGATTTTCAACAAATTCTTAAAAATCCCAAATTCATTTCCCCAAACTAAACTTTACATATTTTGAAAGACCGTCAACTCTAGTATTGTCATTCTTTATATTACGAGATTCTGAACAAAGACACATGCTCAAAATCATCGTTGTTTTTTGCCTACCGTTTTACGGAGCACGGGAGAGCCATAAGCTTTTGACTTCCCTTGAATACTTAGATTAATCCAATTTTTATGAAATCATGGTGTTTAGACTATGACAAATGGCGACGAGTTCCATTATGGCGGCGTGTATGCAGGAAGCATTGTAGTAAAAAAACTGAAAGTGATCATTTCGTCCCATGGACGTTTTGGCTTATTCGTCTTCCTGAGAATTGTCCCTTTTTAAATACAAATCTCTAGAAAGCAAAGATATGTAAGAACAATAACAAATCGCCTTCGATATGTAAGGTGAAGAAATGCATTTTTTTTCTTTTGACTAGAAAGTGAAATCAGAAACCCATGAGTGGGTTGGTTTCTGGTTTAATGAATTAAGCAAATTAATAGCTGAATCCGCCTTGCATGCATGGGGAAGGTACCTCCAAAATGGTTACTGAAATCCCAGTAAAACATTGTAAACTTGACAGGGATTCGAATATTCAAAATAAAGTTTGACTTTTTGTCTCTGCATTAATTCATTTTACAGCCAGCCAGTAGCGATGGAAACACAGACGCCCCCAGAAGATTTTCTAGAGTTGAGCGTTATTCCAACCCGCGAGGACATCATTGTACACCAAAAGGTCGTCCCCAGACCCAACAAAATCGACGGGCGCTACGACAACAAGCAGGATTACTTAGACGTCCAGTTTCGGCTCCTTCGAGAGGATTTCATCAGGCCACTGCGTGATGGAATCCAACAGTTGTTGGTTATGGGTAAACATAGGAATAGCAGAGATGATCGCTTACAAGATGTCAGAGTCTATGAAAATGTGAAAATACTCAATCCAGTATTCACATCAAACGGAGTCGCATACAAGGTCAGATTTGATGTTTCAAGGTTCCGTGGAGTACAGTGGGAGAACAGTAAAAGGCTGATTTTTGGGTCATTGCTTTGTCTGTCAAAAGACAATTTTGAAAGCTTTGCTTTTGCTACAGTCGCTAACAGAGAACTAAGGGATATAGTTAAGGTAAGCTGGGAGAATTGTTTGTCGTCGGGGTGGATAGATTAACAAGAGGCCCGACTTGAAAAATTTGACAACTTTAAGAAAAGTACGAATTACGGCGACATCAAACTAATCATTTAAAAAGGCAAGAAGGGAAAACATGCAAAATACGCAAGATTGCTTATAAATTCAATCTATGATTTGTGAATTCATGTTTTAGTCAAACGATTCGTATTGAAGATTTCAAGTTAAGAATTTACTACTTGACATTTTAATTCCACTTTTTTAATATCTACGATGGTCACGAGAGAAATATGAACGAAAATATTTGCTGCGACCGCACTTTGTGAGTTAACTGGGTTATTTTTTTCAGAAACCCGGTTAAAATTCCAAAATAAAATAACTCGGTGAAAGGCGGTGTTTGTAATGAAATATCCGAGTTTATTTTTCTGAGCGGCCGCACTTAGGAAGGTTGAACTTTGAACGGGAAAGATCATGTTATCATTTGCTATATTCTATATATTTTTTTGTAACATTGTTAAGTTTCTATTCATCTGATGGGAACGAGGAACGAAATAAGCCTGCTAAAACATCCACCGGGCAGCAACCACGACGGCGAAGGCAGCGAGAGCGGCACAAAACAGTAGGATTAATGAGAGAAAACAATGCCGCAAAACGTGCATTTTACATTTTGGTTTTCCCTGCAAAACAACATCATCAAATGATCAAACATCGTCAAATGATCAAATTATAGGTTTTGTGGACATAAACACACAACGGTTTTCCTTTCTCTATTTGAAATTGAAAGTCGTCCCTTCGAATTCAGCAGGGAGCCAAAAATTACCGCGTAAGCGAAGATGATTGACAGATCGGAAAAGTTAACCAGCACTAAACTACCTAGCGAGATGGTTTGAAAAAACCTAATCTCGGTTAAAAAAATCTATTGTTCTTTAATTAATTTTCATAAGAACCACTAACACTGTTTAAATTCGGTGAGAGCCAAAAGTACGCAGCCGCAGTTTAATTAACTGATTGAAAATAACCCGGTTAACGAGCAATTAATCGATTTCCCAATCCGGATCTGAAACCATGCTTAAAAAATGAAAAAAAAAATTTAATATTATTTTCTCTTATCTCCTAGGAGCTCCGCTGTTAGACCAGACTATCGGTAAACAGTCGAACCTTTCGTAAGCGATCACCCAAGATGCAAAGTTAAGGTGGTCACTTACGCGAGATGTCGCTTTCGGGAAGTGGTCGCTTACGCGAGGTGGTCGCTTACGACACCACAAGCGATCTTAACTCTAATTCATACGAACATGTAGTTATTTCAATGTATGAAGCATTTACCAGCGAAAACTGTTTTATCATATAATAGTTTTGAGTTCCTTTATATTGAGGTTGCACTGTACTGTAATACATTATTCATTTCGCGTCAGTAGTGGCACAGAAATATGGACGAGTGCTCGTCTATCAGAGGTTAAAAACAAGAAAAATTAAAATCTCCGCGTTGAAAGTGGTTGCGGTGGCTTACGAGAGTTGGTTGCACATGGAGGTTCGAATGTGTATTAAATCAGTATCATCTCTATTAGGGTGTGATTGAGGTGCACTTTGTGTCACCTGCAAGTGAAGCTCGACTGAGAACAGGGGATTTGTGTCAGATGGTTGAATCCATAGCTTTCTTTGAGGCCTACCGCCCTGTGCTGGAAGGATTACAAATGACGTCTTACGGAAAATTTCCACTACAGGTTCACTGAAGTTAATTCCACATTTCTGATTTTAGATAAGACATAAAAGTATTCATAATGTCTTTATTTCAAGCATGACAATTCTAGTGTTCTTAATTCTTGTGATTTGTAAAGTCTGCGGCTGCAACTGAGCCATAATGAGGGTATACGTGATTTTAATTTCCAGAAATTTAGACCTGGGCAGTGTTGTGGTTTCAACCGATCTTTCGAATGTGGGGGTGAAGAGACTTCCTTTTTTGGGGCAAAACACTTTAATTACTCTTACAATGCACAACTCTCTTCAATGCACATCAATTTTATTTAGTTTTAAACATAAAACAAAGGCAACCTGGAAATTGACGGCAAGCATGATCCCGCGACTGTCTTGCATCGTATCCAATGGGTGTAGCAATAGTGCTTTTGGCTTATTACCAGATGTATTGGCAAAAATGAGTATTCGACTTGAGTTTCTTTTAGTTTCTTTTGTTTTATTGTCTCGATTAACACGTTTAATTTAATACTTTTGATCCAATAGAGATATATTGTCGAATGTGAAAGGGATGTCCTTCCACCAGCATATCTGACAAAACCTGATGGCGAGCAAGCGAAATTTGATTTCTCTCCTATCATGTCTCGTGATTACAGGCAAGATATTATTACTTATCAACCCGTGATTCCAAAGTATAACACAGATCATCTACGTTTTCCTTAAAATAATGATGACGATGTATTACAACAAAGGACCACATCTATGAAACAGAAGAGCTGGATATAGGCGAATCTTTGCTGACATCATTTTCAGTTACTTTTTGCTTCATAAGCATACTAATTTAAGTAGAGACGGCACAGTGCTAAATACGAAATAAATTGACTTAGAATTCTATGCAACTTTTAGCTTTTCTCGTGCAATATTTAAGGAAATATCTGCTATCAAAAACTGCAAAATTGTTGGGTGGCAAAAGCGCTAATAAGCCATACATTCTTTGTATTGCACGAAGTGTATCTAGTATATCGGGCTCAAGTTTCTAGAGAAAGCTAATTATGCTATGCTGTTTTAATATTCAGAGTTGATTTTTTTGTAGCCAGGTTAGAGAATGAGGCGCATATGCTAATGAGGCAATAATCGCAAACAAGGATTCGCCTATCTGTTTGATATGTAGGGGTATGTAGGGGTGTCCCCCTAACCCAGGTATGATATGAGTGATATCCGATATTTTCGCCGCTGGTACAATGCATGTATAGCGAAAATCGGCAAATAAGTTCTGTATGTCACTGGCAAGAGTAACTAATACTTCCTTTAAGGGAGGGTATCGCGGTTGTTCCACACTAAACTGCTGCTTTCCAATTAGACAACTTTTGGCAAACAAATATGTCAAGAATCAAAGGCTTTTGTTGCTATATGTTAAGTGAGTTGATAATTTTTCCTACGGACCAACAATAAATTCGCTTCAGCACTCTTTACTGTAACCCGTTTCAATCGTCCTCGAAATTAAGCCATCCGTACCGGTTTTTATAGTGTTTAATGCAGAATTGTGTTGAATTATTGGTACCAATTTATATTTTGTATTGTTAACGGTTTTTAGCCGAGCGATGGAAAAAAATTGCGCATGCATGCGCAGAGCATGATACAATCCCTTTAACGTCATTTAGAAAACCTCTCATTTGCAGGTGGCGTCCTGTTTCAAGAAGCCGCCATGTCGGTGTTGGCAAATCTGGTAAGTTGGCTAAATGCTTGTCTGATCATCACTGGAAGACAATAATTCACATGTTCAAGTTGAACCTGGGTTCAACGGTGACCATTTTGATAGTTCAAGAAAAAAAGAAACAGAGCCGACAGAGTTTTAATCTACGTATTCTAAGCCCGTATTCTAAACCCGGGATTCTAAATCAAGCGAAGCCAAACGTGTAACAACTACTTTATATAGACAATAAGTGGGCGTTTGCTTCAACATTTAACTGGCCGGAGGGAAAGGCAGAGTTGGGGGTGGGGTTGAAAGTGTCCGCACTGACTTTGAACGTTTATAACATTGGAAACGTTTAACCAACGGATCCGAGATGGCCGCCATTCGGAATGATGATTGAATTCTCGCGTCATGTGACGTCATCCTGCCCCTTAATTTAGACAGTTTTGGACGCACTATAACCTTAGTTTCAAATGAAGAATGATCCTCGCAGTTGTGAACGCAATTTAAGCAATTGCGAAAAGAAGCCTGAAAAAAAATTCAGGACTTCAACGGGGTTCGAACCCGTGACCTCGCGATACCGGTGCGATGCTCTACCAACTGAGCTATGAAGCCACTGACGTTGGGAGCAGGTCAATTGTAGGTTTATATGTTCCCGTGAAAGGAGTGAGTGTGAAATGATATATATGAAATAAATCATATATGAACTGCGGAAATGAAATCAAATGAAGAATGATACTCGCAGTTGTGAACGCAATTTAAGCAATTGCGAAAATTGCGTTCACAACTGCGAGGATCATTCTTCATTTGATTTCATTTCCGCAGTTCATATATGATTTATTTCATATATATCATTTCACAACCTTAGTTTCATAGCTATAGATTTAATATTCTTGAAGTTACGAGGGACTGACCCAAAAAAGTCTGGTCTTTGATTTAAAAACATTCTGTTCAAACACAGCATCAAGCGTAACAGTTTTGAACCCAGCCTCTTGGCCAACTGCAAAGGACCTGGGACTAGACGATTCACAGTTCGATGCTTTACAGTTAGCGTTGACCAAAGAGTTTGCAGTCATCCAGGGACCCCCGGGTACTGGAAAGACGTTCATTGGACTGAAGGTATATGGACTTTCAATTAATACATTAACTAATAGATGCAGAAAAAATAAAAAATAAAATTTATTTGTGTTAACTGTTCTTATTAACTATCTGCATTGCATTATCAACCGTTCAGGGCGCGAACGAGCGTATGAGCTATTAAATGATTGCGTAGAGGATAATTAATGAAATTACTCTATCACGTTTCTCTCTTAACTATTTGCAAAAAAGCAAAATATTGTTATTAATAAATTAAGCTGCAGCTTTGCCTTGACCCCATTAGTGTCCTGTCCTGCTTATAAAGTCGTTTGCTGCTTATGGGACTTGGTCATACACCTTTTGTTATATTGGTCACCGTAATGATAGTCAAAAGCTGACGTTTCGAGCGCTAGTCCTTCGTGAGAACAAACAAAAGCGCTTCTGCACTATCCCAGCATTTTTTGCTTTCAGGTTAGTAGAATCGGATACTAGTTAATGTTGCATGTTTATATTCGGGAAATTCAATTGGCGAAGTCCAGGTTCAGATCAAAACCATCATATATAGTGTTTTGTCTAGTTACTTAGTTTGTTATCCTTGGATTGCTATATTCGAATTTTAAGATAACCAAGAGTGCCCTACTCTCTGTTCGTGAATACCGCTTATCGTCTCTTGAACAGATAGCCAAGATTCTACTACACAACGCTGAGGTTTGGCGGAATATTTCGGATAAAAGTCCCATCCTTGTGGTTTGTTACACCAATCACGCCCTTGACCAGTTTCTGGAAGAAATCCATGCTTTCCATAAACACGGAATTGTTCGAGTCGGAGGACGAAGTCAGAGTGAGACGATGCAGGAATGCAGTCTTTACAAATGGAAACGTAAAATGGGAGGGGTAACGACGTCTTTTATTGTCTGCTATTTATACATACTATTGTGTTAGTTATCGACGTGTATCATTTTTTAGTCACGTTTTTATGTATTTCCACATAGCTTTTGTCTCTTGGCTGCTAATACTGTCAACTCTCTCTTAACGACCACTCTCTTAACCGTATTCAGCCTGGCGGGGGTGGGGGGGGGGGGGGGGGGCACAAAGTGCCCGCGCTAACTTTCAACATTCATAACTTCTTTAATATGCATTCCAACGCCATCAAACTTTGTGACTTTTCCTAAAATTTATCTGGCAACAATTTTATATGACAATTTATTGATCACGTGACTTGATGTTTCCATGGCAACAAGATTTTGACAGCCATGTTTTTGAAGTTTGCATATTTGTACCCTTCAATAAAGAAAAACAATGTGTATTGGTATAACTTTTATATTTTTACGTCATTTAGCGTTTATTTATTGGTTTTGATTAATTTTGAGTCAATTTGGACGGTTTTTAAGAGGTTTTAAAAAATTTCAGAAATCCAAAATGGATGATCCAAGGTGGCGGCCGTATAACTAGTTACCTATCAACTACGTCATATGACGTCATCGTTCCATTGTGCGGACCGAAAAGGAGACAGTTTTGGACGTATTATGTACCCTCAAGGTTTCACTGTCATAGCCTTAATGTTCTTGAAGTTACAATGTTCCCTCCACCCCCCCCAGGCTCAGGAACTCATAAAAAGCCCAGGCTAAATAGGGTTAAGCGACCACTTCCCGTAAGCGACCACTTTGTAAACAACTGTTTTGTTTCTCAGTCAAATACTGTTTCAAATTGATTTTTTCTCTAAAGTGACCACCTTCCTTAAGCGACCATTTTTTCCTGCACCAAAGGTGGTCGCTTAAGAGAAAGTTGACTGTATTTGGGGGCAATATCCACTACCAACGTGGCCATAGTTTCCTATTTAGTGGCTTTAGTAAACAAAAGCCATTTGTGCGGTATTCTGACTTTGTCACTTTTAGCCGCATCCCACAAACCTCACATTTTCGACACTATATATACTCTCTTGTATTGTTTCTTTTGGTGGTGACCTGACAATGACCTGACAAGTCATGCATATAAACAAATCCGCTGTCGAACGATCCAAACGTTTTGAGAGCGCTTGGCATGCGGCCAACTTAACCAACTCAACGCTAGGCATAAAACACACTCACTATTTTCTGTGTGAGGTACAAGACTTACGCCACCAAACAGATCTTACAAAAGTAACTGTTTTTTTTTTATCTCGTGAGAGATATAGTATACGGGTACAGATTCACTCACTCGCTCCCTCCTTCCCGTAAACTTTCCTTGGTAATTTCGCTGACCAGTTCATAAGGCTTTCGTGGTCTAATCCAAAGGAATATAGAGTACTAAAGTGTGACGTCACAAAAACTTAAATTTGTAAAATTATGGGATTTTATTAGATTTTCGGAAAGGACATGACGAAAAATGCCCGCGATGTCTAATCAAATCCTTCACAAATTTAGTTTTTGTGACGTCATCACTTTAGTACTCTATATTGTTAGAGAATAGTCGACCGTCGAAAAAGTGGACATTATGAAAGCATTGCTCTGATGTTTTGCATTTGGATTCCTCCGATCTCTGTGATTTGTAGACTTAAAATGTATTTTTCAACAGAGACACGCGTTTTAATGCGTATCTACGTTGAAATAATAAAATTTAACCTTTATTAGTAACTAATACTTTGTCTTCAATGCTGGTGACCCGGGTTCGAGTCCTGGCGAGACCAGCTAATTTATTTTTTTTTTCTTTTCTGTTTTTTTTTTTTTCCCAACTGGACATGCATTGTGAAAGTAATGTACTGTTTTTTCTTTGCGTTTGAAGTCGTTCAATTTACAAAAAATATCGAACCGTGTTTATAAAAGCGTAAGCTTACCGCACTGTTGCGTTGCGAGTTAGCTCGCGGTCCAAGGTTCAAATGACATGCTGGCATTTATATCATGTTACCTTTGCATATTTATACATTTTCGGATTCCAGCATTTAGATAAGCCTGGAAATTTGCTTTTAATCTTTAATGTTTTTCAAAAATTAATTTGTAATACCGTTCCATTTTATCGCAGACGGTGGCAAATATGCAAATGAGCACTCGCTTGCTCCGTCCATCAGCTGTAAACTTTTTGTCACGTAATGTTAAAATTAGTTTTGTTACGAATGCGTTGCGTAACAAGAGTATGATTTCACATAACGAAAAATTTGATGCTAATGAATCAAATAATATGCTAATGATCCAACTGTCAAATACGCCGTTGAAATATCAATTGCCCGTGACTTTTATTAATCATGGCCATTGTTTATTTATTTATTTATTTTTTACCATGTTGGAATTTTTTCCCAACATTATGATGACAAAATATAATATTGTATGGGGAACTGAAAGTTGGTCACTACTGCAGCACCATTCAGCTTTAAAAGCAGTGTATCCAGCATGGACAAGGAGAGTAAAGAGCAAACTCGGCTTCTGACTCTCTCGTCAGTGCGAGAATTTGCAACACGTCAACATCTTGCATTTGAATCTGTGATATCAGCCATAACTTTTGCCACATAGACTAACGCACTATGTAAGGTGCATTTTAAGGCACAAAACAACGAAATTTCACATTAGTTTCGCACGTCCCTTTGACTGTGTGATATATTGCTAAACGGCTTCAAATAAACTGGTTTTCGAAACACAACTTAACATGTGGTTTTAGGATAAAGTTCACGATTGCACGGATAAGTGGTAAACGTCAATTTCGGCAATTTGCATATTCTTGTTCAAATTAGCATCAAATTTTTCGTTATGTGAAATCATACTAAGAACAACGTGAATTCAACGATAACAATAACTTATGTATTGTAAACGAATATGAACAACAATTAGCTTAAAGATATTTTGAATTTGGAGTCTTCTGATGAATAAACCAAATTTATGTCTTGCATGTCTTAGCGTGACAGTACAAATTCGCGGTTATGCGCTAAAGATTAACTTTCATATGTCGTCAGTGGATCTGTTCGTCAAGTGAAAATACATCCTTGCATTTTTCTACTGAAAAGAATATGTAGACCTTAAATATCACACATCATATCGCGGATTACGGTATTAAGTATTGTTCCACATAAGAACGATAGCAAACTTCATTGTTCTGCGGCATTGGCTCTTTCCCACATAGAATATCTTTGATTTCAAGAATAGAGGAGGACCTGATGGTTAATAATTATATTTCACTATAAAAATAAAGAAAATCCATTTGCGTCAAATAAACTTTAGGAAATGTTTGTGCTTAACCAATCAGAATAGCAGAAGACAATAGCTAATAATTTTGCTTCTTTGATGAAGTTCCCCAAATACAATTTCTTTTAAAAATTGTATGTTGTGCGATTGGGTCTCAAATTACTTGAAACCTTAAAAAAATTAGACAGAATGCACCTTGAACCTTAACGTTTTAGCGGTTTTTGAGTCTAGGCCAATGAGATCACTAGTTTTAACAATGAAAATTCTTGACATTCCATCGTGTTTGACATTCCATTGCCGTTGGCGCTATCCTTCTTATGCGGATCATTACTTAAAAGATATCGAGCCGCACATTGCGTTACGCGATAAAATATCGCAAGTGTTAATTGATGCAATACAGCTTTTACGAACTCGAGTGTCTCCTCAACCAAATCGACTAAGCACATGTCTAAATTCAAAATTTCTATTTAACTACATTTCGACACTTTTTCGTAGGGAAGGGTCGCTCACAAGGTTGGCTTACAGGAGCCTTTGATCTTATTTGTAAACTGAATAGTCTGAATACGCTTATTTGTAAACATTGGGAAAATCTAAAATTAACATCAAGTTGTTTCGTATTCACGAGATGGCTCTTAGAGCCCCTTTGATCGTTTTGTTATGTTCGTTATTAAATAATATTTTAATAATATTTATTGCTTACATATTGCGCAAATTAACATAATGAAATATCTTTAAAAATCTAAAAGTCCTAATATCTTATATAATCAAAATCTACAAAATAGAGATATTTAAATCTAATGTTTGTTGTTGCTGTCTGACGTACTCTTTTCAGAAAAGTTTGCTACCAGAAGATCTTAGGGAACTCCAAAAAGAAATCGACCAAGAAATGGAAGATCTCTTCGCTAAAATCTCCTTTGACAGTAGACTGCTTGAAAATTGTACAAGTACCGTGATGGACGTGGATGAGCTTGTAAAAGTTGCCACGAGCATGACGTCACAGCACTATGACTCCCTCAAAAGTATTTTTCAACCTCCTATGGGAAAAAGTGAATCTACAAGCATGCTGCCTTGCTGGCTTGGGCTTCCTGTGGAGCCAGCCGACCCTTATGAAGACGGTAAAATTTCTTCGTTTTTAGTTTGGAAATAAAACGCCAAAATTGTATAAATTAAAGCAAGAGAAAACGAGGATTTTATCTTCATAAAACATATAATCTCGGTCAAATATAACTTTGTCGGTTGTTCCTTCATCAAAGCAAATGTGGCATATTATACTTAATAGAAATCAGTAACTTTCAACGGTGGCATTAGAAGGACTAGCTACTTCTCTTTCTTCACATCACACTCTCTTGGAATCGACCCCCTTCTAAAATACTTCCATTATACTCTGGTAGTTTACCATAGGCTACCGATCGAAAAATGATATTACACCTTTTATCCTTCATTACCAGGCAATAAAAAAAAATATTCATCATTTACAGCGTTCAAGTTATTCTCCGAATGGAACACAATTTCTTGACTTCTTGTCTTTTACTGACTGTTTTCCGTGTTCATGAATAAAGCAAGTTGATAAATTTTGGCTTAATCGTGGCTTTTTACCTGGCGGTCGACTTCCGCAAGAACGAATTACACAACTTCTGAATTTAAGCAGTTGTTCAAATCTTTAGTGTAAAAAAAACGTGTAAAAACAACTCAGATATCTTCTAAACATCGAGTCAGTTTGGAACTGAACTTCAGTCAACATATCCACTAATACGGGAGGCAGGTATGCGTTCATTTCCTAGGAATAGTACTGCTGTCCCTTCAAGTTCGTCATCAGACTCACACTTGGCAGAATTTGTCCTCTTAACACTCTAAACACAAATGCAAGGGGAACTACTTCTCGAATTCCCACCATCTTGTTTACCCGCCTAACAGAGTTACAGGGAAAGCCTGGTAATGACGCATTCCATGCAGGAGCAACCGCGTTTTCAACCAACAACGGTCAGAGTGTATTCTATTGGGACAACGTAACCAAACCAAGGTTAGGTGGAAACAGTTGATCCCAATAGAACAAAACCCTAGCTAAACTGATTATACCATCATTTTATGGAATGTTGCATTGACACAGCACGGCTTAAAAAGGAAGAGGTATTAAGTTTTAGTTTTGAAACTACTTTTATCACCAGCCTACATCTTTATTTATTCAGTACTTCCATTTTCAGGTTTTGCCAAGCCACTTGTCATGTTTCCCTTCGACGTCGACTACGGAGACCTGGAATATTTTTCACATCAGCAGTTGGCTTTGATATCGCTCAATGTCTCGCTAGCAGCGGGTTCTGATGGGACCCCGGGAGGATCTTTGGAGCTAAGTGGCAATTCTGACTCCTTTATCGAAATTCCGAATTCCATTGGTGGCTATGCAGACGCTGGAAAATCTATTACCATACTGGCGTTCATTTATCCTTTGGGATCTGGTGGACCAATCATCACCTATGAGAGATGCGGATTTGGCCTACAGATCTGGCAAGAACCAGGCGGGCTCAACGCTTGGATGGGGACGCTGACGGCTTGGTTCATTAGAAGAGATTTGGCAGTAGCTTTTCCCATCAGAAAGGCCGTTTTGAAGATTAACGCGTGGAATTTTATCGGTGCTTCGTACGATCACAGCTCCGGGATGGCACGTCTGTGGCACAATGGAAATGAAGTAGAAGCTATCTTCATAGGCAAAGGCTTCGAGTTAGCCACACAATTCCCGATCAGAATAGGTGCATTGGCGACTTCTTGGCAAGAGTGTTATTTCACAGGAAGAATTTGCTATTTGCATATATATTCTGAATCGCTGACGGTCGAAAACATTCGAGCAGTTGGTTGCATTTTAGAGCAAGGTAGATATTTTATGTAAATCAGTTACTTTCAAAATATTTCGTCTTAAGTAACAATGAACTGCCAAGTTTATCTTTAATGGGAATAGTACTGCCAAGTGCTGACTGCCATTTTAAGATGCCTAGTTCAATTGGTAACTTTTCATTTTTCTGCTCGTTATTGCAGTTTTTAAGTTGCAGTTAGAGGGGGAAATGTGTGTTTAGATGGATGAATCTTTAGCTCAATTCCAGGTCACCCCCAATTGAACACGTAACTATCTGCCTTTTTTTTTTTTTTTTTTTTTTGGGGGGGGGGGGGGGGGGGGGGTAGGGTTAGGGGCATTCAAAGGCCCATCGTGACATCACATGAGCAGTGTCCCAAACAAACACTCTCATCTTCAACGTCCACACCACAAGATGGACTTGGAAAACAAAATCAATAAATATTTAGGAAAGGAGGGAGAGCCGTATACTGATACACATTTCTGGTCATTTTGACCTGAAGCCAAGTGTGCTGTATAGACCTGGAGTTTCAGTTTCTCTCTTATATATTAGACCTGTTGTGGTCATCGTGGCAACGAAATAATAGAAGTTTTCTTTTAAATTTGCTTGAATGATTGAGCCCTTCTTAAAGTATTTTACATTTATTATTTCTTTATTTCATTTCGTTGATTAGCGTCGCAACGTGCTACAGATATTTGATAACATAACAAAAAATTTTTATAGGAGAATACGAACTCGACCAGGAACAGTTAACCGTGGACGTTGACGAACAGTTGGACAAAAGCATCGCACAGAATGAAAATGAAGATGAAGACGACTATGACGATGGCGATGTCGATGACAATGACAATGGCAACCTTGATAGCGATGACGACGATGAAGCAATGAAAGAAGAGTCACAAGGAAATAGCTTTGGAGTAGAAAAAATTCCTGACGTCAGGTTTGAAGCTTTCGTTATACAAAATCAAAGGATTCTTGACATTGAAGACGATATCATCAGGTTTGATGACAGACCCTCAGAGAAGGAGGCAAGAACGGATAATCGTGACATGACACGTAAAACGAAAGGTGCTGAAGGGGGAATCCATGGTGGCGGCTGGCAATTCCAGAATCCCAACAGAGTAAAGCGGAGGATCAAGCAAAAGATTCGGCGAGAACTTGATAGTCAAGACATGATGAGCGAAGAAGAAGCTTCTAAGGTAACGTTTTCACCTGACAGAGCTTTGAATATATAGGAATATATAGGAGTTCGTTCATGACATAATCATACAGGTGATCATAATCTGGCAAAATATTTTATTGGGAAAGAATGCCAGTGTGGTACAATTGTTCGCAACCTTGAGTGTAGTATAATAGCGCTAGTGCTAGTACCGTTTGTCTAGAAAACATTCCAACGCAACTCTGCGCTCTCCAGCATGGGTAGCTACCTATAGTTATTGAAGTTACATACATGACAGACAACCGCAAAATACCAGTTTCGTTTCCGAGATTTATTAACTTTTATTCACTGAGAGCCGAGTATTCCCAAATGGAGTGAGAATTGCAGTAGTACACAGATAATACAATTGCTCTTACACGCCATTTCCTGCCTTCCAGTCTATTTTTCCAAAGCAACTTGTCCATGTGGCAGCCTGGTTGTCTTTTATGTGCGTTCGGACTTATCAGGTTGTGCCGGACTGTAGAAGTATACAAAAGGTCTTCTTCCCTTCTAAATTTCATATCCAAAGTAATGTTAAATTTTGCATATGTCAAGACAGTCACCGCAAAAAGCTTCCATATTTTATGATTTCTTATTTTAGGTTGAGGATGTGTGGAATTTGCCTGAGAAACACCGCTGGCGCTTGTATCGCAGATGGATGTGCGATGCCCGTGAGAGCTGGTACAAGAATATGTCTGATTCACAAGAAATGTTTGATATAAAAGCAAGGGTACTCAAAAAAATAAGAGAAAGAAAGGATTATGAGATCCTTAGAATGGCAGATGTCATCGGAATGACTACCACAGGTAATATACAGGGCTTTATAACCACTCCAGTACGTTAATGTTACCTGTGTTTCAGTCTGAAGTTTTGAAGGCAAACTTGGTTTGTATGTCAACTGCTAACCGTTTAGCAAACTCCCTCATTTAACTTAAAAATGTCCGCATTTTGGTCACTTTTGAGTGGAATAAGACACCTTTTTTTATTGCGGTAAGTGATCAGAGAAGGTAGATGTCTGGTAATATCAGACTATAAAACGTACTCAAACTTACTAACTTTTAGAAATTTGGTAATGACACAAAATGGTAACACTGCATTCTAATAGAAAATTGCGTATTAAAAAGTCTCATAATTTCTAAGACCTACCTGGATAAAAGCTTCACACAAAATGTGCGTAATAAACTTAATTCATCCTTTTTTGTCCATGGATGAAATCTTTGTTCTTGGCTGTCAGACATGGAAAATACTGACGGGTGTTTATCCGCATTGTGAGTAAAGAAAAAGTCTAATTTTGCCTTTAAGGTGCAGCACGGTACCACAGAGTGTTACAGGATATACGACCAGTGATAACAATCGTGGAGGAAGCCGCTGAAGTGCTGGAGGCACATATTATTACGTCTCTATCGCCCGGATGTCAGCACTTGATTCTGATTGGTGATCACCAACAGCTTCGTCCAAATCCCACAGTCTACGATCTCCAGTTAAAGTACAACTTTGACGTGTCACTGTTTGAGAGAATGATAAAGAACGGAATGCAGTTTTCAAGGCTTTGTTTACAGCACAGGATGCGGCCGGAAATCGCGAAGATGTTGGACCATATCTATGTCAAACCAAAACTAAAAAATCACGATTCTGTGTTGGAATTTGAACCCATCAAAGGCGTGGAACGAAATTTGTTTTTTGTGGATCATCACAAGGCTGAGGTATATTATAGAAAAATGTAAATGCCTTATTTTTTCCGATTTCCATGTTAAATATATGTAGGCTGGAAGCTTAGTTGAATTGGATTTTGAAAGCCAGCTTCGGCAGAATATCACAAGTGTAGAATTCAGTGGTTGTCTGCTGTTTTTCCGTAGCTCCAGGCTGTTTTGTTGTTATTGTTGCTGTTTTTGTTGTTGTTGTTTCAAGCTTAACTTCCCGAACAAAGATTTAGCCCACGAAAGACTGCACTTAGGAAATACATTGATCCCATCTCTTTTCGGAACCATATTATCTAGACATGACATATATTATGGTCAAGTTACTTTTCATTCTAAAGAAAAGTAATCATAAGTGTCTCGGTCTCTAGGAAATCATTTCGGTAGCGTTTAATTGAAAAAAGATCACGATTTTGTAAGTAAAGACTAAAACTGATATACGGCTCTTTTCATATTCCTGACTCGCTCTTTGTATCTTTGCATGGAGACATTAATTGGTAATAGCCGAAGCTATTTTCAATAGGCCTTACGCATAATGATGTCACCAGCTCAAAATTCACCACCAAGCCTCGTTTGTACGAAATTCTCTGCAAACCTTTGACAAGTTCACGTTGTTTTTGAGTGGGTATTCTTTTCAACTTTGTTCTTTTGAGAATACATTGATGAGATTGCTAACATGGGTTATTTAGGGGTGGGCATTTCTGGTTTAACTTTAAATGCATTGAGCATTACGTTTCCAAGTAAATAGAGGACATCAGCCAAGTCATTTTGATGTCAGGATTGACAGGAGATATCAAATTATGACGTCACAGTTAATGACGTCATAGTATACTATTAGTTAGAAGTGTTAAATTTCCAACGGTTTTCTAGTGTTTTCCAAAGTGGACACTAAGAGAAATTAAACGCCGAAAACCGTTTGTCCATATCATTAATAGTCATGGCTAGCGGAATGTTTCGCGGGCGCGCGTGTGCCGTGCGCCCGTGTTGGACAGGGTTAGTTCGCGAGCGCGTATTACGTCGCAAAACATGCGCGTATGACGCCACACAACATCCGAGATGTTTGTTTTCATTACGGACTTCACAACCAAAGAATTAAAAGCGGAGATTTAAAGAATTTCCAAGCAAGCGAGGGACTAATTAAAGGTAAAACAGATTTCGTTTTCGATGGGAATTTATGTTGATATCAATCTGTGATTGACTTTTTCTTTGTCTTCTCGCTAGTTTTGGAGAATTGTTTATAAACGTGCTTAAATTCAGTCGTTTTGATTTCTTTCATCAAAGACAGCTCGGCCTTGATGAGCTATGAATGGTTCGCATTTTGCTTTTAAACATAAACTAATGGAGATTTGAATAAAAATTTTCGAAAGAAGATTGTGTTGTCCATTTTTATGTGTTTGTTCATTCATTACATAGGCTGAAAAGCGATTTTATGTAAACAAAACAAGAGTTGGATTTTATAGTTCTAAACTTCACTCGCGTGGCCTTATGCAAATATGTTTGTGTATTTTTTGCAATTTTGATTTCCAAATCAGTTTCTCGGACAATTTTTGATAAGCAACATATGTATTTTGTTTGGAAATTAGTCTTACTAGTATCTAGACGGAGAAAAAGTTGTTTTTGAGAACTTTTGTACGGTCTAAATGTACTGTGCAGACGGTCGCGTAAGTCTGTTTTTGAGAATTGCTAAAATTGAAAAATAGCCCGGTCTTCGGCCTTGATGAGCTATGAATGGTTCGCGTTTTGCTTTTAAAAATAAACTTATGGAGATTTGAATAAAATTTTTCGAAAGAAGATTGTGTTGTCCATTTTTATATGTTTGTTCATTCATTACATAGGTTGAAAAGCGATTTTATGTAAACAAAACAAGACTTGGATTTTATAGTTCTAAACTTCACTCGCGTGGCCTTATGCAAATATGTTTGTGATTTTTTTTGAAATTTTGATTTCCAAATCAGTTTCTCGGACAATTTTTGATAAGCAACAGATGTATTTTGTTTGGAAATTAGTCTTACTAGTATCAAGACGGATAAAAAGTTGTTTTTGTGAACTTTTGTACGGTCTTAATGTACTGTGCAGACGGTCGCGTAAGTCGGTTTTTGAGAATTGCTAAAATTGAAAAATAGCCGGTCTTCAATCTTAATTATTGTGTTTCCGACCTTTCACCTTAGTTAAGTTTATTATCGGCTTTCTGTTCAGAGAGCGACGCTGTTATAGGCTCAGCCTATCTATATATATTAATAGATGAGATATGGCATTTTGAATTTTGAAGAATGCTATGCCCAAAAAAGAGTGCCCCCTAAATAAATAGATCATAATTGGAGTTGATTGTTGCAATTCTAGTTATGTTGCAGATTGATTGTCCTAGATGGGCAGAACAAGAATAATAACACCAAAAACCCAGTTTTGTGACGTCATAAATTGTGACGTCATCAGATATTTCAATGCTTTAATTATCGTTTTGAAGGAGAAACCAAAAATCTAAAATGATACGATTTTTATTAACATTAGCCTTAAATGAAAAAAAAACTGAAGAAAAAATATCATAGGGGTTGATTTTGGAGGAAAAGTATTGTTCCGGGGAGGACACTAACATTTCTTAAGATCGTCATAATTCGAGAAATATTTGTCATAGCGAGAAACTGTTTTCGGTATGTTAGTCCCCTAGCCAAGCTCTTTTAAATGATATAGTTGGTGGTATGAAATTAGAAACTTTGTACAACATGTTTTTGTGACGTCAAAAATGACGCCACAATTTGACATTTTTTTACAATTGACATGTTTTGGACAGCAATCTAAGTGAATGTGCGAAGTCTGGTGAGGAAATGTACAAAGGAAGCAAAATTAGTGTATCAGCCCCTAAGTTACCCTTTTTGGGGCCGTTTGGCCCCACCGTGCATGCAATAATTGGCACAGGTAATTACACTTCGAAAGCGAGGCTTGGGGGTGAAATCAACTAGTCTGACGTAAACATGCATAAGGGCTATTCCAGTTACCAGTTGCCTTATCTTGTATCTAGTTACCATCAGCCATTCTTTTCACATCCGCAGGACTTCGTACCTGAAGGGAAAAGTAGGTCAAACCTTCACGAAGCAAAATTCCTGACAGCTCTGTGCCGCTACTTTATCCAGCAAGGTTACAAGCAGGAACAGATAACAATCCTGGCAGCGTACAGTGGACAGCTTTTTAAGCTCAAAAAAGTGATGTCAGATATCGCAGACATGTCGAAAGACAAAAAGTTTTTTGAAGGAGTTCGCGTTACAGTGGTGGACAACTTCCAAGGCGAGCAGAATGACATCATTCTTCTATCACTTGTTCGCAGCGATAGAATTGGCTTTCTCAAGATCGCAAACAGAGTCTGCGTCGCCTTATCGCGGGCTCGGAAAGGCTTCTACATCATCGGAAACGCCACGCTGTTGGCTCGGGACAGCGATCTGTGGAAAAACATCTTTGCAGACATGCAAGAACAAGGACATTTTGGGAAAGAGTTGAAGCTTACTTGTCAGAATCATCCCCAAAATGTAATCCAAGCAACAACTGCCGAGGATTTTAAAGACGCCCCAGAAGGAGGCTGCAGAGAGCAATGCGGAATGAAGCTGAAGTGTGGCCATGTTTGTAAACGGGTTTGTCATCCGACAGATCTCAAGCACAACGACAAATTCTCTTGCCAACAGCCCTGCTCCAAAATTATCTGTGGCCTAGGGCATAAATGCAGCAGAAGGTGTGGCCAAATGTGTGGTCGTTGCATGGAAAGTGTGCTAAAGGTTATCCCTGAGTGTAATCACGAGCAAAACGTCCCCTGCTCCATGGATGTTGCTAAATTCAAGTGTACGCAAGTGGTGCCAAAGCAAGCCTCTCCGTGTGGCCATATCAGTAAAGTGCAGTGTTTCGTAGTACCAACTGAAATCGTATGCAAAAAGCCCTGTGATACGTTACAATGTGGTCACCCATGTGTCGGTAAGTAGTTGTATCAATACGTAAAGCACGCCGGCGGAGGGAGATATAAAGACGGCGGGGGCATTAGACTGTTGGAGCCCCGGATTTAAGGACTTTTTCTGAGGAATATAGTTTTAACTGATTGTATTTTCGTAACCGTACAGATAGTAATTATAGTAATAATAATTCAATCTTTATTAAATACTGACATTGAGCTTTGCGTATATGTTCGATTCTATGCGTTAACATTATCTCACACTTTTAAACCTATCTAAAGAAATCATGAGACTTCAAACGACAAAAGTGCAAACATTGTATAACCGAGGTTTTTTAATTGCATACTGCCGTTCAAAATGGCTTCCATTTGCAATTTACTTAGATTTTGTCAAGGAGATCTTAGGGTTGCCAATATGCTAATATGGGTTGTTAATGAGTTAACGCGATCAGTTTTAAAATAATATTGAATAGGTGTAAATATGATCCCACTCCCAACAATTAATTGCAATTTGCTGTTTTTCAAAACGTCCTCAATGTTGCTCAGTATTGGTTATTGTAAATGTTCAACAGGTAACTGCAGTAAATGTCAACAGGGCCGACTCCACTTACCGTGTGAGTCCAAGTGCAGCCAGATCCTCTTTTGTGGCCATACGTGTCAAGACGCCTGTATCCGGGCCTGCCCACCCTGTTCAGATCCCTGCAAAACCTACTGCGACCACCGAATATGCAAAAGGAACTGTGGCGATCCTTGTCAGCCGTGTGAAAACACATACACTTGGGAATGTCCGCATCATAAATGGACAGAGTCTTGCGGAGAGCCATGTGTTGATAGACCAAGATGTGACGAGCCATGCCAAAAGAAGTTAACGTGCGACCATATGTGTATCGGTGTTTGTGGCGAAGAGTGCCCGAAGTTGTGCCGAGTATGCGACGAAGCTGCTGATGAGTTCCGAGAGAGTAGGCCCGGAGCTATGTTCGTGGAACTGGTGGACTGTGGCCATGTGTTCGAAGTGAAGACCCTTGATCAATGGATGGAAGAGTCAAACGATGGACGAGGTGGAAATGAAGAAGATGAAATCAAATTCAAGCTATGCCCGAAGTGCAGCACCCCAATTCTATCAAGTCGCAGATACGGAAAGATCATTAAGAAGATTCTTGCTGATTTTGAAGCTGTTAAGCGTCGAATCCTACTCCTTGATGTAGCAGACAGTAAACAAATCCATAATATACTCGTGGAAGTTCAAAAAATCAAAGAATTCAAGGAGGAGGTAAGAGAGATAACACAGTCCATCACCACTGAAGGCAGTGTCACATCCGAAGAAGTCACCAAGCGTCAAAATCAAGTAACCCTTTTGAAGGTTCTGGATAGCATCCATAGTCTAGTGCAGAAAAACGGATGTGACAAAGAGCCTTTTAAGAAGGTCCACTTTCTGAAGTCGCGAATAATGAAGAGAAGAGAGTGCTTCAGTGAACAAGAAATCAAGGAATTCACTGAAGAGCTTCCTAGAACAAAGCTTCTAGTTTGCTTCAAAGGTTTGACGACTTTCCTAGGATACAGAGCCGTCACGCTCTGTCCTGGAGACACTAGCATTGTCAACTCTATACGAGCTGCTCTGGAGTCAGGAGAAGTAATTGGTAAATATAATCAATATATGTAAAATGAAAAAGCATTCTTAAAGTTTAAATTGTGAGTATAAAATTTCGTGTTTTGGTCGTTTATCTGAAGCTGAACAACAAGCTTTATACGCAATGGGAATAACACGCTATTATTGCTTCACTTTCCCTCCCAATACAAATGACTGCATTCATACACCTTTATAATTCATTTTAAAGTATTTTATAGCTAAAAACAAGCTTGACACACGTTTGGCATAATATACTTTTTTAACTTCAAATTTCGAACTCTAGACCTCTAAACGACATTCTTCAATCTTTATAACTACTTTGAAAATTTTAATATCTAATGTAACTTGTCATTTGGACAATATTTGGACTGAGCAATCTTTTCTGTGCTGCTATTTTATATACAAACGATGCAAACACAAATCAGTTTATGGTCTAAAACGTTTTTGGCTATTTTCAGGACAACAAAGAATAAAAGACTTTGTGGCTGATATCAAAAGACTTAAGCAGAGGCATCGGCTTTACAATGAAGTAGAGGAGACTGTCCCTGTCCCTGATTCTGAGTTGAGTAATATGATTATCAGGACAAAGAATCTCACTCAAGGGCCCTGGTACAAGTGTAGCAAAGGTACATCAGAAAATTAAACCCCAATAAATAATAGAGCGTTAACGTAGAAATACCCAAAGAGTAGATAAAGGATGTTTTGATTGCGGAAGATTGAGACTGACTGAACGACGAAGTTCAAAAGTTCTTCACTGATGCCGTCAAACTAAGCTAAACAAACCATGCCGTAGCCGCAAATTTGTTAGGTTTCACTTCAGGAATGTGCACGTGTTAGCTTCTTTTTTCACGACTAAGCCGTACACTAATTATAGTCAACAATTAGTAAATGTCTTTAAGATAAGAGTACGAGAATAATATAATTCTGCCAAACATGCTTAGAGAAAACCGTCCCGAAGGAGTGTTCTACACACCACGCAACAAAGGCTGATATATTTTCTTGAAGTACGCGTTTTAGAACCGGTCGCAAACGTTTCATAAAAGCGGGGTCTCACGTTTTTATTTTTTAATCGGATAGCTTTATCTAGTGGATATGTCACTATCCAGTGTATAAAACGTATCTTCATGTATTAACACTCGCTGGTTTGAACGGCGTTTATCCACCGGGTGTAAAGTCTTTCGCTATGGAGTTAACGAACATATAGATAATAAGTCTAATTACATTACTTTGTCTTTATTTGCTTCCACTCTCACACAGCTCACGTATATTCTGCCGCTGAACGCAATGCGGAAAGAAAAGGCTTCATAAAGTGTCCAGATTGTCTCGCAGCCTCAAGAGAGACTAACGAAACAAAAGCAGAGGTACATATGCTACAGTTAATGCATGGCCCTTTTAGACCAAAGTAAATAAAAAACTTGTCGGGTAAAAAAATCCATATTTATACATTATGCGAAAGAATGAAATTCTGGGAGAATGGTATGTGCTGGCAAACGTATGCATAGTCCGATTTAATCATTCCCAGAAAGTGTTAAAAGTCTGATTTATACATCCTATGATGTCAAATCGATCTAAGATTGCACAATCAATATTTGCTGCTTTCTAACAAAACGATTGTGTCGGATCGTTCATGGTTTAGACTTTTATCAAACGCTTTTCTTCAACTAGATATATTCTACCGTCTGGAGCGAACTTATAGGCAAACAAAGATGACTGGTTATGTGTTGCGTAGATTGCCTAGTATCCTGATACTTGCAGGCGGATTATGCCTGCGGGCAGACTTCAGTTGCTCTGTGTTGCTCGGAGTTGCTCTGTGTTGCTCTGAGTTGCTCTGAGTTGCTCTGAGTTGCTCTGTGTTGCTCCGAGTTGCTCTGTGTTGCTCCGAGTTTCTCTGTGTTGCTCTGAGTTGCTCTGTGTTGCTCTGAGTTGCTCACTCCGGCAAATTTTCTTAGTTGCTCGCCCAAGTGCTACGAGTTTCTCACTCACTTCAAATGCTCTGAGTTGCTCTGAGTTACAATGAGCTACTCCAAGGGGTCGGTCTTAGCTGTTCTTGGACCAGCAGTGAATGACTCCAATCTATTGTTTGTTTCAGTAACTTTTAAATAAAGAACGCTTGTCACGATTGCGAAAACAAAGAGGTTTTTATTTTTTCCGTAGTCCATTCTGTTCGTACGATGTCTTATTACAATCTCATGTTTTTCGACAGCTTGTATGCAAATAAATACAAATGAATTTAGTTCAATTACCCTTGAGACAACTTAATTGTAATTAAAAAGAGTATTTTATCTCGTATCGTTTCTCTCTTGAGTACGCGAATTAGCGCTGCGCATCCAAACAATCTTTGACTTTAAGAAAAGTATTGTTACTTCGTTCCTAAACTGTTATCTAATTAATTGACCCTTAATTCGTTATACCGTTTAAAAGAATCACAGCTGCCCAGTTATTTTTCTTTCTCGTAAAGTAAACTTGTGATCAGTGTATATTGGAAAATTATAAAGCAAGTACACTGTTTGTTGTTATTCGTTTGGACATGCAACTTTGTTTTGGAATTTTTTTATTTTCTAATCATAGCGCACAGAAAAGGCTTTTAGTTCGAAAGTAGACTTTTCGTATGATGAATGGTCTGAATGGATTCTTTATTTTCATTTGTGCTGAGAACTGAAAATCGCCGTATCGGTCGTTGTCAAATAGAGATAAACAGAGCGCTCGCTAGGTTTCGCTACGTAAAATATCACTAGGTTACATGCGAACATGCTTTCTCTATGTTTTGAAGCGACGCATACGTATGCGCTTTCCTCAAACAAAAGTTGTTTTAGTTCATTGTATTTTTATAGACTTTATAAATGACCGCTTAAATTAAAATGACAGAAATGTTTCGTTAGATCTTGTGAATTAAAAGCGATATTGTCGGAGCACTTTAGCACTATACGCGCACTAAATTCGATGGAATAGCTTTGCTCATTGTTTGACTTAAGCGTAAGGTATTTCTGTGTATCCGTAGATTGCGAGTTAAATTTAAAATCTCTATTCGTTTTGACTTGAAAGTAAATTATTGTCGCGCGCTAAATTCGAATAGCTTCGCTCGTTGTTTGACTTAAGCGTGAGGTATTTCTGTGTATCAACAGGTTGTGAGTTAAATTTAAAATCTGTATTCGTTCTGACTTAAATGTTAAAGTCTTTAACACTCACCATTGTTCGAAGTACTAAAACAAATTGCTAAACAACGCAGCGGTTTATGCGGCTTTTTGCTTTTTAGACAAGCGTATTTTCGCGTTTGAAAAGCAAACATATTTTAAAATGTCAGTTGTTGAAAACAATTTCACCGTATTTTTCTTTTCATGTGATAAGTTTCCTTAATTTATATTACAGTACGTTCAAGTTTGAATTGCGCTGCGCTCTTGGTTGAGTGAGTGTTAACAAAAGGTAATTACATTTATTGTTTCTTAAGAGTGTTTCTTCAAAAGCAATAAGTCATTTATATTCAAGAACACACTTGAATGCAAATGCTCGAAAGAAATGTTCGTTAATGAAAATCGAAGTATCGAGCAACTAAAATAGTCGGTTAAAGCAGTGCTGCCACCTTGTCCAGTTGAGTTTTGGACGTTTGTTTTGATGATGTTTAAGACTATTTACTGGTCAAAGAAACCCGCGCGACGTATTGCAGTGCGCTACGTTTCTCTATTAGTATCCCTTCTTGTTTAACTAAAGAGTAAAGTATTTCGGGTGTTTCTTGGTGTTGCGGAAGCCATTGTTGGTTAGCTTTTGTGTTGTGGTGTGGGTATTGTTCAGTGTCTTTTGAATCTTTTGTTTTACGCCATTTGGTGATCACATCATCCGCAACACCAAGAAACTACCAGTATTTCTTACATTGTATCTGTAATGCAGTTGGGTTGTGAGTTATATTCAAAATCGCCATTCGTTTTGACTCGTAAGTAAATTTTTATCGCGCTTGGTCAAAGAAAAAACCCCGCTAAGTAAGTCAGCGCGCTCAACTCGACCTACACTTCAGAGACAATTTAGTATAATAGATAAATCAAAATGTCAAAGAGATCTTGGACAATTAATTGCAGATGGCTTGTAAAACATAAACATAACACTCTTTGTAACAAAACAGAAATCTTTGTAATTGCGTACTGGTTTAAAACAATGGCATGTATCTTAGATCGTATTTTTATTAAACGTATAGTTGAATTTGTTACAAACATGTGTGAGACTTTGAAGAATTTGGGCTAAAAACCTTAACATTACACTAAAAAATGATACTGCGCATGCGCTGTCGCTAAAAATCCGTTGAGTTTGCAACATGTGTCCCATATGGAAGAGACCCTACATCGCTATCATGTTTGTAATGGCATTTGAACCCATTTAGACCAAAAAACCCTACTGCGCATGCGTACTGATTGAAAAATCCAAAGTGTCACATCCATGTTGTCCCACATGGCAAAGAACTTGTGTCACTATAAAGGGATCTCAGAATTGGGGGGTAGAGAACAATAGATCCGTCAAAAGAACAATAGAGCTAGGGTTAGGACAATAGACCTGTCCTAAGAACAAAGGGGGCGGAGCCTAAGAACAATAGAATTAGGTTTGATGGGTAGCTGTCAAAAAGGGCCGATATTACTACTGACAAGCATACCAAATTTATTTGTGTCTGACCTAAACAGTGAAACCATTCTGGTTGGAAAAGTGTTTTTGTGTTCTATTTTTGGTCTAAAATGGAAGAATGAGTTTTACAAATTGAGCTAAAATACTTTTGTGGTTGTTGTTAAAAAAGGAAATCATTTTTCCAATGAATAGACCCCTCTCTGAAAAAGTTTTCTCAAACTTCTCCTGGCAGCTTTCAAGGACTTGAGTTAATCTTTCTGTTTCACTAGTTAGCATGCTTCTTGCTTCTTCAAGTGCTTTTTCAAGTGGTAAAACCCATGGACCTCCTCTTCACCTAGAAGCAATAAAATGCTTTATGTCAGTCCATGTAGAGCCATTTATTAAATACATATACACTGGCAACCTGTGTATACAGCACTGGACAAACACTCCAGTAATCAGACATTGCCGTATAACATACTGGATTGTTCATGTCCTTTCTTGTTTTACTTAATATAAGACAAATTTATGCCAACATAAATTTAAGTTAATGTGACAACCTTGAGAGATCACATGTAAGGTGTGTGATACGTAATAAGACACGGGTAGGGTTTCATGGTCTAAAGTTCAGATGATTCCGTGCCTTAGTCACGCATATCGTAGGCTTTGCGTGTTTAAACCGGTTCTTATCTCACTATCAATCTCCTACATGCATTGATCGTGAGTCTCAAATTTACTCATTCCTTGGCGGCTAGCACGCAAGCAACTTTCCCACCCACCCTCCCTACGCTTTAAGCATGTCACACACCAAGTACATATAACTTATGTAAAGGTAGAATACTTAAGAACTGTCTTTATGTAATCGCGTGGGTCTTTGCATCCACTTTAGGAGATTAGCTAATATCTTATAAACCCCATATATAGTCCATATATCTAATCTCCGCATATATCACCATATGTATTCAGATCTTCTTTTATGTCATGTTACCGTTAGCAGCTAATGCTGTTGGGACTTATGCAGCCTATTTGCATCAAAGACATTTATGAACTTCTTAGGCCTGTCTACTCTCAGGGACTGCATAGTTCTAGTTCAATATAACCTTTAGTCTCAACATTCTATTTGTACTGAGATTGTCAATAAAGATTTGGGTTGGGATGAAGTGCTCCATACAGGTCACTCTTGGCCCCCATAGACTCACAGAATGGGGAGTGAGCCCCCTGTTTCGTTCCCATGGTAACCATGAGTCGAAACTCCCTTAGGACTAAGGACCTCTCCCAGGGGATTGTGACCCCTGGAGAGGAGAGTGGGATTGTGACCCCCTGACTAAGGACCTCTCTCAGGGGATTGTGACCCCTGAAGAGGAGTAAGGACATCGCCCAGGGGATTGTGACCCCTGGAGATGAGGAGAGGGGGATCCTTGACCCCCTAGAGAGGTTTCAATCTCTCATTACCTAGACTAGTGACTTAGTGACTAAGGAAACTGACCTGTTGTCGGAGTACTTCATTTCCAAACCCCTTTTCCCACATATTCTCGTTATGTTGCTTTTATCTCAAGGGTTGGGAGCATTAATTTTAAATGGGAGTTTAAAAAGTTTGGAAATGAAATTGGGGCTGATGGATATCTTTCCTATAGTAAGGAGAAAGTTCCATATATGCTCTTTTTCTGTAGTAGGCTGTCCAACCCGCTGTGTTCTTTTCCACCGCTAAGAGAAGTTCAATCCGCCTGTCTCTTTCTGTTCTCGCCCAGGTTTCGCACTTCCTTTGAGTGCGAAAGTTATGTTCTTGCATTCGCACATCTTCAGTACAATGGAGTTACTAGCGTTTTGGAATGGGTTTAGAGGATTTTCTTACCATAATGCATTCCATTTCTTTTCCAACATTTTTTATGACACGATGACGCCTTTTTTCTCCGTCTCTGGTGCCAAAGTAGCCCTGGAATGCTGGCGGAAGTGTGACAACTACAGCTTTGTTATTTGTTACAAAACTTGATGAATTCAACATTGGCCTTTTTGCTGCTTCCTGTTGATTTGCATTTTTCCACTCCTGGAATGCACGAAGAGGTCTCATTGCTTTAAACTTAAACTTCCCAAAGACAGATTTCGCATCTTCTTCTACGTCTTGTAAATGTCGCTCCTCTGTGGTGACACTTTCTTTCATTTTATCAGCAAAAGCTGATAAAGAATGCTCCACTAGCCATTCTATCAACTCTGTCCTTCGTTTTCTGCTATCTGTATTAACATTTGCTTTTGGTTGTGTGCTGCTTTCTGCTGTGGCCTCAGTGACCCAGATTTTTTCAATGGTGTGTGGTTGGCGTATGACAGCCTTAAAGAAAGGAATAGCCCAGGGGCTGGTCTCAAGCCCTACACCTCAGGGCAAGAAAGTCCTTCCCACTGTATCTGTGTTTGAAAAGGTAAGCACATAGCACCACGCACGAACACTCGACCTTTTTCTTTATGGATTCAATGCTGTCTGCTAGTGCTTGCAAAACACTGTAAGTTAAAAGTTTAGTAAAGAAGAAACCATTATAAAAATGCAAAACGCTCTTTATTTTGAAAATTTACATATGAGGGCTGTTCCACTCCTGATTGGAGTGAAACAAAAATTCTTGCAATGGAAAATCTCAAAAAAAAAAATATAATGCACCGCTTTTCGACTGAAAAAAAATGTCCGCCTAGTTGGTCAGTGGGAAAAAAAATATTTCCAAGGAGAAATCTTCCAACCACCCCCCCCCCTCCCACTCCCTCCCCCTCCCTTCCCCTTCCCCCTCCCCCTCCCTTCCCCCTCCCCCCCCTCCATCCCCCTCCCTCCCCCTCCCACCCCCTCCCTCCCCCTCCCACCCCCTCCCTCCCCCTCCCTCGCTCCTCCCTCCCCCTCCCCCGCCCCCCTCAAAAGTCAAATGGTTCGCTCCTTAACTCAGACAATAGGCGACCGATCGAAATCAATTCACTTTGTTGACAAGATCAATATACTACATTGGGCAACATTATACAGATTATATTTTATATTTTATCTGCAAGTTAAGATTTAGACACGAATGCAGCACGCAAACTACAAGAATTATATCATTCTGGTCAATAAGAGCGAGCATCATTTTATAAAGCAAACGAAGTGCTGATGTGTGTGATATTATATTTTGTTCAGGCAATATCGAATTCAAATCTGGATAAATAAAAATCTGGCTCTTTTTACCTGTGTTGAAGTTAGGTGACCGCAGGCTTTCAAAGATGTATATATTAAATTGTTAAATGCCTGTGTGTTTGAACGAATGAGCCTCTTGACAGGCATTTCTTTCGTTTTCTGTTCGTTCGATAAAGATCAACGAAAGTAGTTATTGGCCCTACCCCGATGGAAAATATTTTGTCACAGGGCGGCACGTGACTAGCCGCAACTAGGCTCTCTCCCGATGATGACGTAGCTGAAGAGAGAGAGAAAATGTAAAATAACACGGAAAATTAATCCTTACGGCGGAGAAAAGATTGAGGCAAGAAAAATAAAGTAAAATAAAATATATATATTTTGTGCCCGATATTTCGGTTTGAAACACAAACCTTCGACGGGGGCTAAAATAATATACAGTTGAACCCCGCTAATTCGAACTCGGCTAATTCGAACTCTCCGCTAATTCGAACTCAAACCCATTTCCCTTGGATTTGCCCTTGATTTTTCAGTCATTTACTATCGGCTAATTCGAACTCGGCTAATTCGAATTCCCCGCTAATTCGAACTATTTTCCGTTTCCCTTGGCCTTAAATCAACCCTTTTAATTCGAACTGTAATTACAAAATTGAAGGACAAACATCAGACGGCGCCAGAACACAGCTGAAAGCACACTTAACGTGTATGTAAAACATTTTAATTGTACTTATTTTGTAATGTACAATCGAGAGGGTTTTTTGCCGTCTAATGAGCCCGCCACAGAGGTGGCTCTTGATAATAATTGACCAGTTTTTTTGTTACGTTTTGTTGTTACGTTTTGTTAAAGTTAAAAAATACGGTTTTTTGCACAATTACATGAAATGCTATACATTTAACCAATAAATAATGAAATAAAAACTGTATAAGGTACTATTGTGTTAATTATTAATGATTATTTTGATATTTAATTCGAACTCGGCTAATTCGAACCCCCGCTAATTCGAACTATTCTCCGTTTCCCTTGAGGGTTCGAATTAGCGGGGTTCAACTGTATATAGTTAGGCTTAGCCTAACAGCGGCGCCCTCTGAAGACCCTCTGAACAAGCTTAACTAAGATGAAACTTAACTAATAGGTGAAAGGTCGGAAGCACAAGAATTAAGATTAATATTGACGACCGGGCTATTTTTCAATTTTAGCAATTCTCAAAAACAGTATTACCCGACCGTCTGCACAGTACATTTAGACCGTACAAAAGTTCACAAAAACAACTTTTTCTCCGTCTAGAATAACTATTACGACTACTGTTAAAAAATACAGTTGTTGCTTGTCAAAAAATGCCTGAGAAACTGATTTGGAAGTCAAAATTGCCAAAAATACACAAACATATTTGCATACGGCCACGCGAGTGAAGTTAGAACTATAATAAAATTCAAGTCTTGTTTTGTTTACATAAAATCGCTTTTCAACCTATGTAATGAATGAACAAACACATAAAAATGGACAACACAATCTTCTTTCGAAAAATTTTATTCAAATCTCCATTAGTTTATGTTGAAAAGCAAAACGCAAAACGCGCATCGAGGCCGAGCCGTGTCTTCGATGAAATTCAAGAAATTAATACAACTGAATTTAAGCTACACGTTTAAAAACAATTCTCCAAAACTAACGAGAACACATTAACAAAAAGTCAATCACAGATTGATATCAAGATAAATTCCCATCGAAAAATGTAATTTGTTTAACCTTTAAAATTGGCTGAGAGGTAAAAAATAATCTTGCATTTATTTTAAGTCAGTTAGTAGATATAATATTGTTATGTACAATTCCAAAAAATGAGCGTTCAATGTGTGTGAATTTCGGAGAAAATGGAGGTTGAAGTTCGTAGCTAAGGGCGCCATTTTGAGACGCCATATTGGATTTGCAGACGCAAGTATCGAGCAGCGGAAGCCGTAGACATGCGCTTTGCATTTTCGTTCGCGGGTATCCTCGTGTCATCTCGCGCGGCACTTCTCTGGCTTTCTGTGGACACGTACGGATTGTGATACTCACCATACTGCTTTTATGTTGGTAAGTTTATTGTCGTTTATACATGTTAATACTAAAAGAAAGAAAGAAAATGCTTTTTTCAGCCCTTCAACATGTCAGAAGGCACTTTGGCATCCATTGCGTGAGTCGTGTAAGTCCACGCAACAATTCAATGATGATCTAAAATACTCTTGGCTTGCGAGTAAGCTTACAGAATTCCTTTTCCTAACGAAGTTCGATATACATCCATTGATCTTTTAGCCTCAAATGGTGGCAAATAGCATAAAGCGGTAAAACCATGGTTTGCAAAAGGTGTGAAATTCACAACTACTCCACGTGCTCGATGAAAAGAATGTTTTCTGTTTGCTTTTCGTGATGCTCAGTTTTTTGGTGCAAGAAGTTACTTGTTTCATTGCTAGTCTAAAACTAGTTATTATTGCAAACCTATTGATTTGATAAGGCCAAAAAAACTTGCAACACTTTGTAGAGTTGAGCGTAGGAGTGAAATTTACAATACCTTTATAATAGTTTGAGTCTATAATTCTAGGTCAGAGGGAATGAGTTAGTTGTCAGTTATGTTCTCTTATTCCTCAATAACCCCGGGAGACGCTTAAACCAAAAGAAAGATCACATAAATGACAGAACAAATACAATGTTACAGTTTCTCACAATTATATGGCATAGACGGGATAGTTGTGACAGACCTGTCCACTAGTAACCCTTGATATAGAGAAAGTTCAGCAACATGAACTGAGGATTATCAGTTGACTCTAGCTGAGAACTGGGTCTTGAAGACTGAGAACTGGGTCTTGAAGACCCAGTTCTCAGCTAGAGTCAACTGATAATCCTCAGTTCATGTTGCTGAACTTTCTCTATATCAAGGGTTACTAGTGGACAGGTCTCTCACAACCATTCCGTCCATGCCATATAATTGTGAGAAACTGTAACATTGTATTTGTTGTCATTTATGTGATCTTTCTTCTGGTTTAAGCATGGAAATGGCACTGGGGGCAGATCGCCGCTGATATATCCCCCGGCTATAGTTGACACCATTCATCAACTATACCCAGGGGATATTAAAATAATTACCCCGTATATACCCCAAAGGGTGGCAAGGTGAAAATATACAATTCTATTCTGAAATAGCTTCAAGTGCAATTATTGTATAATTTTGTACATGTTCTATTTTCCCCTTTTGCAAAGAAAAAGCTTCTATGAAGTGTCACTTGATGAATTTATCCAGTGCTATTATGAGGCGGATTTGCGATACAGCTTAAAATCGAGGAAAAGCAATGTCTGTCACATTTTCACTCAATACTTATCACCATCCTGTACTCTTTGGTTCCATGTATTAACAGTGACATGTTCTCTTTATTGCAGGATGCCCAAGATGACAGTTCCAAAGCAAATGCCAAAAGACAGAAACATCAGTAATTTAAAACAAAACCCTCTCGCCATTTAGCTAGTTCAAGGATTAGTTCCTTTTTTTACATGTTGCAAATGAAGACTTTATTTTTGTTTGGTTTCTATAAAAATGTTACAATGTTTTAGACTGGAAGAGATTTCTTGTTTTAAAATACTGATGTTTCTCTGTTTTCTCATAACATTTGAGTTCAAAACAAAGAAAATTGACAGAGGCCAAAATTGTCATAATTTTCAAAAAATTAATAGACCAATTTCGATATTTTAAAATTAATACTTGGCTCTGAGGCTTGGGGGGATAAGACAAAAGAAATCACACCGAGGTTCAGCGTTGAATTATTCATTTTCTGTTTTATTCCCCCAAGCCTCAGAGCCAAGTGTGAATTTTTATAATATGTCGAAATAATATATTTATTGGTCTATTGCAGAGGCCGTAATAATTTATTATATGATAACTTTTGGATACTATTTTTTAATTGAATATCACTTCAAAACAAATAAAATTGAATGACTGAGGCCATAATAATAATATTAGTTTACAACTTTTTATACCATTATTTAAATAAAGATCAATTCAAAACAAAAGAAATTCTGTGAAGGCAATTTTATTTGTAACAGTATGTGTAACTGACAAGTCCCATCATTTCTACCTAATGCAGCCTGAATGACATGGGAGTGGGAGGGAGGGATAGTATTCCAAAATAAAAAACAAAACAAAAACAGTTTTCTTTTAATGAAAAGGAGAGACCCACAGAATAATAAAAAGATTACATGACTGAGGCCGTAATAACTTTTTCAAAGGTTCGGAGGGCACAAAATCATCTATTCTTGATTTGTATAGGTCACAATGTACAGAGACACTTGTCCTTGTGGGGGGAAACTCCCTTGTCGAGAGTCCTTACCATTGATCACAATGCCAAAAAAAATCTCCCTATTTGCTAATTACACTTATTTCCCTGACAAGAGGGACACAAAACTCAGCTCGCAACAAATGACAGTAATGCAGAAAATAAGGTCACAAAAAGAAATCAAATCCAAAACTATACAAATGGTGTCTCTTATACAAAAAGCTGAATATCGTCGTTGTTGAAATCGTGATAAGAGGCAAAATAATCCAAGCATAAATCAGGCAGTTTTCTTGTTACCTTTCAAGTAATATTTATTTGGCTATCTTTGTTGACTCTCCCCCTTCACTGGAGTTTTATCACATGCGCCGCAAATCCCTCCTTCTTCCTCTGTGTCTGGCCCGTATTCTTTGTCAGAATCGCTTGTTTCTTTAAGGATATCAGAACCTCCACAGAAGCATCGAACAAAATTGTGAAAAATGACCTTGCTCTTCAGATACGCTGCAACATCTTTCGCGGATCGAAATGTTTTCCTCTCCGGCGGTCTCCGGGGAAGGAGACTGCAGCTTGTATCGCTTTCCTGTCGCTTCCACAATCTATCCAGCTTCTTTTAGCTTATCCAGGTACAGTTTTGCAGTTCTGTCCAGAACCCTCTCCACCAGCAGCCGAGCATCTCGCTTGCAAGAACACGACATGTTAGCTTGTCCCGTAAGATTCGCTTTGGTTGCTTTATGCGGACTATTTACAATATGTTGACAAAAAATATTTACAAATGCTATGATACAGTGGCGATATAAAAAATGAAGTATGAAGAAGGAAATATACACAAAATTGTATAACGGATGAAGAATATTGAACGTTTCGAAAGCTGATTTACGATAGACAGTAATGGCGAACGAAGGCAATCGTGGAATACGCGAAGTGACTCGCACACACGCGCGAAACTAATGAGTAATGTGATCTGCGCATGGTATCCGCTGACAAAGGGATTGTTGTGACATTGTTTTGGTTGGTTGCTAGGGAGTTTGCCTTTGTTTGGACTAAAAGGCTCGAAACACGCACGCAATACGTCGTTTCACTCGTTTGAACCACGCAAAGCGTGGTCCAGAAAGCAACGCAGCCTCCGAAGTGGAAACACAACATGGCGGATCGATTTGGACGAAACTAACGAAGGAAAACTGACAGAATTCGACATCATTTTAGCTTCCCTGTGACAAAATACAAGAAATTTCGAACAAGAAAAACTCAATGCTGATGTAATTTGGCACAGTTTATAAGCACAAATGAAGTAATCACCCCGCACTTAGCCGCAAATAAACGTTGCTTACGAACGGATTTATAAGACGCCATTTGCTTACTTTTAATTTATGTTAATTATTAACACAGGATTTAGTATTAAACTGCGGCTAAGTCACATTTAAATTATTTTCTTCTCAATAGTTTGTAAAACAAAAATTGTAGCCATTTGATAAAGATAAAAATAAAAAAAAACAAATAACTGATTTTTATACCTCTTGTGAGGTATCGGATTTCACCCATTTCCGGGCCCAAAATGCAAATTTTGATTGCAGATTCGAATTCTACGATAAAAATTATGTAATAACTTCTTCCATGGCATTTTAAACAGAGTTGAAGAAATATTCCAAAATGGGTCGTTTTTGTAAGCCTTTTAGCCAATTGTACCGAGCGATTACTGTGCTTGGAAATTCTTTAAATCTCCGCTTTGGTGCTGAAATCCGTAAAACGAACCCATCTCTCACATTGCTAAAAACGTATATAGTTCTACGAAGCAAGATTTTATCCCTGAAAGCTCTTCTTTTTCCACTAAAGCGGCTTCTGAGTATCCCTTAATTAGCATCCCTGTCTTGAGTAGCAAACCACGAAAAAATGCAGGAAAATAACGACTTTAATTTAAACCGTTTTCTCCGCTCAGTAAACACAGCAAAACATCAAAGTGTTTTCCCAGCTGACGTGACATTCGGCCGTGTAACCGCGCGAAAAAAAAGCCTCGCTTTGGTTTCAACATGACGTCGTAGCGCATGTTTTGCGACGTCATACGCGCCCGCGAGCTAGTCCTCCGCTAAGATCCCGGATGTTGTGTGGCGTCATACGCGCATGCGCGCTAGCCTTGCGCAACACACATGTTGCAGACAGCGCCCGCGAAACATTCCGCTAGCCATGACCATGAAAAATTATGGCATAGGTTCTATGAGTATGGGGCTGCGCAGCCGGGCCTTTGGCCCGGCGAGTGCTCCGCTAAAAATGAGTATATACGTTAATATCGTTACAATTTAAAAAGTTTAAAATATGGAACCAAGAAACATGATAGGTTACTACATTGACAGGTAAATAAAAAAGCGTCGTATGATAAACTGACAAATATGATAGTTGACTAAATAATGACAGGCAGTTTTGCTAAGATAACATAATTAGTGCAGTTCATCGCGTTTATTAATACCCGAAGGTTCTAGTGTTTTTGCTTTATCGATGAGATGAGCTTCACGCGCCTTTCTGACAGAGTCTCTTATGTTTTTAATAAGCTCGATGGGAATGAGTATGATATCATTGAGTGAGTGGCCTGGCTTGTTGAAGTGTTGTGAGATTGGAGTAGGCGTCTGTAGTAAATGAGGTTTAGTCACTGAGCGGCGATGTTCTCCGAAGCGTTCGTTGAGTCTGCGTTTAGTCTCACCGATGTATTGTTTTTTACATTTTCTACATTCGATCATACAAATAAGGTTTTTAGAGTTGCAGGTAATGTGTTCCTTGATATGTCTTTCTTCGCTAGTTGCGGAAAACGTATATTTATCTTGGTTTTCTTTTAAGAAAGGGCAGGTTAGACAGCGCGGTTGATTGCATCTGTGGATACCCGGAGAAGGTGGTATTCTACGGTCATCAGGGTCAGAGTTGTCGAGTAGCTTTGTTTTCACTAGCAGATCACGAAGACTTGCGTTTCGTCTGTATGCTAGGACAGGAGGATTTAAGGAAGTTTCGGTTGTAACCTCGCTTTGTCAAGTGGTCGATAAGTTCATTAGAGCGTTTGTCAAAATAAGTGTCAGTAGAACAAATGCGTCGTAATTGTAAGGCGAGACTGAAAGGAATAGCACGCTTCGTGTGTTCCGGGTAACTGGAAGATCTGAGGAGATATTGATGCTTGTCCGTGGGCTTAGTAGCAGGTCCGTCTGGATGTGATTGTCGATTAACTGGACTTGTACGTCAAGAAACGGGAGTAGCTGGATAGAAGACTTCGAATGTTCGTGTGTGAATTTGATGGTGGGGTGAACAGAATTGAGATATTTAATAAAGGTTTCTAGATTTTCTTCGCCTTCCGTCCACACCATGAAAATGTCGTCGATGAATCTCCACCAGACAAAAGGCTTAAAGGGGGCGTTAGCTATAGCTTTTTCTTCAAATTTTCCCATAAATAGGTTGGCATAGGATGGAGCCATGCGAGTACCCATAGCAGTTCACCGGGCTGAAGTTGTCTGCCAATTCACTGCCAATTCGCCAACTGCCAATTCACCTCTTAGAAGTATACTGCCAATTCGTTTCCTTTAGGAATTTAGTAAAGTTTATTCAACTATTGTTTCTTATGTCTCGCAAGATTACTGAAAATATGATTAGCCTGCCAGCGGAATCTTAGAGCACGTACATTAAATCTAAAATGGTTTCCGATAATTACAAGACATCGTAAACAAGAAGGCGGTAAAATATCTTTATTCCTGACTGAAGAACTACAAAACAATTCCAGGAATGGAAATCAATGCAATTTACAATTGATATCTTTCAGAAGACCGTTCCATCTCTTAATAATTCATTTTCTTTCCTTAAAATATGACTGAATTTTACACTCCCAAAGTTGGCACAGGTTGCCCAAAATTGCCACCATTTTGAGCGGAATAGAACATTTGTCATTGAATAAATTATCAAGTGTCATTTAAACGGTAAGAGTAGACAAGCCACGTAAGAGCATCTTTAATCCTTATTCCATCTCTCGATATTTCACACGCGTCTCTTCAACTTTAAGTATAAATCAACGGCCCGAAAATCGCACAAAATTGCCAAAATAGCCACCATGTTGTCACGAATTACAATATTTATCATTGAATAACTTATTAATTGTCGCTTAATCGGTAACAAATGACAAACCTTGTTGAAGCACTTTCAATCATTATTCCATCTCTCGATATTTCACAACAGTCCTTTTAACCTTAGGTATAGATTAACGCTCCCAAAAATCGCACAAAATAGCAAAAATAGCCGCCATCTTGTCGCGAAATTCAATATTTGTCATTGAATAACTTATTAACTGTCACGTAATCTGTAACAAATGACAAACCATGTTAAAGCATCTTCAATTCTCATTCCATCTCTCGATATTTCACACGCGTCTCTTCAACCTTAGGTATAAATTAACGGTCCCGAAAATCGCACAAAATAACCGAAATAGCGACCATCTTCTCACGAAACACAGCATGTATCGTTGAATAACTTATTAAAAGTCACTTAATCAGTAACAAATAACAAACCTTGTTGAAGCATCTTTAATCCTTATTCCATCTCTCGATATTTCACACGCGTCTCTTCAACTTTAAGTATAAATCAACGGCCCGAAAATCACACAAAATTGCCAAAATAGCCACCATGTTGTCACGAATTACAATATTTATCATTGAATAACTTATTAATTGTCGCTTAATCGGTAACAAATGACAAACCTTGTTGAAGCACTTTCAATTCTCATTCCATCTCTCGATATTTCACACGCGTCTCTTCAACCTTAGGTATAAATTAACGGTCCCGAAAATCGTACAAAATAGCCGAAATAGCCAAAATCTTGTCAAGAAATACCATATTTACCATTGAATAACATATCGTCTGTCACCTAATCGGTAACAAATGACAAACCTTGTTGAAGCACCGTCAATCCTTATTCTGTCTCTCGATATTTCACACCCGTCTCTTTAACGTTAGGTATAGATTAGCGCTCCCCAAAATCGCACAAAATAGCCAAACCGGCCGCCATCTTGTAGCGAAATACAATACGTAACATTGAATAACTTATTAACTGTCGCTTAATCGGTAACAAATGACAAACCGTCTTAAAGCATCTTCCATTTTATATTCCATCTCTCGATATTTTACACGCGTATCTTTGACCTTAGGTACAAATTAACGCTCCCAAAAGTCGCACACAATAGCCAATTGAAAATGGCCGCCATCTTGTCAAGAAATGCCATATTTACCATAGAATAAATTATCATCTGTCACTTAATAGGTAACAAATGACAAACTATGTTAAAGCATCTTCAATCCTCATTCCATCTCTCGATATGTCACACGCGCCTCTTCAACCTTAGGTATAAATTAACGGTCCCAGAAATTTCACAAAATGGCCAAAATGGCCGCCATCTTGTCACAAAACACAGGAAGTGTTGACCATCGAAGACAAGGTCATTCATTCCGAGAATCATACGAATTAGGTCGCAAAGACTTTCAGTTGGAACGGATTTGTGATGTCTGGCGTTAAGGTAGTGACTACATGCGTCGATTCCTTCCTTATGGGGAATGTTTGTATAGAGAGATGAAACATCAACAGAGACGAGGAAAGCGTTGTTAGGTAGAGATCCCAGTTCTTGTAGTTTGAGAAGAAAATGAGTTGTGTCCTTGATGTGAGATGGTAGCGTTTTAACTAAAGGTTGTAGGTGGAAATCGACGAATTCAGATATGTGCTCAGTAGGGTGACCATTACTAGATATTATAGGACGACCAGGCTTCCTTTGCTTGTGTATTTTAGGTAAGATGTAGAAACGACCAGGTTGGGGATTGGGGTTACAAGTAAGGTACTTAAAGGTGTTTTCGTCGATTAAATTTTCGTTATGCATGCGGCTTGTGTATTTTCGTATGCGTTCCTGTATTTTGCTGGTAAGATCTTTAGACTGTTTTTGATAGAAATTGCAGTCATTAAGTTGTCTCATACATTCATTAACGTACCACGTGCGATCCATAACTACTGTACCAGAGCCTTTATCAGCGGGTTTGACTATGTCTGTGCGTCTTTGAAGTTGTTTAATGGCTTTACGTTCCTGTTTTGTAAGGTTGTCGTGTATGCGCGTTGGTTTTGCGGACATAAGATCTTGTTCAATCGCGTTGATGAAAGTATCGAGGGCTGCTTCTTTTCCGCTGGGAGGGGAGTAGTATGTGACGGATGCCTAGATGAATTTTATTCATATATGCAGCAGCCCTGAGGTAATGAGGTAGGACTGGACAAACCGGTTTTGAGGTAATGAGATGCAGGTCTTGTACGTACAAGGGAGGGAAAAGTGAATTTAATTACTTTTAATGAGAAGGAGGTTTAGTAAAATTGAGCTTTGTAAGAGAGAAGTGTGTGATATGATAGTACTTCGATTCCGCCCAACCATCCGGGTGATGGTGTGAATATATAGCCAAAAGAACAATGGCGAGGGTGTAAACCAATGAGAAGTAACTGTCAAACCAATTTAAATCAGGTTGATCATGTGTATATCTGAACTGGTTTTATTGACTGGACTAACAGGTTTTTTTCCCCTGCGCTATGATTTTATTCACCCCATCTCCCTGAAGGATGTTCCCACAACAAAGGACACGACATAATATTTCATGGAATCAAAAGTATTTTATTGAGTAAACAATGATTACAAACAGTTCTGATTTGTTACAAAGAGTGTGGTGTTTACGTTTATTTTCACGCCACCTGCAATTAATTTTCCAAGGTCTCTTTGCCACTTTGATTTATCTATTCTGCTCAACTGTCTCTGAAGTGTAAGTCGTTTGCTCTTGTCTTGATATTTAATGACCACCTCCGCTGCAGTTTAAAGTATTGTTTGGTTTTAAAAAGCAGAATGCGTGCTTTCAATGCGCTGGGCTTAAACACTAAATATGCGTAAACGGTTCTTTTGAAGAGTTAAACAAAATTCAATTTGTGAGTGCATTTACTTTGCCAATGGTTTGAACTAAAGAAGCTTATTGCAAACAAAATATAAACTCAATGCAAGCATGGCTTAAAAGGAAGCGCGAGAACTTTTTTATCATCGAATGCAAAACACACACATTTAAGATCAAAAACAACATAGTGCCTTGACCAGGATTCGAACCTGGGTTACTACGGCCACAACGCAGTGTCTTAACCACTAGACCATCAAAGCTGTGGATACTATAACTGGATAAAACTAATATTAAGAAGGGTTTCGAAACATTCAAGTTTAGAATCAACCGCTAAATCTGAATAAAATTGCGCAGTATAAAAAACGCTTTTTACTTTACTAAAATCCACAATGTTCTTGTAGCCGCTACATCTCTAGACGCTATGTATTTTGAGTTTCCCAGCTAACTATCCGATAGAGGAAAACAAACTGAACGAAAAAAAAAAGAACAAAAGGCACCGTTACCTCAGTCGTTATATTAATTTCTTTCTCTTACACTGAACTAAATTTGCATGAAAAATTAACACCTTTGTCAAAAACAAAGCAGGCATGCTAAGACAACAAAGCCACACGTTCAATGTTAACGGCAAAACTCATCAAAGTTATATCAAATCGTTATGTCAACAAAAGCGGTTTTTATTTACAACCATTCAAATCCATGCACAGCACAGTCAAATGATAAAGAAATCAAACTTAACGATGGAACCGAGCGTCTTCTTCCTTGAAATACTTATAACGTTTGACTATATCAATCAGTGAAACCGAGTTCGCACTTTTACGTTTATCATCCAATAAATTAACTTGTTGGATTCGAGGCTGTTTTCGGAAATCCTTGACCATATTTATTTATAATAAAGTAACCAGATAACCAAAGCAAAGTTGCATGTCCAAACGAATAACGACAAACAACATATGTACCCGCTTTATATTAAATTTAACAACTTTACTCGAAAGAAAAGTAACTGGGCTGCGATTGTTTAAAACGTGACGAATGAACGTTCAATTAGTGATAACAGGTTAGGAACGAATGCTTTTTTTTGAAGTCAACGATTGTTTGAATGCGCAGCGCTATTCGCGTACCAACGAACCTTTTCTGTCATTTGAATTGAAGCGGCCATTTATAAAAACATAACGAACTAAAACAACTTCTGTTTAAACAGCGTGTAAACGTAAGCGTTGCTTCAAACATAGCGAAAGCATGTTCGCATGGAATGGAAAAATATAAGCTACATGAAGTGATAGTTTTCGCAGTGAAACCTAGCGAGCGTCCCGCTGTTTATTTGTGGAACTTGGTATATACTCCATGCCATGGAGTATATACCCTTCTTTAGACAAGTTAAACAATAAACTTGAAAGCCATTGTTTTCAATTGCCAACTTTGAGCATGACTGACATGCAGAGAAAACTTTTAGGAAACGCGAGGCTTATTATTGGGAAAGCACGACAATTTTTTTTGTTTTGTTTCACAGGGAGACATTTTCTTAAGAGAGTGATTGACCATAACAACAACACTATGTATTTGAGCGCTAAAATGTTCTCCATTTTAACAAGCTTTAATAAGCACTGAAACAAAGTTAACAATGTCTTTTAAGTAATTTACTGTGAATACTATTTACAACAACCGAAACGGCCATTCATCATTCGAAAAGTCTACTTTCCAACTAAAAGCCTTTTTCTGCGGCACGATTAGAGAATCAAAACAACGCAAGGCAAAGTTACATGTTCAAACGAATAACAGCAAACAATGTACCCGCTTTATAATTTACCAACATACACATCACAAGTTTACTTTACACGACAGAAAAGTAACTGGGCTGTGATTCTTTCAAGCGGTAACGAATTAAGGGTCAATTAATGATAACAGTTAAGGGACGAATTAGCAATGCTTTTCTTAAAGTCAAGGATTGTTTGGATGCACAGCGCTATTCGCGTGCTAAAGAGAAACGACACGAGTTCAAAATACTCTTTTTAATTACAATTAAGCTGTCTCAAGGGTAATTGAACTATTCATTTGTATTTGCATACTGTTGAAAACACGAGATTGTAATAAGACATTACGTAATGTTTGTGTAAAAATATGTGATTTTGTTGGTCCGTATTACCGTTCGCACTAAATTTTTGCGGGTTCTAATTTTTCTAATTTATATTCCCGCAAACATTTTCTCCTTAAAAAATAACGACTCCGCTGTCGAAACAATATACAAACTGATCATTATTTAGTAATAAACGTAATGTAAAATCGTGTTGGTGCCCATTTACTAAATAAACGTCTCTTTCGTTAAAAAAATGCCACTGCTAACTCGGGTGATAATGCATCAAATGGTTCCGTTGTTATTGCTGATCGATCCATTGCCAGAGAATCAAATCAGCCACACTGACTAGGGCACAAAAGTTATTTCCTGCAAAACACCAAAATTTAAAAGTTACTGAAACGACACGCAATAGATTTGAGTCATGCAGCGCGAATTCAAGAGCAACTTAGACCGACCCCCCTGGAGTAGCTCATTGTAACTCAGAGCAACTCAGAACATTTGAGTGAGCAACTAAGACCATTTGATTGAGCAACTTAGAGCGGTTGAGTGTGCAACTTAGAGCAACTCGGAGCAACTCAGAGTAACTCAGAGCAACTCAGAGCAACTCCGAGCAACTCAGAGTAACTCAAAGCAACTCAAAGCAACTCAAAGCAACTCAGAGCAATTCACACGATGATACAGGGTCGATAACAGATGAGACTTACTGCTTTAAGAGTAACCTATCTGCGTTTAGTCAGTTTGAAATAAGACCAGTCACAGCAGAGGTCAAAGACTACAATACTCAGCATTTCAAGAATGACATTTATTAAAGACAATTGCAAAATAATGCATTACCGAAAATCACGTTGTATAGACCCTTTTAATAAATACCAGAATGCATCACATTCCGCTATCGATGTCAAATGTATTCTTTTGAATTGCAAGAGAATTCAAAAGAATATGTTTGACGTCATTAGCCACATCGCCTTGCTCATTTATATAGCTGAGTCACTCAAAAGGATTTTTGTTTATTTAGTAGTATATCCCTTTTGTTACATACGAGGTCAATTGTACTTGATCTTAACCTAAAATAAAAATTGTGAGACCTTATATAATGGATAAAGCTATCAAACGTATAACTGCCACTATCTCATTTACCGTATCTGATAGATTTCCTATGGTTACAACTAACCATTAACGATTTAACGAGATTGATTTTATAAGAAATGGTCTTGATACAGGACAGAAAACGTTTTCCGGAACTCAACGTTGTGCTTAGAGACGTCTTCACGAAATAAAAATGAAAGATCAATTCCCATCGTTCCCATTTCTACATATTATCACACAGGATGGAAAGTATGTCAAGCACCTTTAATAATGAATGTTGAAAAACATTTACAAACATTTATAATAACAATGCAAGAAAGCTATTAACAAGCAACGGATGGGTCAATACTGTTCAAAAGTTCACCCAGCCAGGTTTGAAGGTGGCTTCATCAGGATGGTCTTTCAACCAACTGCGTACCATCGCATCATCATAAACATGCCCTTTCAACTGAGAAGGGGTTATGATGATATTGTTGCGGTCGGTGACAACGTATTGCCTGCCAGTCTTGGAGTATACTCCTGGACGGTCAAATTTAATGGAATCAGGATCCTCCTCGGTTTTGGAATTTCTTTTCTGAATGTTTTCGTCTAAACTCCCATTAAAGAAATTTGGGTTCCAACGAGGTGGAAACGGATGCAGTGTGATGGTTATGGTCGCTTGTTCAGCATTTCTTTTTTTCAGTTCCTTGTCAAGACATTTCTGTCTTTGCTTGGGTGAAAGGCATTCGCTATCAATTTGCTCGCCTCCTGGAAGATCAAGGGACTCTTCTTCCTTACTGGTCAACAACCCGTTCCGTTCCACGCACTCTTGGTTTTTCTTTTTCAAGGCATTTACTTCTTTGGAAAACTGATCTTTTTGTTCGGGCGTCTGGCGGTAATGGAGACCTTTCAGCTCTGGAGGACCCCAAATGATGTCTGTGCCATCGTCAGACAGCAGGAGTTCACCTGGGTACTTGCTATCGTAATAGAAATATTGACCACAATCAAAATAAGGGCACTTCACGTACTCCCCTCCTTTTTTGGACACAAACTTGCCCATCTCCACGTCATGAATGGGGCAACACAGGGTATGAGACACCACAGGATGGAATTGCGGTTCTCCTGGTGGCATTTCAGATGGAGGAAGAGGATCTGTCTGGGTGGCTTGATTCATGAACCTCAGCTCGCGCAACAAATCGTGTACAGCTTGTTCTTCTTCTTGAGTCACAATCTCTCCTGTTTCGAGAAGTTCGATATCTGTTTTTTTCCGAGCTGTTGCCAAGTTTGAAAGGTATATAATCAAGACCCTACTTTACCATCTCTACAAAGTTGGGATCGTTATCCTCATTGAAGTGGACTCCCTCGCATTTGCCTTCGCAGACAGTATGAATAGTGTCACCATAATTCACGATATGTTTGTCTGTTTTTCTCTTTTTAGGTTTGGTTCCTGAGGGAACCTTGGCTGGACGAGTGGGCTTTCTCTTCGTAGCGTGATCAACTTTGAACTGTTCCATCTTTCCACTGGATCCCAAAATTGAGAGTCGCTTCACTTGTTATGTGTTCTACGTGAACCAATCACGTTTCCGTTCAAAATCTGACCAATCAATGATAAAAAAGATAAGAGGACGCGGTCAAACTGGTTTTGTTAAAATGATAGGATAAGTATGTGATCAAATCCTGTTGTTCGAACTCCGAATTATTTCGACATAACACGATACTTCACCACAGGTTCTGACTCCAAATTACTCCAACAATAACTCGAGAATACAACTTTCTCCTTTGGTTTATTCGCAACTACTACAACAACAACTTGCGAAGCATTCTCTCTTTTTCGTGCACGTGTTTTTCGATCCCAGAATCCTTCACTTTCCTAAGTTTAGAACATTACATCACATACTAATTTCAACACTGTTGTCACGCAATTCTAGAACGTTCGATCAATAACAACTGTCACGCGGGTTCCTAGGAGTCCTACACTTAAACATTCGCGAAAACTCAACAACAAAAGACTAGAAAAATCTAACAGTTTCTGAATCTAAAATGTTCTGCTATCTCAGCTTTCGACATCCTCCACCTCGCAACTTGCGGTAGCATGTTGTGACTCCATCAACATCAGTCCTTAAAGCGGCGTGGACGAACAATCTCTCTTCCTTTCGAGTTCTCTGTGGAAGGGTAATTTCATATTCAACTTCCTCTTCTTCATCATCCACCATCTCGACCTCATTGTCTAGCATCGCATCATCTGCTTTATCAGAATTCTCTGGGGAACTAGTAATTGGTGGGAGATAGTCTGCCTCAGCATAGAGCTCCAATTTGTACAACTTGCGAATTGGTCGTCTCAGTAGTCCGGACTTCACCTGAACAACAGCGGCGCGGCATCTTCCATCACGACCGGGAATGAGCTGTCGAACAACACCCATCTTCCAATTAAGGCGTTTCTCTCTGTCGTCAGCTACAAGCACAACTTCTCCCTCTTTCAAAGGATTTGGCATAGTCTTCCAAACTTCCCCTTGGGAACCCAGCACTAGATGTAAATATTCTTTCTTCCAAAGGTCATTCATAGAAGACAACCACTTCTTTCTCCGTCGAAATTCCTCAGAGAGATTCAGTTCTCTTTCTTCTTCTTTGATGTCTCCTCGGGGTGGCAACAGAAACTGCTCAGGACACAGGGGAATAGGAACGCCACCACCAGGTTCGCGCGACTCCCACATGTAAGTGATAGGCCGGCGGTTAATGACTTTCTCCACCTCGGTTAAAACGGTTACCAATTCCTCCCAGGAAAGCACAGCATGGCCCAACACACGACGTAGAAGGCCTTTGACAACGCCCACTAACCTCTCCCAGGCTCCTCCCCACCAAGGTCCTCGTTCGACCACAAACTGCCACTTCATGTCTAGATTCTTCTCTCTCACCCACCTGGCTGCCGCCACAAAGTTTGTTCCATGATCACTTATGCATAGCTGTGGGACACCTCGTCTGTTCATAAATCTCTGCAGGGCCTGAATCAATGCTTCTACAGACAACGACGTCACAAGCTCCAAATGGATGGCTCTAACTGACATGCACGTGAACACAACAAACCAGACCTTGCTGTTGTCCTTCAGGTAAAGGGGACCTCCTAAATCCATACCAGTTGCTTCAAAGGGACGACTACAAGTTACACGGCATCGAGGGAACGGTGGTGTCTGTTCAGATGCGGGACCAGCCAAGAACTTGCTGCACTTTCTGCACTTCCGTATAACGGATGAGACCGACTTTTTTGAGCGCAGGATCCAAACACCTTGGCGTCTCAGCTCCGAAATAACCGTTGCAGTACCGGCGTGCTGCATTTCTTCATGTACGTGAAGCACTAACTGGTCGACGACACCACACTTCTTGACAAGGACTGGATGAAGCTCCTCAAACGTCGCTTCCACTTGTTGCAAGCGGCCCCCCATCCTAATTAATCCATCTTTCAAGAACGGGTGTAGGGACATCAAACTAGACTGGCGATGAAGTGGTTGGTCACTTTCTAATGCCTTCAATTCTTCCCAAAAAAACTTCCTTTGTACTTGTTTCAGGATGACTGTTTTAGCAGTTTGCAACTCTCCCATGGACAGCAGAGATTGGGTGTTTTCAATAGACTTGCGCCAACGTAGTATCCACGCTACACTTCTCAAAGTTCGAAGGTACATGCTCGTTCTGGGAGGGGTAACGATGTCCTCCAAGTACTCTGGTTGTTGACTGTCTGCCACGGCCATCATCGCCAATGTTACACCTGTGTCATTCTTTGGATGTTTTGGCCATTCTGTTTCAGGTCCTTTCAACCAGTTAGGACCATTCCACCAAATCTTGGAGGCTGACAACTGGGCTACTGTTGTCCCCCTGGTGGGTAGATCAGCCGGGTTTTCATCTGTGGGAACCCAAGACCACACTCCACCTACAGCAGTTATCTCCTCCACACGGTTGGCCACAAACACTCCTCCCACGCGTGGTCCCTGATTGATTCATGCGAGAGCAACACTGGAATCCGTCCAAAGGAATTCGTCATCAACAACGAGGATGCTGTGGTATTCTTGTCTCAGGGAATTCAGAAGTCGCGCTCCAAGTAACGCACCAAGGAGCTCAAGACGAGGTATTGTGTCCCCATTTGGTGGGGCAAGTCGGCACTTCGAAGCAACAAGATTCACTGTTACTCTTCCTTCTGCGTCTGCTACACGAAGGTAGGCTGCAGCAGCGTAGGCTCTGGATGAGGCATCAGTGAAAACGTGAAGCGATACTCTCATGTCCGCTTGTTGAGAAGGTGTCACTCCCAACCATCGGCTGACTTTAAGATGGTTTCCACCAGAGAACCCTTTCAAGACTTCCTCAACACGCCGTCGGAAATCCTGGTCAAATTCCTCATCCCATCCAAGCTTCTCTTTCCAACAGTCCTGGACAATAATCTTCAGTGGGGTAACAACAGGGCTTACAAGTCCGCATGGGTCATAAATCTTGGACAGGCAGGATAACACTTCTCTCTTCGTGAGCTTCTCAGGCCCAATGTCCTCCAGATCAATAAGTGGTAAAAGTTCATCAGATTTTAAGTCCCAGCTAACCCCAAGAACCTTGTGAACTTGTTGTACTTGGTCCCCTGCAAACTCACGGAGCAGATCTTCATCATTGGATCGGAATTTCCGTAGGTTGAAGCCACCCTCTTTAAATATGCGGAGTGCCTCGTGCCAAAACTCCCTTGCTTTCTCAGTGTTCTCCACCGAGTTCACTGGGTCATCCATGTACAGGTTGCGCAGAAGTTGGGATGCCATCTCCGATTTGCTTATGAACCCCTCCAAATGCTGCTTTAGGACAACCTGCAGCAGAAATGGCGATGATTTGGCACCAAAGAATACCTTTCTGTATCTGTACACGTCAATCTCTCCTTGGGGGTTAATCGACAAGAAACAACAAACATTCCGGTCTTCCTCATGAAGCGACAACTGTAGAAAAGCCTTTTCAAGATCACCTACAACACCAACCTTGCCAACTCGGAACCGGAGAAGTATGCCCCACAATAGCGGTAAAAGGTTTGGTCCTTTCTCAAGGGCATCATTGAGAGAAAGGCCACCCTCAGACTTGGCCGAGGCATCATGTACTATACGTAACTTGGTTGTCTCCCGATCCATCTTTACAACGCCTCGATGTGGGAGATATGACTGGGGAATGCAGTCTTCAGGCAACACCTCGATGTGGCCCTCTTCGAGGAGAGTCTTTAACTGATTGTCGTATGCTGTGTACTCTTCGGGCGTCATCCTTCTCACCATTCGACGAAGCCTTGTTTCACTAAGGGCCTTGTTGAGTGCTAAGTTCTTTCGGGCTTGAGGTTTCCAAGGCCACGACACAACATACTTGCCAGATTCATCGCAATGGATGGCATTCTTCACTTCCAGTTCAAGATCTCGTTCTAACATCTCATCATTTGTTACACCAAGATGGTCTAAAGTCCAGAAGTCCTGTAGTTGTTCATGAACAGAGTCTCGAAAAACGTGGGCATGAGCCCTTGCTGCCACGCCTGCAACCGGGATAGATCCGCCTCCACCATGAAGAATCCACCCGAAAATTGTCGGCGTTCCCTTGAGACCATTTCTCAATTTCAACGTCATACCTTGAACGATGGCATCATAGCAATCTTCTCCAAACACAATACCGATATTGTCTGCACCAGGACCAGCAAGGTCAGCGAGGACTGGACAACCACCAACAACCTCCTGAAGGGCTTGATAAGACTCAGGCTCCACCCTCTCAAAGACACCAGATAAATTATCCATCACTACAGCTTGAAAAGTGAAGGTATTCGCAAGATTCACACCTCGTGCGGTCACCTCGACAACATCAAATTCGCCATCCAGCACATCCCCAAGCGTCTCAATCCGCAGTGGGCGTTTCCCAACAACTATCTTCGGCACAATTGAAGCCAACTGAGATGACATCAATGTAAATGTAGCCCCTGTGTCACACAGCGCTCTTACCATTACGTTCCCAATGGTAACACAAACAGTTCTCATCATCACTCCACAACTTTTTATGTCAGCGTTCTTTGCAGATGATGTTGCTGGAACTCGTGGAAGTTGTGACGAAGGTAAAGTTTGGTTCTGGTTTGGTACATAAGGAGTAGCAGCAGGGTTCCAACTTGGGTGACTTGGAGGGTCCAATGTAGGAGGGTTAGAATCATCAGGAACTTTCACTCCACCTGTCTTGCACAATTGTAGGATATGGAATCCTCGCCCACACTGGCACGGTTTTCGAAGCCTGCACGCGGCCATTCGGTGTCCACTTCTAGCACAACGAAAGCAAGTCTTCGCTTCTCTCACCTTGTTAAAGCGAGCCTCGACTGACATTGGTACAGGGCAGTCACTAGGACTGTGGGGACCCTTGCAGAAGGTGCAGGTTGCATGCTTAGCCATCAAACCAGATCCGGTTGCCAATGGTGTCTTTCCCTTAGCCATAGGTTGCTGTTTAGATGATTGGTTCTTCTCATCTGACAGGTCGGCACTTTCTCGGATTTCCAATTCACGTTCCAAGAAATCTAACAACTTCGAGAAAGTCACATCGTCCTTTGCCAAACCAGCTTTCTCTCTGGCCCACTCCAATCTCCAATCCTTGGGAAGTTTTGATTCAATCAAAGGCATCAGAAGTGCTCCATATTGCTCTGGAGTAACTCCTTGTACTTGAAGCGCTCGCACAGTTGCACAAAGTTCATCCACTGCATCTCTCATGGCCTTGTTTGACTGTTCAAGCGGTTTCATGTCTGCTAACTTAGACATAAGGCGGTTCCTTTGCACTTCATCTTTGCCATAGCGTGACTGCAGGCGTTGCACGGCTACATCATAGTTGGCCTCCTCTGTTTTAATGTTAGCAACATATCCTGCTGCTTCGCCGGTCAACAAGGATTTTAGGTAGACAAACTTCTGAACAGAAGGTATTTCAGGATTATCATGCACAGCTACTCTAAAAATGTCCCAAAATTCTGGCCAATCTAACACATCACCCGAGAATTTTCTAAGATCGGTCTTCGGTAACTTCATGGTAGGCGTACATGACGTCTTCTTTGGTGTCGATGTAGTGGGCTCTAATGTCCCACTTGAATTTGGCTTTTGGCTATTCTTTAACCACAATTTCACATCATGAATACGTTCCCTCACCTTATCGAACCATGGTCCTTGAGCGTTCACTTCAGCTCGTACTTGATCGTCGTCGTTCATCAGTTTCTCGATCTCCATCTGCAGATCCTCGGCTTTCTGCAGTCTCGTAATAATTGAATCGAGTTTGTCTTCCACTCTCGTAACTTCAGGCGAGTCGGATTCTATCATGTTCCTAACAGCGTCAAAATCTCTTGTCATCCAGCCTCTTATTCCAGCGCGAGCTCTCTTCAGCTGGTCAATTTGTTTTGTCTTCATTTTTCAATCGACAATGGCGGCGAACTGAAGTAAACAACACTCGTGGCGAACGGTTAAATCACGTCGCGGGTCACCATGTTCGAACTCCGAATTATTTCAACATAACACGATACTTCACCACAGGTTCTGACTCCAAATTACTCCAACAATAACTCGAGAATACAACTTTCTCCTTTGGTTTATTCGCAACTACTACAACAACAACTTGCGAAGCATTCTCTCTTTTTCGTGCACGTGTTTTTCGATCCCAGAATCCTTCACTTTCCTAAGTTTAGAACATTACATCACATACTAATTTCAACACTGTTGTCACGCAATTCTAGAACGTTCGATCAATAACAACTGTCACGCGGGTTCCTAGGAGTCCTACACTTAAACATTCGCGAAAACTCAACAACAAAAGACTAGAAAAATCTAACAGTTTCTGAATCTAAAATGTTCTGCTATCTCAGCTTTCGACACCTGTTCTCTAGCTGTCTTGTGGTAAGATGACTCAGTCAAACTGGTTTGCACAATGTTCTGATTGGTTCTTAGATGAGATAAAATAAAGAATGTTTCGTCGAACGATAACGAACTGTAGCTTGCAACATCATACATATTGAGAGAGGCTTCTCGAATATGATTATCCTCCACTGAATCAAACGCTAAAACGTTGACACATAGTTTTTTAATCCAAAACGAACTGAAGAAAGCTTTTCACTTGTTCAATGTAAGCGCTGCGAAATGAAATATGATAGCATCGATAAGAAGGAATATTGATCCACGTTTCTACAAGCTTTTTGCACAGAGTCGTTGCTCTTTTTCTTTTACCAAAACATCCTTTTCTTCTTGCAATTGTTTTACCTCCTCTTGTAACTTGACAATAATAGGATGCCATTTCAACACAACCTCTTCTACTTGGAAAAAGATGTCATTTCCAGTGATAACCTCTCCTGATTTTTCATTTTTGCGCCAAACCCCATATAATTAAAGAATTTCTTTAAGCAGAGTTTCTTGATTCGGTTTCCAATCATCAAAATGACAACAATCGTTATACACTTTAACTTCCACTCCAAATGTTTGCTCTAATACGTGCATGGTCGATACCGTGAGCGAATCCACTACTCGATTAACTCGTTCCAAGAAATTCATTTTCTTTTTATTCAAACAGACAATACAAATCTTGAGATCCAATCAGGGTGTGAACAGAGCGGGCAAGTTTGGGAATGTCTATTGTTATCTAAAGGACGCGGAAGGTAATCATTTGGATATGAATGATTTACCTAATAGCTATACAGTTATTAGTTTTCATAATAACACAAAAGGTATAGGTATACAGCTGTAGGTATAGGTAGTTTTTTACATATGCAGGAAGGCATTTTGTGACGTCATTGACTAGGCACTTGCTAGGTACTTGCTAGGCCGTAACGAGGCTTAAATCTAATCACCTACTACTACTACTTTGGACCGTTCCATCTTCACGTCGGATCCATAAATTGAGAGCCGCTTTATTTGTTATGTGTTCTACGTGAACCAATCACGTTTCCCTACAATATCTCACCATTCTGTGGTTTGAGCAAATAAGGAAAAACTCTTTGTTAAAAAAAAAAAAAAAGGTAAGACGACGCGGTCAAACTAGTTTTGTGAAAACGACATGAGAGGTATGTGATTAAACCCGGTTTTCTAGCTGTCTTGTGGTAAGATGACGCCGTTCATCTGGTTTGCACAATCTTCTGATTGGTTCTTAATTTAGATAAATAGGGTGTGTTGTTTCATTTTATTTTCACCAAAGATGGAGGAAGAACCAATGGACTGTCCCATCGGAACAGGGTATGTGTTATACACTGGTGGTTGCGGTGGGTTAGATCTTTTGGCGGAAGGATTGGGTCGAGAGTATGGTTTTCAAGTGGAGGTTAAGATAGGGCCACGTCATCTTAGGGCCAAAACTATCACACCCTTACCGAGAGAAACGTTGATCCAAGCGAACCCTTATTTGCATCATGCCAGCAAATCACTCGGTAGACGATTAAACATGACAGAGAACAGTTACGCGCGAGAACTCTTTCAAAGAAACTTTTTTATTGTCAAGGATGTACGCATCGTGTATGCATTTGGCGAGTTGGATGCAGAAAAAAATCAAGTCAAAGGTGGAACGGGATGGTCTGTCCAATTGGCGTTGGATTTAAACAAAGAGGTATATGTCTACGACATTCCTAGTAAGAAGTGAAGTGGTTCTTTCGCTGGAATCGTGAAGGTCGTTGGATAAAAGAATTTGGCTTTCAACCACTACATGGTTATCCAACCCTACATAAATCCAGTGCCACAATTGGTCCCCGTCACATTGGAGAAAATACTAAGCAAGAACTAACTAAAGAGATCTCTTTCGAAGAACCTTTTGTTTGGATCAGGACATCCAACAATCGGACAAGGCTTTACAATGACTGAGATTCAAAGAGGTATGAACAGGGGTTTGCCACAAGACGTTGCGGAGGTTCAAGCATCTAATCTTTTACTCCCTGTTTACAGAAAGAGGCTACGAAGGTTGTATCTGCACTATCTAAAGTGGTATCGTTATCTTAGAACTGACCCACTGCATAAAAAGGTCATGAAAACATTGCATAGCTTTATGCAAGATGATGATACGGATTATGCGGAGGCCGCTGAAGCAGCAGTCAATACACGAAAATATTTATTGAACAGACTGTTTGACCAGGAAGACCTAGTACCTAAAGAAACGTGGAATGAAGATGAAGACTTATTACGATAGTTTTTATACAACGTGATTTCGGTAATGCATTATTTTGCAATTGTCTTTAATAAATGTCATTCTTGAAATGCTGAGTATTGTAGTCTTTGACCTCTGCTGTGACTGGTCTTATTTCAAACTGACTAAACGCAGATAGGTTACTCTTAAAGCAGTAAGTCTCATCTGTTATCGACCCTGTATCATCGTGTGAATTGCTCTGAGTTGCTTTGAGTTGCTTTGAGTTGCTTTGAGTTACTCTGAGTTGCTCGGAGTTGCTCTGAGTTGCTCTGAGTTACTCTGAGTTGCTCCGAGTTGCTCTAAGTTGCACACTCAATCGCTCTAAGTTGTTCAATCAAATGGTCTTAGTTGCTCACTCAAATGTTCTGAGTTGCTCTGAGTTACAATGAGCTACTCCAGGGGGGTCGGTCTAAGTTGCTCTTAAATTCGCGCTGCATGACTCAAATCTATTGCGTGTCGTTTCAGTAACTTTTAAATTTTGGTGTTTTGCAGGAAATAACTTTTGTGCCCTAGTCAGTGTGGCTGATTTGATTCTCTGGCAATGGATCGATCAGCAATAACAACGGAACCATTTGATGCATTATCACCCGAGTTAGCAGTGGCATTTTTTTAACGAAAGAGACGTTTATTTAGTAAATGGGCACCAACACGATTTTACATTACGTTTATTACTAAATAATGATCAGTTTGTATATTTTTTCGACAGCGGAGTCGTTATTTTTTAAGGAGAAAATGTTTGCGGGAATATAAATTAGAAAAATTAGAACCCGCAAAAATTTAGTGCGAACGGTAATACGGACCAACAAAATCACATATTTTTACACAAACATTACGTAATGTCTTATTACAATCTCGTGTTTTCAACAGTATGCAAATACAAATGAATAGTTCAATTACCCTTGAGACAGCTTAATTGTAATTAAAAAGAGTATTTTGAACTCGTGTCGTTTCTCTTTAGCACGCGAATAGCGCTGTGCATCCAAACAATCCTTGACTTTAAGAAAAGCATTGCTAATTCGTCCCTTAACTGTTATCATTAATTGACCCTTAATTCGTTACCGCTTAAAAGAATCACAGCCCAGTTACTTTTCTGTTGTGTAAAGTAAACTTGTGATGTGTATGTTGGTAAATTATAAAGCGGGTACATTGTTTGCTGTTATTCGTTTGAACATGTAACTTTGCCTTGCGTTTTTTTGATTCTCTAATCGTGCCGCAGAAAAAGGCTTTTAGTTGGAAAGTAGACTTTTCGAATGATGAATGGCCGTTTCGGTTGTTGTAAATAGTATTCACAGTAAATTACTTAAAAGACATTGTTAACTTTGTTTTAGTGCTTATTAAAGCTTGTTAAAATAGAGAACATTTTAGCGCTCAAATACATAGTGTTGTTGTTATGGTCAATCACTCTCTTAAGAAAATGTCTCCCTGTGAAACAAAACAAAAAAACTTGTCGTGCTTTCCCAATAATAGGCCTCGCGTTTCCTAAAAGTTTTCTCTGCATGTCAGTCATGCTCAAAGTTGGCAATTGAAAACAATGGCTTTCAAGTTTATTGTTTAACTTGTCTAAAGAAGTTCCACAAATAAACAGCGGAACGCTCGCTAGGTTTCACTGCGAAAACTATCACTTCATGTAGCTTATATTTTTCCATTCCATGCGAACATGCTTTCGCTATGTTTGAAGCAACGCTTACGTTTACACGTTGTTTAAACAGAAGTTGTTTTAGTTCGTTATGTTTTTATAAATGGCCGCTTCAATTCAAATGACAGAAAAGGTTCGTTGGTACGCGAATAGCGCTGCGCATTCAAACAATCGTTGACTTCAAGAAAAGCATTCGTTCCTAACCTGTTATCACTAATTGAACGTTCATTCGTCACGTTTTAAACAATCGCAGCCCAGTTACTTTTCTTTCGAGTAAAGTTGTTAAATTTAATATAAAGCGGGTACATTTGTTGTTTGTCGTTATTCGTTTGGACATGCAACTTTGCTTTGGTTATCTGGTTACTTTATTATAAATAAATATGGTCAAGGATTTCCGAAAACAGCCTCGAATCCAACAAGTTAATTTATTGGATGATAAACGTAAAAGTGCGAACTCGGTTTCACTGATTGATATAGCCAAACGTTATAAGTATTTCAAGGAAGAAGACGCTCGGTTCCATCGTTAAGTTTGATTTCCTTATCATGGATTTGAATGGTTGTAAATAAAAACCGCTTTTGTTGACATAACGATTTGATATAACTTTGATGAGATGTGCCGTTAACATTAAACGTGTGGCTTTGTTGTCTTAGCATGCCTGCTTTGTTTTTGACAAAGGTGTTAATTTTTCATGCAAATTTAGTTCAGTGTAAGAGAAAGAAATTAATATAACGACTGAGGTAACGGTGCCTTTTGTTCTTTTTTTTTTCGTTCAGTTTGTTTTCCTCTATCGGATAGTTAGCTGGGAAACTCAAAATACATAGCGTCTAGAGATGTAGCGGCTACAAGAACATTGTGGATTTTAGTAAAGTAAAAAGCGTTTTTTATACTGCGCAATTTTATTCAGATTTAGCGGTTGATTCTAAACTTGAATGTTTCGAAACCCTTCTTAATATTAGTTTTATCCAGTTATAGTATCCACAGCTTTGATGGTCTAGTGGTTAAGACACTGCGTTGTGGCCGTAGTAACCCAGGTTCGAATCCTGGTCAAGGCACTATGTTGTTTTTGATCTTAAATGTGTGTGTTTTGCATTCGATGATAAAAAAGTTCTCGCGCTTCCTTTTAAGCCATGCTTGCATTGAGTTTATATTTTGTTTGCAATAAGCTTCTTTAGTTCAAACCATTGGCAAAGTAAATGCACTCACAAATTGAATTTTGTTTAACTCTTCAAAAGAACCGTTTACGCATATTTAGTGTTTAAGCCAAGCGCATTGAAAGCACGCATTCTGCTTTTTAAAACCAAACAATACTTTAAACTGCAGCGGATGTGGTCATTAAATATCAAGACAAGAGCAAACGACTTACACTTCAGAGACAGTTGAGCAGAATAGATAAATCAAAGTGGCAAAGAGACCTTGGAAATTTAATTGCAGGTGGCGTGAAAATAAACGTAAACACCACACTCTTTGTAACAAATCAGAACTGTTTGTAATCATTGTTTACTCAATAAAATACTTTTGATTCCATGAAATATTATGTCGTGTCCTTTGTTGTGGGAACATCCTTCAGGGAGATGGGGTGAATAAAATCATAGCGCAGGGAAAAAAACCTGTTAGTCCAGTCAATAAAACCAGTTCAGATATACACATGATCAACCTTACAAACGTTAATCATGTTAATAATGATCAACAACATCTATCTAATACCCAAACAACCTCCAGTGAATCACATGTAGCTACGTCTTCATTACAAACAACAAGAATTAATACTAAAAAGCAAAAACTCCGTAGAAAACCGTCCAAAAATACAAAACTGATCTTAACCCACAGGATGCAGACACTGTTATCAATCTTTCTAATGTCACACTCTCCAACGCTGAAATTAAACTCCTCTCTCGTGATCTGACCTCGACGAATTACGTGGTCAAAAATACAGGCCGATCTTAACGAATTTGCTAGACGTCTTCGCCTTAAGGAATATTTTTACAACCCCGACGATATCACAAACACACTTACAAACATAGCACATCCATTTAAATGCAAAAGCACATGGACCCCTCAGTAGTATGTGACGGATGCCTAGATGAATTTTATTCATATATGCAGCAGCCCTGAGGTAATGAGGTAGGACTGGACAAACCGGTTTTGAGGTAATGAGATGCAGGTCTTGTACGTACAAGGGAGGGAAAAGTGAATTTAATTACTTTTAATGAGAAGGAGGTTTACTAAAATTGAGCTTTGTAAGAGAGAAGTGTGTGGTATGACAGTACTTCGATTCCGCCCAACCATCCGGGTGATGGTGTGAATATATAGCCAAAAGAACAATGGGGAGGGTGTAAACCAATGAGAAGTAACTGTCAAACCAGTTTAAATCTGCTGAAGTATCACTTTCACTTTGTGGTTCATGATTAATGACGGTGGTCAGTTGATTGAGTTCCTACGTGACAAGGGATTTTTGTTGGGCTGCCGTGGAGGATGCGTTGTGTTGAGTTTGAAGAGGACGAATCTCGTTATGATAGGCGAAAAGTAAGTTCCGGAGTTTTTTAGTTCGACGGTCATTTAAGTTATTGCGAAGATTGAGGGCCATATTCTCTATTTGTGTAGATAGTTTCTTGAAAGCTGTGTTGTTATGTAAGTAAGTACAAAGTTTCTGTCTTTGGTCGAGAAAAATGGCTTGCAGCTGTATAATATAAATGTTATTGCTTGTTTCTTCGATAAGAAGATTTAACTGAGATTTCGCGAGGTTTGAAATACAGCAGAACATACTGGTTCCACTGCTTTGGGCAATAATCAGGACTTCCGCTCTATCGCGCACTCCAAATAAGGATTTTAGAGTCAAGACAAACATTTTGGAATTCAGATTTTGCAACTTGTCAGAAGTGTTTGGTTTAATTTTATTTCCTAGCAGGTATCTATTTTCCTGGCAGTACAACGAGGAATTTCCGAGTGATCTCCTGGAGGAAATACTTTGAAATAACAGGTTAGTGTACCTCAGCTCGTTTGACGTTTTAGCTTGGAAACTGTATTGAAATGTATCTTGACTTTGACGGATTTTGGGGGACGAATGATCGATCATACCCAGCGTTTTCGCACATTTCGTCGTCTTTATTTTTGCTTTCTTACTTCAGCATTCAGTCTTAGAAGCCTGTTGAGTTGTATAACATGCTCGTTTATAAAATAGTCCGCTATATAAACAAGTTTTGCGTTGTTGTGTCGCGTCGCAAACGGCTATTGTGAAGGAAACATCTAATAACAACAACCGATGAGCCGATTAATACTACGTTTGTATCACTATGTCGTTCTTTCGCGGTTGATTTTGTTTCAATTGCAAACCAGTTGACCGGTAAATGTTTCTATTTAAGCTGTACGGTGTGACATTTTTATTGCAAATATTGGAAATCAAAAACTAAATGACATGTCTGGCGAGCAGACGCGTCCACTGAGACTATTCAGATTCTGTCCAAAAAGGCATTTATCTAGCAGCCCATAGATATTTACTCCAACAAGAATTCCCATGAAAAAGAGGAATCAAAACGTTGAAAATAGAGACGTACATGTAGATCTGAAGGAGGTGAGTGAAATCTTACCAAGAGACATCTACGACATTGTTAATGCCCTGAAAGCTGATATCCAAAAAAAGAATGCTATCGTTCGAGAAGCGAATAACCGAAAAAAAGTCAGAAATATGAATACACACGAAAGAAAAATGTATGCTCAGCTTGCTTGGTGTCAGAGAATCTGATCACGAGGGACTGCCAGAATTCAAGGCAATATAAATATTAAAAGGAAAGGTCAACCTCAAGGATAAGGGAAATTGAAATTGTTCATCGAGATAGGGAATTTAATCCTGACGGAAAACCGTAAATGCGAAGAAAGCCAGGCCAGTGCTGATTAATATATTAAGTTCCTTTCGCACAAGACGAAGACGAAGGTAATGCGCGTAAAGAAAGAATTTAAAGGTAAAGACAACTAGCTGACGGAAGGTTTAACTCATGAATATGCCGAAAGAGTGAAAATCCTAAATGAATTAAAAAAACGTCTGGACAGTCGACGGCAAGATCAAAGTACGTAAACTCGAACGGAGTCAGTATAAATTCAAGAGATGAAATTCCGTCACCGATTATTATCTAACTATGAATTAACTATGAATCTAACTATGAATTAATCTAACTATGAACCCACATTAGAATTGATTTGCGAGATTTTTGTTAAAGAAATTGGGGAAAATAGCTCAAATTCAACTATACAATGCTGCATTTGCAGACAGATGTACCATTTAATATGCTGTGTGAACAAGCAAAACAATACCATCGAATCGGATGATTTCTGGCTGTGACGATTTCTGGTTTTGTGAGATTGTTTTTGCCATTCAGCCAACTAAATACCCTTACCAAAGAAATCATAGAACTCTTAAAGCCATCTTTTTAATGCGTTAGAAGGTGAGGTTAATAAAAAAAAGAGAAGAATTGATAGTGAATATGGCAAAGATGTCGTTGTAGCGCACGTTTAGAATAGGTGTAGCCAAAATACGTACATGAAAAGATCATATGATGCAGATCAGCCATTAGAAATTTCTGTTCACGAAATGGGCGTAGTTTTGTTGTCGAGTAGCCATTTGGGGTATTAAAAAGAGGAAACCACTAATTTTCGATTACAAAGTTTCGACTGTTTTTCCGGACGTTTAATATGCTATCATTCATGAAGTCAAATCTGAGTGCATGGATGATTGAGAGTGCATGATGAGGATGGGGGTAGGGGGTGGAGGGGGGAGAGAAGGAGAGTGAAAATGTTATGAAAAAATATAATGGATAAAAATCGAATCGAATATTGGATCCTTCCGAAGAGTGCAAAAGCGGTAAGAGTTTAAGAAACCAAACTAGTCTAGTTAGCGAAATTGCCTAAGGCGAGCTACATTAGCTGTTGTGTACATATTTTTGATCGTTAGTATTCAATGCAATAACATATTTAATAATAATTGATATTCGGCAATGTTTGAAGAAAATACATGTATAGTCAGTTTACATTCATTTCATATCAATCCAAATCACTAAAACTATGACTTCTTTTCCATATTATTGCATAATCAAACGGCAATACCAATGATGACCAATGATTCAGTATTCCAAAATAGAACGAAACTCGTATGGAAATTTAACACAACTGTTAAAATCGGAACCTTTCTGTACAGCTGTGAATAATTTCTGGCCCGTCTGGCGTGAAAACAAACAGTATTTTACCAATAACAGAATTTGGTGGGATGCAGTTAAATTACACTTAAAAAAAATCGCCATCTCTCACTGTGTCAACGCGGCACGTGAGCGAAAGCGTAAGAAATTTAATCTTGAAAACCAGTCTCGCAACATCCTGTCTCGTACTAAATACAAATACGACAGATGATCACACGCATTTGGCGGAGATCGAAGAGCGACAGACACGCGACTGAATTACAGGGTTACGTGCCAACAATTTAACCGTGACTTCCGATAAATATTCTTCGCGAATGTCCGGATTTTTATCGTAACCTCTATTCGGCTGAACGAGTTGATTTTTCTAGCCAAGACTGGCTTTTAGACCAACTAGATAAAACTCTGGCATCCCAAGACCAGGAGAAATGCGAAGGTGACCTCATACTCTTCGAGTGTCAAGAGGCCCTTTCACGAATGCAATCAGGCAAATCGCCGGGAGCCGATGGATTTCCGGTTGAATATTATCGTCGCCCCTCACTTCAGACACATGGCTCAAATGTCACGGCAGCCAAAGACAGCGTCAATTTCATCGTAAAATAAGCTTTGCTTCTTAGAGCCTTCAGACTGCTTTCTGTTCCATTCCTTTGCCTCTTTATATCGGTCTATTAAATACTTTATTTTCTTGATGCACTTCTTAATAGTCTTGCTGGTTTCTATGCGTGCGTTGACATTGCATAATCAAACCGTAATAGCAATGATTCAGTATTCCAAAGAAGACCAAAATAGAAAAAACCCAAAGTTCATGCTATTTTGCTCTGCCATATCGCTCATATTAAAACACAAACTTTCCCGTCCCATTTAACTTCCTTAAAACGTCTCCATTCATTTTAAAAATACACCGTGAAATTTTCAAACTGCGTTTCCCAAGAAAACGCATTTGACCTTTTTTACCCTTCTAAAGGAGCTTTAACGTGTTTAATGGCTTTACGACAAATGATTGAAAATTTGAAACATTGATAGGTAACGTGAGATATCGAAACTTAATAAGAACTTTAATACCTTTGCGGTGACGTAAGATGAGATACGACAAGTTGATGACAGTTCGTGACATCCCAATACCCTAGGAAAATTAACAATAGGTCCGGGGCACTCCCCAAAAATTTAAGTGGCGGTATGCGACGCCTTTCTTGAAATTCTAACCAGTATTACCAGCCGTATCCTTAATGTCTTTATATAGCTTGTATGAAAAACTAACCCCCCGGATTTAACATCCCTTTTTCCTTCTACATTCTACCTGATACCCAAGCTATTTTGTCCACGGTTGTCCAAAAGAGAATTGTGCACAAGACAGGTCCGTCGCTTGAAAGAAAGCCTTTAGCAGCATAAATAGAGAGCCGGTGGTAGCAGTAGCTGCCGCAACTGGTGATCATCAGCGTAAGTACTATAGTTTCGGGTCACATAAAGCAAAGTTTTTTTTTTTGTTAATTCAAATTTCAAGCATCGCATTCCGTGAACTTTTGTATAGTTTCTTTTTGAGTCATAAGAAGCACAAATAAGGAACTGTTCCTACTGAGAAAAAATAGTGAGTCGTTTTCCTTTTTTTTTTTTTTTTAATTTTGGGAGTTCTTGCAATAAAAATCCATTTACAAGTTTACGCATGTAAAGTGTTTGCTTGGTGAAATAAGCATAACATTTATTGCAAATACATTATTTCTTTTCTTAGAGTGATATGGTCATCATTGGCCATAAGGTCGACTTTAAAAAATAAAAGACCGATTGCATTATATCAAACCAAGACCTGTTTTCGTTACAATGTGACTTACATATAACTTACCCACCCCTCCCCCCTTTTCGTGTTATGTCACGTTTATTTTTCTAATGCTTAACACCCTAATGCACAGTTAAACCATTAGATCTGCACTTCAGGCACAATATTGGTTATTTTCTAGCGAAAATGAGCAATTTAAACAGAAACACATTCCGACAATCTTGGTTAGAAGTTTTGGGACGCTTAATCTTTTGCCCCACAAATTGTCTTCGTCGTTACCTCCCCCTCCCCACCCCCAACAAAATGTTGAATTTTATGCATATAATCAAGCTACAATGTCTCAACTTTGTATGTGGCGGGGGAAAGGGGACCAGGAAATGGAACGATAGTTTCTCCCTTCGAAAAAAATTGTCATTGTGTAGTATTTTCTTAAGTGACCCAAGGTATATTGCCAAGATTGTAGCGTAGCTTCAATTGTCCTAAGACGAAATCAGGTTTAAAGATAAGCACTTAGCTCTATATTCCTCCAAAAACGCTTGACTTGCAGAGTTAACAGCCTCAAATGCGGTCTTGACCACTGTTTGAGAAATGTGAAACCTGTCTTGAGAAACAAACCGCGAAAAAATGCAGGGAAAAACGTAACATCGGCCGTGCAGCCGTGCGAAAAAAAAAGCCTCGCTTTGGTTTCAAAACTGCTAAGATCACAGATGTTGCGGATGTGCCAGTGCTTTACATTATTATTTCTGCTGCACTGCATCTGCAAGAGACAGCACAAGTGCACAAACAAACAATATGTTACTGTTTCAGTTCTTCCCTAGACATGCACCGCCACTTATAAAATAATGGCATTCTCGTCATTTTTAACAGAGTGTAACACATGTACATGCTAACAAAATCTCGATTTGTTGTCCGGCTCAGAGATTGAACAAGTTTTCTATAACTGTTATCATTCATACAATTAATTACTAGCTTTCAATTGTCATTTGCTGCAGGGAAAATGCCAGCATCACTTTACAGATGGTGGCTCTTAGGGAAGTGGTCATAACAAGTATACTCGACGAGGACCCACCCTGTGTAGGGATAGGGGGTCACACAGCATACCACCTATCTAATGAGTGTAATGGACACATTTTTTTGGCCTAAAAATCAGAGATGAGAGTTTAATATTCTGTCTGCATGACACTTGCATTGCTAGTAAAATGGCACAGGAATATTTTTATCTTTCTCTCAGTTTCTACTCCTGATAGAATGGGGGCTATGCGAACAAGACACCATCTTTTTAGGTGGGGCGGGAGGGGGTACATAAAGAGACCACCAGTCTTTTTAAAAAATGGTGGTTCCTGTCCGAGAGACCATTTCCGTTAGTGATTTTTATCTAAACCTGGGTTGTTTTAATTATGTGTAACAATGTCTTCAACAAAAATAATTTATTGTCGAAATATTAAATTGACATTGTAGAATTTTTTTAAGTTAATTCTATTTAAGCTAATAATTTTAAGTCATTAATTTAAGTCATCGAGAAATGTCAGTATTATATACAAGCTATGTGATCTTTCCTTTTGTGATACTGTATAGTTTAAGCCTGGTTTACACGTGCGACGCAAATGCAAATGCAAATGCAAGCGCAAACGCAAGGAAAAATACGTGTGAACCGGGGCAACGCAAACATCCTTACATGGGTTGAAAGCGATTTTATGTAAACAAAACTAGACTTGGATTTTATAGTTTTAACCGAGAGTTTTCCTTCACAAATATTTTTCTTCTCAGAAGAGAGCTAAGGAATTTCCGGTACTTGCAAAAAAGGGTTGTTATCATGAACAAGCAAAGAATCAGCTCCATACAAAACTGAATAAAAAATTTCAATTTCCTTCATAATTTTATTTGGATCCGAGGTAAAGGTATCATTCCTAGTGAACACTTTGCGAATGCAACTTCTGTTTCCCTTGTTAGATTCTAAGCTGAGGAAATATTTATTGCTTTTCTCTCCTTTTTCATACCAACGAAAACATAAGTGGAAATCATGTACCGTTTTCTGCATTTGCCAGCTATTCTCACTGGAACCCGCGCGAACAAACACCCTTATTATTTCATTCCACGGGCCCAGTTGTTAGGGGCAACAACCGGGAAGACCGCTGAGCATGGGGGTAAATATAGAGCCCCCCAGTTTATGTCAGCCCTCTCTTTTGGTGAATCGCGGGAGGACGTCACCAGTTCCGGCGACTGTTTTCAACACTGTGGTCATCGCTGCGCCCGCTTTATATTATGGCACAAATACCGGTTGCTCCGAACGCTGGACATTTGGCAGTGCGTTTAGAAGTGATTAGAATGAAACAAATCCACAATAGTTCCAGTCTCTCTTTAATCTTGATGACTCATTCGAAATACAGACTCAATTCCAAGACTTTTTCCTGATAGAGATTTAATCGATTTCTAACTCAGAAGAAAAGCACATGCCAAGTAAAAATCCGAGATTAGATGTCAATCAAGACATCACGCGCATCGATTACGTCACTAGACAAAACATATACAAAATCACGTGCAAGTAACAAAATCTCTTTCTGACACCCCCCCCCCCCCCGCATACAACGTCTCCTTGTTTAATTACTGGAGCTTGTGATGTCTTTTTGCCAAGATGATGCTCACGAAGTTTTGAGAGGTATTCCTTTCCCCAACGGTTCCAGAAGTGTTTCAGAACCAACTCAAGGTGCTTCTGTCTTTTAGACAACTCTGTAACTGTGCTATCTGACGTGGAACCTTGGGACTTTGGAACGGGACTGAGCAACCTTCGCCCAATGCAAAGAGAGGCAGGTGTGAGAGGTTCTTCTAAGTCTTCATAAATGTAAGTCAAGGGTCGAGAGTTAAGTATTTCTTCGACTTCAATCTGCACTGTTTCAAACTCTTCGTAGTCACCCGTGCATTTCCCAGGGTTTTCTTGAGACAGCGTTTTACAGAGCGCACCATTCGTTCGAAAAACCCACCCCACCAAGGGGCGCGAGGGACATTAAACCGCCAGGCAATGCCATGCAGACTGAGGAAAGCTTTCAAACCTGAACCATTGAAGGTCTTCCCATTATCCGAGGTGAAGAGGCGTGGCACCCCTCTTCTTGAAATAAACCGCTTAAGACACCGATGGAAAGTTTCCGTAGAAAGATCTGGCACAAGTTCGAGATGCACCGCCCGGGAGAAAGCACAAGTAAATATTGCAATGTAGGCCTTATACACTTTCTTACTCTTGGAATAGACCTCTTTCAAATAGACTGGTCCCGCAAAATCGACGCCAACTTGAGTAAAGGCAAGTTCATCTGAAACTCTGAATTCTGGAAGCGGAGGCTGTGGAGGGGAATCGTATGGTCTCCCTTCGAGTTTCTTGCATGTAGCGCATGGAGAAATCACATCTGACGTACAGCCTGTCTGCCCTTTACAACCCAGAACTTTGACCTCAAATCAGTTAATGTCTCTTTGACACCATTGGGCATTACATTGTCGTGACTTTTTCGGATTACCAGGGCAGTGAAGTGATATTCAAATTCGCTCCTCTTTTGCATATAGATAGTCTATAGTAAGTATATGAATGCCATGTAGTTTTTTCCTTGAAATATTTATTTGTTTCCGAGAAAAACGAAGAAAGTCGTTATCAACTCAGGGCACAATTTGGCGATCACAAACACATGCAAACAGGGTTGAAATAAGTCATGATTCACTCGACTCGCGTATGAAAACTACTGCGCTAGAAAACGCTGTCATAGTTCCAATTTGTTGTACAACTTGTCATAGTCTAAACACCATGATTTCATAAAAATTAGATTTATCTAAGTATCCAAGGGAAGTCAAAAGCTTATGGCTCTCCCGTGCTCCGTAAAACGGTAGGCAAAAAACAACGATGATTTTGAGCATATGCCTTTGTTCAGAATTTCGTAATATTAAGAATGACAATACTAGAGTTGACGGTCTTTCAAAATATGTAAAGTTTAGTTTGGGGAAATGAATTTGGGATTTTTAAGAATTTGTTGAAAATCGCGAACGAAAGACATAAAATCACGCCATCTTGTGTGCGTGACCAACAACAAAAACAAAAACGTTTTTCCTTGAGAAATTTTGGCAACTCTGACGCCAAAAAAAATGGAAATATACAAACCTTTACTTGGATATGACATTCTTGAATGTCCAAAGTGTTTCATTTTGCCGTCTGTTCAATTTCATTCGTGAAGTTTATCATGAACAGTGAAGTCCGTAGCCACGATCAAAAACGCTTTACTTTTCGCTGAATTTTTCCTAGCTCACTTTGCACTTTCGTACTCTTTATACTGTTGATACAATTTTTTCCTCAGATTTCTGGCGAAAACTGTAAAAGGGCTGACAATAAAGCGAACTAGTTCAAGCATGTGTTCCTAGTTTTCCATCTTTGCATAACCGTGAACCGTTTTGAAAAGGGCACAGTCCTTATCAAACCATACTTTATGTTTTTTCGATGTCTTTTTGGGGAAAGCTGACCTAAGAGAACGTACACATTTATCATTTACTATGTTTGTAAAATGTTCTGTAGCGGAATCGATTCCATCACTGTTAATGGGGAAATTGGTATTTTCAAAAGTGGTTAACCGTGAACGGAAATCATCATGGTTTATGGCATTAAGAAAATTTTCTCTGGATGTTTCATTTCAGATGAAGTGTTTCGGAAGATCAAATGTTTTTGCATGTGGATAAGTATTTGTTTTGGGAGAAATTAATGTGGAAATATTCAGCCAACAAATAAGTTGAGAGTGATCAGAGAAAATCGTTGGTTCTTTAACTACGAGATTTTCCGTCAAGCTTAATAATTCGTGACTTACAACGAAGTAGTCTACGGTGCTGATTCCCTTTGGGGAATGATAAGTTATGCTACCAAAGGAGTCCCCTGTCGTTCGTCCATTTACTATTCGTAGGTCGGATGCCTTGCAAATGTCTAGTAATGACTGACCGTGCTCATTTAATTGAGGGTCATAATTTTTTCTTTTTCTTAGATTATGTTTTGGGACGAGATCATCACCGGGTATATGAATATTTTAATCGAGGTCAACGAAATCAAGAACGCAGCCTGTTCTAGCATTGAAATCACCTGTCAACATAATAAAGCCTTTTGCACTAAATTTAACAATGTCATTTTCAAGATCATGAAAAATGTCAGGATTAAAATAAGGGGAGTCTCGAAGTGGCACGTAAATAGCACATAAAAAGATATCCTGAGCTATATTAAAATAGTTTTTGTCAATTTGGGATTATAAGAAATTATCATGACATGAGATTAGTTGAATGCCTGGCTTTAAAGCAGTTCTAAAACCAAGAGCAATGCCACCTGAGGATCTGCCATTTTTCTTTCGATGATGTTTTTTTACTTGGTTTTGTGAGAAATTCATAATCCGATAATGAAATTGTATCTGTTCTCCCGGTTTCAGTTGATACGATTACGTATTTATTCTATTAAGCGCCCTGGGCGCTTATTAAATTTTTGGACCTTGAGAGTGGGCGCTTATTCGAGGTGCATGGGCGTTTAATCGAGGCTGGGCGCTTATTAAATTTTCACCATTTATAAATCAGTGTGGACTCCAACTTTGGGAGAGAAACTTAACTGCCGTGAGGATGATCGCAAGGAAGCCAAAGATCATGACGAATATGCAATTGGGACATATTTGGAAGCTAATAATGAGTTTGTAGGACATGTGCCAATGAAACTGTCTCATCGGTATCATGCTACACATTTCTGAGAGCTTACGACGATAACGAGGTTTCTGTAAAAGTTACAGGATCAAGAAGGCTTGAGAACGGACTCGTTGTTCCAGGAGCATTCAAAGCGCGAACACCCAGCAGAGCTATTGCCACGAAGTTTACAGCTGAAAGAACTTTGCGCCCACATGGACATTGCAGTTGAAACTTTGAGGAAAATTCCAACATTCTCATGGACTGTCAGACAATAAATTTAGAGATTGTAAGCCAGTAAAAAAATTAATCAATACTCCTCTTGTGCACTTCAGTTGTTGTTGTTTTTTTTTTGGGGGGGGAGGGGGAGGGGGATGGGAGGGGGGGGGGGCTTATTCGAGGAAAAGAAAAGTATTCGAGGCTGGGCGCTTATTAACTTTTCCTACCTACAGGGTGGGCGCTTATTCGAGGTTTGGCACTTAATCGAATAAATACGGTAAACGTTTCATTACAAAGTTCACGAAACATGAGAACCCGGCTAGTGAACATGCATTGTTACTAAAACAGGGAATGACCTATAATGACCTACATGCCACAGCGAACAGTAAGTTTATAACAAAGGATGAAAATCGTGTTCCAAAAATCGTAGGCCGTAGAAATCATTGCTATGCAAAAGAGAATTAAACAGTAGGAATGTTACATAACTAAATGCCGGGGCATTTTTCAAAACATCGATCGTGTAGACAGGCAAAATGCGTCCGCTTCTTTCCAAAGTTTTCAGATTTCATCTTTGATATAAAATACTTATTTTCTAAAAGCATCATGAATATAACATATGTTCTTATATTTTTCTCTAAAAACACGTATAGCGTTTTGTATACTAATACGTAAACTTAAAAACTCAGAATTCTAATAACCCAAACCTATATTTCACAATTACATTACTTTTCCTTTCGTTTGAAAATATCTATTTTATTTTATATAGAAATTCTGGAAATATTTCTTTTGTTTTTGTTTATGACGCATTCAATTAAAATCGAACTGTTTATTGACCTTTATTGAGATAAGCGGTTTAGGTTAAAAGGATGTCTCAAAAACTCTTGAATGTTTGATAAAACACAGCCAAATAAATTGCTCTCTCTTAGAACGTTGTCTGAAGTCTTAGTTCACTAAATCAAGCTATGAATATATGGCTTTGTCAGGCCACAAACGTGCGCTACAAATGAATCACTCTAATTCAGAATAAACAAAAAAAAAAGAGAGAGCTTGATTTTTTTATAAAATACGGCCAAATAAACTGCTCTCTCTTCCAACGTTCTCTAAAACCTAAAACTAAATCATCAACGTATGAATATATCGCTTTGTCAGGCCACAAACATGCGCTCGCTAAACCGCTTTCAAAAAAAATATGCCACTCGACTCTTATGTTCTTATTGATAGCATCTAACAAAAATGTGCTAACAAAAATGCAACAAGAATGTCCCCACAAATTCACTAAAAAGTCTATTAATAGTATCTAACAAAACTTTTGCTACCAAAAATGCACAAAGAATGCACTTTACACCACATTATACTCCTGTAAGTTAAATATTAATTTACAGGAGATAAAAAGGAAGACTTCAGCGAGACTCGAACTCGGGCCTTCCGGGGCTAAGCCACAGCATCAATCCACTACGCTATCGAGGAACACGCTCTCTATAAAGATAAAATTTTATTATTTTAAGTTAGATACGCATCAAAACGCGTGTTTCGGTTGCATAATCCTTTTAGATCGATTTTAATGTTGCACTAAAAACTCCAAATGCGAAACATCTGTACGCTTATTGTTGTCTATATTCGTTTACATCAAATTTTTAAAATTATTGTTATCGCTGGATTCACGTTGTTCTTGTTTATACGAAACGTATTCGAAACAAAGCATCTACTCACTATAAAGTTTACAGCTGATGGAAGGAGCGAGTGAGTGAGTGAATTTTATTTAGCCACCGTTACCGATAACCCGTTCATTACCCTTCCACGTATATACGGGTTTAAAAGTGACTACATTCACTACATTCAGTAGCCGACACTTAAAGGAGCTATGTCATGGTGATTTTAAGTTTTTCGGGTCAAAACCGTCCGAAATTAAAACTAAGTACCTTTGTCGTACACGAAATGCTAAAGAACACTAACAGGAAGATATCAAGTGAATTTCAGCAGAGAAAATAAACCATAATCGGAGTTTTAGCGAATTTTCTAAGACACAAGCGATAAACTTGAAAAAATTGGCCCAATTTTTTCAAGATACAATCCATTTCCATCCTGGCCATCTGCAGCCCAAGACACTTATTTTTACTCTTAGAGAACTAGTAGAATAATTTTAAACAAACCTGGACCATTATTTTTGGTTTTCACTGATATAAAGATGTATTTCGGCTTTTTAAAGTAACGCTAAAAATGGTGACATAGCCCCTTTAAGCTCGATCACTAAGCCAATAGCAAGTTATATAAAACACAAAACTTGCCGGAGCAAAAATCCCACAGGAATAAGCGGCGAACACAATATCAAATGGTCCTATCCATCCATGAACGCCTTGCATTGTCTTGAAAACGTGTAATTCTACGCTGCAGTTCTTTATTTTGCTTCTCAAGTCAACACACGGGGGATATACTTCATGGTGGGTTTTAATTTATGCACATCAAGGAATCCGGCACTGATTTAGGGCTAAAAACTCATTTTAAAATGGTTAGCTTTTATTTACTGTTATGGATATCACTACCCATAACAGTAAATAAAAGCTAACCATTTTAAAAAAGTTTTTAGGATCCCTATACGATAGGATCCCTATATGGTGTGTTAGCATGAAGTATATACCACACACGGAGAGATGTTGCGGTATATGTTTCATGGCTAAAAGCCATATAGTCGTCGACATAAACTTAAATATGCGTGCATAAATTTGCATGCGCTTATGTGACACGAAAAAAAAAAGAAGAAAAGTCGCAGCCGGATTTACAACTCGTGTGCTTCGCCACGAGTAATAAGGCAAACCAGGAAAGGGCAGAATATTTATTGCTAGCTTTCCAGGCTTTTTGGTGCTTTCCTGGAAAGCCTGGAAAGCTGGGTGTCATTTCACACTTTCCTAGCGCTTTTGCACGTACGGAAATGTCAGGAAAGCGCGGAATTTTTCCGCAGTAAAATCCGCGCTTTTTTGCATTGTTTGGCATGTTGAAAATATTCGATTTCATGAATGGAAAATCTCATGCTCAGATGCATAGTCCCAATCGATTTAAAATTGTTGCCCCAATCATGGCCGGATGTAGCCTGATTCTTAGACAGTCTGAAGTTGCACGCTCTAACTTCCTCCTCTCCCCGTCTGATGTCCTTTGATTGAGGGCTTGTTCTTGACGTCATCTGACCATACAATATTTCCACCAATCGGAGTACATTCAGTCCCATTCTTGAAATTCCTGATAGAAAAGAAAAAGACTAAGAACCACTCTGATTGATGGAAATATTCAACGGTCAGATGATGTCAGAAACAATCCCTCAAACAAATGACATCAGATGGGGAGAGGAGGGAGTGAGTGCGAGCAACATTTGGACCGTATGAGCATCAGGCTAGTCTGAATGGTGGGTGGTACAATTTCGTGTATCCCTTCTTCCTTGAGATTAAGTCACCTCAGAACCATGCCGATGACCAGCTATTTTAAGCCTTCTCGCTCTAATAAATTATCATTGATAGTTTAGAACATCTGTTAAGTGCCCCCCCCCCCCCCCCTCCCCTTCATCAAACTAAGCCTCCTCTTAAAATTTCAGTCTGTTCACAATCCCATGGGCAAACTGTAATAGTTGTTCAGTTAATAAATGTCTGCCTCATTGAACAATTTGTAATTTACACATTTTTATATTTTGTGAGAATATAATTATATATAAATTCACAAAATGCTTAAGTTTGCTGAGATAAGCAAAAAGCTGTGATTGTGTCTAAATGTCATAATCTGTGTTTTGCAGATCCAAAAGAATTAAAGCAGTTCCTGGACATAGTAGCCGCAGCTGCTAAAGACATGGAAAAAGCAACAGAGCAAAGACGCCAAGAAAGCTTAAAGCGCATTTTATCAACTGAGTTTGAAGAACTGAGACAGCAGCTGAAACAACTTCAGCTGGATTGCAGTGATGCTGAAACTAATTGTGCTGGGATTAGTGACCCTAAAGAGAATTCACAACAAACAAAGGAGCTATTTAATGATTCGAAGGAGTCACCACAAAATGCAACACAGCTGCTACATTCATGCGAGGAACAACGCATTATTTGTCAAGGAATATACAACACTCTTATCAAGTTAATTGGAGAGGTTGGTCAGCCGAGAGATGACAACATCATGTGCATTAAACAGCTATGTGACTTTACAAAGGAATTGAAAGACCAGGAGAAGATATTCTTCCCCAAAATTGAGCTGCTGCATAATTTGACGCAAAACTTAGATCGACTACAAGTTGCTCAAGTGAAGGAATTAGAAAAATGGAGTAAAGCACAGAAAGAGCAAGTTAAAGGAGTTGAAACGCAACTGTCGACCTTGCTTCATCAAGAGAAAAATCAAGTAAGTTTACAGTCAAAACCATTTATTTTGTCCGCGTTGTGAATGAAAGGATAAGTGTTGCATCGTGTGCGTATGCATTTAAAAGTTCATGGTCAGATTTCAGTTCGCTCGTAACTAGAAAGTTGCCAATGTTTTTGTCACGTTTGAATGAAATTAGTGGGGGTTGTGAAAAAATTCTGCCAGTTTCGGGGTCGTTTTGGAGTAATTTGAATTTTTTTTAAATGATACTTTTGACTGTGTTGTTGTGTGGGTGGAAAGTGAGGGTGAATGGAATTCTCTCGTTTTCTTCCTTCTGTGACGTTTGTAGTGCTGATAATGTCAGTCGATCTGTTGTGCATGTTGTTGACCCGTATTAACAACAGAGTCAGGGAAACCCACGTTTATTGAAAAACTGGCACATTTCTTCTTATTTGTTGAAAAAATTATAGTCATCACTACATAGACGTCGAAGTCTGAGAAATTGAGAATACGGAATGGCGTTTTTAACGTGTGATGGATGTGAGGATGAATGTAACAGATAACTGTGGGAATCTGTAGGTATGTAGTGCACACTTGTGGATAAACTGTTGCCGTTGTTGAAATATTGATGTCAAGAAAAGCGACCGAGATTTCGGAAATTTCCCAGGTATATTTTAGAGCTGGTTGAAAAGTATTGACAAAAGCTATGTGTTTGCGTGTTAACACCAAGCTGGGGCCGCCAACCACAGCCTCTTTCAGCATTGAATAGGCTTCGGTGCTTGGGGCGTACAGTGGGGGTCGTAACCGTCCTCTCAGGGTTCCCCGCAGGATGTATTGCATCGAAACCCCAGGCAAGGAGACAGCGTCTTTGAAAATGTCAATGCCGAGCTTGGTGTAAAACTCTTTCATTTTTTCGAGGGCTTCGAGGAAGGGAGCAACATCGAGGTTGTTGTAGAACTCCAGCCAATCCCCGAAGGTTTTCAGTTTCGGAGTTGTGAGTACCAACACCAGTATGGCGGAAGGCCTTTGTAATCAAGCTTGGCCGCGCTGTCAAACCATTCGTATGGGAACCAGGACTTGGTCTGTGAAGCGCCATACGTCTTTACCCATTTGTCGTAGTTAATGCCCGGGGATAAATAGTTTGTGACATCGAGGAATTTGAAGGTGGGAGTGTTGATGAACATGATTTGCCCCTGTTTCTCCCCTGCAAAGACTCCGTTTTCTTGCCTGAGATGAGAAACAAAGTGCTTTCTGATAAGATGCAGATCGTATCGGCCTAAGTTGGAACCAACCACTGGGACCTGTTCACATCATTGGTTTATGAGGTTTTTTTGGTCTTTGGGGAGCCTCGCAAGATCTGGCGGCATGTATTTTTGAGCTATATCTTCTCGGATTGCTTCGCTGCGACGCTCCAGAGATAGATAAAACAGTCGGATAAGCTCTTCGGGATCTTTAGAGCAAATGTACTCAGGCTCGGAATCCAACGTGTCTGCAATGGAGACTGAGATAGGCACATGCTCACTTTCATAAGAGAGATCCCGTGTCGGCTGACTTGCCTTGGTCTTGTCTTGGTAAGCTTCGAAGTCGTAGACGATACCATGTGGATACGTTTCGTTTCTTTTAGGCGAGATTCGATCATGCCACCATGGTCGCGGCATCTCGTGTTCCCACCTTTCAACCAAGTTGTAGCCAAGCATCGTGCTCAGATCCCGTGACTGATTTGCGCAGTTTTTATGAAGGCTTGCTCTCTTGTGATTGGGTTGCCTGGCGATAAGCTCTTTGTACTCCTCGTTGGAGAGCTCGCCGGCATAGTCTTCGAAGATGGCCTTGGTAGTCTTGCTGGAGGGCGTGTAAAAGAGCACGATCGCTGCGATATTATCACGATATGGCTTGGCAATGCTGGTGATCTGCTGGGTCAAGACCCACACGGATATGCCGTCATGCCTTGCGCTGAACCCTAGATTGACCAGCTGGCTCGTGCGGCCTTTGACATCTTTGGAGGCGGCGCAGTCATCGAGTATGAATAAGGTGTTGGTGCATGTGAAAAAGAAGCTCGCCAACTTCAACCAGTCTTCGATCTCATGCTGTTGGCAGACGATGACAAATATTCGCGGATCGCGGTCCACGAACCAATCGTATGTCTTGTTCTTGATAAATGTGGGGCAGAAAAGCACGATGTAGTCAAAACAACCCCTAAAGGGGCCTCGCAGTTGGTTTTGAAGATACTGTGCCTTGCCAGAGTTAGTGGGTCCCACGATTATTGCATTGAAAGGCAGCTTTCTTGGGTCCATAACAAACACCTATATTAGTTGGTTTGCAAACAGTTGGTTCATGTGTTGGTGGGGAGGGGCCCTTTACCAGAAGTCTTTGTATTTCATTGTATGATAGTGGCCTGGTGGATGGCAGTGCAGCCGGCTTAGCATAGAAGTTGAATGTTTGTTGCTTGTTGCTTGTGGCCATGGGGGCTGGTGTGGTATATATATATATATATATATATATATATATACTCTAACACAAGAGAAAACACTTTTTTCTTAAGAAAAAAGTGTTTTCTCTTGTGTTAGAGTATAATTTACCGAGAAATTTCCAATCGTGGAACTTTTTTACATGCTTGTGCTAAGTTATATATATATATATATATATATATATATATATATATATATATATATCATCATTTTGGTGATGTCGGGGTTGAAATATTTTTCAGACTCCCTGCCGCCAACCGTGTAGGGGTTGATGAAGAGCAGGAGGATGCCCTTGAGTGACCGGCGCTGCGGGTTCACCCGAAGATTTAGACGAGAGTCCCCGCCTTTTGAGAAGGGATGCACCCGATCTCTCGTGACGAGATCGTAGGCGAACTCCTTGCCATTAGTGTAAGTGCTTATTGCCTCGTCGGCCAGACTCTTACTTCTGATCGTCTCATACTCCACCTGGAGGTTTTCCAATTTGTAAACAAGCTTACTTGTATCCGAACCCCGGACAACGTTGGCTGCATCGGCGAGGGTGAGCTCGAAAACCAGATAGTTATAGAACGCCTGTGGGTAGAAGACGCCGTGATCAGTTAAGATTTGGTGATCGAGGTTGATGCGATACTTATTTTTATATATTGTCTCCAGCTTGGTTTCCGCATCCACGCCGGAGGTCGTCTTGTCACCAGCACCAGAGCGGATCTTGCACAAATCAACACACTGGATGCGCTCCAAAGGCATATTTTCCCGCTCATCCGCTGATCGGAAGAGGTCTTCGAAGATCTTGTAAATGCTGTACCCAACCGTGTCCTGGACGGTGGTTGCGGCAAACTTTACAACGAGCCTGTCCACCAAGGCCCGAGAAACATTTTGCACGAGATAGTTGTTAGCGTGGCCCCCGGCTAGGTTGATGTTGAACACCAGTGCAAGTGAGCCGGACACAATGACATCGTGCTCGCCCAGCTTTGGTACCGACACGTACAGTGTCTCGCCGGGATTGGCCTAAGAGGGGTTGAATGTGATGCGCTTGACGGTTCGCTCTGCCTTCATGGCGCCCAGTGTCTTTTCACTGTGAGATGGAAGTAGATTCGGTTGCACAGCCATGGTATATTTATTTGTGTTTTTAAAATTTATATTTATATATCATCATGGCTGAAGGCGGATATGATATACCTGGTGAGAATGAGAATACATGGCTTGACTGGGGCATAGACCACGATGATGACGACGACGAACAAGAAGTTGACACAACAACCCCTATAAACGCAATCCACACACAGATTTTCCAATGCGACCTTTATAACCACTATTACAACTTGATTATTCTAGCGATTTGCTGGAAAACAAGAAATAATACTAAATAAGTCTACAACACAAGAAACGAAACGATAAACGAATAATCCAACAAAAAATGAAGGGGAAAACAACGAAACTTACAAGATCTGTGCGGCCTCTACAACGATGAAACACTGACTACGCAAAATAAAACATTCACTGAAAACGACGCTATGCTAAACAAAAGATAAAAAATGCGCACGAAAAAATGACGGATACTTAATGACTAAACTAATTACAATAAACGAAGGGAAAAAAATAACTGACGTAGCACCGTGGCTACATACCGGTCCCAATGGGCCAATTAAATTGCAATGGTTCATTAACACTAGTAATCCCGGTAGACACGAGCTACTAACAGACTAATTTGCTAATCCGTATGTTAATATCACGACAGGTAAGTTCACAAATTTGAGTGACTTTGAAAGTTCCTTAAAGTTACTTAAGAGAAACCTAATCCTGTTCTTCTGCAATGACTTGCTGCACGTCATGCTCTAGAAAGCACAGTTTTGTAATTGGTCGGACAAGAGTCGAGGTGCTTGTACGAATCTTCGCTGATCTCACGTAACCATCCTTTCCGCGATGAACTTCAATAATTCTGGCTAAAGGCCATTTGCCTCGGTGAACGCCTTCATCCGTGACCAAGACCAAATCATTAATCGCAAAACAACGTCGAGGTCTGAACCATTTCTGTCTCTGTTGAAGAGTTGGAAGATAATCCGACAGCCATCGTTTCCAAAATTGATCAGACATGTACTGAACCTGACGCCAACGTCGCTTGCAATACGAGTCTTCCTTTGTGAAGATCCCGGGTGGCAGATTGGGGTTTCCCCTAAGCAGTAACAGGTGATTTGGTGTAAGTGGCTCGAGGTCCTTTGGATCGCTGCTGATTGGTGTCAGAGGTCTGCTGTTTAGGATTCCCTGTACCTCTGCCATCACTGTACGCAACATCTCATCATTCACAAGCTGTTGTCCTAGCAACACCTTTAGAATTTTCCGGATCGACCTGATCAAGCGTTCCCATACGCCACCCATATGTGAGGCAGATGGTGGGTTAAACTTCCAGGTAATGTTCCTCTGACGTAAGAATTCGTTGATGGCTCTTTGATTCCAGTCGTTGATGGATGTTCGGATCTCCTTTTCACCTGCGCAGAAATTGGTGCCATTGTCGCTGTAAATCGTTGTTGGATTTCCTCTAAGACTGACAAATCTGCGTAAAGCGTTGATAAAGGCATCCGTTTCAAGAGAATGCGCAATCTCGATATGAGTGGCTCTGGTGGCCAAACATGTAAACACGCAGCCGTAACGCTTCACTTGGGATCGACCTTGTTTCACATACAGGGGGCCAAAGTAATCCACGCCTACTGAGGAAAATGGTGGATCTTCAGGCGTCAATCTTTCTTTGGGCAAGTTAGCCATTAACTGCTCTTTGCGAGCTGCTCCGTTTCTTCTACATTGAAAACATTCACTTAGCACTCGACGCACGGCTGATCTCCCCTTGACAATCCAATAAAACTGTCGTAGGCTGGACAAAACGTACTCTTGACCAAGGTGACCTGCTTCTTGGTGATACTTTTCAATGATCAAATTTGTGACATAATGACGATAAGGCAAAATTATCTGATGCTTCGCCCCATAATCGATCGTAGCATTCTGCAGCCTTCCCCCAACTCGGAGAATTCCTTCGTCATCCAGCATTGGACTTAGCTTGTATAAGGACGTGTTTGCCTTCAATTTCTTCAATTTTGTCTTGACTTGACGAGAGGATTCTTGATTCCTGTTAACTTCTTTAAGGGCTTCAACTACGTCCGAGAACGATGACTTCTGCACATGCCTAACAATCTCCTTCTCAGCGAGCTGAACTTCATGCACCGATAATTCACCTCGAGCTGTTTGGCTGATGAAAGCAATGCCATTAGCTGAATGATCGCGGTATTTTCGCACTAGCCATTCCTTAAATCTCAAGAGCCACGCGAACGCCTTTCTCAGTTTATCCCAGGACGAAAATCGTTGAATAAGCCTTGTGAGAACATCTTCTGTTTGTTCATGTAAACGTGTTTGACTGTATATCTGTACATCTCGTTTAACTTCAGGATCGTCAGCGAACGGTTCCTGACTCTGACTTTGTGAAGGCTCGCAAGGCCAGAGGTCTTTCTCTTTCGTCAGGAATTCGGGGCCATTCAGCCATCTGTTACTCTGGATCATCGCATCTACTGTGAGGCCCCTGCTAGCATCATCTGCAGGATTGAGTTCAGAGTTGACGTACTTCCACTGACCGGGCTCAGAATTCTCATGAATCACTGTCAGGCGGTTGGCCACAAAGGTGTGGAATCTGGTAGATTCATTTCTGATATATTGGAGAACTGAGGTGGAATCCGACCAAAAAACAGATTGTTGAACTGGTATTTCAAGCTCGGTCTTGAGCGTTTTGTCTAACTGAACCGCCAGAACTGCAGCTGAGAGTTCCAATCTTGGGACTGTCATTGGTCTGATGTGCGCTAGCCGGGACTTCCCCATGAGAGAGGAGCAGTAAACATTATCTTTCACATCCACCAATCTTAAGTACGAGACGGCTCCAAATGCAAACTGAGAAGCATCAGCAAAGTTGTGTAACTCAGCAGACTTTACGTCTCCAAGGTCGGCAGGTTTAACGCACCTTGGCACTACCACTTGTGAAAGTTTAGGCAACTGTTCCTTCCATTTTTCCCATCTTTGACTTTCATTCACTCCAACAGGCTCATCCCAATCCATCCTTTGTCTACATAAATCTTGAAGTAACTTTTTGGCGGGAAGAATAATTGGTACCAGAAAACCGAGTGGATCGTAAACGGAACTTGTTAGAGATAGTATTCCTCTGCGAGTGTTCGGCTTATCCTTTAGGAAGGTGCTGAACAAAAACTGATCCTTTTGCATGTCCCATTTCAAGCCCAAGGTTCGCTCCACGGGAAGTCTTTCTTTATCTAAGTCAAGGTCCAAGACAGATGCGGCCCTTTCTCTTGCAGGAATGCTCTCCAGTACACAAGCTCTATTGCACAGCCATTTAACGAGACGGAATCCGCCCTTGGAAAGTAGGTCTCGAAGTTGAATTGCCACGTCCACAGCACGAGCAGATGTCGCTACCGATTTCAGGCAATCGTCAACGTAGAAATTCCTCTTCACCGTTTCCACGATCTCCTCATCAAAGACAGCCTTGTTATCATCAGCTGTCTTTCGAAGAGCGAAGTTGGCGCAACTTGGAGAGGACGTAGCGCCAAATAAATGAACTTCCATACGGTGATCTACTGGATCCTGATGCAAATCATTATCTGGCCACCAAAGGAACCTGAACGCGTCATAATCATTTGGTGATACTGTAACCTGGTGGAACATGCATTCTACGTCAGCTGCTAGTGCCACTTGCTCTTGACGAAATCTTGTTGGAACGCCAACGATGCTGTTGGTTAGATCCGGTCCACTGAGGAGATGGTCATTTATAGATACGCCTCTGAACTTTGCGGCACAATCAAAGACAACTCGCGTTTTTTCTGGCTTGTTGGGGTTAAACACGGGGTGATGCGGTAAGTACCACAACGGTTTTCCTTTAGCATCAAGTTCGTTCTCAGGTACCCTTGTTGCGTGCCCCTTGCTGATGTAATCTTCGACAGTTGCTTTGTACTTCTCAAACAGTTCGGAGTCTTGAAGGAATCTCTTCTTCAGGAAATTCAATCTTCGTTCCGCCATAACCCGATTGTTGGAAAGGTTGGGTACCTGCTCTCTCCAGGGAAGTGCTATCTGATAATGGCCATCAACCAACTTGGCTGAACTTTCCATCAGTGCTATGGCTCTCTTGTCTTCAACCGACATGGAAGCCTTGGAATCAGGAATCAGACCAGCATTCTCAGTCTTCCAGAATCTTTCGAGTTGCTGCATAAGAGCGTCCCCTTCCCTTTGGACGTTCACTACTCGCGTGAAGTTAACGCTGTGGCGGCATTCCTTATCAGCGACTCTGTCCATGGGTCCCATTAGCGTCCATCCCAGAGGTGAACGAATGGCGTAAGGGTCGCCTCTGTTACCACGCCTTTCTTCTAATACCCAGAAGGCTTCAGGAACATTGCATCCTATGATTAGTTCAATCTTATCCTCGTCCATGCTTGGCAGATTGATGTCACGCAAATGAGGCCATCGTCTTGTGTCATGAGCTGTGGGGATGCAGTGGCTTGAAGCATTCAGTTTGTCAACTGTCCACAATCTGTTAATCTTTATCTTATCAGATCCATCCAATGCTTCGACAGTTAAACTTATCTCTTGACCAATCTTAGGGCTCTCTCGCGTCTCCTGCGTAGTCAAGTAGAACGTTCTCATGTCTCCTTGAACTCCCAGCTGAGCTGCCAAGCCTTTGTCGCACAGTGATACATCTGATCCGTTGTCAAGAAGGGCGTAGGTCTGCAATTTTTTCCTCAAACCCTGACCATGAACCTTTACGGGAACTATCCTGAGGCACACTTTCCCACCGCTCACTAAGGTATTGTTTGACTGTCCACGTTCAAGAGAAGTTGCTTGAGCAGCCTGGGTAGCTTGACGAACTTGACTGGCTGGTGTGGCTTGAGTAGTGTTAGCTTCACTACCCTCTGTGCTGTTCGGACCTTGTTGACGAGGGGGATGGAGCAAAGTGTGGTGTCTTCTCGTACATCCTTCCTTTTGGCAGGCTCTCTTGCTTAGACAGCCCAATGAGATATGACCATATTGAAAGCAATTGTGACAAAGCTGAGCTTTCCTCATTAACTGGACTCGTTCATCAAAGGTCATTTTTGAAAAGTTCTGACATTTCAGCAAGGAGTGGTTACCATGGCATGCTGGACACGAGCTGCTCTTCGCCTTTGTATGCTCATTTCCTGGACCATACGTTGACGTGTTGCCTTGCTGACCAGACGTGGCCCCTTGGGTGTTAAGCGTAGTATTGTGGTTAGACGACGGTAATTTTTCTCTCAACCTCGGTTTCGAAGGACCCTGTTTCTTGTCATGTGTGGCATCCGTGACACCTCCGAAGACTGGGTTATTTGCTGCCCTTGCTTTAACTTCAACAAACGCCGAGATATGTCTGATGCTTGGTCTCTTACCAGATTGCTGAATACTGTCTGCTACTTCAACAAACTTGGTGCGTAGGTGAAACGGCAATCTTTGTACTATTCTTCGTAAGTTGTCTGCGCTATTAATCTCATCAAGGTATCCTATTGACTCCAACGTGTGTTCACAGTCTTTTAGTTGGTCTGCAAAGGCCAACAATCCAGACCGGTCAGAAGGCCTTATTGGAGGACCCTCAGTCAACTTGCTAACGTGTTTGGCGGCAATTGTATACGGGTGACCAAATCGCTCCTTCAGCAATTTCTTTGCAGTCTGATATCCCTTTGAAGGATCCATGACCGTGCAGCACTTAATCGTCTTCTTCGCCTCGCCGGTTGTATACTGCAGAAGATAAGTGAGCTTCTCGGTCTCGTTTGCTGCGTTTCGTTCTATATTGTTCTCAAATGTTCGAATAAAGCTCCAATATTCAAGGGGGTTGCCATCAAATGCAGAAAGGTCCGGTTTAGGCAGCGCGAACCCTTGTCTTATCGTTGATCCCAGCTTTCCTAGCATGTCTTCGACCATCGCAAAGGCGCTGTCTCCGGATTCACTACGTGCGAGATCGCTATCAGATTTCACTGGAGCGTAGGTGAACTCTCTGGCGTTCGGGTTTAACTTCGATTCCCGAGGGATCTCCCCGTAAGCTTTCTCGGGCTTCGACACAACATGAGCCTTAACGCCATCATCTCTGGATTCAACACTACGATTCAAATTAAATACTCCAGCGAACGGATCAGGTTTATCCAAAATTCTTGTAACATCATCAGTGATGGCGGGATTTTCTTCATCGAGAAATCGCACTTGAAGTTCCGCTTGCTCCAATTCATATTTAGCCTCAAAAACTTGTCGCTGTAACTTCATTTCTTCTTCCTGTCTCAGAAGTTCTTGTTTCTCTTTCAATTGCTGCAATTTTAGGCGTGCCAGGGCTTGCTTTGCCTTAACCTTCTTGATAGTCGAACTTGAACTGCTTCGACTTCGCTGAGAACCCGCAGTGCTTACGGAATCTTCTGGATGAACTTCAATGCCTCCGCGAACTTCACTTCGAGCGCTTAGACGCCGCTGAGAACCCGCAGCGCTTACGGAATCTTCTGGATAAACTTCAATGCCTCCGCGAACTTCACTTCGAGCGCTTAGACGCCGCTGAGAACCCGCAGCGCTTACAGAATCTTCAGGAGGAACATCCGTTTCTTTGTGAACTTCATTCCGAGCGCTAGCGTTCGCTTTGACAACCCATTGTTCAATCGTCATTTGGAACAACAACGTCCTCCGAAATTGTTCATCATAGTAACGAGCCTCTCTTTCTAGATCCGTACTTTCGTTAAACGTTGCAAGATATTTGTGATGAGCTGTTTGAAATCGACGGAATGACTCTTCAACTTCAATCATCAAAATCGACACCTCCTCCACATTTCCAAACTCTAATGTGAGAGACTCTATGGTTCGATATAACGACGTTAACCTCGCAACGTATCCCGATCTTGAATTCTTTAAATGTAGGCATTCAAGTCCTTCCAACTCAGAATTGCTCGCGTTTGAAGCACCTGCATTCGCCATAACAGTACGTAGATCTTCAAATAAATATAAACGCAATCCACACACAGATTTTCCAATACGACCTTTATAACCACTATTACAACTTGATTATTCTAGCGATTTGCTGGAAAACAAGAAATAATACTAAATAAGTCTACAACACAAGAAACGAAACGATAAACGAATAAACCAACAAAAAATGAAGGGGAAAACAACGAAACTTACAAGATCTGTGCGGCCTCTACGACGATGAAACACTGACTACGCAAAATAAAACATTCACTGAAAACGACGCTATGCTAAACAAAAGATAAAAAATGCGCACGAAAAAATGACGGATACTTAATGACTAAACTAATTACAATAAACGAAGGGAAAAAAATAACTGACGTAGCACCGTGGCTACAACCCCCTTTCAACCAGGCGGCTCATCCACCCCATACCATAGCGGTGAATAGCACGAAATGACCACGCTACCTGGTGAACAGAGTGGGTTAGATGAAACTACCCCTTTACTTGCACAGACTCACAGCGAATGGGCCTGGAAGACAGTAAAGGACTTATATCCAAATGCTAGCTCAGTAGAACTTCATGCATATTTAGACCCCAAATCTAGAAGATTAATGATTAAAAAAGCAGGCACTGGTAAAAAAGCATACTCTCTCTACACAAAAGAAATGTTAACTGGGCGTGCAAGACTAAACCCAAGCCTTTCACAAGAAATCAAAATGGCTCTAGGCCCAAGCGCTGAAGAGCTTGTCTCTGAGGACAATGCATCAATAAGGGAAGAAAGACAAAGATTGAAGGAGGCAGAAAAACAACTGAAGGAGAATGAAAGGGTTGCTGTGGAACAACAACAAGCAGCAAATGAGGTGCAAAACCTCAGAAACAGAATTGAGCAAACTCAAGCGAGGATTGGCAATCTTGAGCAGGAACACGGTTCAAGCGTTGAAAATCAATCCGCGATAGAGCACCTAAAACTACTGAAAAAGAATCTTCAAGGCGATCTTGAAAACCAGAAAAAAGAATTAGGTGCCCTTCAAAAAATACAAAAACAACGAGACCAAGAACAGGCAAAGGTTGACAAACTCAGAATACGCCTTTCTGCCAAAGAGAAGGAAAGAAATGAAGTTGAAGGCAGGCTAAACTCTACTAAACCTCTTGATGAGTTAAACGAAAGAGAAGCCGAGCTTGAACGCGAAAACGAGGAAGACAGACGCGTGATAGAGGATGAGAACACTTCTCCATCTGATAGAGAAGCCGCGGAAGCCCGAGTTGCTGAGCGAGAAGAAGAGCTGGCAAGGCTCCGAATACAGGTTGAAGAGAGGGAACAAGCCCTGCCTTTGAGAGAGAGGATCAAAAATATCTTCAAGAAATACGGATGGACACTGCAAGCGGTTGTTCTGGCAGCTGGCATTACCATCAGCGCTGTGGTACTCGCCACCTTGAATGGCCTGGCAAGGGCCACCAAGGCTATTGGAAATGGGCTTAAAGAGCTTGGCAAAAAGGCAGCTGGCGCTCTGCCTGGCCTTATCGGCTCAATTGTGAGCTTCATCTTCAAAGCGGCTGGGTCGGTCATCTCCTTTCTGGGTGAACACGCCTGGCTGCTAATCCTTGCCGTGGTCGCCTTCCTTGTTGAAAGGATCACCAAGCGTGCGAGGTCTTGAGATTTGCGCTTATCTAAACCAAACGATAGCGCCTGCCAAAGCAAGCGCACCCACAGCCATGAGTGCCTTGTTTACGTGATGCGGGTCGGGTTGTGCTGGCGCGCTTGTGGTTGGGGCTGGCGCGCTTGTGGTTGGGGCTGGCGCGCCTGTGGTTTGGGCTGGCGCGCTTGTGTCTGGGGCTGGCGCGCTTGTGTCTGGGGCTGGCGCGCCCTGTGCCTGTGTAGCCTCTTTATGTATCGGGTTTGATGGGAGGCTGTTTGGTGAATTAATCTTTGTTGGTCCACCGTCCATGTGGCGAAGTGAGGCTTTTTTTGTGTCCAGATTAACATCATTGTTCACACCCAGTTTCATCCCTTGCGTTGCTTCCTTGAGATTGTTGTTATACCCGATCACGCTCTCTGTGTTGATAACCATGCGTAATGGCATAAGCCAGCTTCCGGGTGCTGTCGCAAAGTCTAGGCGCACTTTCGTTGCTTGGATGGCAAGCTGGTAACGCTGTACGCTTGTTGCAATGTCGTTCAGTATTATTACATCCTCTAGATTGGTGAGGAATACTCTCTGCGTTTCAAACGCTCGGCCTCCTCTTCCAATAATACTGCTGCGGGTTTTGGCTTGTGAACCAAGAATGCAGTACACAAAGGCCTCGATTGATTGGTTCATACGCGCGAGCCCTGGCTGTGTTAGCCCCTGTGCGTAATTTGGCACAAAGTGCTCGAACTGGGTGTCCGCCTCTTGGTCATTGCGGACGAAAGATATTCCATTGGCACGATAGTTGGGGTCGTTTCTGTCAGTCACGCGCTCATCATTGAACAGAGCTAGATCGGGATCGGGGTAGTCGTAATCGGTAGAAACGTTGCCAGCTCCATATTCACCAATGTAGACATTCCCAAGACCGTGGTTCTTGCCGTATGTGAAACGGAAGTCAGAACTGGGGTCCACAGCGAACTCTATGCAAATCTTCTTGTACGCGTCGATGTTATACTTGCTGTCTTTCTGGTTGAATGGTGGGTCGTCTGGCAAAGCACTCACGCTTTGTTCCCCACCCATCTTGTGGAGTATTCGTCTTGTTGTTGTCCCTGGCTAGGCGGTCTTTTGACATTTAAATAAAGTTTATGATGATGATGATGAAATAAACGTGAAACCGGTTAAACGACCGGAGCTGGGGGGTTAAGGATAGACTGGAGTTCTTATCGAAGAGAATGTCACGCGAGATTCCGCAGCCGGTTGTTGCACGCCACAGTGCGAATGATAGTTGTTGTGGCCAAAAACTCATATGCGGTCCGCCGAGCCACTTTCTTCCATATTTCGCGGTTGTGAATGAAATCTGTGTGTCCCTGAAGATATTTCTGTATTTCGTTGTGAAATAATCAGTTGGCGTGACATAGATCTTTTGCGCTTCGTCGTTCAAGATTGCTCCAATCATCATATCCTTGTCTATTGTGGCGGAGAAATCAACAGCTGGGATTGGCTTTTTTGTATTTCGAGTCAACGATAGCTGATAGGGGAAACCACCGTCTTGATGGAGACCAAGAGCGTCTTTCATGGCTTGAGTCCAATTTTTGTGGGGTATTTCTGAAACGAGTGCCAATGAGCCTTGGCCCTCTTTGTAAAGCACTTCCCCTGTGGCGGTTTTGTGGTCGTCGCCAAACTCTACTTGCACTTCAAAGTGGAACATATCAACGCGCGGGAAACGCTTTTTGAAGTCTGATATCGCCTTGACCTTGGCCGCGGCAGAGAGCTTTGCTGCTTCTGGTGTTCTCATCCAGGCTAGTGGATCTGGGGGTGGTTTTACATGGCTATAGTTGTTTGGAGTAGAATTAAAAGGAGGTGGGGGACCATAGTTGTGGCCGCCAATGTTTAGACCAAGATTTGAACTGGGATTAAATCCAACGGGCCGTCTGCCAAACATGATTGTATATATTTATAGTTTTAAAAATATATTTTTATATATATGCAATCATGGTTTTGCTAACAATCGTCGCGCCTTCGAACCCTCGCACTCTCTACTCCGATCACCCGCTTCCGAAACCGAGTTACATCCGTCTTGTCTCTTGCTCGATTTTCAACTCGTGGAATACTTTGAAACAAAGAGGAGAGATAACATTGTTCAAAAATAATAATAATGGGAGTAAAACAGGAACTGTCATAAAAGTTCTTCCAGGACATTACACTCTTGAGTCTTTGGCAAATGAATTGAAAAACGTATTCAAAGACAAAAACTTTGAATTAGGGGTCGAGACAGACACACCACTAGGCCAGATGATCATTTTCAAAGAATACCCGGAAGAGGTGAAACTAGACCACGATCTGTCTGAATTGCTGTAGCCATCAACATTCGTCAAGCGTTTAAGGGCACCAAGCACTTACTTCATCCACTGTGATCTGGTCGATAAAGAACAAAACCTTCCTCAATGGTAAGCTCGGTTTGATGTTCGTGGAAAGCCCTTTGAGAAGGTTTTTTACGAATCAACACAACAGAACGTCTTGCGTGACGTCTCGTCTGGTGATTATGTAAACAGCATATCACTGTCAGTAATGGATGAGAACAATGACCTCTTCGACTTCAATGACATGCCCTTAGAATTTGAAGTAGAAATAAATTTAAAAAAATCTTATATATATACTCACATCTGCCATGAGTTCTGCGAACGTGCTGCCATCGGTCCCGGAATACAGTGATGCCCAACCACTTTACCCTATGCGTGAGATCACTCAAATCAATGCAGAAGACTTCCGGCTCAAAAATATCTCTGACTTGCTGAAGGAGTTGTCTGACGAAGCCGAGCACTACAGGCAAGTCGCAAAGAAATACAAACGGACCCAATCAAAAGTTCATTACTCGGCGGTTGGACTTGGGTCGCTTTCTGTTGGGCTGTCATCAGGAGCCCTAGCCACTGCCTTGACCGGGTTAGGCATTGTTATAAGCCCCGCACTTGCCGGTGTTGCTACGCTTTGCGGGCTGTCCTCAGTTGGCTTTGCAACTGCAAACAAGCGGCTAGAGCGGAAAGTGACCAAACACGAGAAGATCTATACACTGGCACTGGCTAAACGAAATACTGTCAATGAGCTAATCTCAAAGGCTCTGGAAGACAAGAGGATCAGTGATACAGAATTCACCATAATCACTCGTGAGGTGGAAAAATATCACGAACTCAAGGCTGCAATCAGGGATGGTGTGAAGGCATCAAAAGACGTTGCCACTCAAACACAATCGCCAGATCTCGAGAAACTCAAAAACAAACATCGCAAGGAAGTCAAACAAGAGTTTCAAAAAAAGATAAATCTTCTCACCGCAGCGTCCAAGTCCGATTTGAGAGATTAAATTCTGGATTTAACCTCTACATTTCGAAGGATAAATCATTTGCGCCCAATTGAATAGACAACACGGCGTGTACAACAATGGAGGAGTTTGCTAAACAACTGGCTGAAGTACGACGCTTGGACACTAAAGGCGAATACAAAGCTCAACTCGATAAGCTGGATAAAGAACACAAATTTATCCTCCTACGCTCACCCGAGAACTACAACAAGGAAATACGGCGTTCAAACTTGCCAGAACGCCTTCGTCACATCAAAGATCGTCTTTGTCACGTGGTACAATACCACCCCAACCTACCTTTCACCCTTTTGAATGAAAGGATAAAAGCTTGCCAAAACTGCGAAGGCAAATTAAGCCTCAGGATGTTTTCATCAGAACTTTGCTGTGAAAACTGCGGGCTCCTAGAGCCTCTGGATGGTGGTGATTACAAAATTACCAAAAAAAGAAGGCCCACCAAACGCTACAACTTCAAAAACTATCTCAACAAACATCTGAAATTTTGTGAGCCCTTTACCGGCTTGTCCTCCGAAGAAATACAACATGCAAATGATACCTTCAACTTCATTGAAGAACATCTACCGGATAGAATCTCTATGCCATTTGTAGCCTACAAAATCTTAGACGAGATAGTACTAAAATGGCCACAACGTGCTATTGTCAATTACTTCTGGCTACAAATACCACAAAACTCAATGTGGAAACACGAACAAAAATGGCAGATCGTGCTTGGAAAGATGGGTCACGTTGTGTGACATTGCGTTACTTGTCAGGGGGCTGGTTGTTTATTCAATGATAGTCTCCAGTCGTGTCTCCATCAGTAAATATATTAGTTTTTAATAAATCCGAAAGAATGAAAGTTTCCTCTTCATACGTGCATACTTCCTCATTGATGGGGTAGTCGAGGGTAAATAAATGAGCTTCTAACGGCCTAGGTGAGAACCTGAGCATAGTTTGTTTAGTGTCATCTTCATTTGTAATGTCTTGATATGATACGCCTATCATCATATTAGCGATAAGCGTATCAAACTGCTCCAAGGTTAAAACATACACATCGTCAAACAAAGGCTGTAAAAAGCCTCCTGGGGCCCGTTTTAGTATTTGCACCAGTTTAAACTTTGGAGGAAGTACCTGTTGCTCCACCAAGGTTTGTGATCCGGCTATTATCATATTAGTGTTAACCGTATCTAACTCCTCCTTGGGTGAAACATACACATCGTCAAACATATGAAGTAAAAAGTCTCCTGGGTCCCGTTTTAGTATTTCCCGTTCAGGTTGTGGAGTCTGTTGCTCCACCAAGGCTGGTGATCCTTGTGCGGTGGTAGAAGTCAACGATTGTGCAGCTTGTGTCTCCATCGGTTTTGTATACAGTGTGTATAGGGTTGATGATAAATGAACTTCTAACGGCCTAGGTGAGAACCTGACCATGGTTTGTTTAGTGCCATCTTCATTTGTAATGTCTTGATATGATACGCCTATCAACATATTAGCGATAAGCGTATCAAACTGCTCCTTGGTTAAAACATACACATAGTCAAACAAAGGCTGTAAAAAACCTCCTGGGTCCCGTTTTAGTATTTGCCGTTTAAATTGCGGAGGAACAGGTACTTCCTCCACCAAGGTTTGTGATGCGGGTATCGTCATATTAGTGTTAAGCGTATCTAACTGCTCCTTGGTTAAAACCCATACATCGTCAGAGAAAACAAGTAAAAAGTCTCTTGGGTCCCGTTCGGGTTGTGGAGCCTGTTGCTCAACCAAGGATGGTGATCCTTGTGAGGTGGTAGCAGTCAACGATTGTGCAGCTTGTGTCTCCATCAGTTTTGTACGCAGTGTGCGTATATACCAAGGGTAGGGATTTCTTCAATTGGTAATACCTCCCTTACCATTGCGGACGGCTGCTTGGGCTCTAAGTAGCTGTACAAATAAGAACTTCTATCGTAGATGCTATAAGGGCTGCTCGAGTAAATGCCATAGAAACTTTCATGGGCACTTGGGCCGTCATAGTCTTCCTTGTCATCACTGCCGACGTCTGCAAGCAGTAACGCCCTCTGTATGTATCTATAAGGGTGCATGCCGGGACAAATGGCTCGGTGTCTGCCCATGTCCACTTCTGGTGAGAAGAGTTCTTGGCATTTATCACATGTTTGTGAATTTTATAATGTAGGGAAATGGCAAACGTTTTGCCAGTGATAATAATTTTTTATTGAACGGCATACAGATTTCATCCTACGTTGATGAATTTCCCTTGCAACCAAGTCGCGCTGGTGGCTCCTTTCAACCATGTAAAGGCTGTAGTCCTGGATCATGTCTGGCAAGTAATCCCAATGGGATTCACCAAAAGACAGTTGCTCCATTGCCATGAATATACAAGGTGTATGGTTTTTTTCAATTAGTAATCAGTGATACAAGTTGCTGTGGAGTTAATGATTCGGCAATTCTAAGTACATCTGGAGGAATAATGTTTTCTTTTGGACTGGGCTGCACAATTGTATGAGAAGACCTTCCAATAAAATAATTTTTGGGGGTGTCTGCTCTCCGTTCAAGAAGAACTTGTTTTTTCTTACCAGTAACAATAACACCGCTTCTTCCTCGTCCCATTGTCACAATGTGCGTATATACCTAGGGTATGGATTTCTTCATTTGGTAATACCTTTGCGGGCGGGCGGGCTCGGGGTTTGATGGGTGGGCATGCCCGGAGTAGTATAGGGGGAGGGATGTCAAATACCGATTTTTCCAAGACCATAAAATAGCGGTCCGAACGCAGTGAGGACCGCTTATTTCACAGGGTCTTGGAAAAATCGGTATTTGACTCCCTCCCCCTATACTACTGGAGTTGATGGTTGTGCCGCCGGGCACTCAGTTGCCACCAGCTGGTCTCTAGCGCGTGTCTTTGTGTCCGTATGCCAGCGTGTGGACACCATCATCCTTGATCCAGCGCTTGGAGTCAAAGGGGGAAAGTGTTGTCTTGGTTAGATGCTCACCGAAGATCTGGTGGCCTTTGCTTCGGAGCCTGTCCATCCCGTGCTTGAAGGTTCGCTGGTCGAAGAGGGCGTCTTTGTTGTTCTGGTGGGTGATCTTTTTCTTTGTGACAACCTTGGTGGTGCCCTTTGCTTTCTTGATGTTTTTGGCGTCATCCACAAGGATGGAGTACATCTTCGAGCGAAGACACACAACCTCCGAGATCAGCTTACCCGTAGAGTTCGTCCCGAAGGTTCTCCATGTCTTTGTAGACATCCTCCGTCTTGATCTCGAGGAGTAGGGAGTCGGTGTCTGTGTAGAGTAGGTCTACTCGCGGACCGTACTTCAGCTTGAGATGGTTGTAGTAGAAGTTTTGGAGAGATCAAGGATGCACATGCCTGTGTAGACTGGTCGGTTGAAGAGGATTTTCTCCCTCTGCATCTGGATCCCCGCCAGGTTGGTTCCAAAGACTGTTGCTCTGGAAAACAGTGGGCTTGCGATAAGCTTTCTCATCTTGTCTCGCTCGTGCGGTCGGACAAGCTTCATGTCGATTCGATTTCTGAGGTTCTCCATTGTCTTACCGAAGACGAAGTTGTTCATGAGCTTGAAGAAGTTCTTCTCGAAGTCGGAAGTGGCCTTCTTCCTGAGCTCGGTGTTCAGGGAGATGTATGGCTCCATCCACGCCCTCTGCTCGAACTTGAGGATTTTGTGGATTTTCCTCAACTTCATTCCAAGCTCCAGGTACTGCTGGAGGGCTCTGTAATGCAACACGTACCGGGATTTATCGCGTAGGGTAAAGAGCAGCTTCTGTGTCTTGTCCTCTGGCTGCCCCTCTACCAAGGTCCTTTTGTAGGGTGACATCCATGCCTTTGGGACGACCTGCTTTTCTGGGGCTAGAGGATAGGCATTGTGCTCATCGTGCAGCTCCTCTGGGTACTCAAGATCAACCTCGAGGATGTAACCGATCTTTCTGTTTGGCCTCCACTTCCTGATCTGGTGAAGTGTTGGAAAGACAGGGCACCATGCGAACTTGCCAACTGGGAGAGGCTGACTCATGGCCCAGCCGTAGAGATTGTTTGCGTCGTAGTACATGATGTAGCTTGGCTCTTCCTTTGGGTTGTAGTCGCGAAGATATTTATTGTTGGCCTTGCAGTGGCGCCTGCTCTCCATGGATATACCGCCTCGCAAGCTTCTTTCAACAAAGAGGTGCATGTTGACGTCTGTGAGCAGCTACAGGTTGACGCCCGTATACTTGAGAAGGGCGTCCCAGGAAAGGCCCGGGCTTGTATAGTAGTGTGCCGGGTCAAGCTTGTAGTGGTGCAGACATGTTTTTCTGAAGTTCTCGAAAACATCGGCCAGAAGAAGCACATCCGTCCCGAGGTAGAGATCGTGGTAATCTCCGAGTGTCTTGCATCCGAATGCCTCCCACACTTTTTGCGCGTGGGCGTAGTCACCATCGGAGATGCCTTCCTTCTTGAGCTCACTGTAGAAGGCATCCTTCGGTGGTAGTGTTGTCTCATCGAAGCGGGTCCATGAGTCCATGTGCTCATATGGGTAGACACCTTTTTGTAAAATAAGCTTGCGTTTGAAAGGGTTCTTCTCGTAGTCTGCAGTGATTGTAAAGGACTCTGGCTTGTTTGCTTCAACTAGGGCGCTTAGGCTTGACTGCATGAACTGCAAGCTGTCAATGAACCTCATCTTGCCAAAGGAGAAGGATATGTACTTCTCCATGTTGTTGGGGATGCACTTCAAATCAGAATGCACCTCCGCAATACCACTCATTATGTGGTGCGCATCGTAACCCTTTAAGTTGTGAAATATTACTGGGATTATTTCCGTTTTCGGGTTGGTACGGAAATAGTTGATGTTGCAAGCACTGTGAGCCGCACCTCGGTACTTTCCTGTGATGTGGCAATGATCTCTGACTGCGTCTCGAATAGAGCCTTGGATAAGGGACTCTCCGCAGAAGAGACAATCGACCTGCTCGAATAAATTGTCCGGGGCGGCCTGCCTTTGGTTTCTTGGTCCGACAAATGGAAACGCTTCCAATTTGCCATCCTCGCCCTGGATGTAAGTTTTGAATGCCTTTTGGTAGCATTTGTTGGTGTGCCGATGAACAAAGCCCGCGTGTTATCCGGTGTTTGGGTTGTAAACCGCAATGGCATCCCTGTGGTTCTCCTTGATGAGAGACTTGTCACAGATGTGGCAATCTGTTGCACGGTTGAATTCTTCCCAGTCTGCTCTTGTCGTGGTGAGTGGTGCCTTGTGTTGCAGCTCGTCTCTGATCTCTACTTCCAGCTGCTGAAGGCTGTTAAGAAAGAGTGGCACCGAGTCCTCTCCTCTGTATAGGTAAGGACCCTTTGTTTCTCCATCAGAGCGAACAGCCAACATGCAGAACCCGCAGGGTTTATGCACGGATGTTTCAGTGGTGCTTCTCTGTGATGGGTCTGGTGTGCAACCGTGGACTGTTTCGACTATGCTTTCGAAGTCGGCATAGATAACCCAAGGCTTCTTCATCTGGTTCTGGAAGTTCTCGAAGTGGAGGAAGTTTTCGCCTTCTTTTGGCATTTCGGTTCGTACCGGCCTGCCTTTGACTCCCCTGCAGTAGAAGAGATGGTCAGTGAAAATCTGTTCTGAAGAAAAGGCTTGGAGGCACCTGTCACAGTGATGCATACGGCGCCCTACGTTGTACTTACTGTGTAGGAGCCTGCTCATGCTCTTTATGTTACAGTAATGCGAGGTGTGCCTGTCTGTGAGCATCATCAGATTGATCCTTCGCAGATTGGGGTCCTCTAGCTCACTAACTCTGATTACAACCACACGGTTGTTCTGCCAGCCATAAACGTTGATTGGAAGGTTGTTTTGACGCTCAGCCTTGGATATCTGGCGCAATGGCCCCGACGAAGGGCTAGTGCTCGAAACGTCAGCTATTTGAATCTTTTTACGGTGGTCAATTTACTTTATCGACTCAGTCGATAAAACTAAATTCTCAAATATTGTTAGATTAATTTGTGGTTTCAAATATACACTGTACTTGGTGGCGTAAGAATTTGACTGGTTTCCAAAACTTGAATATATTAACCCAATGGTGCTCGCATATTTTCTTGTTTCGTTTTGCCAACTTTTTAACTTTGTTTGAATACCAAAAAAAGTTTCATGCAAAGGACAAGCTCTGTGGATTTTATTTTGATATCAAAAGACGATTTTACATAAAATAAAGAAAAATGATGCATTTAACGGGTGAACGAAGGGCAAGGTTCGAATCCAGTCAAGAACTAAGACATCACATGATGACCATTATATCTTTCTCATAGCATTTTACATGTACTTTTGCATGCATGTTGTGCATTTCGTGTTCATGAGACTTACTTTTACATAGTCGTATTTTACTCTGTTTAAGAAGCTGTTAAAACTCAGATCAGAACCACTAATGGGTGTTAAATCATCACATGAATTTGGAACCCGTGCATACGCGCATGCGTAATGAACGGGTTATCGGTAGCGGAAACATATGCAAATGAGCACTCGCTCACTCGCTCGCTCACTCACTCACTCACTCGCTCACTCCTTCCATCAGCTGTAAACTTAGTGACGTAATGCTTTGTTACGAATGCGTTTCGTAACAAGAACAGCGTGAATCCAGCGATAACAATAACTAATTTGTTGTAAACGAATATAAACAACAATAATCTTAAAGACGTTTCGCATTTGGATTCTTTAATGCGACATAAAATCGATCTAAAAGGATTTTCTAATCGAGACACGCGTTTTGATGCGTATCTACCTTTAAATAACAAAATTTAGTCTTAACTGAGCGTATGTTCTCAGATGGCCTCGTAGGCTAAGGCGCCGGATTTTTACGCCCGTGCCTCTTTTTTTTTTCCTCGAACTGAACATTATGAAAGTGATTTCCTTTTTTTGGCGTTCGTCAAAAATCCTTACGGTTAATTTAAAAAAAAAATTCGAACCGTGTCAGTGTGAAAACATAAGCTGACCGAAATATTGCGTTGCGTGCTAGCATTTCTTATTCACGGGTTGGCTCTTAGGAGCCTTTGATTTTTGGTTTTAAAAATTTCTCTTATGCTGAGTTTCACGCCTTAACTTTCCCTGAGTGCCGACACAGCACTTGCACAAGCCCTAATTCCACTTCCCTTGCCCCATCCGTTATCATCCTGTCTCCTAATAGGTCGCCTGTCTACAGGTGTCCTTTGCGATTCTGGTGGTTTCCTCGTACATTTACTACATATGTGGTCAGCTTATGAACCAACAGTCCGAAGTACCAGCTTCTCCTGGCAGCTTTAGCTTTTCGGGGGCTTATTCTAGCATTGAATTGTATTGACAGTTTTATCTGACTTCTAAAAGAACAATAACGATGAAGCTTATTTATAGCATTCCTATTAGTATTTTGTATAAGTGATACAGTATAGCAGTATTAATAGCTATTCTGTACGTATCGGGACTAATCATGACACTTAATAATTCATAAGAAAAATCCTGATGTAGTACAGACGTTGGAGCCATATCGAGTAAGGAACGACGATTTTTTAAAATTAGAAAATTAGGGCGGCCTTTTAGATATCTTATCTCCGAAACGAAGTCGGTGGCACCCCAATTTTTTTGCATTTCTGACAAAAGTAACTCATAACCTAGCTGCCACGTTTGCCAAGGTCGAAGATCGTGAGAGAGCCTGGAACCATTATATAACGCCGCAGACACAGCGCAGGCTCAGGGTTTGTCACGAATATCAGTCATGCAGCAGACTAAAAACAACAACAATGGTACAGAAGGTCTTAGCAGGGTCAAAAAGGTTAAGCCTAAAGAATACCGTTCAGAAGGACGTCGGACACCTTATTGAAACTTATATAACGGAGTAACTGGTTAGCTTTCAGTTGATGTTATGGGTAGCAGTTTATATAGTTAAATTTTGGCCTGAACAACTCGAGAAGCTAGGTGGTACAGTGGTATAGTGATACGGTAGGCTATCTAAGCCTATCTAAGCCTAAGCCTAGCTGAGATCACAGGTTCAATCCTGAGTGGGGATTTTAGATTTTCTTTTTTACACTTAAAACTTTATTGAAAATAAAATTCTAAGTGTCGACATTACGTTATATAAGTCTTAATAAGGTGTCCGACGTCCTTCTGAACGGTATTCTTTAGGCACAACCGGTCAAAAATGGACTCAAAATGGACTCTAGAATGATTTAAACAAAGTAACCGGAAACTCAAATTTTTATTTGCAAAAAAAAAAAAATGTTTAAAATTTGTCTTTTATTTACCACATACGCTAAGAAAACGATTTCCTTTTATACGATAGTCAGCTCGTATTTTGTTATTTATACGGTTACGACAACAAAAATCCATTGTTATACGCTAGTCAGTTAACCCCATTGACACCCTCCTAAAAGCGGTCCGCTCGATTTCGTGATCACAAATAGTTTACCTTTATTTTTTGCTCGTAAAAAGGCTTTGGTACACATGTATCAAATACACATTTTTTTGAATTCTTTATTTTCGCCCTACTACAAGCAAAAAACGAACTCAAGCCTTCCCCGCCTTTTCGACGGTGATCGGAAGAGTGAAATTGATGGTTTTTGAGAGGCGCGCTACGTAGAAACAAATACAGTTGAAAAAAGTTTGTATAAATCAGGTTTTTTAGCTAAACTTGAGAAGTTCACATGCAAAGTTTGAAAGATTTCGATAACATTTTAATCAAGCTAGGGCAATTTAGAAAAAAAAAAACACTCCGAAACCTATATTCAGACACTGAATTTATAGGCTAAGCAATCCCCCACAACGGCATTTGTTTGTACGTAGCGCGCCTTTCAAAAGCCATCAATTTTAGTCTTCCGATCACCGTCGGAAAGGCCCGGCGGTCTGAATTTGTTTTTTGCTTGTTGCAGGAATTTGAAAAAAATGTGTATTTGATACATGTGTACCAAAGCCTTTTTACCAGCAAAATATAAAGGTAAACTATTTTTGTTGGCGAAATCGAGTGGACCGCTTTTAGCGGGACTGACACTAAATCGACTTTAGCAAGATACAGCTTTTTTGCCTAGTGTAATGTGTTCATACAATTTAGTTTTTGCAGGGAATTAAAAGTCTCGGTGAGTTAGCTAAATATGTGAATAAGAAGTCCAACCTATATGTGATATCAGGCGGATCATTGTTGGACACAGACAAGAAACTTACAAATGAAAAGGTTTGTATGTAAGTTAAACCGCTATTGAGTGGCATGGTAACCATTTTATGTTCCTACAACCTTTAACAAAACTGATGAGATATGTAAGTTCTTTGTGTGAAAATTAACCAATACACAAACCAGTAGCTGGCTTTGCGAGCCCCATCTTCATCCATAAAACTTGGCAGCCATCACAAACAACATTGCACGGGAAAAGCTAACTGTAAAACGTGTTATTTCTGAGTGCTTTTTCCTGGTTTTGTCCAAGATTGTAGGTAAAATTAAATAAGGAAAATAAGGAAATAACACACCACAAGCGACCAGGTTTGATGGAACCAGCTGGCATATGGCCTTCGTATCAAAAGTGTCTTATGCTACCACTAGACCTCCATGTTTTCACAAATGTCAAACTTAAGTATGCGCTCAAATTTAGCAATGAAAACATGTTTCAGTTAGAAAAAGACAAATCTTGGTTTATATTTAATCGCATAGCACTGATAATTAAATGCAGCTGCTGTTCATAAATTGACTGTGCTATTTTTAATTAATGCAAAGCATCAATCAACAAATTTCTGTGAGACTTTTTGGATATTTTGATAGATATCCTTGTGTGAAGAGACTTAGTTGCTAAAATTAAGCACGTTATGTTGGTAGCTGGAACAAATCTTTTGAGAGGGCTCAGTACAGGTGATGAATTGCTCACATATTATTTCATCTAGCTTCAAGGAGCATACAACATTTTATACATAGTTTATTTAATTACATGTATCTTTCAAATAGGCTATGCATTCCCAGGAGCCGAAATGTGGAGGTCACCACAGTGGTAAGTCCATTTAGGCTAGTACAGTCGGGACCAAGGGTAAGTGTCCGCTTACGGGCAGTTGAAAAAAATAGTGCACTAGGGGGCGTATAATGCACCAGTACATGTAACTGCATTATCCATCATAGGGTTGTTGCATTGTGCCCCCCCCTCGTAACTTCAAGAACATTAAGGCTATGACAATGAAACCTAGAGGGTAAATAGGACGTCCAAAACTGCCTCCTTTGCGCTCCGCACAATGGAACGATGACGTCATATGACGTAGTTATTAGGTAATTAGTTATACGGCCGCCGTCTTGGATCCGCCATCTTGGATTTCTGAAATTTCTTAAAACTTCTTAAAAACCGTCCAAATTGACTCAAAATTAATCAAAACCAATAAATAAACGCTAAATGACGTAAAAATATAAAAGTTATACCAATAAACATTCATTCAAAAAACATGGCTGTCAATATCTTGTTGCCATGGAAACATCAAGTCACGTGATCAATAAATTGCCATATGAAATTGTTGCCAAATAAATTTTAGGAAAAGTCACAAAGTTTGATGGCGCTTAAATGCATATTACAGCAGTTATGAATGTTGAAAGTTAGCGCGGGCACTTTGTGACACCCCACCCTCCTCCCCTATCCCCCCGGGCTGAATACCTTACCTTAACTTGTTGAGCACATCGCCGGCTATCTATTAGATGTAAAATATTTCCTAAATATTGCAACATCGCAAAAACCCAACCCAATCTTCATTCATGGGGTATAAGTTTGCGTGTACGTCCGAGGGTTAAGAGATCAGTCCGACATCTTGGAATCGAAATGACTAGTTACCTACATGTAACAGTACTGTTCAGACTCACACGTAAAGCACAATGAAAAACATTAAAATCGAACTCATTTTGTTAGAAATTTTCTTGAATCGTTTAATGTCTGCTTACTGGAGGTTATTTTTCTGTGTTGGAGAAGATAAATCGCCGAGACCGCGGTTTGGTGTCCGCTTACGGGAAGTGTCCGTTAGTGGAGGTTCGACAAATATAAATGGAATCCAGGCTCACAGTCTCACAAGCGAAAACTCCAAGCAAATCATCGTCTCCTCCATTAAAGCATAATACAGGGGCGGATCCAGGAAATCTATAAAGAGGGGGCCGGAGCAATTTTTATAGTGACAATATGGGCGCGCCAGCGCCCATCAGGAGCGCCGAAGGCGTGACAATCTAGGGGGGTTCGGGGGCATGCTCCCCCTAAAAATTTTGATAATTGGAGTACTCGGAGATGCAATGTGGTGCATTCTGGACGCCTAAATTTATCAATTGCTTGGATTCCATATTGAATAAGAAATGATGAAATATTTAATAAAATACAGGTGTGGTTGTCAAAAAAGTACAATAAACACTTTTAAAATGATGCTTGTTTTGATGAATGACATGACCTTTTCCAACTTAACAATAATATTAAATCAAATATGAGCCGCAGCAATTGCGGCGAGAGCGCAACCTCGCGCCAAAGCAGCAACATTTCTCCCCGGAAAATTGATGCTATACTGCATGCATTCTGGGAACATTTGTGACCAAAAATGAAGGCTTCGGATGACAGATTTTAAGATAATTTAAAAAAAAAATGAAACAAACGAAATATCCCGTGGAAATAACTTTAAGAAGAGTCACTGCAGGGGTTGATTAATGTCATCCTTCTCTGGTTACGCTTGGCATAGTCGTCAATATTGCACCATAATCTAAAGCTACGTCTTTGTGAACAAAGAGCAGCAACAGTGAGTAGAGGTGGTCTTCTCCCATGGTGCTTTTGTAAACATTCTTGAAACTTGTTTAAAAAGGCGGGTTGATTCGAACAACGCTTGATAATGTTCATATTGATAATAAAGGAAATATATCTCAGGAAACAAAGCAAAAGCTGCAAAATACCATCTGACAGACGTTGCTAACTAAAATATTAAAAAAATAATAATAATCCCAGGCAAAGGGGGGCCGCGGCCCCCTCGGCCCACCCCTAAATCCACCCCTGTAATATGTTTCTACAGACTTAATAATATGGATTGGATTCTGAATGGTTGAAAGATGATAGAAAATGATATAAACCAATCATATCATGTAAAATGATGGCGAAAGAAAGAAAAAAAATCAATCTCGAGTGAGAAAATATGGCTGCCATTACAAATCAACAAAGGTTTGCTTTAGCTACAGATGACACTATAGAAAAACTCCAAAATGGATCGAAAAATACAAATAACAGCAATACTGCGTCGTTTTGCCGGTTAAACCGGCGTGTGGAAGACTTTCGCAAAAGACAGTCGTCAGAATGGACCTGCAAAAGGCCATTCTTTCCCTCAAATATACCCTTGGAGTAGCATCCAAACTTCTTCCCGCACTTTAGGCAGATTTCATCTTGAACTTGCCCTTCTCCATTCTTCAATTCCATCTCTGTGACGATATCTGTTGCGTCCATTAGTTCAAGGCTATGGTAATGAATTTCCGCCTCGTGACCAATCAAAGCAATGCTTCAAAAAATCAGTTTCTTCTCCTTTGTAGTTAGTTGGATTGATTATATTTAAGCCCTATTCTTCCAAGCTTGACTAACCCTAAACCACAGCAACGGAAACATTAAGAAAGTTGATCAGGCCTAACAAGGTAATATAATCACCCCTCTCGCCATCCATGGACATCCGTCGCAGGTACGCCTCCCATCCACCATGATTCACGAATTCTTTAAAGTGACTACGTCCGGTGTGGTCGGGATACTTCGTAGAAAGCTTACTACGGCAGCGCGATGTTGAGATGTTGTCTGAAAAGGATTTCCCATACGAGAATAGTGGTCGCTGATTGCATGAAATAAGCAATTGCCGTCTTAAATTTCGGTGTTGGGGGCCTCCGATAGGTAAGACCTGCACTGGCAAACCTCTCTGTCAAGCTTTAATTTTGCCAACTCGTTTGGGTTCGAATGCTTTCCACTAATCGAATGCAAGTCAGGTATATGGGGAATTCGGTTGGTCTTAGCTGTCGTTAGGTTCAGCAAATCGCTTGCCATTTCATTGCGCGAGTGATCCAACTTAATGTCGGCAGAGTTACATTGCTCACCGGATATAAAATGCTTAGCAAACAAGCAAGTGAAAACACCACAGTAGTCAGTATGGTTAGTTTGCTTGGGACAATTAGGGGTGTCTTCCTCCCAGTTGCTTCCCTGAAAAAGTTCGCTTTCCATCTCGCGCTCTTTGCTAATGAATTGCGTTTAATTTTAATGGTGTCAAGATAGGATTTGTAGCTGTCATGTTGACAGTAGGCAAAATCGTTAACATCAAGACAAAGATTGATGACAGATAATGAGAAGAAGCCAGTGCTCTTCTCGTGGCAAGTGTACCGGTATTATAACGTTTTCATGCTCCCACAGTGATGTTTTACCAAGATAATTCCCATATGTACCGTCACCGCATTCTAAAGAAGGATAAAAATATGAGCTTCCTAAGTCTTCTGAGTTCCCCTCCGAGCATGCATAGTTCTCTCTTAAATAATCAAAGTACAAAAATAATCGTGTCTGACGAATATACTGAAATCTGCCATTTTGTGGATATCTGTGCATATCTGTTCTTTTTTATTGACATGTTTTAAAAACTAAATTAAGCTTAACTTCAGTCAAGCTGTCACAAGTGAATAAGTAACTGAATAGTAAACAATTAGCGGTCGGCTCTGCTTTATTTATTTATGAAACCATAAATGAACTGAAAAACAAAGAAAAACTGTTTAAAACAAGTGTAAGACAACAATAGGTAAAATTATAAACGGGTAGAAAACAAGACATGTTTTTACACCAAGGTTCAGCCAGTATTCTAGACTCTATTACATGACATTACATTATGCCCAACGTTCCCGATTCCAGTCATTCCAAAATTTTACAAATTATCACGTACCGGGAGGCGGGGTGAGTGGCGAATTAGGGACCGGTCATTAATCATGGGAGGTGGGCGGTGGGTGAGAAATTCCCAGAATATTGATTTTTTTTTCAGGACGCCCCAAAAGGCAAGCTACTGTTTTTCAGGACGCCCCAAACTTCATACCCCAGGACTTCCCTCTTCTCCCCCCCTACCCCCCCCCCCCCCCCCCCCCCCCCCCCCCCCCCCCCCCCCCCCCCCCCCCCCCCCCCCCCCCCCCCCCCCCCCCCCCCCCCCCCCCCTCCCCCACCTCCCACTATAAAAGCTCTTCTAGACAATTCATAAACTTCTGGATACTCTATAGACAGTAAGAATTTCAAAAAAAGAAAGTTAGTTAAAGTTAAAGCCTAGATATACTGATCTGAAAACCTTGAAGTACTTAAAAGAAAAAAAGTATCGAAGTAAGCAATCTTGGACCTGGAATCCTCAAATCGTGTGAAAAGGAGATCAAAGTCGATATCAAACCGCCTCCTGGTGAGCTCAGTTAGTTGGGCACCAGTCTGCAGAGCGGGAGGTCGCGGGTTCGAATCCCGGCCGGACCACTAACCAGGGTCTTTAAATAGGTGGTAAGATAATGCTGTCTGTGCTCAAAACACCTTGTCTCAGTTCAGATGATCGCGTCATTGGGCGGTGACGTTAAGCCGTTGGCCTGGTCTCCTACAATTTCTCACATTAAAATAGTAAGGGACGTAAAAGAACCCGCATCAGGTTCGAAAAAGAGTAGGGGACGTAGTCCCCGATTTTGTGGTCTGGTCTCCATGGGGGATTGATATCAATTGGGACGTCTGTCCTGTTTCTTTCTCCCGTCACGGCGACAAAAGTCGGCACTGTGACAAAGTGAGTAAAGTAAAGTAAAGTATTCAGTAAGAAAGATCTTCAAGTTATCGTCACTATCAGATTCTGAAATAGGTGTTTGTAACTCGTCAGAAGCCAGCGAGTCTGATTCTGATGTGAAATAAATTATTAAAGAAGATGGGTTGTGAGACTAATATGTTGTGACTTTCTCGCACAGACTAAGAGAGTATTAAGAGCAAATCCGTGCAAAAATCAAACATTACACGGCAAAGTTAAAAAACTAAAATTCGCTCTTCTTTTGCATACAGGTAGCCTTTAGTAAGTATACAATTGCTGTGTAGTTTTTTTCTTGAAAAACGTATTTGTTTCTGGGAAAATGAAAACATTAGTTTTCAGCCCGGGGTTCGAATTGGCGACACCAAACAGGCTTAAAATAAGTCATGACTCACTCGACTCGCGTATCAAAACTACTGCGCTAGAAAAAGCTGTCATAGCTCCGATTTGTTGTACAACTTGTCACAGTCTAAATACCATGATTTCATAAAAATTAGTTTAATCTAAGTATTCAAATGAAGTCAAAAGCTTATGGCTCTCCCGTTCTCCGTAAAACGGTAGGCGAAAAACAGCGATGATTTTGAGCATGTGCCTTTGTTCAGAATTTCGTAATATTATGAATGACAATACTAGAGTTGACGATCTTTCAAAATATGCAAAGTTTAGTTTGGGGAAATGAATTTGGGATTTTTAAGAATTTGTTGAAAATCGTGAACGAAAGACGTAAAATCACGCCATCTTGTGTGTGCGTGACCAACAACAAAAACAAAAACGTTTTTCCTTGAGAAATCTTGGCAACTCTGACGCCAAAAAACAAAAAAACAATGAAAATATACAAACCTTAACTTGGATATGACATTCTTGAATGTCCATAGTGTTTCGTTTTGACGTCTGTTCAATTTCATTCGTGAAGTTTATCATGAACAGTGAAGCCCGTAGCCACGATCAAAAACGCTTTTACAAACTTTTCGCTGAATTCTTCGTAGCTCACTTTGCACCTTCGTATTCTTTATACTGTTGATACAATTTTTTTACCAGATTTCTGGCGGAAACTGTAAAAGGGCTGACAATAAAGCGAACTAGTTCAAGCATGTGTTCCCAGTTTTCCATCCTTGCGTAACCGTGAACCGTTTTGAGACTATATGCAAATTACGTCTCAAATTTGCATATCAGGCTGAGCAAGCGTTCGTGACAGTCACGGTTGGTACATGGGTGGATAAGGTATTCATTGGGTCTTTTTGCCATATGTTTCATGTATTTTTTTTAGAAAGGCTTAATGCTCGCGCTATGTACAGTGCGGTATGCTTCAAGGCCCTGAACACTGTGCGACTGCAGTAACTGAACTAGAGAAAGCAGAACTTTCCCAAACGTTTTCTGCCCCATCTCTCCCAATGCGGTGCATGGGCCCTGAATACGACACCAGAGGGTGTATTGGACTATCATATATTGTACAAGCGACGTAGCATTCGCTTAAAGTGGAATGAAATTATGTATGTATGATAGATGGGAGGTACTGTTGTAATTGGAAGGTTTCAAATAAAACTGTTGTTGTTTGTTGTTGTTGTAAAAAACCCTAAGAATTCAGAACGCGGCAGATTCTTTGTTCCATGGTTTCCTAATTTTCTTTCTAGGACCACTAGTCCATAAGGGTGTTTTAGAGTTAAATGCCTAATAGCTCTCCTACAATATACACCAAAAAAATATCACATCAGTTTATTTCAGTTTTCATTATATTGGCATTAATTAATTGATTAGTTGATCAATTATATTTCTTAATTCCGTGCATGAAACGTGCCTTGCATTGATTCTTTTCCGCTAGTTTTCAATGTGTTTTTAACTTCATTTTATTGTGTTTATTTTTTTTTCGTCTGCAATTTTTCGCAGGAATTGATTTCTTATACCAGAGCAAGGAATGAGCGGAAAGCGCGAGTCATGTATGTATCGGCTAAAGAGAAGATTAACCGAAATATTTCTTATTAAAAGCGGGACAATGAAGGAGGAATGTTCCTCTCACAACTAAAGCATTGTCAATTGTCACACTCTAGAAATGAAACTAGGGCTGGCCTGTCTTTGTTGTTGTTTTACCATAGCAGTCCAATCAGATACTAGAAGCGGAAGTAGAAGACTTTATAAAACTCTAAAAATAAAAACAATGACAAGTAAATGGATCAAAATTTCTCAATCTTTGTACCTGCGTTCTCGTTTGAAAGATTATTTGTGTAGCTTAACATGTGAAATCCAGGCCGACAAGATCCACCCCAACCCAACCCCACCCATGTTCTGTCAATACTGTATTTTAAAACCCACGAGATCTCTTTCCTGTTTTGGACTGTATTAATTGAAGACTTCCGAACAACACTCATCAAACTTCAAAAAAATATGGAATTTTGGCCACTTAGAATACCTTAATATCCACCCTGTGTACCAACCGTGACTGTCACGAACGCTTGCTCAGCCTGATATGCAAATTTCAGACGTAATTTGCATATGGTCTCAAATTGGTTCACGGTTATGCAAGGATGGAAAACTGGGAACACATGCTTGAACTAGTTCGCTTTATTGTGAGCCCTTTTACAGTTTCCACCAGAAAAAATTGTATCAACAGCATAAAGAGTACGAAAGTGCAAAGTGAGCTACGAAGAATTCAGCGAAAAGTAAAGCGGTTTTGATCGTGGCTACGGGCTTCACTGATCTTCACTGTTCGTGATCAACTTCACGAACGAAATTGAACAGACGGCAAAACGAAACATTTTGGACATTCAAGAATGTCATATCCAAGTGAAGGTTTGTATATTTCCATTGTTTTTTGGCGTCAGAGTTTAATTGTCAAGATTTCTCAAGGAAAAACGTTCTAAGTGTTTTTGTTGTTGGTCAATTGGCGATTTTGGTCCACCATTCGCATTGGTCTCCTCTCGGTCCCTCTCGGTTAACAAAGGATCCGTGACGTAGATTAAGGAACACGTGACTTCAAACAAAGGAACTGTGACGTAGAGTAAGGAACATGTGAGCCCGTTGGCTTTCTTAACAGCAGGACGGGTATACCGCAAAAAAATTGGATTTTGAAGATTTGAAATATTCATAAAAAATTCGCGTTTTGTGCAAAGCGCGAAATTGTTTCGCAGAGGTTCCTTGTGTGATGTTTACATTCAGATGAGAAAATAAAAAATTAAACGTTATGGGCACTCAGTTAACATTGTTTTGGTTTCTCGAAGAACCTACCGTGGTCCGCCAGCTTTTCTTAGAAAAACGTAAACCAATCAGAATAGATGTAAGAATCAGGATCAATAAACCAATCAGCGGTCGTTTTAGATCGCTATGTCCCAGGGGTTTCTCCTCTAGAACCCCATTTTGAAAACCGAGAAGCCCCTGGGAACAATACCCTTCCCACAGTCCTCTGCGCGCTACCACTCTGCCTCTTTCCAAGCTACTGGGTACAAATTCGTGGCTCTCGCATGAAATCGACCAGATTAGAAAGCGTTCTTCTATCGTCAAACGCAATAAAAATGACAAACAACTCTGCCAAATATAAAGTAAACAATACTTTCCTGCATTTCTGGACATAAGTGCACCCAGAATAGCCTCGTAGCATTGAAGAGACAATAGGGTTCTTTTACACGAAGAAAATAAGCCGCGGCTTGCATAAGCTGTGAGCTGAATCGTGTATAGCGATATTTCTCGTTACGTCACCTATTGTTATTAATGTGCCAACCAGAGAACTATTGGCTCTTGAACAAATAGTTATTTTGTTTAATAGTTGGCAAATTTGAATAACAAAACAAATTTGACGTAATGTTTGTAAACAGAGAAATATCGCTATACGGGCGAGGCGTACGCAAGATGCCGGAAGGTCTCATAAATGGTTACGCGTCTTATACATTATACTGTGCTGTTAGTCAGAAATAACATTACATTCGGCGTAAACATTAACAGCTATATTTGTCCCTGAGCTCACTGAACTTCAAAAACACCTTCCGAAACTGTAAAAAGTTTACCCCGGCGGCAGTCATGCAGTTGTCTAGTTCTTCCTGCAGAAATTATCGTTCTTCGGCGTAATCCCATTTAATTCTCGAACTTTTACCTTTGAAGTACTTTTTTTTAATTTATTTTTATTTTATTTTATTAACAATACAATACAATACAAAAAACTAATTAACAACAGTAGTAGACACTAGTTACAATTACACTAATTACACTAGTTACGTTACCAAGTAAATGTAGAAAAAGAGAATAACTAAAAAAAAACGTAAACTAAAATAAACGTAAAGTAAATTATAATATTCTTAATTTACGTAAAATATAATATTCTTAAAGATCATAACTGTTAATTGGTCACAAAAGCCATTAGTTTGATTGGAGCAGTACACAAATACAAGAAAGCCGTCTCTAGAGCTGGTAATTTGGGAACATATATACATTTGCCAATTAAAAACTAACAAATACCATTGAAAAGTGGGACCAAAGGGTCCCATTTCTTGTTTGTAGGATTGTTTGTAGGTACTCGTTTGTACAATTCAATTTTATATTGGGACTGAAGGGTCTTCAAAAACATTTTTAGCTTAGGGGTCCTGTTGCAGGATCTGCAACCCCAGATGTAGTATCTGGCTAGAAGAAAGCAGAAATTTATCTGAAGAGCAAATTTAGAGGTATCCGACTTTAAGCCTAAAAAAACTGCGATATCCATCGAGTAGTCTCTAGGTATAAGGTCGAAATCAGCAAGCTTTTCAGTCAAGGTTCCCCAAAAAGTTTGAACGTTTGGACAGTGCCAGAAAAGATGAGCGAGATTTTCCTCAGTAGTACGGCAAAAGGAGCAGTTTGGGACTTGCGTGATACCAATCTTTGTCAGAAAAGAGTTTGTGGGAAGTATTCTATGCAGAAATCGATATTGAAAATTAATAAGTGTCGTGCTTTTAGTACACTTGAAAGCCAAGGTATATGCTGCATTCCAATCAGCAACACATCCCTCCTGGGAGACCGTAGTGTTCCATTTCGCCTGACTTCTCACCGGGGTGGACGTTTTTTTACAGACAAGTTTTTTGTAGACGACCTTAGTTCCTTTTGCGTTCTTAAGGAATGAGGTAAGAAGTGAATCTTCTGGGATTGAAAGAGTAGGGTCTTGAGTGATGTTACTATTTTTGACTTGTTTAAGGGCAGATACAAGTCCAAAATATTTTAAAGGTTGGAAATGACAATTATATTTTTCAATAAAATCTGTGTAGGAAAGGAAGTTGTATTGTTCTTTCACAAAATTCTTTACCTTTGAAATTCCTAGAGAAAAGAGGTTTTTATCGAAGACGGGCTTGTTTTCGATCCTAATTAGCGAATTGTGCCATATGGGTTGCTCAAGAAAATGTTCCTTGGTTTTAACAAACTCTTCAAAATTGACTTCAGACCATATTTCTAGTAGCTCTCTTGTAAAGATGCTTTTAGTTGATATTGTCTTGAGAGAGTCAGACTTGTTAAGATTGCCCCTAAAGATAAGGTTTCCGCCACATTTTCCCAGATTGAGCTCGATAAATTCTTTCCACTTCCCGTGGTTTGACGTATCAAGGTATTTACGTATCCAGATAGTCTTAAGAGATTTATTGAAAGAACTTAAATCGATCATCTTTAGTCCGCCATGATCATAGTTGCTTATCAAAAGGGTTCTCTCAATCTTGTCACCCTTGTTGTTCCAAAGAAAACTGTAAAAAATGTTGTTTATCTCGCCGATAAACTTCTGGTTTGTTACCAGAGGGGTTAAAATATACGTCAAATGAGATAAAGCAAGGCTCTTTAAAACCTGAATCTTGCCAATTAACGTTAGCCGTCGGTACTTCCAACAGCTTAGAAGATTTCGTATTTGTTCCAGTTTTTCTGTGTAATTTAGATTTAGTGTGACGGTTGGGTTAGTTGAAATCCAAACACCGAGGAACTTAACTTTATTTTCTGGCCATTTAAATTTTTTTTCTGGGAGGAGTTTTTTTGTTTTTGCCCACATTTGACCCGATCCATAAGGCTTCAGTTTTCTTGTCGTTAAGTTTGAGGCCAGACGCATAGCCGAAATTTTCTATAGTATTAAGGGCAACTGATAAAGATTCTTGTTCGCCGTTAAGGATCAGTGTAGTGTCATCCGCGTATTGACTTATCTTAATTTCTGTGTTATTAACAGTGATACCTTTAATGTGAGAGTTAGCCCTAATTGATTTCCCTAGCACTTCAACAGACAGAATAAACAAGTAGGGCGACAGGGGGCAGCCTTGCCGAACTCCTCTTTGTAAAGTAAAGAAATCGCTCGACCATCCATTGTTCAAAATGCAACTTTCAATGTTGGTATAAAAAGTTCGAACCCAATTTGTTAAGGAGGGGTCGAAACCAAAATATTGTAGCGTGTGATTAACAAAAGACCACTCAAGGGAGTCGAAAGCTTTTTCGAAGTCGATGAAAAGTAACAAACCAGGGATTTCTTGTTGTGCTGTATAATTTATGACACTATCGATCAATCTTATATTTTCTCCGATAAATCTGTCTTTTAAAAAGCCAGTCTGATCATTATTAATTAGTTGTGGAATAACTGATTTTATTCGATTTGTGATGGCCTTCGTAGCTATTTTATAATCGCAATTAAGGAGAGTTAAGGGACGCCAGTTTTTGATAAGGTGCGGATTAGTGTCCTTTTTTGGTATTAGTTTGATCACTCCTCGTCTCTGGGAGACCGAAAGGAGGCGGTACACCCCTCTCGGAACGCCTCACAAGATTGGCTAAGAAAACAATAGAACAAACAACAGAACAATGGACCCTAGACCTAAAAACAATACAAGTGCGTGATAACCAGGTCCAATGAAATTAGAGGTTCTGAAGAGATGCGTGGCTACTGGACCGAAAGCGTTCCTGCCTTGTAAGCGTAATTAAGCGAAGCAATCAAACTAGGAGCTAAGTCATCCCAAAAGGTTTTGTAAAATTCAGCTGGAAGTCCATCAATCCCTGGGGTTTTTCCGGAATCCATATCTTTTAAAGCATTTAGGCATTCTTTCATAGTTAAAAGACCTTCACAGCTCGCAGAGCTCATTTTTATCCAAGGATGTGTCATTCTCGATTTGAAAGAATTCGTTATCTGATGTGATTGTGTTACCTTGAGATGTGTAAAGAGTTTTGTAGAAAGTTTCACACTCAGAGAGAATTTCAGAATCGGAGGTGACAAACTCATTCTCATTAATTTGGAGCTGACTAATAGTGTTAAGCTTACAATGCCTCTTTTCAAGATTGAGAAAATATTTAGTATTTTTTTCTCCTTCATTATACCATCTTACTTTGCACCTTAAAATCGCTCCTTGTGTACGCCACTGTATTATGTTTTCTAGTTCCTTTTTGCACAGATCTAGTTCTTCTGTAAGGGTATTGCTGTACTCTGACCCGACCGTACACCGGGCTAATTCTTTTTCAAGTGACAAAATTTTTTCCTCTAATACATTTTCCTTGTTTACCGCTTGGCGTTTTTTTCCAATCGCATAACTGATTGATTTCTCGCGGACTTTCATTTTTATCATTTCCCAAAGAAGAGATGGGTTGACTGTATCATCATTTCTATATTCTTTCTGTGTCTGATCAATAGTTAGTTTTATCAAATCAATATAGTCAGCATCAGATAAAAAGGACGTGTTAAGTTTCCAAAAACCACGTCCTTTGGAGTTAGAATGCAAGGATATGCTCAGTGTTATCAGCGCATGGTCTGTTTTCAAGCCTGGTAAAATATCCGCTGAGGAAACGTTACCCATAAAGCTTTGGGATACCAGAAAAAAACCTAGTCTACAATGAACCTCTGGTTGCTTTTGGCGCCATGTGTATCTACAAGTATCTGGATTCAAAAGTCTCCATGCGTCGACAAGGTCTAGATTTTCTGAAATTTCGCTCACAGTTCTTTTAGCTCCGCTGTGCGTTTTGGGGAGTCCACCTTTCTTGTCTTTGTGTACATCTAACACCAGATTAAAATCTCCGCCAATTATAATCTCGCTTTTTTGAAAATCTTCCATATGATCAGCAAGGGTTTTAAAGAAGTTTGGATCATCTTCATTAGGAGCGTACACATTGACCAGAGTTAAAAGTTTTCTATTAGCCAACAGATCACATATTATATAGCGACCTGACGGGTCAATATAAATTTTCAAAATTTGAAGTTCGAAATTACTGTTAAATAGAATACCTACACCTGCCTTAGTGCTTGAGAAGGAGCTAAAAAAGCTTGTATAGCCCCATTCCGTGGTCCAAAGGTCTTTTGTTTTTTCCGAGCAGTGGACTTCTTGTAACATGTAAATAGAAAAATGTTTAGATCGCAGCCAATTAAAGATTTCTCTTCTTTTAGTGTCGTTCCCAAAGCCCCGCACATTAAGAGAGGCTATAGTGATTGCGTTATTGTCTTTTTCTATTGTTTTCTTCTAAGCAAGTGATAATGATTGTAATTATGTACTGCTCTTGATAGAAGGTGAGAAAGCTAAAGCTGTGGTTGATAATTTGCATACTGCTTAAATTGATAGTGTTTTGCAAATTTAAAAGTGATATCGTACGCAGTAAAGATATTTTTAAGATAAAATGTGACCTCAGATATGAAAATCTGGTAGTAAAAGTTAAAGGAAAAAAAGATAGAATGTAAGGAAACAGACATATAAGAACACTGGCAACAAAAATTGGAAAAAGAATCGTACCAAACACAAACATAAAGCCGCTTAAAAAAAACTATCGATCTTTGGTCTTAGTGAAATCTAGGCACTATAAATCGCTCGATGAAAAAAGCATGGAAGGTGCTAGCCAGTCCGCCTAGGATAGCGTAATAATTAGTGCATAAATACAACAAGAAAAATTTTACTCATCTGATTCATTGTCTGTTACTAACGGTTTTCCACTAGGCCAGAATTTTCCATTTATATATAGCTTATCTGGTTGGCTTTTCCTGAAAGAGGCTTTCATGCCATTCCGTTTTGCCTTTTTGAAGGTTGGCATCTGATTCTTTCGCCTTTTAATGATTTCTTGTGGAAGATCTCTAAACATCTGGAAATCAGTTCCTTCAAGACGTCTTCCCAGACTGAATATGTCTTCCACATCCTTGTAGCGAAGGAACCTAGCGATTATCGGGCGAGGGCCAGAGTCACCCCGTCTCCCAGCAATTCGATGGACACGTTGTATTTCAGCTGTTCGAGCGTTTCGATATCCCAGTTCATTTTCCATAAAATTTCTTAGTACTTCCTCGGTGTCCTCCTCTTCTTCTTCGGAGATGGAAAATAATTTAATATTCTCGCGTCTTGAGTATGCTTCTAGATAAAGGTTTTTGGAGATAACTTCGTTCGTTTGGTCCCGTAGCTTTCTTTCGCTTCAGTGCCATCAAAGAGTTGAAGGTAGTTGACTCTTTTAAATCTTTTATGTCTTTCGCAGCGGTCATTTCGAACTGCTCAAGCTTTGCGGTTCGGGCCTTGAGGTTTGCAAGATTAGCTTCAATGTTTTTAACTGAATTTTCAATTACGTCGAGTTTCGTAAGTCTGTCTATTATCGACTTCAGTTGTTCCGAGATTGAAGCAATCGTGTCTAGCGTCTCCATCAGTTCGTCGTGCGAGTCTTCGTTGTCGGTGTTGTCATGGGTTATCGCGTCTTTCAATTTTTTTGCCTCAGGAGATGTCGTAGTTTTCTCGTCCGAACTAGCGGAAGATCTATTTCTTCGCTTTCGTATGTAGTTAGTAACAATTTCAGCCATGTGTTGTTTGTACAAATAGAAGTAAAAGACGGACGGCAAACAGAGTCGTCCTCACGCGGCCATCACTCGACCCAGATCCACCACCACCTTTGAAGTACTTGATGAATCCATCTTTTCAGTCCTTTTCTCGCAGTTCTCAGGATTACGAAACGTGTCGTCGCGCAAGCTGTCACGCAATGTAAGCCAAAAACAAAACTTACGCTTGCGCAGTTCGCGTTTAATTTTCCGGCCTGGATAAGCCACGAACAAGCCGCGAACCCATTTATACGAACAAGCTCCTGTCTTACAGAAGCTGCGGCTTGAATAAAACGAGCCCCAAAGTCGTTTATTAAGGCTTGAATAGGCCACGGCTTATATGTTAGCCACAGACGAGAAAACTGTACCATTTAAATTTATGTTTCATTGAAATGTTTAATTGATAGCATCAATTAAGAATATTATTCATTGATGTTGTTATATTATTTTAGATGTTTTGGCTGTTAAGGCAATCGTGCCAGAAAAAGTTCAACATGATGTAAGTAAAATATTAAATAAAATATGTAGTTTTGCTTATTATATTACAATATTTGTGCTGTATTCTAACAGTACATCAATCTTGGTATTTTAAATAAAAAGAGACAAGGAACGTTAGTGGTAGCGTAATTTCTGATTTTTTTTTTAATTTTCAGAAACGTCAGGTGCCTCATGCACTAATAGTTTACTTAAAACTCTCTCTGGCAGTTTTTATGCGTTATCTCCCTGGCCTCTAACTTAACCATTCCATTTCCATAGTTAATTACTGATAAAGTCAATAACTTACTGTTTTAACTTTTGAGTATGTGGACAAAATCCTGTGGTGTGATCATTCAAGTGAAAACTCTTTTTATTATATAGATATAGATGAAATACCAGAATTTCTCTATTTTTTAAAATGCGATCTCTTCACCGCTTACGGTGAAGATACTAATTTTATCTTTTACATGTGGCGATTAATCGATGCACGTCCAAGATTGTTGTTTTTTAAGCTAATTAAACTATTTAACGCACATGCAAAAGAGTTGTTTTGCTAATTATGAAAGTGAATGATGGTGAATGATGCTATTCTGTCTGTGCATTCTGTATATTTCTCCCTAAACTATTTTTTTTACTGTTATATTTGGTATTAATCTGATTTGAAATTTTATTTAGTCAAAAATTGACTATTTTCAAATGAGATTTGAAGGTTTAAAGGAGGAGAAATGCCAGTTTTTAAATCAGTACATTAACTATAAGCTGTGAGTAAAATAATTGCAATTAAATTGAGAAGTGATGAAAAATGCCTAATCTCTCTTGATATTTCATCGATATCTAATAATAAGAATAATATTACATGTCCGCTTGTGGATACCAATTTTATCTTCTTGTGTTGATAATATCCATCCGCGGATATGCAATATCCTCTATGTCATTACGTTTGCATGGTACCCATTTGTTTTTCAATATTTTACAAAATGAAATTTGTGATATTTCTTGAATTTTGGTTTTTGGCACTCTTGGGAGTAAATTGAAGGGTTAATGCTAATGAATGCATTTATTATTAGTGATCTAAAAATACTGCATATGAGTTTGTGGTAATATAAAGGTTTTCGCACCAATCTTTGCTAAACTTTGTAAAGTATATGTTTACTTATACAAATTTAATCTGTGGTTTGTTAATTTAATTTTCATTTGTTTTTAATTGTTTGTTTTAGGGCAAAGAACAAATAGCCATTATTTTTAACCATCGATTGAACCTTAAAACAACGGAACAATTCTTTGTTGACTTTGTTGGAACAGCTGGTGCGGTAGAAGTTACTGCCACACTAGCAAACAGTTCAACCTTGATGCTAGAAACACCAGGCAAGTATTCACATGGTTTTTAAGAAAGCTATGGACCAAGTTTTTGCTACTTAACAAAGTTTTTCATTATCTTATGGCTTTTTAACTGGTAGTGCTCAAGATTAGTTGAAACCAAGTAGCCAAAAACTAGTAAACAAGTCAGTTTTGTATTCCTGTAATGTACCACACTTTGAAAGTTTCGAGGAGGCGTGTGGTCTCAAAGGCCAAAGGTTTTAAGGAAGATATAAAGCTATTACTGGAATTTTCAGAGAGGTGGGGGATCAAACAAACAAATGTGGCACGTAATTATATAATGTTGTGGTTTAAATTTTTCATTGGTTTGAAAATTTTCAAACCAGTTTGATTTTTTGTTTTCCTTTGTCTCAGAATATGATAATGAATCTGAGACAAAAGAAAATAAAAATTGAACTGGTTTGAAAAATTTTAAACCAAATTAAAAAAAGAACAATTTGAACCACGGCATATACAAACAAAAAATCTTCATTGGTGGGAGGTCTAGGGGGTTATGGGTATTTTCTCAAACAACACCTATCATTATAATTAAAACTTTAAGACTATGGCTGATTCCTTTTGTTTTTTACATTCTCCAGTATATAAACAACCAAGTGTTGTGACGGCTTATGTGTACCATGGAATTCACCGTCTCCTGTTAGGCCAGCACAGGTTTGAATTTCTGTCAAGGAATGAGACATTTTACAGACTTCTCTATGGAGCACTGGATCCTATCAATTTCATGTGTGAAGCTCTGGGAATGACACCAGGAGATATCCATGATCTGGATAATACCCTGGCAGAGACGTTTGTGGCCAATGCTCCAGAAGGATTTGATTTTGTTGGTCATCATAGACAGCGAACAGGTACCTGAAACAACCATTTTTTAACTCGTGAATAGGCGAAGCGCTGAACAAGTTATAGCAGACGGGGGACAAATATGCAAATTTCCACTCCTTCCTCCCTCCCATCCATCGTCTGTAAACTTTCCTTGGTAATTCCGCTGACCAGTGCATAAGGCTTGTCAATATATATTTTATCCATTCTAAATGTGATAGCTAGGTAAATGTCACTTGCCTTACCCATGAGGACGGCGTTGGAGGGAGAGGAGGGTGGGAAGTTGGACACAGAGGGTTGGGAGGGGGGGGGGGGGTGTCCGGTGGAGCAACAAAAAAGTAGGAGAGTGGGGAGGATCGAAGGTTGTTTCGTATTCACGAGTTGGCTCATAGGAGCCTTTGATTCTAGCTTGCTTTTAAAGGGCTACATGTAAGTGAAATGTACATTAATTGGTGGTAATTTTCACTAAAATTATGTAAAAACGTGTGGCCTTTAATATCTGCCAGTTTTTATGGTAATGTGAAAATAGCAAACAAGATTTGTTATAAATCTCTCACTTAAAATTCTGTTAGACCAATCTAGAAACGTTAGCATTTTTCTGAGTTCGTTGAAGGCAAATGATAAAATCTATTGTCTTGTTTTTATTGTAAATGATCCAATTTAGCCTTATAATTTTTTAAGGCTGGCTTATCAATTCAACTATGTTGAATTGTCACTTAGCTAAACTAAATTACCAATAAAATATTGAAAATAGAAAGTGGATGATCTTTTAACTTGAATCTTTCCAGTCGTTGGCATCCTAGGCATCAGCAGTTTGAGAAAAATGGTAGGTAAGGCACAGGTTATTGAAAGCTGTGTTCAGCCACAATTACATACGGGGCTGTCATTATAGTGGCAGGCATCCTGTTATAATGGCCGGCAACTGCTGTGAAGATGACCGGCAACTCAAAGTTTAAAAATGACTAAAGAACAACAACCATGGGAGGCTATCTTGAGTTTATGACCGCCTACATGTATTTTCCTTGTGTTTCCGGCGACACAAAAACACAACACAAACTGAAACTGCTTTCAATTCTAACAGCTGCCCTGATATATGTATGTTGTAGTTTAAAACTATTTTTGTTTCCCTTTGTCTCAGATTACGGTTATGATCTGAGACAAAGGAAAATAAAGATAGAACTGGTTTGAAAATTTTCAAATCAAAGAAAGAATTGAACCACAGCATATATATGTAGAAAAGTTACATTCATTAGAAAACCTTAATTATTTTTGTAATCACAGTTATTTTTTTAATTAGTGTTCCTTGATGTACCTTCTCTTCTTTTTACTAGTACATGTACCACCAGTGAAAGGTTTAATCTGGTTACGAATTATCAGCTTAAATAAAAACATGTTGTTTAATTGCTCTTATAGATCAATCCAGTGCCGAATATCCAACTTTGTTTCACTTTGCATCCAAGTTTGGATTGAGCAAGCTAGTTGAAGTCATATTACGTTATCCTGGGGCTTATGAAGTTTGTTCAATGAAGAACTATTATGGTCAGTGGCCATACAATATAGCAGAGAATCATGGATTTCCTCAACTGGCAAATGATTTACGTGCTTTTCATGTAAGTAACCTATATATACATGTAATATATATATACAATTATCATGCAACTTCATCATAAAATGTAACTCATATGGTTATCTTAACATAAACATTATTGATATATTTTTATTCCCTTATTTGGAGAGTTGTTTAAAAATTATCGAGTAAATTTCATTACATATCATTTGCTTTAATCAGTCAACGAGGATAATATTTGAAAAATATTTTCATATTGTAGTAGTAACATTAATAATAAATATTATAATTGTAAACTAAATTAAAATTTGTATAGTTTGATATAGTTTTAAAAAATTAAAAGATAATTTTTGGTTATTTATGAACAGATTGTTGTTGAAAATTGAAGTGCTAACCAGAAGCAGGGTGACAATTTGATATGTGCCTTAAATTTGCTGCTTTCACATATTAAGAGCGGCCGTCCGTAAATATCGCCTGGAGGTGTGCAAAATGAAAAAAACGAAAATCCCCAAACTTTGTCAGAATATAGGTTTAGGTAATCTCTTTCTAGAAAAATAACTTTCAGTTCGATTAGATTTTTATTTTACGCGAACGGCGACAAAGTCGGTTCGGCGGCTCTCACATCGATTTTACGGGCTCCACACAACGTATTACTTAAATATTTCCAAAAAATTCAAAATGGAATTATCTCCACCAGTTAATACCTAACTAAGAAAAGCACACATTCACCAATAGTTTAAATTTTAAATTGTTCAATTCGACCGTTAACTTAATATTTTTGAGATTTTTAATAATTTTACTTATTTTAACGATTTTCGCGAGTCAAAAAAATGGCAAAATCGAGTAGCCAAAATCATAACTTGGTACATGGCTTGGTGCCATATCAGTCATACCCAGAGAAAGAGCAATGTTTCTTCCTTAAATAAATGTAATAAAATTTTTGGGCAATCGAAAATACGAAATTTTTGAGCGCGAAACAAAGGTGACTCAAAAGGTCAAAACACGCCATTCTTTCAACGGCCTTCAAACGCGTTAAATCGACAATAAGCTCGTTTAAAATATATAACAGCCCAACATTCCCCAAAAAATTACTAATATCGCTAATACCAGTTTGCTTTTGAGTAATTGTGTCTTTTTTGGAGTTTAGTTTGTTTGGAATCAATCGTAAGCGTTAATTTTGCGACAGACAAATCGAGACAAAGTTCAAGTTGTGTTTACTGCAAACGGCCGACCTGACCGGTCTCGACATCATCAACATTAGATTTATACTTTCAAAAGAGGAGAACCCCTGCTGCATTAAACCACATAATTATGCCATTTCTTATTTATATTTCGACACAAGTATCACTGATTCTACTTAGGTACGTACCAAATTGTGAGCGAAAAACATACAAAATGTCTTTCCATGGCGTGCTTGCAACTGTTCCGAAAGAAAAGATTGCGTGACCAGAGCCCAGTGCAATAGGAAGCTCGCTCATATAAGAAAATTATTATCTTTCTGTCTTGATTGGTTTAAAAGTCCCACAAAACGAATAAGCGTAGTTTTTTTTCGTGAACGATTATTTCAACAAATTGGTGCAACTGCGACATCCATCCCCCACAACGAAGACATTGAAGGACGTGATACAAAGGAGAGGGGAGGTGGGGATAGTTGAATTATTAGAAAACATTAAGCGTCCAAATTAAGGTTGGTATGGTTTTATTTAAAATAAAAATTAATCTTATAGCTATGGGTGTGCGACTCAAACCACAGGCTAACCATCCCCTGTTTGTGTGGTGTACTGTGCATGTGTAATGGCGACATCGATTAATAGAAGCCTCAAAGCCAAAAATTAGGACCCTTAAAACTATAGATAGCCGGCGATATTCTTGTTCGGAGGCTTCATAACCGGCATGCTACATTTTTAGCGAAGAAACATATTTAATCACCAGACACCGTAAATCCTCTACAACGCCCGCAGGAGCTTATTTATTTCAAGCGTGTTTGAGGACGGGGAGCGAGAGAAAGAGAGAGAGAGGCTTAATAATTTAGCAAAACGCAAGCAGTTCACCACTCTTTTTTTTGTAATACATAAATTTCAATAGGTTCCCACAAGTGCATAAAAATGTGAAAAAGTACGTATAACGCCGTCACTCAGATCTCCATCATACAAGTACAATTCCCCAATGCTCCCTAGTACGGTATGTGAATTCATTCCAAGCTGGATTAGTACGGCTAAAATGTACCGATAATACAGTGTTCTCCTGGTTGTGAAAGAAAAAGGAGAAAGGGTGGGCTTGCATGATTTTGCTCCAAAAAAGGGGGGCTTATTACTAGAGAGGGAGCGGGGCTTAAAAGAGGATTTACGTTAGATATACACAAGCTAGGTTTTACTGAGGTGGGGATGTCGCGTTTATCCAAGTACTGATAAAAATCGCGTTGGTGCGGAAGTGTTTTTCCTTGCGCGTGGTCAAAACAATGCAACGACGTCTCATATTCGCACTTGTCAGTTTGGTAGGTATTCAATTCGCGCTCGAAAATGCTTTGCCGTGTAACGAAGGACTTTAAATATCAAAAGGCATGAAAGCCTGTATATGAGAAATACTAAACATGCCGCGGATGTACCAAAATAGTTCACGGGAATCGTTTATCCTAAGGAAAATAGAAACATAACCGGAAACGTAAATTACCTGGTCGCATCATGTAATTTGTGATGATCCTAAATTAGCATAAATTATCATTTTGCAGGCACGTATCAGAGGTCTGGGGGAGGGTAGCAGGTGCGCAGCGAGTTATGGGATTAGAGTTCGTAATTTGCACCCGTTAGGAGGGTGAGACAATCTACGGTCAGCCTTCGCCGTGTATTGGTGACGTTTAGTTTTCTATTCATATCATATTGTGGAGACTAGGTTTTACGCTTCTCAAGTGTCTAGATACTTCGTATGGTGACCTTTATTTATTAGTGGAAAGCACGTTTTTAAATTAGCATACCCTAAAATCCCAAGGGTGGCACCACTGCCTTGGTCGGGGGCACACGTTCCCCGTTTTCTCCACCTGCTGGTTTTTAGGGGTATTCGTGTCCGGCTTTGGTGCATTTGTTCTTCCTTTAATCACAGTTGATATCTGTACGTATGTTGAAGTTAAATAAATGGCACGGTGGCATGGCTGGCCCGCGCGCCCAGATATCATCATTCTTGTGTTTCCGGTTGAGTTGTGGAGGCAAAAGTTTTATTTTCCCTTCCAATTTATTCCAAATTGGCTTACCGGAAGAACCAGTCATCGCTGATAGTCTAATTTCCCAAGGAGATTTCCAGGACGTTTCATTTGACAGTGGGCGGTCGTCTGTCCAAAAACAGAGGAACAAGCAGAAGAAGAAGAGGAAAGTGATACGACCGCTGACCACGAGATCCGGCTTTTCCCTTGTCTAGTTGAAGGATGCGTTAGAACCTTTCATCGCCACCGTAATCTTGAACGACACATGCACTATGGGAAATGTAAGTTCGTGGAGGAAAAGCCCCGGGGGACTCCCAAATAAAAATAACGGGGGTGCTTTTCGTACCTTTTAGGGGTCAAAATTTGTAGATTGGTACCACGTAGGGTGCTAATGACCACCGTTAGAATTGTCGCGGTACCTTTTAGGGTATGAGCCGAAAAACATGACAGAATATGACATGTGTTGTTTTAGAATTGGTTCCTCATGATTAAGGGTAAAAATCCATTTAAGTCACTCCCATTAAACGAGAGTCTGGTACCTTTTAGGGTGTTTCTCGAAATTTCCGACGAGCACCCCCGTCATTTTTATATGGGAGTCCCTCCCCCGGAGAAAAAGCACACCCTTCTGGACAAAGCAGAGGTGGGAAGGGGCCAGTGCACAGCCATTGTCGGAACAGCGTAAGATGCTGTTGGGTGTGATTCTCAAGCTGTGGCAGAACAAGCTGCATACTCTACTGCTCGTGCCCGCATCATCCAAGAATACCAGCTTGTTTATCCAATCACGCGTGATTCATACAATATATGTTATATGTATGCAACAAGTAAAGTGAACAGGCTCAGCATCGCCATGTTGCGGCTTAATATATATGCGGTTACTATGATCTAAAAATTGATGATCTTTCACTGAAAAGTAACGGCACCAGGAGCCCATGATGGGGTCCTGAAAGCACCTTATGTGAAGTTACTCGAAGGTCTTGTAAAATCATGGTCTTGTACTTAATCATCGAATTTCGAAACTCTAACAAGTAGAAAACCGACATCCCCCTCCCCCTCCCCCTCCCCCACCACAACCACCACCACCACCACAAACACAATATTATCCTCTTTAGCAACATTTATTCATCCACGCATGCGGTTCAATTTCCTCCCTTCATCAAAATATTTGTCGGAATATGATTTGAAAGAAGAAACACTTGGATGCGCGTTGTCTAATTTTCGGCATCTCGCTCAAGCGGTTATGGCCCTCGTCACCAGCTAGACGTTAGGGGAGGGGGTGGGGGGTTGTTGTTGGGGATGGATGTCGCAGTTGCACCAATTTGTTGCAATAATCGTTCACGAAGAAAGAAGCCGCTTATTCGTTTTTTGGACATCTAAACCCATCAAAACAGAAAGATAACATTTATGAAAGGGAGAGTAATATTCCTGTTTCACTGCATGCATTTCCTGTTTTGCGGCGCGCTTGGCGCTTGTCACGCAATCTTTTCTTTCGGAACAGTTGCAAGCACACCGGCCATGGGAAGACAGTTTGTATGTTTTTCGCTCACAATTTGGTACGTATCTAAGTAGAATCAGTGATACTTGTGTCGGAATATAAATAAGAAATGGCATAATTGTGGTTTATTGTAGCAGGAGTTATCCTATTTTGAAAGTATAAATCTAATGTTGATTATGTCGAGACCGCTTTGTCGGCCGTTTGCAGAAAATAGTAAATACAACTCGGACTTTGTCTGTCGCAAAATTAACGCTTGCGATTGATTGCTAACAAAATAAACGCCAAAAAAGACACAGTTACTCAAAAGCAAACTAATATTAGCGACATTAGTGATTTCGTATTTTCGATTGCCCAAAAATTTTATTGCATTTATTTGAGGAAGAAACATTGCTCTTTCTCTGGGTATGACTGATATGGCACCAAGCCATGTACCAAGTTATGATTTTGGCTACTCGATTTTGCCATTTTTTTTGACTCGCGAAAATCGTTAAAATAAGTAAAATTATTAAAAATCTCAAAAATATTAAGTTAACGGTCGAATTGAACAATTTAACATTTAAACTATTGGTGAATGTGTGCTTTTCTTAGTTAGGTATTAACTGGTGGAGATAATTCCATTTTGAATTTTTTGGAAATATTTAAGTAATGCGTGGTGTGGAGCCCGTAAAACCGATGCGAGAGCCACCGAACCGACTTTGTCGCCGTTCGCGTAAAATAAAAATCTGATCAAACTGAAAGTTATTTTTCTAGAAAGAGTTTACCTAGACCTATATTCTGACAAAGTTTGGGGATTTTCATTTTTTTCATTTTGCACACCTCCAGGCGATCTTTACGGACGGCCGCTCTTAAGGACATGTATATTAAGGTTTTGTTTGCTGATGCCACTATTTTTCTACGGATTAGAAACCTGCTCTGACTCGACTCAAGACAAATACTTAAATCATATTCTGATAGCTTCATCAAGTGAGCCTTGCAATTTGGATACAGTCATATAAGAACATCATCAAGATATCAGAAGTAATTGAGAATAGAGATAGGGACCTATTTGATACAATTTACCTAGTGACACTGAACATGTGCTATATAACTTACTTCCACCTAAAAGAGAGAGGGCTCTCAGAGAACAATGGCACAAGTTGATACTCCCTAAAGTCAAAACTGAGAGATTTAAACAGGCTTTTGTAAATTTATACCTTTTTTTCGATTTACAAGTAGTTTGCATTGGTATTCACCAGGATTGTTCATTTTCAATTATTTATTATTTTTTATAATTATAGATATACATGTCAATTAGTTTTTTTACTTTGTTTATTTTATCATCTTTATTTTTAATATAAAGACTTGTGTATATATTGTCTCTTTTAAAAAAGACTGCAGTGCTGTTTTATACTCTTTTCCATTAGAAAGTTGTCCCCCTTAGATACAAGTTACATTATTTAAAGCTAAATTAATCAGGATATCAGGTCTGGTGTACAAATAACAGTTATAATTAAAAGTGCAGATAAAATTATGCAAGTTAACGGGCATATCATAATCACTATAAAGTGAGGAATTGCTTCATTTTTTTTGAAAGCATGTATAGACAAAGAACGTTTTATTCCTAGAGGGATTCTGTTCCATACAGTGTATATCAACTATCTTACTTCTTAAAGAGTATTTTCCATATTTAGTTCGGTTAAAAAACTTATGTAGATGTTTTGAGTACCTGGTATTATAACCATGGACTTGAGTGTTTTCTAAGCAGAAGTCACTGAAATAGGTGGGTAATGATTTACTGATGAGACTAAAACTGAAAGATCCGATTAGTAGGTCATTAATTTGGTGTATATTTAAGAGACCCATCTTTTTAAAAAGAGGAAGAGATGGTACATTATCCCTCTTGTTTGTCATTAGCATTAAGGTGTGGGGATAGCCTCCCCTATCGAGCTGACAGAGGAGACGGAAAAGACAAACCAGAGGGGTAGGGCGGGCGGGAGCTTCTTCCTCCGTTGCCGACTTTAGCCAACTAACACATGTGCATATTTAACAAGGGCCTATATAATAGCTAATGACGTCACGCGAGGGTGATGAATATTCAATAAGCTGTGAATAATACATTATCCCTCTTGCTTGTCATTAGCATTAAGGTGTGGGGATAGCCTCCCCTTAACTCGCTGCACAAGTCCTCTCTCATTAATTGACAACTTTATTCACTCTTGAACTCAGGGTGCCCGTTACCCAACCAAATTACACCCAAAACTCCACCCCCAATCCTCATCCTAGGTTTATCCCAACCCTTCCCTCCAAGTTTTACTATAACATCTGTTAAGCTTCAAGGGAAAGCTTTCTCAAGCCCAAATAAATTATCACAATCCCTATACTTATCAGTCATCTGCGGCGTTAGCCTGGCTAATAGGTCAGCGGGACCGTTCTGACTAAGAACCTGATTTAATTTGATATAATGTTGTGCAGTAGACGTGCACTTCCAACCGATGTGGTCCATTAAGGACGATAAGTTAGTCCTGGACACCGCCAGGGAGATCGCGCACCCACTCCTTAGGCCATGTAACGTAGGATGCTTATTAGTGAAAACGTTAGGTAGTTGCTTCGCATAGAAAGACAAACGCACCTGCGCAGCTTTTGAGGTAAAAGGGAGATTCACCACCTCCCTTGCTGCGTTCAAAGGGCGAAAAAGAGAACCCTGCCTTAAAGGAATGCCCATGGCATGGACTCACATATGGCTATGTAGCTTTCAGTAGCTGCAACCGGGCATAGCGAACTATCCTGAGTGAAGCGTTTAAGTGGAAATAAATTAGAAGTGCCATCTCTCAATGATTTTGTGAGAGAATGGTTGAACAGAAACCCTTCCTTGTTCGACAAATAAACCAGATCTGACGATCGAAGTCTTTCCAAATCTCCCGCTCTGTCCCCGCCAAAAAACTGAATCTTAAAAAAGGCCTGATCCCTCACTAAGACAAAAATTTCCGAAGGGAAAATTTGCGGGACGCACAACCGACTAAGAATTTCATCCGAAACAGCTTTGAGTTCCCTCAAAAACAAGGGCTCGGCTTGATACAGTAGACTCTTTGCCAGCAATTGTTCTTCCCTCACGGCTACCAAATATTCCTTAACCTCCCGAGAAGCTAAGCAGCCGGATTTCCGTAACCAGGTAACAAGGAATCATCGAAACATCTTCCAGATTCCGCAAGGATAGCTCTTAATTTGCCAACCAAAGAATCTACCGTCCCGTAAGCTAGCCTTCTAGGGCATGCACGCGTGTGCACCGTTTTCTGCCCAAAAAAACGACAGTCATCTCCATGTACGGTTGTTTTCCCAAACTGATCTTTCCAGATGAGAAAACGAATCACATCCTGGGGGGTAGCGGACAGGATGTCCCTCCTTGGGGAAATGTTTCCCAAGAAAGCAGTGAATTCTAACTCCACAGGGGACTTCTGCTTAGCATATGGCTTGCTGGCTCTCTGACTTGCAAGGTCCAGTCTCCGAGACTCTATTACGGACATGTTGATTTGTCCCCTTAGAGGTGTCGCAACAGAGGGTCGCTCGCGAACTCGACGCCGATAGCCACATCTCTGGCAGAATAAAAAATTCTGATCATTCGGTCCACGGCACTGTGGGCACGCGACTGATGGCACAAACAGCTTCGGTATCAAGGGTAGAGCCTTTCAAGACAAACAGAAAAAGGGGCGTCGTATAGTTATAGTCGAAACGGCTGAAATCCTTAATACCTGTCTACCCGGAATGCCCAAAGTTCATGTCTTAAAGTCTCTAACTTAAAACCATGGGTCGTCGGAACCAACAGCGCCTCATCATCACCCACAGGGGCTAAAAGCACCGCTTTACTTGCTAAAGCATTGATAAACGGCCACCAGGACGGGAGGGGGGGGGGGGGGGGGGGGGGGGTAACCTAGGAACCACCATAGTTACAACCGCTCTCTGGTTAATGATAAAACGTAGGAGGGGCGAGATCAGGGAAAAAGGCGGAAAACATAAGCCCGCACGCGGATACCATCACAGTTAGAAAGATCCTGGTTAAAGACGTTGACGGCAGCTTAACCTGGAGTCGGATAAGAGGTGTAGTGACGAAGACGGGCACCATTCTTGTCGCATTGTGAATTGACATCTAACGACATCAAGTCGAGATTATGACCCAGAATCCCTCCAAACTCTGCCTGTACCCTCTCCCAGCAACGCGGGGCCAACATGGATTCCGTCTTAGAAAGGTTACGAGAAAACCAATCCGCAGGGTTGAGTCCCGAGGGAACGTAGGACATCGACAACTGAATGTTTCTACTTGTTACCAATTGGAAAAGGCGTTTAGCCACAACATTTAAAGCCAGAGAGCGCGAACCCCGACCCATCCAGATATCAATCACTGTTTGATTATCTGAATGGAGATCCACATGACAGTTTCTCACTTGTTGTGGGAGGCACGCGAGCGCCCTTTCGACAGCACGGAATTCCTTCACATTAATGTGCTCTCCCTGAACGGGTTCTTCCCAAAAATCCCCAATTTCCTCGTCCCCAGACGCACGGTGGATAACCGCTGCCCAGCGGAAAGACGAAGCATCTGTCGACACTGTAAGGGCCACGTGCCTTTCAGAACGCCAGGGGATGTGATCCTTCCAATCCGGGCAAAACCGCGCGATATGTCCCTTGCGACGTCCCCTAGTGGAGTAAGGCAAGGGACGCGCCCTACCGCCTGCCCAACCTCGGGTGGGCGGTGCATTCGTCACTCCTTTCTTGAGGACTTTAGAGATCACCTTGGCAACGTCTGCCTCCTCCTTTTCTGCAACCAGTTTTACCAAGATCTCTTGTAACTCTGGCCTGCCAACCAGTGAGCGGCATTGACGAAAAACAATATTCAGCTTTGGGGCTCTAGAATCCTTCTTTTCTGATGCCATTGTTGCGGCATGTTCTAAAGCCGCCAGGGCCACATATGGGTCGAATATTCCCGCTGGTTTAGATACGCTCTGTGACAATGCGGCCATTGCCGTATCCACAACATTCTTATCAGCTAGCTTTTTAAGCTCCTCAATTTGAGCCCGCAAAGCCTTCACAGGGTCCTATAGAAAATAAATGCAAACACAAAGGTGCTTGAGAAAAACCGACTACGCCTCATTGGAAGAATTTACTCCCCTGAAAACCACTCAACTGGTTCAGGACTACCCCCATCGGTAGATTTCACCACCCCCCCCCCCCCCTGAAAACCAACTCAACTGGTTCAGGACTACCCTCATCGGTAGATTTCATCCCCCTGAAAACCACTCAACTGGTTCAGGACTACCCTCATCGGTAGATTTCACCCCCCTGAAAAACCAACTCAACTGGTTTAGGACTACTCATCGGTAGATTTCACCCCCCTGAAAACCAACTCAACTGGTTCAGGACTACCCTCATCGGTAGATTTCACCCCCCTGAAAACCAACTCGACTGGTTCAGGACTACCCTCATCGGTAGATTTCATCCCCCTAAAAACCAACTCAACTGGTTCAGGACTACCCTCATCGGTAGATTTCACCCCCCTGAAAACCACTTAACTGGTTCAGGACTACCTTCATCGGTAGATTTCACCCCCCTGAAAACCAACTCAACTGGTTCAGGACTACGCCATCGGTAGATTTCACCCCCCTGAAAACCAACTCAACTGGTTCAGGACTACGCCATCGGTAGATTTCACCCCCCTGAAAAACTACTCCACTGGTTCAGGACTACCCTCATCGGTAGATTTCACCCCCCTGAAAACCATCTCAACCGGTTTAGGACTACCCTCATCGGAAGTTTTCACCGCCTTGAAAAACAACTCCACTGGTTCAGGAGACCAAATAAAGCCAAACATGAACCCCGGTCAAAAGATAGAAAATAAATAACCAAACAACGAACGGAAATTAAAACGAGCAGCCGAGGCACTATAAAAACACCAAATGAAAACATGCAGAACCGCGAAACTTAAATCTTGAAAGCCACGTGGGATTAACCACAACAAATTACATCACACCAACAAACTATAATACCACGCTAGTAAAGATAAAAAACGAGCAGCCACAGGTAAAAAAATACCAACCTCTAGTTCCTCCTGGCCCTTTCGGGCACTCACTGAAGGCGAACTCGAAGCCGCCGAAGCCGCCACCGAAGACGTTGAAGTTCCACTCGTCGAAGCCAACACCGTTGAAGTAGAAGTCGAAGGAGAAGTCGACTGCGACGTCCCGGCTGGAATTAACTGATTCTCTGCTGTTTCCGTTGCCACTGTCTCGGTCACCGCTTCCCCAGAAGCCATGTTGGTAAGAGCTCTAGAAACCACATCAGTTTGGGGAGCGGTAGGGCGCGTCGCACTAGCCGCCATAGCTTCTTCCTCCGTTGCCGACTTTAGCCAACTAACACATGTGCATATTTAACAAGGGCCTATATAATAGCTAATGACGTCACGCGAGGGTGATGAATATTCAATAAGCTGTGAATAGTGCGGTATATGGCGAGAATGTTATAATACGTAGTGCCTTTTTTTGTAATTTCAATAATTTCATCAGCCTTGTGGGGTAGGTAGGGGTAAATTAAACTATTATATAACATTTTTAAGAGTGTTTGACTGACATTGAAACGAATTCTAAATAGCATACCGGTAGTTTTTATAATCTTCTTAGTGATACAATCAATATGGTTCTTCCATGTTAAGTGTTGGTCAATTATAATTCCTAAGAATTTTAAGAACCGGTGATTTATTTAATTGTTTCTTTTGTGATCTAAATATTATGAAATAAATTTTTTTTATATTGAGTGTAAGTTGATTTAGTGTTAACTATTCTTGAACATAAACTAATTCCGCATTTATATTAGACTCGAGTTCATTAATGTCTTCACCTGAGCAAAAGAGATTAGTATCATCCGCAAACATTATAGTAGATAATTTATTGGTAGAGTGATTTAGGTCATTAATATAAATTAGAAAAAGTAATGGTCCAAGAATAGATCCTTGTGGGACCCCACATGTAATTGTCATTTCTGTTGATCTGATTTGATTATATTTAACAATTTGTTTTCTGTTTGTAAGGTTATCTTTTATCCATGCATGAGAATTTTCGCGTATACCATAGAAATATAGTTTCTTTAGGAGAATTTCATGATTTACTATGTCAAACGCCTTTGATAAATCAAGAAATATACCAACAGTAAACTGGTTATTTTCATTCCCTTGTGTTATTTTATCAACAAGTTCTATTATTGCATAATTGGTATTATTGTATTGGTATACATATTTCACCATTAGTTATTACATATTTCACCATTAGTCATTACATATGTGTTTTAATTGCAGTGCTTGCTAATTAACTATGGCACAAGTTTCCTTCAATGCAAAATTGTAATTAATTTATTTTATTGTTATTACTAACTCTTTTAACCAAAATAATTTTTATTGGATAGTTTGTGATTATAATGGATAGGATTGTTTTTAAACGTTTTATAATTATTGTGTGTAGTAGTCCACGCCTCACTGGAAGAGCATTTTTTAATGAAAGTGATCCTGTGTTTTTTAAATAAAGATGATGATGAATTAATCAATTATTTTTAATAATTAATTTTTAATTGATTATAATGGAGTCAGCTCCACAGAATACAAATTTTGTAATGTTCTTACTAGTAGTTGTTCAATACTTTCTAAAATAGAATAACTATATTTTTTATTTTCTATTTTAAACTTGAAAAAGTCAAGGGGTTAAAAGAAAATATTTCAGTTGCAAAAGTTACAAGTGTTTATACCAAATCTACCATGAACCTTCTATTAAACCCCTCTCTCAAATAAGCCCCCCTTTTTAACCCGTGAATGCGCGCAAGCCCTAATGAACGGATTATCGGTAACGGTGGCTAATTCACTCACTCACTCGTTCCATCCATCAGCTGTAAACTTAGTGACGTAATACTTTGTTACGAATGCGTTTCGTAACAAGAACAACGTGATTCCAGCGATAACAATAACTAATTGGTTGTAAACGAATATAAACAACAATAAGTTTAAAGATGTTTCGCATTTGGAGTCATTACTGCAACATTAAGGCTGGTTTTCACTAGCGCATAAGCATAAGCACAAGCCAACATACGCAGACTCAGTAACATGTTGATCATTAGTTCCAATTGTTTGAACAAAACAGAACAATAGGCACTAATGATCAACACGTTACTGAGTCTGCGTATGTTGGCTTGTGCTTATGCTTATGCGCTAGTGAAAACCAGCCTTTAAAATCGATCTAAAAGGATTTTTCAACCAAGACACGCGTTTTGATACGTATTTAAATAACATAATTTAGTTTTGACTAAGCACGTGTTCCTCGATGGTCGAGTGGTTTATTTAGTGCCGGGAATTGCAGTGGGGAGGCGCGAGTTCAAGTCACGTTCAAGATCCTTTTTATTTATTTTTTTCTTATCTTCGGACTGGATATTATGAAAGTGATGAACTGTTTTTTTATCGTTCGTCAAAAATCCTTACGTTTAATTAAAAAAAAAATATCGAACCGTGTCAGTGTGAAACAAATCTTACCGCAACATCGCTTTACGCGTTAGCATTTCTTATTCACGGGTTGGCTCTTAGGAGCCTTAGATTATCTCATGAATACACAAAACGTTAAACAAGATATAGTATACACTTAGGGACTACATGGCCTTATGTGTTCAACACGAAGATGACTAAGTAAGTACTAAGTAAGTATACAGCCCTTGGACAGTTATGCAAATTTTCACTCCTGCAATCGATCACTGGGATGTAAACTTTTTTGTAATTCTCCATGCAGTGTATTCAGTTATCTCATTTCAGACAATGCATAATTCCCCAGTGTATTATGTCATCCAAATGTCTGGGTAATTCCCCAGTGTATTCGGCCATCCAGCTGTCTCGTTTCAGACAATGCATATTTATGTCACGCTAAGATGTTTTCTTATTTGTAAACTGACTACGCTTATTTGTAAACTGCTAGCCTGCAGAACAGGCGTTATTTTTTTAAGCGTTTCAGGCGAGCGCGGCAGGCAAACGCGAAACGCGAGGCGAACGCGAGGCGAACGCGAAGCGCGAGGCGAGCGCGGAGCGCGAGGGGAGAAAAAAATAACGCCTGTCCGCACACCATTGTTCGTGCTGTTCCGGCGTTCATATATGAACGCGGCTATCCAATTGGCTGCTCGATATCATGTGATCATAATGGTATGACACATAATAATGGCGTAAACAAAACAGACACTAGACCGGCGAAGCGGAACCGATAATAAAATCACAGCTTTGTCTGAGACAAACCTCACGTAAACTTCAATTCTCTACAAAATGAATGGCTAACTTTTAAAGCTACATCTCTCTCTGCTAAGCTTGAATCTACATATCGATTTTCGTGACAAATCCTACAAAAACTAAAATAGCTGGGCTCAGCGTGACAAAAACATGGCAAGATAGACATGCAAGGGCGACATCTCATTTCAGATCCTGTCATTTCAGAGAAGAAGAAGTGAAAATCTTTCGTATATATAACTAACATGCATGCCGAAAGCAACACTCTAACCGCAATGAAAAAAAGAATGCTCATAATTTATCGAGAACAAAAACTACAGGAAATCACAATAGACAGATTTGACCTTCCGTCCATTGCATGCACGCGGCATTTTTTTTACAAAAGTTCAATCGGTCAGCACCAAAATCCTCCAAAACAAGCTTAATGTACACTCGTTCAAAACAAATAGAAGGAGCAAATGGCATTAAAAAGAATAAGGTTACATGTAAAGTCATGCGTGCTTGCCATTTTACGCGTGTGACTCTTCGACATGAAGTCCAAGCTGGGATAAAATTTCACAGATCTTGGCTCCTTTACGGTCTTCCCTAATGGGTTGCCGAAAACTTGTCACAGAACTGGAACGCTTCACAGTTTCGGACACCAGAATCTGCAAGTCTTCTGCAAATGCTTTCTTTTGAGTGGCTGGCGTATGTTCGGCGCAGAATCATCAGGACATTTTATACCTTCGCCGGTGGTCGGTTTGGCTCTCGCACCATATGGGGCCAAAATAGGCCGTTTTGCGTTATGATTGGTTGGTGATTTGGGGATGTGTATGGGGGCGGAAGGGCACAAACAATGGTGTGCGGACAGGCGTTATTTTTTTTCTCCCCTCGCGCTCCGCGCTCGCCTCGCGCTTCGCTCTGAAACGCTTAAAAAAATAACGCCTGTTCTGCAGGCTAGTAAACTGCAAATGGAATTAAATTGGCAAGTTAACATTTATCATTTTGCTTTTTTTCGCTCTTTATTTAAGGTTTATTCTCTCAAATCACTGCCCGCTGCTTACAAAGGCACGAAGTACAGAAAGCTTGGGTTCTCGCGCTTGTCTGCTAGCGAATTAAATATCGTAAAATATAACCCCTATCCCCTCCTCGCTCCCGCTTATAAGTGTTACCTGCGGATTACAAGGTTCTTTGTATACTGCCTTGCTGGCTAAAACAATGAATAGTTTTTCGAAGTTAAAGGATTATCAAAAGCTTGAAACTAAATTACAAAACATTAAGAACAACTAACATTAATCATGCGTTGTTTCGTATTCACGAGATGGCTCTTAGAGCTCTTTGATTGGAGCAGGAACTTTACTACATGTACGCCCCCACTACCCCCCCCCCCCCCCCCCCCCCCCCAAGACCCCCCTCCCCAACACACAGACACACACACTCTCTCTCTTTAGCCCTCCCCATCCCTTCTTTTTTTCCTCGCAGCCAAAACAATAAACAACAGACTGTATTACTCCGGGCACAAATTCACAGATTAATAATGAGGATTGGGGAAAATATTACCTGTACTTAGTTTGTACAGTGGTTATGAATGACCACACAATTTATTAATCAATAAAAATATGGTTTATGGATGTCTATCCACATGAGTGGTTAACTGCTGGTGTTTCGCTTAATAACCCCCCTCCCCCTTCTCTTTTAAATCCCCCTCAAAAGCTCTTGAAATAAGTAAGTACACCGGGGGGATTATAGAGGATTTCCGCTAAATAGTACTTGCTAAAAACATTAGTGATCATTATAGTGATCTACAGTGTAAACACACTTGTACTTAAATAGTTTCATAGTTAATTACATGTACGTTTTAAATTTAAAGGACCAAGGAGATCCATCCGGTTACATTAAATTGGAAAAAGGAAGTGAGGATGTTTATGTGAAAATGCAAAAGGAGGATGGCTCTTACTATTATGTACTGACAAAGGAAGGCAATGAGCTATACACAGATGTGGACAACAAGGATGGACAAGAGGAATGTTATTTCAAAATGCTTAAAGCGGGTGGTGGTTACTACTATATGCCTATGAAGCCCGGGTTGGGTCCTAAGCAGAGTGGAGATGTGAATAAAAAACAATATATTAATGTTCAAGAACAGGATGAATCAGCAGCTTATCAGGAGGATTTCTATGAACATGTAAATAAACTCACTGCTGTTAGTAATGTTGAGCAAGATGGTCAAGAAATATATGAAGATATGGACCGTGATGGAAATGAGCCTGGTGTTCATGAAGAGTTGTATGTGGAAATGGAGCATGATGGAAATCCAACTGGTGTGTCTTCTGGTGATGGTCATGGTGATGACGAAGAATTTTATATGACCATGGATCAGGAAGGAAAAGAAACTACTGAGGAGTTATATTCAGACATGCAACCTGCAGAAGAAGCTCCTTTAGATCTCTACATGTCAATGGACCAAGGTTTGTTTAAAAAAATATCCAGTTTCCTGTTTCGAAAAGGTCTTGAATTAGCAGGAGGCAAATGAAACAGAACAGAAAATTATTGTTTTAAGAAAAAACACAATACTTGATTTTTAAATTTGAAGATATGTTTTGACAGATGCCAGTGTTGAAATCAAAAGTGTCAGGAGCGTGTTGCGTTTTTTTTCTTGAAATCTACGTTTTTCCATTTAGATATGAATTTTTCCTCAATCATTCAAACTGCATGAAAGGGTTAGTGACTTATTGGAATAAGTAATGAAACCAAAATTGCAATAACAAACTATAAATTAATGGGCATATACAGAGCAATTTCTGATAACATATTTTTACTGCAACCTTGTTTTATATCTATTGATATATAGAACTACACAAGTTTCCATTTATTTTGATTGAACTTCAATTTGCGATCTTGATTGTCTAATTTGCAATTTTTTTGGGTGGCCAAGGTATTGGATGCGTGGAACTGTAAGTCATGAAATTAAATTTTAAAAGTAGTGTTAACTTTTAACCCTCGGACCTACACGCAAACTTATACCCCCACCGTGATACAAGGGGGGGGGGGGGGGGGGGGTTGCGATGTTGCAACATTTCGGAAATATTTTACATCTAGTAGATAGCCCGCGATGTGCTCTACAAGATAAGGTAAATATTATGGGTTGTGACGCTGCTGGGGTCCGCGACGTCATCCAAAATGGCCGCCAAGACGGCCGACATCTTGGATTTTACCAAAAATTCAAATTTATCGGGAAAATGTGGAAATTGCAAATATTGTTTGCTAGAATTGCAAAATAACATACAATTAAACATTTTGATGCTTTTGGTAGCATTTTATATGTTTTTTCACTGAAAAAGGTGAAAACCACGCATTTTTATTAAAAGTGGCTCGACCACATGTTACTTATGACGTCATATCTCGTTACCATAGCAACCACATATTAATACATAATCCCCTCGTATTTTAATTAGCTTTTCATGAAGAACAATTTTACAAATGTTTACTTGAAAATATAAACACGACGCTACAATTACTGTTTCTCTCATATAACGCTGCAAACCTGTACACAGTAAATACAGCCAATTTGGAGGGTATTCACTCTTATCCTTCTTCCTTATTTCGTATACGAACTTTCTCAGCCAGAACGACAGTTCAAAATTGCACAGCGTCTTTAGAATTCCACTGTTTAGAGCTGCCACCAAAGTGTCGCTGTCATTTAGTGGTAAGGCGTTCCGTTCTTTAACCCAGTCATCCCAAACTCGTGTACTCCATGTAGTTGACCTCTTTGTATTTTGTGGTATTCTTGCTTCATTCCTCGCCTGAATTTCCTTGTCGGTTACAGTAGTGATCCCTCGCCCGGAATCATCTTTATCGAGTTTGCACCGCAAATAAAGATTCAAAATTGTTTTCCTAAAGCTCAATTGCAGTACCGCCGCTAAAACTGGTTTGAATAATAAACATTTCGGACTCCGAATCACTAGGCTGTTTCTGGCATTCACTACGAACAACTAATTCGAAATGCGACTTGGAAAAATTAACATAATTAAAAAGCCGAGTACCTTGTTAATACCACCAGTGCAAGCATGGAATGTTGAAAACAAAAGAAAGGTGAACAATGGAGGCATTTTTCTTCAGTGTATTTTTGCATCCCTTGAGGAATCCTCGCCATTGTAAAATAAGCCATTTATCGGCCTTCAGCTCGGGGTTATGTGATTTATTCCCCTCGTGCGTTACCCTCGGGCTACGCCCTCGGGCAACGCACGAGGGGGATAAATCACATAACCCCTCGCTTCAGGCCGATAACCCTTACGTATATTCGTTTATAAAATATCTTCAGGAAAACTCAAGTGTTTCTTTATCTATTTATTATCTATTAGTTTGTAAATTCATTTGTTTGTTTATAACTTTTATGTTACCCACAAATAACCCATTATTTTCACTTTGTTTCCTGAAACCGAAACAGAACAAACACCAGACAAGTTTGGTTATGTGACACCGAAATCCAACCGACCAGTTACTTCAGATGCAGTTCTTTTTAACCGCTCAGCCAGTAGTTCTGCTGAAGTAAGAGCCAGGCAACTTGGAAATATTCAGAGACAAACTCAGTTCCTACCAGTAGGTATGGTATACATAACAACTTTAGAGGAATTTAAATTGAGGGTTTCCATGAAAAAATGTCTAAGAGACCTGTCTGGGGGGGGGGGGGGGGGGGGGGGGGGGGGGGAGCTTGCTTTGTTTTGCACCAGTCCTCCCTCCCCCTACCTAAATAATGACCGGTCCCAAAGTTAGTTTTTGGCCGATTGGATTGGCTGATTTCAATTTTTTTTCAATTTCACTTTGGAAATGAGTTTCTGGTGATATTTTTATGCTCTGTATCCAGATATTCAACTGTATTGCCACATGACGGTAGTTGTCCATAGACAATGATTTAAACCAAAATATCAGACTGTGTGAAAATTACAGGTCCAAGTTATTTTTATTCTGCTCATCTCCGAGTATTTTGAAGTCGCTTAGCGCTTTTATCTGCACATCCCTTTATTAATATCGTTCCAACTGCAGTTTACTGATAGCAAATTAAAGTGTAACCCGAAAATTTCAGCCAGTGACGAAAAAAACATTAAATGCTTCCAGTGGCGAGATTGATGAGAACAACATTGCATCCAATACTTTCATGTTGTAAAATACTCAACAACCAACAGCTATAGTATGGGAAAGTACTTCTTTCATTTGAATGCAATGGTCACACTGTAGGATTTCATCCACAGAATAAAGTATAAGTTACTTTGCTGGTTTTAAGGTGGCTCGACTGGGTTTTTGAGTGACGATACCTTTTGACTTTGAGAAACTTGTGTACCACCATAAAGCTAATATCTCAGAACTCATCAATAATGCCCAGACTGGTTTCCTAAAAGGAAGATTTATTGGAGAAAATGTTAGATTGATAGATAATATTATTGATTACGCTTCTCAGAAAAATATTCCAGGCTTGTTACTTTTTATAGATTTTAAAAAAGCCTTCGACTCACTCGCGCGAATGGCCATTTGTCGAACGCACACTCGAGTATTTTGGTTTTGGTCCCTCCTTAATGAACTGGATTCGAACATTTTACAATAATATTGAAAGTTGCGTCCTAAAAAAAATTCTCAATGGCACCCATGAATCTCTGTCCGCTGCTCTTGATACGATCAGCAGTTTTGGCAATGTGTCCGACCTCCAACTTAATAGTAAAAAGTCTGAACCATCACACTAACAACTCACTAATCAGGATTGATAACAAACCCATTTTCGACAAACAATTCTTCCTTCATGGAGTCTTCAAGATAGAAAATTTAATAAATAACTGAAGGACACCTGCAGCTATCTCTCTTACAAAGACTTTACTTACAAATTACAAACTAATCCTTTGAAGTATTATGGTCTTATATCTGCCCTTAAATATCTCTATAAACACACGAAGCTACCAATTGAACCCAATGTTTCAGTCACCCCTGAACCTTTCTTTGACGTATCAAAGGAAACACGGTCGTTTACAAAAAGCTTGCCTTTTCCAAAAGTGGTGTACCAGTGAAAAGTCAAACAAAGTGGAACAACAATATTGCTCCTGAAGGAAACAATACTGATGCGGATTGGAGAATCGCTTATATTTTGGCAGCTAGGTGCACCAAAAGCACAATGCTTATTAATTTTCAATATAGACTTCTGCATAGAATATTGCCTACTAATATGCTTCTCACAAAAATTGGTATCAAACAAGACCCAAATTGCCCTTTCTGCAACAACTCTATCGAAAACCTGATTCACCTTTTTTGGCAATGTGAAAAAAGTAAACTCTTTTGGCAGAACTTGACTGAAAAGCTTCAAAACATTCAATTAATACCACGGAACTATCCGAAGGATATCGTAGTATTTCTGGGTCTGAAGTCAGATACTTCGAAATTTTCTCTTTAATTAAACTTCTGGGTTTTTTTAGCGAGACATTACATTTGGTGCTGCAGGTCTAGTCAAAAAATTCCACACCTAAAAATGTTTCTGATAATTCTTAAAACACAATTTAATATCGAAACCGACAAACCCGGTTCCAATTTCAAGAAATGGGTTCCTTTAATCTCTATGTTTAATTATATTTAGGCTATTAATTCTTACATAAGTCGCACTATTTTTATATATACTACCCAAGCCCCCCCCCCCCAAAAAAAATAATAATAATAATAATAATAATAATAAAGGGCGTTGAGGCTATCGTTCCCATTTCACGAATTATCTTTCACATTTCAGTATTTTTTGCGCTGTTAGACAAAATCTAACATAATAACTGAAGGAGATGGCTTTTAAAATGTTTGAGAAATAGGAGTCTATGTTATATTATTATCCATAATTACGATCGTAATGTGCGGTGTTGTTAACTTAGTAAGTAATGTTAATTTCACTTGTAAGTTATGTTAGTTTTTGTAAGTAATGTTATGGTATTGTCACTATTGTGTGATATTGGTTGTTAATTAGTTAATTAAATTAATTGGTAAGTAATGTTAAAAATTGTAAGTAATGTTAGTATTGTAACCAACGTTAGTACTGTAAATGATGTTAGTATTGTAAGCAACGTTAGTATTGTAAGTGATGTAGTATTATAAGCAATAAGGGACTGTGCAATAATTATCGGGGAGGGGGGGTTGGAAAACCAGGGGGGGGGGGGGCATGAAGTAAAATCAAAGCAAGGATAGGGGGGGCTCAAAGTAAAATAAGTCACTCAAGAGGAGGGGGAGCTTAACATTTTATTTCAAGTGTTTATAGTTCTCACTGAAAGACATGATGATCTGTTCTGTGGCTGAACTGCAATTTCAATCTGTTGCAATACGATTATCTATTCTTCTCTATCTCTATAATATAGAGACGAATATTGTGATAAAGCGTTTCTGGCTTTTTAAATTTGAATAGCCCAATTTCGATTTATTAAAATTCAACTTGAAACAAGACCACTGCGAGGCTTAGGGGAATGATAGTAAGGATTTATATGGTTTATTTCCCTAAGCCTCGTAGTGTTGTCTTTTGTTTTAAGTTGAATTTTAATACATCGAAATTGTGCTATTGTAAACAACATTTGAACAGTAGAATATAGTTATATACCAGTGCAAATATTTTGCTCTGGTGAAAATATTTTGCTCCAGTGCAGACAAAGTTGTACCAAAATCATAATTTCACTACAACATAGATAATTGTATTGCAACAGATCGAAGATGTACCTCAACCAGCATGGTCTTAAGGTGGACAGACATGAAAGGTCATGTAGCAGGGACATGTCGCAGTGACATGTAGCAGCGACAAAAATTTGTGTAGTACACATTGACGGACATGTAGCAGGGAGTGTAGCGGAGACATGTAACAGGGAAAAATTCATAGCGCTTGCACACCACATGAAAATGTCGCGGGGACATGTCTCAGGGACATGTTGCAGCGACATGTCCCCTCGTGTGAACTGATGCTATCATAATTGTGCAACACCAATTTTGGGGACATTTTGTCCCCCGCGACGTGTCCCATGAAGTTCAAAAAGTTGAACACCGTGAGACATGTCGCGGGGACAAAATGTCCCCAAGATTGGTGTTGCACAATTATGATAGTATAAGTTCACACGAGGGTACGTGTCGCTGCAACATGTCCCTGAGAGTTCTCCAGTACGCTCGTGGTGATCATTCTTGCATCCCACGAGAAACCCAAGAGCACGTTAACGAGGAAATGAGTTCCAGTGCAAGCAACTCGGATTTGCAATGAAGTGATTCAGAAGTGGAATCGGATGGCTTTGTCGAACACTGCTTCGAGGTCATGTTTGTTCCCGGATATGGATGTCCAACAAGTAAACATGTAGTATTGCTGTATATCCACGTCTGGAACAAACATTACCTCTTAGCAATAACAGGTGGGTGTATATTAAGAAAATGCTGGGTATTTGTATATAAAAAGTGTGTGAAGGGGGGGGGGGGGGGGGGGGGGGGGGTCATACAAAATTTCTGACTGATCAGAGGGGGGGAGGGCAATAACTAAATTCAGTTCTTTTGAAGGGGGGGTATTACCTAATATTTTCCTACTTGAAGCCCATTTTCCGCCCCCCCTCCTGATAATTATTGCACAGTCCCTAATAATAAAAAAATTAAATAAAATAAACAATCCAACGGAAAATCGATCGCCACAGCCGTACTAGTGAAAGATTAAAGTTTCATATGGGGTACTTTTTAAGGAAATCGGAGTTGCCATAGCAACGCTATGACGTCATCTTCCATTTTATGTAGAACCAAATTTCTTGTCACCAAGAGATAATTTTGGAAAACGCTCTCTACATGTTCGACCTGCATACTTGTCTTAAGGTCTACAAAATTTTACAAATTTCTATGGAAGCGTTTTCGTGTGAAGTTTTAAGATGTTAAAATACAACAAAAACAAAACAATTTTGAAATGTTATTAAAAATTATGTCTACAAGGCTTGATGAAAAAATATTGTGATCTGAAATGAATTTTATACTATCCAAATACCTTAGTGAAAATCTCTGCGAAATCGTCCATTTGAATTTTATAAACATTGGCTTGAATATAAACTAGTCTGGAGTATTATTTCGCGTTTTTATCAAAAATTGACCCTACACTTATCAAAATGGTCACGAACTTAAAAGCGAATGATGAATTTTGTTTAAACTTAGTCCTCATGAGGATTAATTAATATTCAATACAACTGCCAAGTTTCAAATTCATTGAAACTTTCTAAGGCTGTCAATTTTCAGCCTCAACATAGGACAATATTGCGCTGATTTTCATGCTAGTGGTTTGTTGCTCTCATTATGCGTCTCTATTGTCTCGAATCGCAATGCAATTGTAAATTTCAGTAAATAATGAATTCATAAACACTACATTGCTTTGTTTTAGGTGTTACATGAATCCATGATGTACCGAAAGTTACAATTCCACGGCGATTTTATACAATGGAGATGCATAATGAAGCAACAAGCCACAAGCACGAAAATCAGCTCAATATTTTCCTGAGTTGGCGCTAAAAATTGACAGCCTTAGAATGTTTCAATGAATTTGAAACTTGGAGATTGTATCAAACATTAATTTATCTTCATGAGGACTATGTTTAAAAAAAATCATCGATCGCTTTTTAATTCGTGACGATTTTAATAAGTGTAGGGTCAATTTTAGACATAAAAGCGAAATAACAGTCCAGGGGCCGGAGTGAAAATTTTCTCGAAAACGCAGATCCATAGAAATTCTTAAAATTCTGCAGACCTTAGGACAAGTACGTTAGGTCGAAGATCCAGTAAGCGTTTTACAAAATTATTTCTTGATGACAAATAATTCGGTATTATGTAAAACAGGGAATGACGTCATAACGTTGCTATGGCAACTCCGATTTCGATCAAACTTACCTCATCTGAAACTTTAATCTTTCTCTAGTACAGCTGTGCCAATCGATTTTCCGTTGGATCGTTTATGGTGGTACACAAATTTCTCAAAGTTAAAAGGTATCGTCACTCAAAAACCTAGTGGAGTCACCTTAACTACTCACTGAACTGTGCGCTACCATACATTGTATAATCAATATGAACGGATGCAACCCTAGATTTACATGTACTCCAATAAATTGTTTTGTTGAGGGTTGAAACGTGTGTTGATCAGTTGCTGCCAGACTGGATCACTTGTGTCCAGAAATGCACGCAACAACGAAAATGGTAAATTTGACAAAATTTTGCCATCGGTTTTGGACGAAAGATCCAAAGTAAGCCAATTTGGTGAAAGTGACAGGGGTACAGCGAAAGTGGCGAATTTGACGAAAATGACGAATTTGGCGAAAGTGACAGATTTGACGAAATTTTGCCAGAGGTTCACATTCTAACGAGCGAACTAAACACAGGGGTACAATGAAAGTGGCGAATTTGACAAAAGTGACGAATTTGGCGGAAGTGATGGATTTGACGAAATTTCGACAGAGGTTAACATTCGAGCGAGCGAACTAAACACAGGGGCACAATGAAAGTGGCGAAGTATGATTTCAGACCAAAATTGCACGACATTGCACAAACAAGTCAGTGGATTTCACAAAACCTTATAACCAATGAAAACAAATGGTACAAGCACTTTCCCAGTTGTAAATTTTTTATTTGATAGGCAGTGAGATTTCCGTAATTTTTTATACTTAATGTATTAAGTTAATTTTTCCCACCATATCTTATCTGATTTTTGTTTAAAAAATATTTCAACCTGAAAGAGGCCTTAAAATCTGGAATTATGATAATATTATATAATCTTGACATGTACTAATAAAATGAATGGGAACATATGAAATGTATGGCACCGACTGTGCTTCTCGTTTCAGTCTTTAGTGTTCAATCGACCTTTTTGTTCTTGTCTCCATCGCAACCGTTGTTTGGGTCGTCATGCAATGCAAAGATGTCACCCTCAAGAGATGAAAAATAGGGAGCTTTTGTGAGTCGTTGAGAAACCGGGAGATTCATTCCAAATCTGGGAGAATTGGCATATACGCATTATGCATCTCCTGTGACAGCCCAAATAACAACTGCTCATTAAGGGGGAGACTATAATATTTGGTCTGAATCTAACAAACTTTTATCTTATTTGGATTGTCAATGCAGAATTTTTAGATAACTGTAATAGTTATTGCAAATTATTACAATTTTTAACTGAATTTCAGTATAATTCTGACTGTAAAATTCATCTTTTTTCAAAGATAGGCACTTCATTTAACTAATTAATTAATATATGCCCGTAAACGTACAGACTGTTTTTAAGTTCTTGCATTTCAACCGAATATATGGGAAAAATTGATGGTGTGTATGTTGTGATGGAATTTGAAATGTAGCATCAAGTGTTAACGGTCCCGAAATGCTTGAGGCGGAGGCATCACAAAGTGTCACAAAGTGTCCTCAACTATAAAAGTTCACCATAACACACATAATTCTTTCATATATGAAGTATAAATGAAAATGACAATTGTGTCTGTCAAATATGAAGTATTTGTTAAACAGGAAGAGGTCATGCTACTCCATGATAGGCATCACAAAGTGTCCTCAACTATAAAAGTTCACCATAACACACATAATTCTTTTGTATATGAAGTAAATGAAAATGATAAGTAAGTCTGTCAAATATGAAGTATTTGTTAAACACACTTGCATGCAATCCTAGACATAAGTGGTTAAGTAAACACTAGTAATAATAACTATAGTGAAGATCTGATTCGTTTCAATTCAAATTTTCTTATCATTATCCCATTTTTAGTCCAGATTCCCACTTGATGAGAGAGTGCTGGATCTGTCTGAATCACATTCACCTGGCCTGCTATAGTCAGTTGTCAAAAGGAAAATTAAGTACAGTACAGTGACCCACTAACATATCATTTATTGCAACATACAATTTAAATTATATTTTATGAACACAGAAAGTGACAAATAATTATTCATGGCACTATGCAAGAGCATCCCAAAATTATAGCATTGTCATTCGATACCCTATCTGTTTGTCACTATGCGATCAGATAACAGATTTTGCACAGTCTGATCAACTGGGACAGCCATCTTAATCATCAGGCCCTCATTCCTTCCTGTACCCTACCTGTTTGTCACTATGCGATCAGATAACAGATTTTGCACAGTCTGATCAACTGGGACAGCCAGCTTAATCATCAGGCCCTCATTCCTGTGTCTTTAATTAAATCACTTTCTGATAATTCATTTTACTGACTTATTGAATTTAGTGAAAATCTTTGGCGAAATTTTGTCAGTTTCACTATTTTGGTCAAATCTGCCGTTTTTGCCAAATCCGCCGCTTTCGTCGGGCCCCCATTAAGCTACGGTAGCTTATTTGCATAAAATCTTCCAATTTCGTCAAAAACCTTGGCGAAATTTCGTCAGTTTCGCCGCTTTCGTGCTACCCCCTCTTCACCTCGCACCCTCAAATCTAAGTGGCGAAATGTCGTCAAATCGTCATTTTCGTTATATCCGCCATTTTCGTCAAATTCGCCGCTTTCCCTCAAATCTAAGTGGCGAAATGTCGTCAAATCGTCATTTTCGTTATATCCGCCATTTTCGTCAAATTCACCGCTTTCGGGCTACCCTCCTCTTCACCTCGCTCCCTCAAATCAAACTCTTAGTGGCGAAATGTCGTCAAATCGTCATTTTCGAACTCTATATGTGACTATAACTATAGTGACTATATGTATTGTGATGGGCGAATATACTTTACACCTTTACACTCTTAGTGGCAAAATGTCGCCAAATCGTCATTTTCCCCAAATTGGCTTACTGAAGACCCTTCGTCAAAACCGATGGCAAAATTTTGTCAAATTTACCATTTTCGTTGTTGCTTGCATTTCTGGACATATCTCGACTGGATTTTTTTTGTAACTCATTATATATTATATATCTCGACTGGATGCCGCTACACTCAGTTTACAGACACCTTATTGTTACAGGCAATTTCTCAGTCCTGGCAGAAAGTCCAAACATTTCCTCTGAAATTAAGTCATTTAACATAGTAGTAGAGAGGGAGGGAGTCAAATGCGTTTTTTTTTTCAAGACCATATGAAATAAGCGGTCCTCACTGCGTTCGGACCGCTATTTTATGGTCTTGAAAAAAACACATTTGACATCCCTCCCTCTCTACTACTCCGGGCATGCCCACCCATCAAACCTCGAGCCCGCCCGCCCGCAAAGGTATTGCCAATTGAAGAAACCCTTCTCTGTGTATATCATGATGGAGGCCTTACCTGGAAAACGTCTCCGAGATATTTTTGTACTGCTTGGTGAACAATTCATATGTACATACTGCCGTGTGCCAGCAAGCAAAAGAATGTCAGGGCGGGAGTGTTCCTTATGTAATAATTGGTTTACCCCTTATTGCGATTGCTGGTCATGTCTAACCCTTTCTTGTGGTACATGCAATGTATCAGTTAGTTTCTCAAGTGAAACAAGCTTTCTGTGTGAGGAGAGACTTTTTAAACATGGCAAAATTGCAACCAAATCATTCTCATCTTTTTAAGTCAAACAACTTGTCGTTGTTATTACCAATTGACCAATTGAAAAAATCCGCCCACTGTGTACATACCAATGATGACAATGGAGCAACTGCCTTTTGGTGAATCCCATTGGGATTACTTGCCAGACATGATCTAAGACTATATCCTTGACATGATCAAAAGGAGCCACCAGCGCGACTTGGCTGCAAGGGAAATTCATCAACGCAGGATGAAATCTGTATGCCGTTCAATAAAAAATCATTATCACTGGCAAAACGATTGCTATTTCCCTACATTAAATTCACAAACATGTGATAAATGCCAAGAACTCTTCTCACCAGAAGTGGACATGGGCAGACACCGAGCCATTTGTCCCGGCATGCACCGTTATAGATACATACAGAGGGCGTTCCTGCTTGCAGACATCGGCAGTGATGACGAGGAAGACTATGACGGCCCAAGTGCCCATGAAAGTTTCTATGGCATTTACTCGAGCAGCCCTTATAGCATCTACGATAGAAGTTCTTATTTGTACAGCCACTCGTCCGCAATGGTAAGGTAGGTATTACCAATTGAAGAAATCCCTACCCTTGGTATATACGCACACTGCGTACAAAACTGATGGAGACACAAGCTGCACAATCGTTGACTACTACCACCGTACAAGGAGCACCAGCCTTGGTTGAGCAACAGGCTCCACAACCTGAACGGGACCCAAGAGACTTTTTACTTGTTTTCGCTGACGATGTGTGTGATTTAACCAAGGAGCAGTCAGATACGCTTCACACTAATATGACGATAGCCGCATCACAAACCTTGGTGGAGGAAGTACCTGTTCCTCCACAGTTTAAACGGCAAATACTAAAACGAGACCCAGGAGGTTTTTTACAGCCTTTGTTTGACTATGTGTATGTTTTAACCAAGGAGCAGTTTGACACGCTTATCGCTAATATGTTGATAGGTGTACCATATCAAGACATTACAAATAAAGATGGCACTAAACAAACCATGGTCAAGTTCTCACCTAGGCCAGTAGTGAGTAGAGCGCTTCTCAAATGCGGTTTTTTGAGCCGATTTCCAATTTGTCCTCACTTCGTTCGGAAAAATTGGAAATCGGCTCAAAAAATCGCATTTGAGAGAAGCGCTCTACTCACTACTCGGGATTCCCGTCCTCAAACACCCGTAAGAGGGAGTCAAATGCGTTTTTCCCCGAGCCCGCCCGCAACGGCAAGCGGGGCATCACCAATTGAAGAAATTAAAAACCCTTATATATACGCAATGCCACAACGGCGAAGACGGCGTGATGACGATCAACGTGAGCTGATTGCCTGGCTGGACGAACAGGCACGAAATATCGAGCGGGTCGAGCCTGCCGATGAGGGCGAACCTCAAAACAACCCCCCGGAGCTAGATTTCGAGCAATTTGTTCAAATCTATGATCGGGTTGACCGACGGATTGAACATGGCAGACGAACACTCGAGTTACAGTTTGTAAACGGGCTCGAAAACTCTCTTGTCGCCAGAATTTTGAACAAAATCAAGCAAAATGTTCACACACGGCACGCAATCAAGTTAATCTCCACAGTCAAGCTGCGAAACACTGAAACCGAGGAGTTGAGAAGTTTTTATCAAAACAATCAAACCGGGCCTTGGCTAGCCACTCTCTCCGAGACACGACAGTGGTTGCAATCTCAGGAAGAGCTTCGTCTTCAAAACGCAAGACTCAAAAGGCCTGACACCAAATGGGTTTATGAACGCACCGTCCTGCTTGAGGTCAAAGTCATTCTTGACCGACAACCCTTGCAAATAGGGCTCGGGCGGCTTCCTGATTGGATTCGCAACAAAAGAGAAGTCATTTCTCTTGACACTTTCAACGACAATCTTTGTCTTTTTCGTTGCTTGGCTGTCCATCGAGGAGCTCATAAAAGGGACAACACTCGCAGATCCAGAGAACTCGCGGAAAGCTTCTTCGCCTTTTATCCTGGGCTTCGAGGTCAGCTAAATTTGCGGCACTTGTCTAAAATCGAAAAGCATTTCAAGCAAGGAATTGCCGCATATTTTGTTCACCCCAATGGTGACTTCACTTTATCTCACAGCCCTGCGAATTACAACAAGGTGGGCGCTCCAACCATGATTATCGGTATTCATGAGGACCACTCCTTCTTGATCACCAACATCAATAAAGTCACAAACAATTACACTTGTGGCGAGTGCGGCGGGAGGTTCACGCGGGCTGCTGATTTAACTCGCCACTCCAACACGTGTAATCGAGGTCAAACCAAAATCGACTGCCCCGGGAAACGTATCCTCCCTCCGGAGTCAGCTTTTGAGAAAGCCTTTTACCCAGAAGGAGGTTTCGGTGTCAAGGGCGTGTGCTGGCTGGAGTGGGAGGCGAAACAGGCCGGCATTCACATACACCATCACAGATGCGGCCATGGTGGTGAGAGCTATATCTGTGGGGCTCCAGTCGACGGCTATCACCCAGAAAGCAAGACAGTTTTTCAGTTCCACGGCTGTCACTGGCACGGTTGCGAGGAATGTTACCCCGAGGGAACGAGGGACGAAGCGGTTCATGTTGACCGAAGGGGCAACACAATTACAAGGACGATTGCTTACCAAAAGACTCTGCAACGAACTCAGTTTCTTCGAGACGCCGGGTACACCGTGGTGGAAAGGTGGGAGCATGAACGGCCTGCCCCCTGGTGGAATGATCGTTGCCCACAGAAAAGAAACAAAACATATCCCCACGCGATCGTCTATGACTTCGAAGCGTACCAGGACAAGACCAAGGCAGCTCGACCGACAGACGCTCTCTCTTATGAAAGCGAGCATGTGCCCATCTCAGTCTCCATTGCCGACACGTTGAATCCTGAGCCTGAGTACATTTGCTCTAAAGATCCTGACGAGCTTATCGGGCTATTTTATGCCTCCCTGGAGCGGCGAAGCGCAGCCATCCGAGAAGACGTGGCTGTAAAATACATGCCCCCAGACCTTGAGAATCTTCCTGAGAAGCAACTCAAGCTCATCGACAAATGGTGCAACCAAGTGCCTGTGGTCGGCTTCAACTCAGGCCATTACGATCTCAAACTTATCCGCAAGTACTTTGTCACTCATCTCGCTGGCGAGAACGGAGTCTTCGCCGCGGAGAAAGAGGGGCGCATCATGTTCATCAACACCCCCAGCTACAAGTTCTTGGACATCATGAATTATTTGGCCCCAGGCATCACGTACGACAAGTGGGTCAAGACGTATGGAGCGACACAGACCAAGTCCTGGCTTCCATACGAGTGGTTTGACAGCGCTGACAAGCTGGATTTCCTGGGGCTTCCTCCATATGAGTGCTGGTACTCACAACTCAAAAAGGTCTTCGTTCTTTCTCCCAAGGAGCACGAAGAATGCAATCGCATCTTCCACGAGAAAGGTATGAAGACATTCGGAGACTGGCTGGAGTATTACAACAATCTAGACGTGTCTCCTTTCCTCGAAGCTCTCCAAACGATGAAGGGCTTTTACACGGGCCTCGGGGTGGACATCTTCAAAGACGCGGTCTCCTTGCCAGGAGTATCAATGCAATACGTCTTGCGAGGTTCATTGAGAGGCCGCAATGCTCCAGCCTTATACGCCCCCGGCCCAGAAGCGTACGCCATGCTGAATGGGGCTGTGGTTGGCGGGCTAAGCCTGGTCTTCACCCGCAAACACGTGCGAGGCGAAACCCGCATTCGTTCTCACAAACATGGCGACTTAGCTCGCATCACGAAACGGATTGTGGGGTTCGATGCTAACTCCCTTTACCCAAGCACGATGCTGCAGGAGATGCCCTGTGGTAAAGAGAAGGTTGTGCATTACAATGCCCCGGTGCAGGCAGCGAGAGTTCTTGAAATTAAGCTGCATACAGGCGGCTGGTTCGGGTTTGCGGAAGTGGATATCGAAGTCCCTCGAGAGTTGTGGGAGCAGTTCGAAGAGTTTCCCCCGCTCTTCATCAACCAAGCAGTGCCTAACGAATTTGTTCCACAGCATATGCACGATTACCTCCAAGAAAGTAGTCGAACCCGCTTTCCCGACCAGAAAAAGCTTCTGGGTGTGTTGTCAGCGAAAAAGATGCTGATCTACGCACCCCTCTTGAAGTGGTATCTCAACATCGGGCTCAAGATCACGGCAGTCTACCGCACGCTCGATTACATGCCCAAAAAGCTCTTCGACTGGTTCGTTCGCGAGGTCGCGCACAATCGAAGGAAAGGCGACGCTGACAGGGAGAAGGCACTGCTTGCTAAAGTGTTCAAGCTCCTTGGTAACAGTGCTTATGGCAAATTCATCGAAGCCGTGGAGCGCCAGACAAGAACGTTGTACACAATTGACGAGGACGAGGTCGACAAGCATCTCCGCTCACCCTTGTTCGATGACCTCGAAGAGATTGGAGCTGCTTACAAGATCGAGCTGCGAAAGCAAATGGTCACAATCGACCGTCCCTTTCAAGTGGGCATTGTTGTGTACCAACTTGCCAAGCTACGCATGCTGGAGTTCTATTACGACTTCCTAGATTACTTCATCGACAGGCGCAACTTCGAGCTCATCCAGATGGACACGGACAGCATGTACTTCGCTCTTGCGCACGACACTCTGGAAGAGGCCGTTCGTCCTGAACTTCGCGCCCAGTTCGAGGTGGAGAAGAAGAATTGGTTGGCGTGGGACAAGTGGAGCGGCAGAGAGCCTGGCTTGTTCAAGCTTGAGAAGGAAGGCACACGGGCCATCGCCCTATGCAGCAAGTGTTATTACGTCGAAAACGAGGCTAGCGGCGAGGCCAAGATGTCCTCCAAGGGCGTCAACAAGAAGCAGAACGAGCTTCGCTGGGAAAGGTACGAAAGAGCCCTGCAAGGGGGCAGGGACATGGCCACCAACAGGGGCTTCCGAATGCACAACGGTGCCATGTTCACTTACGAGCAGCACAAGCTGGGGCTTTCTGCTTATTACGACAAGCGTTGGGTTCTGCCAGACGGCATCCACACAGAACCAATCGAGTTTCACAACCCAGCTGGGGGCAACTGAGTGCCCGGTGGCACAATCATCAACTCCCCACGAACAAACCCTCTCTTAGAGCCGTCGTAGAGATAATATACGACAGGTGCATCTGGTTTGGTGACAACCTTCTCAATGTTGTGGACCTTCAAAGACCAGATCGGATCAGTCGCACGCCTCCCACCACCCTCAAGCTCACCGGGGTAATAAAGATATCTCACACTCACCCGGGGTGGGAGCTTTTTCTCATTCACCCCAACAGGCCTAGCATATGGAGTCGCAGGTTTGGAAGAAACGGCTTTCTCTTTGATTGCTTGAGCGGGCTTCTTGCCAGTGAGTCTTGTTACTTCATTGTTCAAGGCCGAGACAACATCTGGCAGTCTTTTGACCCAAGCAGTCGACCGGCCAGAGGGCATATTCATTTCAACGGCATACTGATAACCAAACAGCCTTTCAGCCAGGGTTCGGTTGAATCTCTCCACAATTGCTTGGTCTCTGTGGATATCAATCCGCCCGCGACGAATGGTCGTTTTGTTGTTTTCCATTGTCTTAGTCACAGCACCCATAAACTCTTTCCCAGGGTCAACTTGCAAGAGTTGCGGCCATTTCAAAGGCCCACGTCTGTAAATCTTCTGAAATGCCCTTGAGACTTCTTCAGACTCTTTCGAAGTCAGAGGCTCTGCTGCTTTGTAACGGCTAGCCACATCCACAAGGGTTAATGCGTATTTGTAAACCTTTCTCCCGTGTGGAAGTTTGTCGTGGGGCAGGAAGAGAAGATCTGCTTGATGCACTGCATTGGGTGATGAGACATCAAACTTGGGTCGAGGGATATGGCGTGGCGCTGGGAGGTAAACTTGCCAAAGGGCTTGTTTGACCAGCCATTTCTTTGCGACATCATCAGAGACCTTGGCTGCTGCAGCTAGCTTTTTCACAGCGGCAAGCCCTTTCCAATACCCTTTCGGACTGTAATAGATCTTTGAGAGTTTCGCCTCCATAGGGGTATATATGTTTGTTTACAGAAAGCGATAAGCCGCATACCCACCCGCAAGCAGAGTGCCTCCAATGAACGCAAGTTCACCATTCTGTTGTTGTGAACTGGGCTTGTAGAAGTCCGAGAACTGGGGCTCTTTGTTGTCTTTGATTTGTTTATCTGGTTGCGTTTGGTGCATCTGGTTATACAAGACTAGGGCTTGGTCAGTGGTTTGGAAGTTTTTGCTAGCTTGGTGTTCCTTCCGATCGTTGGCTGCAATCCAGTCGAGGAGCTTGGTGCGGTCCTTCTGGTATTTGGCGTAAGCCGCTTGGTATTGTTCAAGGGCGTGGTCATGTCGGATTTTCTCATCAATTGCTGCCTTGCCGTTATCACCAGACAGATATTTTGCGAGATAATTGCCGCCCGTGAAAGCTGCCGCATTGAGAACAGCGCCAAGAGCCATTATTGCAATCGAAGCCATTGTGTATACATATGGTTTACAAGTTGTCTGGGAGGATTTTCTGGTCCTCGAGATATTTCTTCAGTGCGATGGTGCCAGCCATGACAGCTGTGAACTTGACATAATTCATTAAACTCGCACTGGGGTCGGCAGTGAAGCTCTCTTTAATTGTCTTTTTCCCAATCCAACCAATACCAGCGACAAGGCCAGTGATTGTTGCGGCGTCGAGGATAGACTTCACAAGCTTGTTGTCAGACACGGTTTGTGTCCAGTATACATATGATTTTTTTATTTTTCTGACTCAGAATCGACCTCTACCTCGGCCTCGACCTGGACCTCGGGTTCGGACTCGTGGCCCCTCGACTCGGGCTCGGGGCTCCTCGAATCGGACTCGGGGCACCTCGACTCGGACTCGGGGCACCTCGACTCTGACTCGGGGCTCCTCGACCTCGTCCTCAGACTCAGACTCGGGCTCGGGTCTGGGATCGGGCCTGGGATCGGGCCTCTTGTGCCTATTCAAAGCTAAACCGCAAACTGTATCAAAGGCGACCGAAGTAAGTCCAAACCAAAGAAGAACCACACCTCCGATTGCAGCAGAATTCATCAAAGCTTGGAAAGGATTCATGGTCAGTATATATATGTTTTTTTATTCCATTTTTTTAAATCCTTGTCTTACCGGAATTCGAGATGGGGGCATTGCTGGTGGTGTTGCAGCGGGGGTGTTTGCTGGTGGTGTGTTTGCTGGTGTATTTGATTTTCTCCCAAGCCTTTGCATTATAGCTTCGCGCTGGTAATAAACACCAGCAGCAGAGACAATCAACCCACCAATCCCCAGAATATAAACGATTGAGTTGTTGTTGCTGTCACTTGTTGTGTCACTTGTTGCACCACTTGTTGGAGAATTGTTTTCACTTGTTGAGGGTGCAGGCTTTTGTGATTCGGCCTTTTTCTTTGCTTCCCGGGCCATGCGGTTGCGTTCTGCTAGCCTTTTACCAGAAGCAACACGGCCGGGGTTCTTTTCTGTTGAAGGCTTTGTTTTTGGAGCCTCAGAGGTAACACGGTCAGGTGTTGGAGTTGGTGTTGGAGTTTCTTCAGTGATCGTCTCGAGTGGTGTGGCCATCCTGTATATATGTGAGTTTTATTTTTTTACAAGATGTGCCAGGTTGCTGCCAGGTTGCTGCCAGGTTTCTTCAAGGTTGCTGCGAGGTCACTCCAGGTCCCAGCCCAACTTCATCAAGACCCTCAAGTGGATAGCGTTCACTGTCTCTGGTTGGATGTGTGGGTGGTGGTTCCAATTCTATCAAGTCAGTCTTGTGATCAGGCTCTCGTTCAAACTTGATGTGTTTTGTTGTGATGAGAGCAGCATTGGCAAGCGCCAGCAATCGCCCGCATCGCACGGCAATAGCCCCAGCAAGATTTGACAGCTCCTGGTTGATGATGTAGTCGTTCTTGAGTTCTTTCTGCAATTCCTTGACATCATCAACCGGGACCACCATGCCAACGCCTTTGGATATGAGCATGATGCCAGAATCAACTAGGGATTCGGTTGTCTTGTTGCCAACGTAGGCCTCATACCGTTTGCAGTACTTGTCAACGTCCTTGTCTGACAACCTCTTGACATGATCATGTGTGAGCTGCACGCCGATAGCTTCTTTGGCCTTGCCAGTTGAAACAAGGATTGCCAGCTTCTCACGTTTGGCAGGAATGTCATTGTCACCAACTAACCCTGTTGGAGGTGCGGCACCAGGGGTGGCTTCCAGCATCTGCATTACTTCGTTCAAGGCGACCTGGTCTTCAGCTGCTTCAGCCATCAGGGGTATACATATGTGTTTTTTTAATTTTCAATAATTCTCTTGATGTCTGGCAAAAGGGTTTCAAGCTCTCGTATAATCCCCGCCATGGTGTCTGGCATAGAATTCAACCGCAAATGGATATCTGGCCAGAAGCATGAGGCGCAGATCTTCCTCACCAGCGGCTTTGATAATTTTGTTTTGCGCCTCAAGTGTGTGTTTGTGCAATTCATCCAAAAGCTGTGAAAGCACAGTGAGCTTGTGTAGACTTGTTGGCGTATTCATGGTATATATATGTGTTTAAACCTTGTACTCAATTCCATACGGGTGTCTCAGAGAGAAAACCAGGTGGGAGAACTTGCGGGATTTGAGCCTTGCGATAAACTCTTTGTACTCCTCGTGGGAGAGCTCGCCGGCATAATCTTCGAATATGGCTTTGGTTGTCTTGCTGGATGGCGTGTAAAAGAGCACGATCGCTGCAATGTTGTCGCGATATGGCTTGGCAATGCTGGTAATCTGCTGGGTCAAGACCCACACGGATATGCCGTCATGCCTTGCGCTGAACCCAAGATTGACCAGCTGGCCCGTTCGACCTTTGACATCTTTGGAGGCGGCGCAGTCATCGAGAATGAATAAAGTGTTGGTGCATGTGAAAAAGAAGCTCGCCAGCCTCAACCAGTCTTCGATCTCGTGCTGTTGGCAGACAATCACGAAGATGTGTGGATCGCGGTCCACAAAGCCATCGTATGTCTTGTTCTTAACAAATGTGGGGCAGAATAAAACGATGTAATCAAAACAACTCCTAAGGGGGCCTCGCAGTTGGGAGAGAAGATACTGTGTCTTGCCAGAGTTAGTGGGGCCCACGATTAGTGCATTGAATGGCAGCTTTCTTGGGTCCATAACCAACACCTATATTAGTTGGTTTGCAAACTGGTGGGGAGGGGGCCATTGCCAGAAGTCTTTGTATTTTATTGTGTGACAGGGGTCCGGTGGATGGCAGGGGACCCGGCTTGGCATAGAAGTTGATCTTGTTGTTTGTGGCCATGGTATATATATGTGTTTAATTAGTACTGTACAGATTCCAGCTGCCTGCCCATGATGTTCATCTGTGCGTCTGAGAGTGTGAAGATGTGACAGAGTGCGTTTCCCGAGCCTGTGCCGTTTCGTTCGATCTCGAGTTACACGCCATCCTGTGTGTTGACGAGCCGTTGGTCGTTGCCGTGCAGGGATGTGTCCCCCATGGCCCGCAGGTCAATCCAGAGACCAAACTTGTTGCCTGTGAGATATTTGGTCAAGTTCATGTTAGGCCTGCCGTCCGTGTGTGGGGTAAAATGCCGGGTTATTTCACTCCACATGTCTGTGCCACTGATGCCCTCGTTGTAAAGCCTGTTTGGAACACCGTTGACTGTGACATTCACTTTGGTGATGTCGGGATTGAAATAGTTCTCGGAGTCCCTGGCACCAGCCGTGTATGGGTTGATGAACAGCAAGAGGATGCCCTTGAGAGACCGGCGCTGTGGGTTAACCATAAGATTCAGCCGAGTGTCACCACTTTTTGAGAAGGGATGCACCAGATCTCGCTGGACCAGGTCATAAGCGAACTCCTTGCCACTGGTGTAAGTGCTTGTTGCCTCGTCGGCCAGAGTCTTACTTCTGATTGTCTCATACTCCAGCTGGATGTTTTCCAACTTGTACACGAGCTTGCTTGTGTCTGAGCCTCGGACAACTTGGTTTGCGGGGGCGAGGGTTAGTTCGAAGACCAGATCGTTATACAGTGCTTGAGGATATAGGACTCCGTGATCTGTCAGAATGTGGTGATCCAGAGTGATGCGGTACTTATTTTTACAAATTGTCTCTAACGTATTTTCCGCATCCACGCCGGAGCTCTTCTTGTCACCAGCACCAGAGCGGATCTTGCACAAATCCACACTCTGGATGCCCTCCATAAGCATGTTTTCCCGCTCATCGGTCGATCGGAAGAGGTCTTCGAAGATCTTGTAGATGTCGTACCCAACCGTGTCCTGGACAGTGGTGGCGGCAAATTTTACAACGAGCCTGTCCACCAGGGCCCGAGAAACATTTTGTACGAGATAGTTGTTTGCATGGCCCCCGGCTAGGGAGAGGTTAAATACCAGGGCAAGTGAGCCGGACACAATGACATCGTGCTCACCCAGCTTGGGCACCGAGACGTACAGTGTCTCGCCGGGGTTGGCCTTAGAAGGGTTGAATGTGATGCGCTTGACGGTTCGCTTTGCCTTCATGGCGCCCAGTGTCTTTTCACTGTGTGATGGAAGTAAATTCGGTTGCACAGCTATGGTATATATTTGTGTTTTTAAAATTTATATTTATATACCCACGATGGCAACAGGCGGCGAAGGCGAATATGATCCAACTGAGGAAACCCCCATCCCAGGCACAGAGGATGGCGATGATGATGATGGCGATGACGAGTTTGAAGTCAGGTGGGATCAAATGACAGAAGAAGAACGGCGTCGCTGGACCCAAGACACCGGGCCCGACACCACGCAACCCTTTGAACCAGGCGGTTCATCCACCCCATATCGCCCTGGCGAGCAGCATGAAATGCATAAAATGCCTCGCGAAGAAAGTCAACCTTATCAACCAGGTGCTGCATCCACCCCATACCATGGCGGTGAACAGCATGAAATGTCTAGCCTGCCTACTGAGCAGAGTGGTCTGCCAGATGATCCTCCAACCGTCCCTCTGCTTAGAGAAATCATAGACGGAAATGAAAAAGCAGATACTGTCGAAAAAGCTGAGTCCTGGATAAAAAAGCGCTTTCCAAAAGTAAACTTCCCGAAATTAGGCCCAATTTCTTTCAGTAAAAAAGGAAATTCAGGTAGACTTGTTTCCTTGGGACCAAAGGGCGGAGAGACTCTCATTTTCAAGCAAGATGGGACTGGCTTTCTTAAATCGTTCACAGACAAGTTCAAAACATCCCTTGGCCCAAGCGCTGAAGAGCTTATCTCTGAAAAAAAATGCATCAATAAGGGAAGAAAGACAAAGAGAGAAGGAAACACAAAAACAACTGAAGGAGAATGAAGGGGTTGCTGCAGAGCTACAACAAAAACAAAATGAGGAGCAAAACCTCAGAAACAAAATTGCGAAAAATCAAGCTAGCATCGACGCTCTTGAGGCGGAACACGGTACAAAACTTGATAATGAAGCCGAGATAAATAGACTGAAACTGCTGAACGAAAATCATAAAAAAAATCTTAAAAACCAGAAAATAGAAATAGAGACCCTGAAAAAAATACAAAAAAAACGAGACGAAGAACAGGCAAAGGAGGACAAAGAGAGATCACGCGTTTATGCCAAGGTTAAGGAAAGAAACGAAATGGAAGCAGGACTAAACTCAACTAAACCACTTGATGAGTTAAACGAAAGAGAAGCCGAGCTTGAACGACAGAGCGCTGAAGACAAGCGCGTCATAGAGGATGAGAACACGTCTCCCTCTGAAAGAGAAGCCGCGGAAGCCCGGGTTGCTGAGCGAGAAGAAGAGCTGGCAAGGCTCAGAACACAGATTCAAGAAAGGGAACAAGCCCTGTCTTTGAGAGAGAGGGTCAGAGAAATCTTCAAGAAATACGGATGGACCCTGCAAGCTATTGTTCTGGCAGCTGGCATCACCATCAGCGCTGTGGTACTCGCTACCTTGAACGGCCTGGCAAAGGCCACCAAGGCTATTGGAAATGGGCTTAAAGGCAGCCAGCGCCTTGCCTGGCCTCATTGGCTCAATTGTGAGCTTCATCTTCAAAGCGGCTGGGTCGGTCATCTCCTTTCTGGGTGAACACGCATGGCTGCTCATCCTTGCCGTGGTGGCCTTCCTTGTTGAAAGGATCACCAAGCGTGCGAAGTCTTGAACACACTTATCTCAACCAAACGAAAAGCCCTGCCAAAGAAAGCGCACCCACACCAACGAGTGCCTTGGAGACGTGATGCGGGTCGGGTTGTGGTGTGGGGGTTGGGGTTGGGGTTGGTTGTGGTGTGGGTGTTGGTGTTGGTGTGGGGGTTGGGGTTGGTTGTGGTGTGGGTGTGGAGATGCCCTGTGCCTGTGTGGCCTGGAGATGTATCGGGTTTGATGGGTGGCTGTTTGGTGGATTGATCTTTGTTGGTCCACCGTCCATGTGGCGAAGGGAGGCTTTTTTTGTGCCCAGATTAACACCAGTGTTCACCCCCAGCTTCATCCCTTGCGTTGCCTCCTGCAGATTGTTGTTATACCCGATCACGCTCTCTGTGTTGATAATCATGCGCGATGGCAAGAGCCAGCTTCCTGGTGCTGTCGCAAAGTCCAGGCGCACTTTCGTTGCTTGGATAGCAAGCTGGTAACGCTGTACGCTTGTTGCGATGTCGTTCAGGATTATGGCCTCCTCTAGATGGACCAAGAAGACTCTCTGCGTTTCGAACGTTTTCGGGTTTTGGCCTGTGAACCAAGAATGCAGTACACAAAGGCCTCGATTGATTGGTTCATACGCGCGAGCCCTGGCTGTGTTAGCCCTTGTGCGTAATTTGGCACAAAGTGCTCGAACTGGGTGTCCGCCCCTTGGTCGTTGCGGACGTAAGATATTCCATTGGCTTTAAAGTTGGGGTCTTTTCTGTCAGTGACGCGCTCATCATCGAACAGAGCTAGATCAGAGTCTGGATAAGTGTAATCGGTAGATGTAGGGCCCTCTCCATAAACCCAAATGTAGACATTTCCAAGCCCGTGGTTCTTGCCGTATGTGTAACGGAAGTCAGAACTGGAGTCGATGCCGAACTCTATGCAAAGCTTCTTGTACGCGTCGATGTTGTACTTGTTGTCTTTCTGGGAAAATGGGGGGTCGTCTGGCAAAGCACTCACGCTTTGTTCCCCACCCATCTGGTAGAGTATTCGCCTTGTTGTGAAATAAACGTGAAACCGGTAAAACGACCGGAGCTGTGGGGTTAGGGATAGACTGGAGTTCTTATCGAAGAGAATGTCACGCGAGATCCCGCAGCCGGTTGTTGCACACCACAGCGCGAAAGAGAGTTGTTGTGGCCAAAAACTCATATGAGGGCCACCCATCCACTTTCGGCCGTATTTAGCGGTTGTGAAGGATATCTGTGTGTCCCTGAAGATATTTCTGTATTTCGTTGTGAAATACTCAGTTGGAGTGACGTAAATCTTTTGCTCTTTGTCATTCAAGATTGAGCCAATCATCATGTCTTTGTCTATTGTGGTGGAGAAAGCAATAGCTGGGATTGACTTTTCTGGTTGACCCAACGATAACTGATAAGGGAAACCACCATCATAATGAAGGCCAAGAGCGTCTCTTTCGGCGCCAGTCCAATCTTTGTGGGGCATTTCTGTGACGAGTGCCAATGAGCCTTGGCCCTCTTTGTAAAGCACTTCTCCTGTGGCTGTTTTGTGGTCGTCACCATACTCTACTTGCACTTCAAAATGGGACATATCGGCGCGCGGGAAACGCCTTTTGAAGTCTGAGATCGCCTTTGCCTTAGCTGCGGCGTAGAGCTTGACAGCCTCCGGCGATCTCAACCAAGCAATTTCAGGATTAGGGGGTGGTGGCTTTGGCGCCACATGGGTATAGGCGTTTGGAGGCGAATAAAAAGGAGGTGGGGGACCGTAATTGTGGCCGCCGATGGAGACGCCAAGATTTGAATTAGGATTAAATCCACCAGGCCGTCTGCCAAACATAATTGTATATATTTATATTTTAAAATGTCCTTATATACACCATCATGGTTGTGTTAACAATCGTCACACATTCGAATCCTCACACTATCTACTTCGAGCACCCACTGCCGAAACCGAGTTATATCTGTCTTGTTTCTTGCTCAATTTTCAACTCTTGGCATAATTTGAAAGAAGAAGCAAAGATTTCACCAGCAAACCCTCCCCCTAATGGTTCATCACGTGAGGCGACCTTACTTCCAGGGCATCACACTATTGAGAGTTTAACAAAAGACTTTGAAAGCCTAAAAGACTTTGACAGAAGTTTAAATCTAACAATTGAAACAAACAGACCATATGGGGCCATGGTAATTACAAGTAACAGCGGCAGTGTGAAGTTAAGTAATAATCTGGCAGAATTGCTTGGCATACGCCCTGTATTGATGCTAATAACCTTCGTCAAGCGTTTAAGAGCACCAAGCACTTACTTTATCCACTGTGATCTGGTTGATAAAGAACAAAACCTTCTCAATGGTAAGCCTTCATCAGTTTTGGCTCGGTTTGATATTCGTGGAAAAGCTTTTGAGAAGGTTCATTACGAGACAACACAACAGAACGTCTTGCGTGACGTCTCGTCTAGTGATTATGTAAACAGCATAACACTGTCAGTTAGGGATGAGAACAATAACCTCTTCAACTTCAATGGCGCGCCATTGGAATTTGAAGTTGAGTTAAATTAAAAAATCATATATATACCCCATGCCATGAGTTCTCCCAATGTGCTACCATCGGCCCCCGAATACAGCCATACACAAAAGATATACCCTGACCTTGGGATCACTTAAATCAATGCAGAAGACTTCCGACTCAAAAAGATCTCTGACTTGCTTAAAGAGCTGTCTGACGAAGCCGAGCATTACCGTCAGGTCGCAAAGAAATATAAACGAACCCAATCCTTAGTTCATTACTCGGCGGTTGGTCTTGGGTCGCTTTCTGTTGGGCTGTCATCAGGGGCCCTTGCCACTGCATTGACTGGGTTCGGAATTGTTGCAAGCCCAGCACTTGCCGGCGTCGCGACCCTCTGTGGGCTGTCCTCTGTTGGCTTTACAGCTGCTAACAAGCTTTTAGAGCGTAAAGTGACTAAACACGAGAATATCTACACACTGGCCCTGGCTAAACGCAACTCTGTCTATGAACTGGTCTCAAAGGCTCTGGAAGACAAGAGGATCAGTGATGCAGAATTCACCATAATTACTCGTGAGGTGGAAAAATATCACGAACTCAAAGCTGCAATCAGGGATGGTGTTAAGGCTAAAAAAAACATTGGCACTCAAACACAAGCACCAGACCTCGAGAAACTCAAAAAGGAACTTCGCAAGGAAGTCGCACAAGAAATTCAAAAAAAGATACTTCTCGCCGCAGCCTCCAAATCCGATTTGAGAGATTAAACTCTGGCTTTAACCTCTACATTTCTAAGGATAAATCATTTGCGCCCAATTGAATACATAACCCGGCTGTGTACAACCATGGAGAAGTTCGCTAAACAACTGGCTGGTGTTCGGTCCTTGGACACTAAAGGCGAATACAAAGCCAAACTCGATGAGCTTGATAAAGAATACAAATTTATCCTCCTGCGCTCACTCGAAAACTACACCAAAGAAATACGGCGTTCAAACCTGTCAGAACGCCTTCATATCATCAAGGAGTATCTTTCTCCCGAGGTACAATACCCTCCACACTCACCTTTCACCCTTGTGAATGAAAGGACAAAAATTTGCCAAAACTGCAAAGGCAAATTAAACCTCAGTATGTTTTCATCAGAACTTTGCTGTGAGGACTGCGGGCTCTTAGAGCCTCTGGATGGGGTGTCCTTCGATTACAACGGGCTCTATGGTGGTGATTACACAATTACCAAAAAAAGAATGGCCACCAAACACTACAACTTCAAAAGCTATCTCAACAAACATCTGAAAATTTGTGAACACCACGTCTGCTTGTCCAATGCTGAAATACAACATGCAAATGATTCTTTCAAATTCATCGAAGAATATCTGCCGAAAAGAATCTCCATGCCCTTTGTGGCCCACAAAATCTTGGATGCGATAAAAGGGCCACATCGGCTTGTCAATTACTTCTGGCTGCAAGTCCCAGAAAAATCAATGTGGAAACACGAACAAAGCTGGAAGATCATGCTTGAAAAGATGGATCACGTTGAGTGAGCACTGCCATAGAAACTTTCGTGAGCACTTGGGCCATCATAATCTTCCTCGTCATCACTGTCGATGCCTGTAAACATCAATGCCCCCTGAAAAGCTCTATAAAGCGGCATGCCAGGACAAATGGCTCTGTGCCTGCCCATGTCCACTTCTGGCGAGAAGTGTTCTTGGCATTCCTCACATGTTTGTGAAGTTAATAAACGCAAATGACAAAGGTGTTGCCATTGATAATGATTTTTTATTGAAAAGCATACAGATTTCATCCTGTGTTGATGAAGGTCCCTGGCGTCTAAGTCACGTTGTATAAACCTAAAAGCCAGTTCAAGGATGAAATCCTGCAGCATGTCTGGTAAGTATTCCAAATTGGATTCACCAAAGGTCTGCAACCATTTCTCGAAGTTGTCTAGATTCTTTGGTTTTATGTCAAGTCCTTCAGTTGTCATTGCCATGTTGGTATGGTATATACAGGGGAAGAGATTTGTCCAATTGGAGATATCGTACTGTATCAACGTTCATCAGTGGGTTTCTTTTCGCGGGAGGGCAACCATTTCTTAAGTGTCTGTTAACCGTTTGTATACTCAATCTTCGATTGCAGTCGGGACAAAGCACTTTCGGGCGTTTTTCTGTTTTCAGATTCTTGCAAGCGTATTTTTGGTGCTCAACAAGAGAATGACCTTGGGTGAAGTTTAAACCACAATGTCTGCAAGGGTTGTATTCGAACGTCCCTTTGTTCTTTGCATATAAGTCATCACCTTCTTTCAACTCAATCCCACGCATTTTCAAAAACGCAACGGCAGTCATTGATTCGTTGACGAGGGGCATTGTCACGTTTATATGGGGTAATGTGGTTTCTTCAATTGGGAATCAACGCCACAAGTTGTTGTGGAGTCAGTCTTTGTGTGGCTTCAAGAATATATTGCGGTACAATGGATGGAGGAGATGTTTGCTCTCGAGTTTCTTCAAAGTAATTACAGCATCCACATTTGCCTTTTCTGCGTACACAACAACAAAGACTTCCGTGTCTTGAAAGGTTAAATGACATTCGTTTAGCTGATTGTGTCAGAAAACCTTTTCTTCCTTTCCCCATTGTTACAATGAGAGGAGTGGTTTCTTCAATTGGTGATGCCTCGCTTGCCGTTGCGGGCGGGCTCGGGGAAAAACGCATTTGACTCCCTCTTACGGGTGTTTGAGGACGGGAATCCCGAGTAGTGAGTAGAGCGCTCATCTCAAATGCGATTTGTTGAGCCGATTTCCAATTTTTCCGAACGAAGTGAGGACAAATTGGAAATCGGCTCAAAAAACCGCATTTGAGAAGCGCTCTACTCACTACTACGCCGTTAGAAGTTTATTTATCATCAACACTGTATACAAAACTGATGGAGACACAAGCTGCACAATCGTTGACTTCTACCACCGCACAAGGATCACCAGCCTTGGTGGAGCAACAGACTCCACAACCTGAACGGGAAATACTAAAACGGGACCCAGGAGAATTTTTACTTCATATGTTTGACGATGTGTATGTTTCACCCAAGGAGGAGTTAGATACGGTTAACACTAATATGATGATAGCCGGATCACAAACCTTGGTGGAGCAACCGGTACTTCATCCAAAGTTTAAAATGGTGCAAATACTAAAACGGGACCCAGGAGGTTTTTTACAGCCTTTGTTTGGCGAAGTGTATGTTTTAACCTTGGAGCAGTTTGATACGCTTATCGCTAATATGTTTATAGGTGTATCATATCAAGACATTCCAAATGAAGATGGCACTAAACAAACCATGGTCAGGTTCTCACCTAGTCCGTTAGAAGCTCATTTATTTACCCTCGACTACCTCTTCAATGAGGAAGTATTCACGTATGAAGAGGAAACTTTCACTCTTTCAGATTTATTAAAAACTAATATATTTACTGATGGATACACGACAAAATCTCCCGCTCTAGTGAGAGCTCGTACGAAGGACAAATGATGTTTGCCTTTCTTATGAATGAACTTGAGCAAGGTTATTAATGCCCGCGGCATTAATGGCTGCTTCCCAATACCATTCATTTGTTAGATGTGTAGCGGGATTCTGATGTCTTATGTAAGATAAAATTTTGTATTTTCTTGACCCTTCTGGTAAAATTAGATCTAAGATCTTATGAATTATGAACTCCTAAGATATTCCGCTTGGAAGATGATATCTTATGCTTGAGTAAACAGAGTTAATTTGCTTAATTTCGTCATCGGTTAATCTCTGAGGGGGTTCCCCTCGGATAAAACTCAACAACAGAGTGGTGTGTTTATTAAAATCACTGCGTTTTATTTTTTTAAGAATGTTTCGTAGAATGCCAATTGTTAAAAATAATGGATGAACATTTAGTTTTGCCATTTCTTTCCGTATTTCTAATAAAACCTTTTCACTGCCGCTTATGCATTCTAAAGAGTAATTTCCGAGTAACTGATCAAGGTGCCGTTTAAAATTATAATTTATTGTACATGGTATTTTAACTTTCATATTTTCTTTATCGTAAAGGTCTTTATGAGAAAAGACAGCTCCGTATATTCTTTCAATGCGGCCACATTCTCTGCAGACAAGTTCAGCGGATTCACACACTAGCGAAAATGAGCCGCCACGGCTTTGACACGATTTTATTCTTTCGTTTGTTATGTCTAGAATGATAACAAACTCGTTTTCGCGGTATTGTTGGATTAATTCTTGTCTCGCTGACAAACTAAGATCTTCGAAAATGATTTGGAGTTTTTCTGTTAGTTGTGAGCGGTGAAGCTCTTTTAGGTAATAGCTGTCATAGAAGCCACGCAGCATGACTTGCTTGTGTTTTATATCCAAGACATCTAGTTGAGTCTTGTATTTATTCTTTTCGTCCATACGCCTCACGATAGACAGTTGCGTGATAAAGCGATCAGTATGTTGCGACTCCGTCATGTTTATTTTTAGAAAATGACAAAATGTTCAATTGGGGAACGAAACTTCTTGAACATACCGAAGCGCCCCACAAATACCGAAGCGCCCCAACTTTGTTGAAAAAAGTTTTTTCTGGGGCGCTTCGGAATTTATTTTTTTGAAAAAAATAAAACGGGGCGCTTCGGAATTTATTTTTTGAAAAATGTTTTGGGGGGCGCTTCGGAATTTATGGGCCTATGTGTGGCGGGATTTTTCCCTCAAGATTTGTAGATTAAAACCTGAGTTTAATCTTTCAAATCTGACTTGGACACAGCTGTGAGACGATTGATCTTTTTTTGAAACTCTTCCTTGACTTCCTTGCGAAGTTCGGTTTTGATCTTGTCTATATCTGGCGCTGGAGTTTGCCTGCCTCCTTGTGTAGCCTTTTTTTCACCAGAGCGAATCAAGGCTTTCAGTTCGTGATATTTTTCAACCTCGCGAAGAATGATTGAAAATTCTGAATCGCTGATTCGCTTGTCCGTCAGAGCCTTTGAAACCAACTCATTGACAGAGTTTCGTTTAGCAAGGGCGAGTGTGTAGATCGTTTCATGTTTGGTGATCTTTCTTTCGAGCTGTTTACTGAATGCACTAAGGCCGGCTGATGAAAACCCTGAAACACTGGAAACGCCAGCTTATGCGGGACTTACGATAATCCCATCTCCTGTCAAAGCTGTTGCCAAGGTTGCAGAAGACAAACCCGCAGAAATGAAACCAAGGCCAACAGCTGAACCGTGAACAACAGAGTGGGTTCGTTTGTACTTCTTAGCGACCTGCCTATAGTGGCCGGCTTCTGACTCAAGCTCTGTCTGTAAGTCAGATATTTTTTTTAAGACGGAAGTCATCACCATTTGGCAACACTGGGTAGAGCGGTTGTGTCTCGCTGTATTCCGGAGCCGATGGAAGCACATTGGCAGAACTCATGGCGGGGTGGCGTGGTATATATATATTTTTTTAATTTATCTCAACTTCAAACTCTAAGGGCATGTTATTGAAGTCGAAGAGGTCGCCATTTACATCCTTCACTGACAGTGATATGCTGTTTTTTTTTTGTTTTTTTTTTTAACATTTGCATTATTAAAACACTTTTATTTATCTTTCAGTTTTACTGTTTGTTTGAACTTATTTATGTGGCGCTGTTAACGAGGTGGGACGATTTTGATTAAAATATTCAAATGAAAGCTCTCCTGCAATACTTTCTTGTGGTACTGTTTATTATGCTGTACAAGGCGGTTCAAACTTTTGAGTTTGTGGATGAAACCCTAAAGTGTGACCATTCAAATAAAAGCTACTGAGCAGTTCTTTCCTATGGTACTGTTTATTATGCTGTACAAGGTGGTTCTAACTTTTGAGTCTGTGGACAAATTTCTAAAGTGTGACCATTCAAATAAAAACTCCCCAGTAGTACTTTCCTGTGGTATGCTTGTTTTTAAGTATTTTATAACATGAAATTTGAGATTTTTTGGAATTTTATGTTGGCTGCTCTTGCGTGTCAAGTAGACAACAAGAAGACTTGCAACAAAAACTTGAACCAATGACTTGCCACAAAAACTTGCATGCTGATGTCTTGTCCAGCACATTGTTCAACGAAAGGTTACTTTGCAGTTATCACAAACGTTGACCAATCACCACAACAGAGTGTCTTTGCGTTGTGTTTCAGCGAAGAGAAGGTCACGACTTGAGACGGAGTATATTTATTGTCCCTGTCACCGTGCCCAAGTTGGCCATAATAACCTGCAACATAACAAATACACATTGTAACATGAGGTTATCGTGTCGAACTCGCTTGTCTTGATTTTTAACATCGACCTTACCGGCGGTGATGTAAACAACTATCTCGTCCAGAATGTTTCCCGGGCGTTAGTTGACAGGCTCGTTGTAAAATTTGCCGCTACCACTGTCCAGGACACCGTTGGATACGATATTTACAAAATCGTTGAGGACCTCTTCCTTTCTGTTGATGAGCGAGACAATATGATTCCGGAGGGCATCCAGAGTGTTGACTTGTGCAAGATCCGTTCTGACGCAGGTGACAAAAAGACTTCTGGCGTGGATGCGGAAAACAAGCTGGAGAGTGTGTACAAGAATAAGTACCGCATCGATCTGGACCACCAGATTCTGACAGACCACGGTGTCTTATACCCACAGGCCCTATACAACGATCTAATCTTTGAGATAACACTCGCACAGGCAGCTCATGTTGTAATTGGTTCGGATGTAAATAAGCTTGTATACAAGTTGACAAATATCCAGCTTGAGTACGAGACAATAAGAAGTAAGCAGCTGGCTGACGAGGCAACGAGCGTTTACTCTAGCGGAAAGGAGTTTGCCTACGACCATATAATGCGAGAGGAAGTGGTCCCATTCTCGAAGGGTTCAGACGCTAGGCTGAATCTCAGGGTGAACCCACAGCGCAGGTCATTAAAAGGCATCCTTCTGCTATTCATCGAACCCTACAAAAAAAATTTTACAAAAGGTATGAAGCCTACGTCGGCAACAAGACGACTGAGTCTCTGATTGACAGCGTTTTAATGCTTGTAACCAAAGGCGTTGGCATGGTTGTTTCGATTGACGATGTGGAAAAGTTGCAGAAAGAACTCAAAAATGACTACATGATCAATCATGAATTGTCATCTCTTGCTGGTAGCCTTGCACTGCGATGCGGCAAATTCTTGGCATTGGCAAATGCTGCTTTGATCACTACAAAACACATCGACTTCAAAAAGGAGCCCGAAGAGCCAACACCTCCTCCTCCTTCCAGGCCCCTCACAAGGGACAGTGAAGGATACCCACTAGAGGGCTCTGATGAAGTTGACAATTAATCTGACAGGAACCACGAAGGAACCACGAAGGAATCAGACAGATAATTTTTAAAAACTTATATATATACACACGATGGAGGCACAAGCTGAGCAACCGTTGCTGACTATACCTGAAGAAACAGCGACAACCAACACGCACGTTACCTCTGATACCCCAAAGACTGCTCCATCAAAAAGCCCTGGTCGTGTTGCTTCTGGCAAAAGGCTAGCAGAGCGCAATCGTCTGGCAAGAGAGGCAAAAAAACAGGCTTCCAAAACTGCAAAGGGCCCCACCCCAAGCCAGGCTACAAACACATCCACTGACAGCGACCACACAGAGAGCAGCAACAACTCTGGCTTCTACATTCTAACAGTTGCCGGCGTGATTATATCCGCTTTTGGTGTGTATTACCAACGTGAAGCCATTATGAAGACACTTAGGCCCACTGCGCCGGCAGCAGAGGTGAATGAGGTTCAAACTCCTCCACCCACACATAGACCGCCGAGGCGAAGAATTCGTGAGATGGAATAAAAAAATAAAAACACATCTTTATTTACTCACATAATGATAAACATCATACAAGGTTTCGTAATTGGAGCTGCAATCGGAGGTATTTTTCTTCTTGTGGTTAAATTCAACATTACCGCCCTAAAAACAATTTGGCGATTAGCAACACAAAACACAGACCCAGCGACAGAAAAATAAAAATCTTATATATACACCATGTCTGACAACAAGCTCGTGAAGTCTGTTACTGATGCCGCAACAATCACTGGCCTTGTAGCTGGTATTGGGTGGATCGCTAAAAAAGTCGTTAAAGAGCCATTCACATCTGACCCCAGCTCTAATGTGATGAACTACGTGAAGTTCACAGCTGTCATGGCTGGAAGCATCGCGCTAAAGAAATACCTCGAGGATCAGAAAATCCTCCCAGCCAACATGTAAAAATACAATATATACACAATGGCCTCAATCGCCATAATGGTTGGTGGAGCAATTCTCAATGCAGCCGCTTTCACTGGTGGTAATTATTTGGCAAAATATTTATCCGGCGACAACGGCCAAGCCGCACTGGAAGAGAAGACCAGGCACGACAAAGCCTTAGAGGCTTACAATGCAGCTTATGCCAAATATGAGAAGGACCGCACAAAGCTCCTCGACTGGGTTGCAACTAATGATCGGATTAAAGACCAGGCGAAACACAACTTCGCTAAGACCGACCAAGCTCTGGTTCTATACAACCAAACCCATCGGGACAAACAAATAGAGCCCCCAAAAGAGCCCGAGTTCTCTGACTTCTATAAACCCGGCCAACAGCAGAAGCAAGGCGAGCTATTGTTTATCGGAACTGGCGTGCTTGCCCTTGGGTATGCAGCTTTTCGATTTCTTTAAAACCTCATATATATATATATATATATATATATATATATGTATATGGATGCTAAATTATCAAAGATCTATTACAGTCCGAAAGGCTACTGGAAAGGTCTTGCCGCTGTCAAAAAGCTAGCTGCAGCAGCCAAGGTCTCTGATGATGTCGCAAAAAAGTGGCTGGTCAAACAAGCTCTTTGGCAAGTTTACCTCCCAGCGCCACGCCATATCCCTCGGCCAAAGTTTGATGTCTTCACGCCCAATGCGGTGCATCAAGCTGATCTACTTTTTTTACCCCACGACAAACTTCCTCGTGGGAGAAAGGTTTACAAATATTGTTTGACGGTTGTTGATGTGGCTAGCCGCTACAAAGCAGCAGAGCCCTTGACTTCGAAAGAGTCTCTAGAGGTTTCAAAGGCCTTTCAGAAGATTTACAGACGTGGACCTTTGAAATGGCCACAACTGTTGCAGGTTGACCCTGGGAATGAGTTTATGGGCGCTGTGACGAAGGTTATGGGGGATAACAAAACGGCCATTCGTCGCGGGCGTGTTGATATCCACAGAGACCAAGCGATAGTTGAAAGATCCAACCGAACCCTGGCTGAACGCCTGTTTGGGCACCAGTATGCGGTTGAAATGCGCCTTCCCACTGGCCAGAGGTCGACTGAATGGGTACGAAGGCTGCCAGACGTTGTATTAGCATTAAACAATGAAGTGACCCGGCTCACTGGCAAGAAGCCAAAGGATGCGATCAAAGAGAAAGCCGTTTCTGCCACGCCTGCGACACCATATGCTAGGCCTGTGGGGGTGTATGAGAAAAAACTCCCTCCAGGGCGAGTCCATGTACGATACTTGTACTACCTTGGCGAGCTGGAAGGGGGCGGGAGGCGTGCGACTGATCCCATCTGGTCATTGAAGGTCTACCAAATACACAAGGTTGTAACCAAGCCAGATGCGGCCGTGGTATATTACTTGTATGATGGACCCAAGAGATGGTTTGTTCGTGAGGAGTTGATGGTTGTGCCGCCGGGCACTCAGTTGCCACCAGCTGGGGTGTGAAACTCAATGGGCTCTGTGTGGATGCCGTCTGGCAGCACCCAACGCTTGTCGTAGTACGCGGAAAGGCCCAGCTTGCGCTGCTCGTACGTGTACATGGCACCGTTGTGCATTCGAAAGCCCCTGTTGGTGGCCATATCCTTGCGCCCCTCGAGGGCTCTTTCGTACCTTTCCCAGCGCAGCTCTTGCTCCACTTTGGCTAGGCGCTGGGACTCATGATCTTTCCACGCCAGCCCGTTTTGCTTTTTGTTCACTCCCTTGGCGGAGATCTTGGGCTCTTTGTTGGGGGTGCCATCGTTGTCTACGAGGTAGCACTTGCTGCATAGGGCGATGGCCCGTGTGCCTTCCTTCTCAAGCTTGAACAAGCCGGGCTCTCTGCCGCTCCACTTGTCCCACGCCAACCAAGTCTTCTTCTCCGCCTCGAACTGGTCACGGAGTTCTGGCTGTACTGCCTCCTCCAGCTTGTCGTGCGCAAGGGCGAAGTACATGCTGTCCGTGTCCATCCGGATAAGCTCGAAGTCATGCCTGTCGAGGTAGTAGTCCAGGAAGTCGTAGTAGAACTCTAGCATGCGCAGCTTGGCAAGCTGGTACACAACGATACCCACTTGGAAAGGACGGTTGATTGTGACCTTTGGCTTGCGCAGCTCGATCTTGTAGGCATCTCCGATCTCTTCGAGGTCTTCGAACATGGCCGAGCGGAGATTCTTGTCGACTTCGTCCTCGTCCCTTGTGTACACCGTTCTTGTCTGGCGCTCCACGGCTTCGATGAACTTACCGTAGGCGCTGTTGCCCAGGAGCTTGAACACTTCAGCAAGTAGTGCCTTCTCCTTGTCAGCGTCGCCTTTCCTTCGGTTGTCGGCTACCTCGCTAACGAACCAGTTGAAGAGCTTTTTGGGCATGTAGTCGATAGTGCGGTAGACTGCCGTGATCTTGAGCCCTCTTTCAAGATACCACTTCAAGAGGGGTGCGTAGATCAGCATTTTTTTCGCTGACAGCACACCCAGCAGCTTTTTCTGGTCCGGAAAGCGGGTTCGGCCACTTTCTTGGAGGTAGTCATGCATATGCTGCGGAACGCATTCGTCAGGCACTGCTTGATTGATGAAGAGTGACGGAAACTCTTCGAACTGCTCCCACAACTCTCGGGGGACTTCGATGTCCACTTCCGCAAACCCGAACCACCTGCCTGTATTCAGATTCATTTCGAGAACTTTCGCTGCATTCACCGGGTCGTTGTAATGCACAAACTTCTCTTTGTCGCAGGGCATCTCCTTGAGCATCGTGCTTGGGTAGAGGGAGTTTGCATCGAAGCCGAGGATGCGCTTCGTGATGCGCGCCAAGTCGTATTTGTGAGGGCGGATGCGAGTTTCACCACGCACGTGCTTACGGGTGAATACCAGGCTTGGACCACCAACCACAGCCTCCTTCAGCATGGCGTAAGCTTCGGGCCCAGGACTGTATAGTGCTGGGACATTGCGCCCTCTCAATGAACCTCGCAGGACGTATTGCATCGATACCCCGGGCAAGGAGACCGCGTCTTTGAAGATGTCTACCCCGAGCCTAGTGTAGAAGGACTTCATCGTTTGGAGGGATTCGAGAAATGGAGACACGTCCAGATTGTTATAGTACTCCAGCCAGTCTCCGAAGGTCTTCATGCCTCGCTCATGGAAGATGCGATCGAATTCTTCGTGCTCCTTGGGAGATAGAACGAAATCGTTTTTGAGTTCTGAGTACCAGCACCAGTATGGCGGGAGACCAGGGTAGTCCAGCTTGTCAGAGCTGTCAAACCACTCGTATGGGAGCCAGGACTTGGTCTGTGTAGCACCATACGTCTTGACCCACTTGTCGTACTTGATGCCTGGGGCCAAATAGTTCATGATGTCCAAGAACCTGTAGCTGGGCGTGTTTATGAACATGATGCGACCCTCTTTCTCCGCGGCGAAGACCCCGTTCTCTTGAGCGAGATGAGAAACAAAGTACTTGCGGATAAGCTTGAGATCGTAGTGGCCTGAGTTGAAGCTATATCCTCGCGGATGGCAGCGCTGCGCCGCTCCAGGGAGTTATAGAACAGCCCGATAACTCGTCGGGATCTTTGGAGAAAATGTACTCAGGCTCAGGGTTCAACGCGTCGGCAATGGAGACTGAGATAGGCACAAGCTCACTTTCATAAGAGAGATCCCGTGTTGGAAGAGCTGCCTTGGTCTTGTCCTGGAACGCTTCGAAGTCGTAGACGATCGCGTGGGGCTATGTTTTGTTTCTTTTCTGTGGGCAACGGTCATTCCACCATGGGCGAGGCTGTTCGTGTTCCCACCTTTCCACCACGTTGTAACCAGCGGCTCGAAGCAACTGAGTTCGTTGCAGAGTCTTTTGGTAGGCAACCGCCCTTGTGATTGGATTGCCCCTGCGGTCAGTATATACCGATTCGAGCCTCTGGTCAAAGTAGGGGTAGCACACCTCACAACCGTGCCAGAAGCAACCATGGAACTGGAAAACTGTCTTGCTTTCTGGGTGGTAGCCGTCAACTGGGTGGCCACAAATGTATCTCTCACCGCCATGGCCGCACCTGTGATGGTGGATGTGAATGCCTCGCCGCTTAGCCTTCCACTCCAGCCAGCACACTGCCTTGACACCGAAACCACCTTCTGGGTAAAAGGCTTTCTCGAAAGCGGACTCCGGAGCGAGGATACGTTTCCCAGGGCAGTCGATTTTGGTTTGGCCACGAGTACACGTCTTGGCGTGGCGCTGCAAGTTATCAGCCCGTGTGAACCTCGCATCGCACTCGCCACAAGTGTAGTTGTTTGTGACTTTGTTGATATCGGTGATCAAGAAGGCGTGCCCCTCATGAATACGATAGTCATGGTTGGAGTGCCTACCTTGTCGTAGTTCGCAGGGCTGTGGCTCAAAACGAAGTCACCGTTGAGGAAAACAGTGTATGCGGCAATACCTTGCTTGAAATGCCTTTCGAGTTTAGAAAGTGCCGCAAAGTTAGACGGTCTCGAAGCCTAGGATAAACTGCGAAGAAGCTTTCTGCGAGTTCCCTGGTTCTGCGAGTATTGTCCCTTTTATGAGCTCCCCGATGGACAGCCAAGCAGCGATGGAGACAAAGATTGTCGTTGTAAGTGTCAAGAGAAATGACTTCGCTTTTGTTGCGAATCCAATCAGGAAGGCGTCCGAGGCCTATTTGCAAGGGTTGCCGATCCAACACTACTTTGACATCAAGCAGGACAGTGCGTTCGTAAACCCATTTGGTGTCAGGCCTGTTGAGTCTTGCATTTTGAAGACGAAGCTCTTCCTGTGCATGCAACCACTGTCGTGTCTCGGAGAGAGTGGACAACCAATGACTATTGTGGTTGTTTTGATAAAAATTCCTCAACACCCCGGTTTCAGTGTTTCGTAGCTCGACTGTGAAGCGTAAGTTGATTGTGTGCCGTGTGAGAACATATTGCCTGATTTTGTTCAGAATCCGGGCGACAAGAGAGTTTTCCAGATTGGTTGCAAAGCGGAACCTGCGTGTTCGCCTGCCCTGTTGAACGCCTAGGTCAACCCGATCATAGATTTGAACAAATTGTTCGAAATCTGGCTCTTGTGGGTTGTTTAGAGGATCGAACTCCGCAATAATGTCGTCGGCTGGCTCGATCCGTTCAACATTTCGTTCCTGTTCGTCCAGCCAGGCAATCAGCTCGCGATGAGTGTAACGACGTCGTCTTCGTTGCCGGGGTTGCGCCATATATATATGGATTTTTTTTTGTACACAGTGTGCGTATATACCTAGGGTATGGGTTTCTTCAATTGGCAATACCTTTGCGGGCGGGCGGGCTCGAGGTTTGATGGGTGGACATGCCCGGAGTAGTAGAGAGGGAGGGATGTCAAATGCGTTTTTTTCAAGACCATAAAATAGCGGTCCGAACGCAGTGAGGTCGACCGCTTATTTCATATGGTCTTGAAAAAAAAACGCATTTGACTCCCTCCCTCTCTACTACTAACATAATTGGACACCCATGTCATTAATATGGATAATGGACACTTTTTCCTGTTCAGGCTAAATAAATTAACCTTCAGTTGTTAATAGTGACAATTTGGCTAATTCTGTTATAAGTGTCAAATGTGCCCGGCATAACGAATCGAACGGTTCGGTAATCGAACTTAAAGGGATAGTATCACGAGGTTCCACGCGCGGCACTGTTCACTATTCTTGCACCGGAATTTTGGACATATCACTGTTAAAAGGGATTTTTTTCTTTCTTTTGGCTATCAAAACGGATTTTTTGATTCAACAAATACCTCCACTTCTCGACGGCCATTTTGAATTTGCGGAATCAAACTTGAAAAGTGGGCCGACGTTTTCAAGTTTCGACCTCGTGATATTATCCCTTTAATCGAACCCAATCGAACTTAATCGAACGATTGGGTTCAATTGAGTTCGGTAATCGAACACAATCGAACCCTCCCAAAAAAATTGGAGCAATCGAACGTTTGATTAGGTTCGATTGAGTTCGATTAGGTTTAATTGTTCGGTGTCTTCAAAAAATGTAATGATCGATTTGGATTGCAATCGATTGAAAATGAAGGTGGATACGCAACCTTTCCCGATTTATTGTCAACAATATATCGTCATTTATTTATATAAGAGTTTGCATTATGTTCGGCTAATGAGGCTTTCAACTTTATAGCATCACTTCTTGTCATCTTCACGGTCAATTGCACTGGCACATTAAGACCTCCTCCGCGTTTGTATCGGCCACGTGCATCAGGAAAAGGATCACCAGTCAAGTTCATTGATGTTTTATTTGCCAAGTGTTCAGCTGTTAAACGCCCTCTTATGTGCTGGACTCCTAGATTTTTTTTATAGATTGTTACACTGATAACAACTCTGTTGTTGCTGTTAACTGTCTTTCTTTTAAATATGGCGGTTTCTTTTATTTCACGTTACCTCGTAGCGTTATTCAATAATGAATGTTGCTTCCAAGACCTCGCCAGTGTTCACAACTAATTTGTATTTAATAACTTGAAGATATACCGTTCGAGGCTTTGTTTCAGTTCATTGTAATTTGCTCGGGTTATCGAAGTGAATAAATAGTGAATGGATCATGAAATGAAGCTACAGTGACGTGAGGTTAATTTTAAATTGTACCATATCCTCACTGCATACTCATTACCTTACCGCGTAAGACTAAGTTATGGGAAGAATCCGCTCCTGCCCCCACCATTAGGACATAAACTACGGAAATAAAGAACCATCCTAACAAATAATGGCGACGAACATCACCAACTTCCCACACCAAACGTTATTCCTCTCCATTACTCAGAATTCCTACTAATAAACCATCAAGCAACTTTCGTATGACCATAGACATAGCAATAATAGTAATAGCAATATTTTATTTAAAGTCGATAACGCAGCGAGTGGTAAACCAATCTCCCGAGCCAGAGGCTCATGCAAAAACACAATTCAGTGAAAATGCAATTTTCATTAATTTACAATTTCAGACATTCTTAAACTAGGAAAAGCCCGACCTACATGTACATGAAAAACCTGATTTAGAACTAGATAATGCAGATTCCTCAGACATATATTCCAATATGCCTAATACAACGACGCCCAAGTATACGCTCACACAGCGTCTTGCTCTAGCTAAATTTACCTAAATTGATGAAAGATTGTAGATTTATCCTTTTTCTACCGAAATCAGGCCTTCTAATACCTGAAAAACTATGCCTGATAACTGCGATTAGTCGGCCCATTTCACCAAATTCATGCCCTTTCTTTCTTATCACGACGCGTTTTGAGCACTAACGCCTGAATAACCCGCCATTGTAGCTAATTAATATGCACAGTGTCCGGCCATTCAAACTCTCGAACTCCTTAACAAATCGATTTTAATAGGTTTGAATGGGGAGCGCGGCCTAATTAGGACGTAATTGCCTACCTCATCCAGTTAATCGCACCTTGAAACTGATTACTTCGCACGTTAATCGTTTGATTGACAGCAGCTGAACGTCGGGGAGAGATAAAGTATTCCCAAGCTTAATATGTTAACCAATCACAGCTGACTAGTTCTGAACATGCAAACTATCATGTCGCGCATAACAAAATCGTGCACTGTAGGTACATGTCGCAAAAAAACACAACAGTACTGGGCAATACACACCGACACATGGTTATGAAATTCACCCGCTCCGAAAAACAGGGGGCACGAAACGTAGCTGACCCAATGATGTTGGGCTGAAACACACAGCAATCACACCTGGTGAAGGTATGGGGCCAACGAAAAGGGGAGGTCCCCTGCTAATACTACACACAGGAATATTGTAAAAAGTGTAAGTGAGGCAGCTTAAGCAACCCTGTAATAAACGAACTATTTTATCCTAAATGAACAAACAAAGGGAGATATTGTGTAAACAAAAGGCGGGGAACCCACCCCGTCGTTGACCCCGAGCTCCGAACTAGGTCCGGAATTGAGACACTGAGCAGGCCCCCCAAAATCAACGAAGAGAGCAGGTTTAGCAGGTGAAAATAAACAGAACGAAACGAACTAAAGATTGAAGTAACTAGATGACGTAATACTTATGAAACATCGCGGGCGGGTGAGTTACGTGCCGACGCATGACCGGTGACATGATGATAACTCACCGCACCGAGGAGTCATAACTGGTAGGATGCTCATTTCAATGATTTACTTCACGGATCAATTTCCACCGGTGGGATACACATTTTAGAAATTTACCGCACTGAGCAGTCGTCAACGGCGGCCTGCTCGTCGAAATCATTAACTGCACCGATCAGTCTTCGCCGGTGGCATGCCCATTTCAGTAATTTGCTGCAGTGAGCATCGGTGGCGTATTCATTAAACTAAGCCATCGCACTGATCAGTCTTTACCGGTGGGATACTCATAACAACTCTCCGCACTAAGCAGTCTTCACCGGTGGGAAACTCATAATAACTCACTGCACTAAGCAGTCTTCACCGGTGGAATAACTCATAACAACTCACTGCATCAACAGTCTTCACCGGTGGGATACTCATGCATTTTAATAACTCATAACACTGATCACTTTTCACCGGTGGGATACTCATAATAACTCACTGCACTAAGCAGTCTTCACCGGCGGAATAACTCACAACAACTCACTGCATCAACAGTCTTCACCGGTGGGATACTCGTGCATTTTAATAACTCATTTCACTGATCAGTCTTCACCGGTGGGATACTCATAATAACTCACTGCACTTAAAGCAGTCTTCACCGGTGGGATACTCATACATTTTAATAACTCATAACACTGATCACTTTTCACCGGTGGGATACTCATAATAACTCACTGCACTAAGCAGTCTTCAGCGGTGGGATACTCATGCCACCGCACCAACAGTCTTCACCGACTCATTCCACTGATCAGTCTTCACCGGTGGGATACTCATAATAACTCACTGCACCAACAGACTTCACCGGTGGGATACTCATGCATTTTAATAACTCATAACACTGATCAGTCTTCAGTACCGGGGGATACTCATAATAACTCACTGCACCAACAGTCTTCACCGGTGGGATACTCATGCATTTTAATAACTCATTCCACTGATCAGTCTTCACCGGTGGGATACTCATAATCTCACTGCACCAACAGTATTCACCGGTGGGATACTCATGCATTTTAATAACTCATTCCACTGATCAGTCTTCACCGGTGGGATACTCATAATAACTCACTGCACCAACAGTCTTCACCGGTGGGATACTCATGCATTTTAATAACTCATTCCACTGATCAGTCTTCACCGGTGGGATACTCATAACAACTCACTGCACCAACAGTCTTCACCGGTGGGATACTCATGCATTTTAACAACTCATTACACTGATCAGTCTTCACCGGTGGGATACTCATAATAACTCATCGCACCAACAGTCTTCACCGGTGGGATACTCATGCATTTTAACAACTCATTACACTGATCAGTCTTCACCGGTGGGATACTCATAATAACTCACCGCACTAAGCAGTCTTCACCAGTGGGATACTCATGCATTTAAACAACTCATTGCCCTAACAGTCTTAACCGGTCTACAACAACTTTGCTGTGAGGCGCGGGATTGCAGAAAATTAGAAATACACTAAACTGCATAACACTTGCCAATGGTAAACGCCAAAAAATTTTGCAATCCCGCACCACGCCCCCAATTTGAGTGGAATATCCCCAAACAACGCGGAAATATGCCGTACCCTGACGGCAAACCCTTAGAACTCCACGGCGAAGTACCCCGTGTAATGCTACCCGAACGAAAATAAACTAATGATGCTAAACAAACGCCGAAAAAAGGACATGCAAAGGGCGACGACAAAAGCAATGACAAAAGCCACCATGAAAGCACTAACAAAGCCGCAATAAACTTAAATGGCACGAACATGAAAACTATGCCAAAGAAATCGCGCGGAATGTATAAGAAACACCGAACTAACAAAAGGCTACCGGTAAACGGGATAAAGCTATGCAAATCCACGTGGCGGCAAGAAGGAAAACTTTAACGAAAGTGTAAAAATAGCCTTCTCGAAGGAAAAAACGCAAACTACGCCGGAAAGCAAAAAACTCACGGGTAACCAAACGGAACAAACGGAATAAACTCTAGCGCTGCAAGACTAACCGGATACCCCAAAAATTACCTCATCTGCAGCTCCAAGTGCCGGAACCGGCTCTGGTTACAACGCTGGCGCCGGAGGCGGATTAACTGCAGGTTCTGGGTTATCCAAAGCACCTTTAACGGTCAGGGCAGCGTCAGAAACGGGTGGACGAGGAAGAACACAGTCGGCCATAGCGCTGGTGGCGGTTGACGAGCAAACACTAAGCGAAAGTTGACCGTCGTCCCAGAGTACCGATGAAATGACCACGTTCTAGGTGGAAGGACCAAATTTATACTCCAGGAGCCCAAGGCATTACCACTACTACAAGCATGCGCAATCACGGGGGAATGCGAAGAGATTACTTAAACTTCCGCTACGAGCTAATTAATTATGCAGTGAGAATAGTCCGTTGAACTTAATTCTTAATAATGCTCTCACGTACTCAGACTGTTCGAATATCTGGTATATTTTGAGTGATTTTTACTCGTGGCGAAGCACAAGAGGTGTAAATCCGGCTTTGACTTTTCTTGTTTTTTTTTCGTGTCACATTAGCGCATGCAAATTTATGCATGCATATTTTAGTTTATGTCGACGACTATATGGCTTTCAGCCATAAAATACATACCGCAGAATTTCTCCGTGTGTTGACAGTGACAAGCAAAGTAAAGAACTACAGCGTACAGTTGCACGTTTTCAAGACAATGCAAGGCGTTCATGGATGGATAGGACCGTTTGATATTGTGTTCGCCGCTTATTCCTGTGGGATTTTTGTTCCGGCAAGTTTTGTGTTTTATATAACTTGCAACTTGCTTAGCGATCGAGCTTTGAAGTGTCGGCTACTGAATGTAGTGAATGTAGTGTAGTCTTACTTTTAAACTTGTGTATACACGCAAGCATAATGCACGGGTTATCGGAAACGGTGACTAAATAAAATTCTCTCACTCACTCACTCGCTCCTCAATTCCATCAGCTGTAAACTTCGTGAGTATTAAATGCTTTGTTACGAATACGTTTCGTAACAAGAACAACGTGAATCCAGCGATAACAACAATTAATTTGATTTATACGAATATAAACAACAATAAGCTTAAAGATGTTTCGCATTTGGAGTTTTTAGTGCAACGTTAAAATCTATTTAAAATGATTTTTCAACCGAGACACGCGTTTTGATGCGTATCTACCTTAAAATAATAAAATTTAGACCTTATCGACTGAGTGTTCTTCGGTAGCGCAGTGGATAGATGTTTTGGCTTAGCCCTGGACGGCCCGAGTTCAAGTCACGCTCGAGACTTCTTTTTTCCTTTTTTTTTTTGTCCTGTTTTTTTTTTTCTTCGGACTGGACATTATGAAAGTGATGTTCTATTTTTTTTTTCCCGTTCGTCAAAAATCCTTACGTTAAATTTTTTTTTTAAATATCGAACCGTGTCAGTGTGGAAACGTAAGCTTACGGCAATATTGCGTTACGCGTTCGCATTTCTTCTACACGGGTTGGCTCTTAGGAGCCTTTGATTAGACATAATTTTAAGCTTCTGTTTCTCCGTAAAAGCACTCAAAACACTCGGGAAACAATGCTGCAATAATTTAAAAACGCCACGAGTTCAAGCTGTGTACAGCTTCTTGTTCTTTATTGTTCGATTGAGT